>BSBN01000201.1:2400000-3600000 GCA_027924645.1 Cunninghamia lanceolata | reverse complement strand
GCAGTACCTTTCTTGAATCCTTGTTGGAGTAAGTACTTGTCTAACCTTACATACCAAGCCCTAGGAGCTTGTTTGAGACCATATAACACCTTCTTAAGTCTGCATACCATGTTCTATTCTTTTGATAGCTGAAATCCTTCAAGTTGCTCTATATAAACTTCTTCTAAGTCACCATTCAAGAAAGCAAATTTGGCATCCATTTGATATACCTTGAAGTCCTTATGAACTGCAAATGTAAGAAACATCCTGATTTCTTCCATTCTTGCTATAGGAGAAAATGTCTCCTCAAAGTCAACTCCTTCCACTTGTGAATAACCTTTGTAGACCAACCTTGCTTTGTTTCTAACCACTTCTCCATCTTCATTCAATTTATTTTAAACACCCATTCTTTCCCTATCACATTTTTGTCCATAGGTCTTGGCACCAATTCCCAAGTTTAATTTTTCTCTATCTAATTTAGTTCTTCTTCCATTGCTTGAATCCATCCTTTATCCCTACTAGCATCAACAAAAGTTTTAGGTTCTAATTTAGACAGCAAAGAGAAGTTTACATGTTCATTGTCCTTTCAAATCTTTTTCTAGTCTTTACTCCTTCATTCTTGTATCCAATTATCTAATCTTTTGAGTGGTTCTTCTGAGCATACTTGATAGGAGTCTTGGTGGCCTCCTCTTGTGTTTCTTCCTTTTCTTCAACTTCTTCTTCTTCTTCAGTGCAAATAGATTTATCTAAACAATAGTCTTCTTGCTCATGTGTGACTGGATGTGACTCATCATCAAACCTAACATTTGCACTCTCAACTATCTTCCTCGGTCTTTTATTGTAGAATCTGTAATATTTTCTTCTAATTGAGTATCCATGAAAAATTCCTTCATCAGATCTTGAGTCAAACTTTCCCAAACCTTCATCTCTTCTAATATAGCATTTACTTCCAAAAATTCTGAAATACTTGATAGAAGCAGGTCTTCCTTTCCATAGCTCATATGGTGTCTTAGTGTTGTTCACTATTAGTTGTCCTCTGTTAAGAATATAGATAGCAATATGAACCACTTCTCTCCAATATGCATCAGGTAGCTTGGCTTCATTCAACATTGTTCTAGCCATCTCTTGGACTATTATATTCTTCCTTTCCACAACTCCATTTTGTTGAGGAGTTCTTGTAGTAGATAGGTGCCTTTTTATTCCATGTTCTTCACAATATTCCTCAAACTCATTTGATGTGAACTCACCAACTCTATCAAACCTTAAGCACTTGATCCTAGAATTCATTTCATTTTCAACCATAGACTTGAAAATCTTAAACCTACTCAAGGCTTTTGATTTTTCCTTTAAGAATGTAACCCATGTCATTCTAGAGTAATCATCAATAAGCAACATAAAATACCTCTCACCTTGGAGACTCTTTGTCTTGGTAGGACTACACAAATCAATATGAATCAGTTTCAATGGCCTTGTAGAGGAATACTCCTTGGTCTTGAATCTTATCCTTGTCTTCTTCCCAATTTGACATTCTTTACACAAGGTGCTTGCAGGCTTGATAATCTTTGGCATGTCTCTTATTGTGTGTATGGAGTTGATTTTCACAAGATTGTCAAAGTTGATGTGTCCCATCCTTTTGTGCCATAGCCAGCATTCATTTGTCTATCCTAGAAGACAACTTCTTCCATTAACACCCTTTTAGTTGTACAAATTGTTTTCTATCCTTGAACCCTTTGCCACCAATTTACTAGTATTTTCTCTTCTAATTTTACATCCTTGTTCATGAAATATGAGGTTGTATCCTTTTTTGCACATCTGACTTACACTGAGAAGATTATGCTTAAGTCCTTCTATATATAGAACATCTTCTATTTTATATCTTCCATCAGTACTTATGGTGCTCTTTCCACAAATCTTTGCAGATGTATTATCTCCAAACTTGACTGATCCACCATTCCACTTAATAAGGTTGATCAATTTTCTCTTATCACCTATCATGTGGCTTGAGCATCCACTGTCTATTACCTAGGGATTTGTTTTCCCTTGGGCATGAAATATTGTTTGAACAATCATTGAATTTTAAACCTCATCATTCTCCTTGTCTTGCTCATTAATATATGTCACCTAAGTTTTTGATTTTTCTAATCCACTTCTACGGTATCTTGTTGTGTCCATAATTGTTGCAAATATGACATGTCACACTGACATCTACTAGTGAAGCAAGAGGATTCAAACTTACAAAGTTTCTTATATTCATTCTAGACTTGCATTCCATAGCCTTATGACTATATTTATTGCAGATAAAACAATAACCAGAAAAGGCATGATTGAACTTGTTTATGAAGATCGGTCTTACATGAAAGGGTCTTCCATATCTTCCTCCTTGAGACATGACTAGAATAAGATCTACTTCTTTAGGGTCATCTGGATTTCCATACTTTGCTTCTCCAATTCTTTTCTGAGTGAAAAGATTTCTTTCTCAATCTTTGTGCATTCATTTGTCTTAGCTTCAATCAAATTTTTTTGTTCTCTGTTCTCTTTCCTTACACATTCCAAGTCTTCAAGAGCATAAATAAGTTTACCTTCAAAATCAAATTCGCATTCTTCTTCATCTATGGTCTTGTCAAACATATCAAAGATTACCATGACCATGAATAGGGACTCTCCTCTTTCATCATCTAATGAGTAGTGATCTACTTCTTCTGAGGAGCTGTAGTCTTCTTTGGAAAGTAGGTTCCTTTTGAAGTTGCTTATTTTGCAACCCTTGCTACTATTTTAATTTTCTCCAAAAGGACATTTAGAAGCATAATGACCAACTTTTCCACATTTAAAAAATTTGAAAGGTAACTTACCTTTTCACTTGCCTAAACCCTTTTTCAGCTTTCTCACAAATTTTGCTTCTTCCTCAGACTCACTGTGTGGACCAGATGTCCCTTCTTTCTTCATAGCTTTGAAGGAAGCTTCTCTTTTGGATGTATCTTGGACTTCATTTCTCATCTCATAGGTAGTGAGGGACCCAAACAACTCTTCCCTGGTAAGCATCTTCAAATCTTTGGCTTCTGTAATGGTAGACTTTTGAATCAGACCTATAGGGAGAGTTCTCAGAAATTTCTTCACAACCACTGAATCAGACACTTCTTCACCTAGACCTATGATTCCATTGACCACTTCATCCACTTGGAGCAAATAGCTAGCAATGTGTTTCTCTTCTTTCACTCTTAGATTTTCAAACATAGCTCTGTAAGTTTGTAATCTTGCTTGCTTTACACTGTCATTTCCTTCATAGAGATTTTTGAGTTTATCCCATATCTACTTGGTTGTCTTAAACTGCACTAGCTTATCTATCTCTATCAACTCAAGTCATAAGTCATAAATCCCACAAACTCTAGAGAATGTCCATTAAAGTGGGCTTAGACTAGTCCTAATGTTATTTTGTCAGGTTTATTCATCGAGGTCAAGATTTGCTCATTTAATCTTCAAAAAGGTGTTAACATAGGTCCTAATTAACAAGGGTAAACACTTTAAGTTCACCCAGGTGCTAAAATAGGTGTAAAATGCTAGGGTACACATTTTACTCCATAACAACTTGCATCTACACAGTCATTTATGCATGTCATCCAAACATTTTACATATCACATAAGCATCTATATGTATCATAAGTACTTATAATCATCATAAGCATCAATTAAATCACTATAAGCATACAATCATGTAAATAGGTGAAATCATCCATAAATCATACATGACACATGCATCCACATAATCTTATACATACATCCATAACTCCAAAATCATACACATAAACATAATCATCTATGTCCATCCATACACATCATAAATATAAGCATAATAAAAAACATCCATCACATCATGAATCTATATAGATCAATGACATCATATACCCATATATCATAAGTAAAGTGTCATGGTACAACTATGTCTTCATGTACATCACATCCAAAAAATAGAATGTACATCAGTGACATAGAGTATTATATCATATACATCGCATGCCTCTAAGACATCTTTCCAAAATGCATTCAAAATCCTAGCTATCATAGGCTAGTTGTGACTAGTCTCCTCATATGTTGATCCTCTATCTAGTGATGGTGGTGGTGATGGTGCCCCTTATGGTGGCCCCATCACTACTAAGGCTCTTGATCTTTCTGATGCCAAAGCCCTTGACCTCAGATGCTCCACAAAAATTGATGCCCTCTTCCCTACTGGCATTGCCTGCTCATATAATGATCTCTAATAGGCTACCTCTCATAAGGCCTATGACACATCCCTTCTTGCACTCGCAACCTCATGCAATGCAAAGATCAACCTTTGTGGCCCTAGTAACCCTTTGGCAGCATCCCTCTCCTATATAATCCTCTCCACCTCCACCTCCACCCTTTGGAACTAGGCCTGTAACCCATCCCAATCCACCTATAATCCATCATGTGTTATCACTAGGCTATCTCTTTTTGCCTGTAAAGTATCTCTCTACCTGTAACCTATCTCTCTTCACTCATAGAGTGTCTCACTCTATCAGAACTATCACCAATCTAGTCTCTAGGCTCTCCACTCTATCCCCTCCTCCATCACCTCCTTCGTCTCCTCCCCTATATCCTCCTCCATATCCTCCCTCAATTGATCCTCCTTGTTTCAGTGCCTGTGGTGCCTGTGGTGCCTATCCTGCCTCCTCTCACCTTGATGAGCTTGACAAGATCAAGCTGCTCCTTCTATCACTACCCCTATCACTTCCAATTTCCTCTCCTCCTCCCCCTCCTCCTCTCTTCCCCCTCTCCCTCTCCCTCCTCTACCTCCATCTCCATGAACTCCTCACAAACCTCCTCCTCCCTCATTGCTCGCTCACCCCCACCACTACCAGCACCGCATAGAATCCACCCCCTTGTCCTCATCCAACATCTCTCCCTCCTATTTCTCTCCCTCCTCCACCTAGCCTACCCACCACTCACCTCCTCACCTTCCTTGTGGTTGTTGGGAGGCTCATGTATCTATCTCAGGTGCAATGGGATAAGTAGTACTTGTCCATGTTCTCTCCACCATCACCTATATGTTGAGGTCTCTCTAGCATCCTCCACATATGACCAGTCATCCCAATGCATTGTATGCATCTGCCACTACCTATGTCATGCTATCTCCTGATCTATTTGTTCCCACCTCCCTCACCACACATATAAAAATGTGTGGTCCTACTAGCACATCTTGTCGTAGTCCAAATTATCACTGCACCTAATCAAGTTTGTACCTCTGTATCACGCACAAATATATACCTATGAGATAGCACTTTGTCATTGCATACTACAAATATCTCACATCATCTAGCCATACCTCACACTACGTCTAGGGTCTCCATACTATGTGCCCTTGCTATAGATCATCAAATATTTGCTGCCAGTGCCCCATATCCCCCAACTGCTTGTACCATACCATCCTCTGCCAACCAAAAACATAGGGCTCACCAAAGTCTATGTCTACCCTATCCCCTACTGGTTAGCACACCTCAATGTGCTCCCATGCCCACACTTGCAATAGTGTCATATGCCTTATGTGTTGCCCATATCTATAGGTAATAAAATTCAAATCCTTGTACAAATGGGCCAGCATGCATGCTCCCCATGTGAATCTCTACCCATGCTCCACCATATCAGCCACACAATTCACCAAGCTAATTGAAAAATGTCCTCCCACTATTGTTAGGTAGCAAGATACTACTGATAAGAGCAGCCACAACTAAAGGCGGGTACCAACCCTCTGCATCTATCCAAGTCCAATGCCTAGCCTTTCCTCAGCAAGTCCACCCTCCCAAACAATCGCATCAATGTTGTGTTGGATGGCATGCTTGAACTGTATACCAATCAGGTCCTAATTGGCACCCATAGTATCTGTCATATATCTCCAATGTGATTGTCATATGTCTTGTAGGGAGATGGAATGTATTGGTTTGTGACCTCCACCTCTTCGCCAATGGTGTTAGCATCATCCTATGATCTCAGATGACTAGAATCCTCAATATGTACTCCATCCCATATGCTCATATCATCTCATGCTTGTCATCATCGAACCTCTCCATCAAACTCAACACTGTCAATCTCCTCTCTCATGTCATGAGCATCTTTAGCCACACTTTCACATCATGTTCACACATATTAGCCCTCATAAATCATCTATCAATCTATCCTTTCTATCCCATTTCTCCTCTTCTCCTTTCCCTTGTTTTCCTCACCAGATGTAACCGCTAAACAACATGCATCCATCGATTTATCCACGTAGCCACTCCAATCTGCTTCCCCATACTTAACGCATCAGTCAAAGTATTGAGTGCATCTACAGATTCATGCATGGAACCACTTTGGCCCCTTTCTTCACTTGTGTAACCAATCCATTTTTCCATAACCTCCACACAATTTCACGCAACTTTTGATTTGCTCCGCAACTACCGAAATACCCAACGCATGCACCACACTAGCCAACACATACACTGAATCACATTTTTCACAGTTTAGCAGTTGCATTTTCCCTCCTAGTCTACCCCTATTTAATGCACCCCAAATTCCATAAATTACCAAGGTAGAGGTACTTATCAGTGCCCCTACTCCTTTTCTCTCCTCAAATTTACTATTGGCAAGGGTAAAAATGAATAGTTTTTCACACCCGCAGCCCTATTTATTCCCCCTTTTCACTACTTTTGCCCTTGTTTCTTCATCCTAGCTTTGTTTTTCCCTATTTTTCTTCCATCCTTCATGATTTTTCCTCCTCTATCCATTTTCCACCTCATTTTATTCTTTTAAGAGCTCCCCCAGGAACCTTTTTGCCCACCTGATATCTTGAGGGGGCAGCATCCTCTTATCATTTTCTTCCATTTCTTCTATCTGTTAATCGATTGGGCCATATTATTTTCCCCTTATTTCTTTGAGTGTCTTATAGTTTATTTTTCTTTGAAATAACATTATTTTAATGTCATTTCAAAGAGGGACAAAATGTAGACACCTAAAATTGACACCTTGTCATTCCAACCACTTCTATAATTGATCATTTATACTTAATCAGTTATCCCATTTCTGATATTTATATTAATTAAATAATAATTTATTATTTAATTAATATGTTCCCAATATCCTTGTTATCCCTCTCCATCACCTAAAATCATTATTTCATCTAGTCTAGCTTTAGATAAATAACTATTTAATATTTATTTACCTAGGACTTTATCCCCCTTTCCTCCTCAAATTAAATAAATATTTCTATTTATTTAATTTGGTATTTTGTCCACTTTTGCTTAATTCCTCTAACCCCCATTTATACTCTAATCATGTGCACATGGGTCTATTGATGGATTTAACCTCCCCAAACTTCTATGATCCACTTAGCATGCCATGTACATGACAAGTGGTACTCTAAGGTATGGTCAAATCTTCTATTCTCATATATTCCAATTTAAAATTTGGCTTGTCCTTACACCTCTCAATTTTAAATTTGGTCAAAATACTTGGAGGCACAAGAAGAGTCCAAGCCATACCTTTTCATTAATTTCTCCAAAATACCCTAACTACTCCTTTCATCCTAGCCATTCACTCTTTCCAAAACCCATCCTCCACCATTGATTTTCCTATAATCTTGAAACCTCCTTTTGCAATTGTTATCACCCAGTTTTGCACCCTTGCATGAAGCTGTTAAAGCTTTGCAAACTAGAATAACATGGGATTGATCTCTAAGTGTGGGACTTTACTAAGTGAGATCAAACCTTCAGAGAAGGTTGGCTTCCTTGTCTAGCTATCACTTGAAACTACTAAATTTTAGGGGAAAATGGAGAGAGAATGCTTGTAATGAAAATGAATAAAAGCTTGAAAACATAAAAGGGTGATACACCAGACAGATTTAAAGAAACTTCCACATAACTGAAGGATGCACAACACAATTAGAATATGGCAAGTAGGCATACACAGGTTAGATGACTCTAGCAGAGATGAGAAGCAATATGATTGAGAGGAATAGAACATTCACAGGCAAACCATATGCAGATTCACACAGAACCAGAAAAATTAGTAAAGAGGTAAAAATAACTTGCATATATTTGACAGAGAGGCAAGGTTACAGTATATGAAAACTTTGTTTGGGAACAGAAAGACCAGGATGCCAAAAAATTTCCAACCTTATTTACAACATACGAATGCATATATATAGCATTCCAAAACTAACCTAGGGTAGCTACAAAAATTGCTCTATGAGCTATCTCAGAAAATATCTACATTAATGCCTATCCAGCTGCATCAGTCATGGCGTCAAAATCTGGCATTGGGTGGATACGAGATACTTTGAGCCTTTAATGCAGGCAGCTTACTCATCGATCTGCAGTAGAAAAGATGAAAAAATCTGAAAGAGGATGGTGGAAAGATATTTCTAATCATCAATGAGAGCTGCTTCATCTTGGTGCAGCAATGAATGCCCCAAGAATATCTTCATCTGTTGAAAGTCGTTGCTGAAACGTCTAGTCATCCATGGCATGCAATGCCAGATCTAAAATTTTGAAAGTGGAAGAAAACCCCCAAAAAAAGACTACCAAATGAAAGAGGAGACAAAAATAAGCATGTTTGCCTTTTGCAGCATCTCAAAATTCGTTAGGATGGAGGAGATACAGGCGGTCAAAGTTTTGGTCAACCACATGTATATATCACTTTGCACTTGTGTGTATATCACCCTCTGAAAACTGCATTTGTATGTGCAAAGTGCCTTGTATCGGGCTGCATCGGGCTATCGGAATGACCTTCAGTCGAGCCGCCGATGCATAAAGTCATGCCGAAATTTCCTTGGTATATGCTCTACTTTTGGTGCTAAAATGCCCCTTTGAAAACTTTGTAGAATATGCATTTGAATTTGTCTTTGTATGTTTGCATCTGCCGCCCCTTGCCACGTGGCATCGCCTGATCGGTCGTTGGGCTAGTCCTGAATCCATCGCTAAAAACTGTATCTGCTTATCGGCGGTCAGAATGACTATAAACTGAGCTGTCGATGCATTCTGTCTAGCCGATGACCCTTGTATATGACCCCTTGCATATTAGCTTGTATATACAAACATACAATTCAATATACATGCAACTGCGAAATTAATCGCTGCATTCAACCAAAATGTATATCCATTTGAAATCCAGCTTGCATCCTTTCTTTGTATATTTCCCTACATGTTCAAATATACAAAACACTTATACATATACATGGCGGACCCAAGACCTGAAATGTTGAATTTGATCTTCGATTCAAGTCCGCCTTGCATACAACCCTTATATCTCTGACTTGTATATCGTAATATACAATCACCCATATACAAGGCGGATGCGAAGACTTTATAAAACAAGTTAAAAATGTAATCAGGTCCGGCTTGTATATAAACCTTTGTTTATCGACTTTGTATGTTGCAAGCCCTAACTTTTGCACGTTCATCCTTGCATGCTTCTCTATATGTTTCACTTGTATGTGCAAAACATACAAGTGAAATATACAAAGAAACATGCAAGGCCGAATGTACATTCCACTGTAGCGGATGCACCTGTATGTATGTAGAAGACATACAATCTTCTTTGTATATGCACGGGTCCCACCAGTTGCATTTCCTTTGTATATCGGCAAATGCATGTTAAAACATACAAAGCAAAAAAAAAAAATACAAGACACTGTAGCAAATGCATCTTTGTCTTTGTATATTGCGAATGTATGTTGGCGACATGCATTCCACTGTAGCACATGTATCTAAGTCGGCCTTGTATGTTTTTATTGTATATTGCGTTGTATGTACAAACATACAAACCAATATACATCAATCTTGATATACACTTGCTGAATATTCCAGGGATCTACGAAAGATTCCCCAATGTATATGCAAGCCCGATATTCATTAAAAAAAATGCATACAACTCATTTTTTCACCATTTTCAAAGGCCGATGGAAATTTTGCAAGCTCGCCAATGTACATTTCTCCTTGTATATACCCTTTGCATATTCCTTTGTATGTACAAAGGCGAATGTATATGCAAATGTACATACAAATACAAGCTATAAAATATGAGAAATCCCAGCGATAGAAAATACTTGAGGCTAAAAGATTTCTGGGTTTTTCTGGGTTTCTTGCAGGGAAACTTTAGGCAAGAGTTTGGGATTTTTTAACTAGCCATGCATGAGTACTTGGAAGACTTACACCTTGTATGGTCATTTCTAAAGGATTTTCAAAGAAAATGCAAGTTGAACTGTTTAACTCTGGGCAGAGGCAAAACAGGTCAACAAGAATCAATCCCCTTTGGCCATTTGTCCATTCCTCCTTACTTGAGAGCTCTCATGCATTGTGAGCCCTTGATCCTTAATCTTAATCTTGACCCTCCATTTTAGCCTCCAAAAGTCTATAAATTGAGGGTGCCTCTAGCCATTTCATAAGCCACTTGAATTTAATCTTATGCTACCACTATGAGCACTTACATACAAGCAAAAATCAATCAATTATCATATTTTGGGGCACAACCACTTATGCAAGTGTAACAAGGGAGTTCTCATTTGTATGTTTCACATGCATTTGTTTTAGTTGAATTCCTTTATTTTCCTAATATTGAGTGTTGGTATTTGATTGTGATTGGGTGATTTAACTAGTTTAGGTTACCATTATATAGTCACTTTCTCTTGCACACAAGAGGCATACATGTTCTTGTAGGATATATAGTTATGTTTTCTTGAGGTGGTTTCGGGTGGATTTTTAGGGTCGATGGATTTTGCATTGTCAATTTGTGACCACTAGGGAGGCCAAAAATAGGTTTAAAAATGATCCTAAAATGCACTAGAAAAATGGACACTAAAATGAGGATAAAAATGTAATGCAAAGGTTGCATGTATACAATTTATGTCATTACATTTTATCCCTACTTTAGTAGGATGATGGCATTAAGTTGAATAAGCATGGTAAAGTAAATGTATAGTAATATATAATTTCATTAATGTAAGGATACAAGTATTCAATTCTTTTTCATTTGTTCTTTCGTGCATATGTATATGTTTTAAATGGAAACATTGTGATAGTTAGATATTAAACATGAAACTATATATATGGACAAATGAAATCATAAATGAAAATAAATTATGAATACATAAATAATAATAGAGAAAACAAACACTAGGCATAATATACTAAACAAAACATTAGATACAAGATGGAAACAAGACACTAAGTAAATTCACATAATTCCCATATTTCATGTGGCTAATATGGTAGCACTAGATAAGGGGAAACATATGAGGAAAGAGGATCCAAGGGGATCACATGATGAGAGATCTGGATGGATGGATGTGACGGGCTTGTGTAGGGATACCTTGGGAAAGGTCGATAGGATAAGGTATGATAATATAGGATAGGATATGGTCATGATGATAATGGATTTGATTTTTCCACAAAAACAAGGCCAAGCTAGGCCAAAAGTATTATGGTCAATTATGATGATAATTATGATGGTTGTGTGGTTGCCACCTATTTACATATGGTTTTCATCCAACTAGATAAAAGGTAAATGATGATAACAACTTTAATGATGCCACCCAAATAAGGCTAAGACAAGCCAAAGGTAACAATGGTAAAAATAGGCCATGCAACCCCTAAAGGAAAAAAAAGGTAAAAGGGTCCATGCCACCCCAAAAAAGGTAAAAATGATGATGTCAAAGGAAATGTGGTAGAAATAAAAATTATAAAGAGGCTAGGCCAAGACAAAACACTGATAATGCTAATATCACTATGCTATAAATGATATAAATAATAAATGCCCCTCTTAAATAATTAATTGGTGAAGGAAGATAACTATTTAATATAAGGTAGGTGATAAGGGGATAAAGGATAATATGCCAAGGTATACATGTGATAGGATAATAGATGAAAGAATGGAACATGTAGGTGATGCCTCCAAAAATGGAAAATGATGAGATGGCCCTAGGCATGTTGATGTGTGACAAGTTAGCATCAAATGTCATAAGGAATCAAGTGATAAGGAGGATATATGGAAAGATAGTGACCTTAGGAAAATGGAATGTGTAATTGAAGTAATGTAGCAATTACTAGTGATAATGATGAGATTCCCCCAATGAGAGGGTAATGATAATGAATGTACAAGGGAAAAGGCTCTAATAAATGAAAATGTAAAATGATGTAGGTGTTGAATAGTTGTAGTACATAATATGAATATAGAAAGGAAGAGGGAACAATTGGTAATTCTCCCAAGGGAAGAAGAGGCAATCCCCCCCAAAGGGAAGATCAAAAAGAGGACAATGAGATTACAATGAACAATCAAGAGGAAAATGATATGATAGATGTGAATGGTGTGAGGAAAATAATAGAGGGTGAACACTAGTGAAAAGAGGATAGGATAAATGTGTATTAGGATAGGAATAGGAAAAAGATGTAGGAATCAACCATGCAAATTTAGATCATGAAATGCCACCCTAATCTGATGCACTTGAATTGAAAATAGGTTTGAATAAACTATAATCCTTTCTAGGCTATGTGTATATTAGGGTGTGATAAATGGGTGTAATAGAAATGGAAGGGAAAAATATAGTAGGAAAGAAGCAATGTAGGGTTATATATGAGCTATTGCAAGGTTTACCATTTAAACAGGTCAAGGAACAAGTCAATGAATAATCTTGGACTCCAAATATAGAGGAAGGAAAGTGATTAGGCAAAGGGAATATAAGGATATTGAGTGATATGATAAGTAGGAAACCTATATAATCCCATATAAGATGTACGAAATGGGAGAAGAGACATCCTCAACTCACAAGTCAATACTAGACATATCAATGATAGTCAATAGGTCAAATTAGGGAAAAGGAAAGGGAAAATTCAATCAAGAGGAATCCAACTAAAGTAATTGTACAAGATAATATAATTTATTGTGCTAGTGCTAGTAATTTTTTATTTCTTTTGCTTTGTTTTTTTCTTATTTTAATTTTTTTAATTTTTTATATGATTTTGTGCTTTTAATGCACTTGATTTTTCTTTTCACATTTGATTTTTAATTTATTTGGCACTTTTTCTTTTTTCTTTTGGATGACATTATGCCTTAACCCTAACCCAATGCAATGAGGAAGATGCAAGAAGTCATCACCAAAGACTAGACTAGGCAAGTAATAACAATATATATGTGTGTTTGAGTGTGTATGTTGATGAATTGAATGAATTTTTGAGAATGTGTTGTTGAACTACACCGGACAATTGAGAGGGGGGGTTGAAACAGTTGTCCTACAAATTTTAACTAATTTCAATCATCAACTTATCAATTACTTATATTCAGATATAAACATGAAAGCATAGAATGAGAAGCTCAACACAAAAGCATAATCAACATGGGAGACACCAGATTTTTACATGGAAAACCCTAGAAAGGAAAAACCATGATGGGTGTTAGCCCACAGGAATATATAAGTTATATCAATACCAAAAATTAGAGGCTCACTGTCTACAGGGCTCACTGCCCAAATTGCTCACTGCAAAGAAAGGCTCACTACCTATGGATGGCTCACTACCAAAGTGTTGAACTGAGATAGAAGCATCTACTTCATGCCAAGGTTCAGTTCCATTGAAGTGCAAACACCTCTACTCTACTCTGCTACTTTACTTCACCTTATCTTCTCATCTTTGCACTTCTATACATTTTCACGACTCAATTACAAATATTTATACACTACATCAACCTTGGAATAATCATCAAGGTCAGCATTACAATCATCAACTGTTGGAGCAAACTCCAAGGTCGGTAAACATACGTTACATCAAAATAGGTCTGGACCTAATTGATGCAGAGGCATCCACACTAACACCTTAACATACAGCATGGATGTCCGCAACCCTTCATCATCATCATCATATTTTTGTTAACACTGTCAGCATCATCATATTTTGTCTGCCGACCGATATCCTCCTGCAGACAAGCCTTCGCCCTTTCGCATGTCAGCAGCATCATC
The DNA here is from genome assembly GCA_027924645.1 of Cunninghamia lanceolata. Lineage (NCBI taxonomy): Eukaryota > Viridiplantae > Streptophyta > Pinopsida > Cupressales > Cupressaceae > Cunninghamia > Cunninghamia lanceolata. Next base: position 3,586,031 of record BSBN01000201.1, on the reverse strand, counting down.
ATATCTGACTATCGGCAGCATCATCACATTCGGCAAGCGCAAACATCCTCCTGATGTCCACTGTTCACCTTACCGACAACCCCTATCTTCACTATCTTCAGCATCATGATGTTCAACATCATGTTCATCAGCAGGATATAGAACATCCGGTTCCTCCCATATATCCTGATGACGATACTCAACTCACGCACCTTTCCTCCGATGCTTACGTCACCCCGATATCCTGATGACGATTATCCTGATGACGATGACGTCACATGCAGCTCCTCAATATCCTGTTATCGGCCAAACTTAACCTTATCGGCCCGCGATGACTTTATCAACCTGACCTTCTACCTTATGCCGATACGCTCCCCCTCGGCAACACCTGATGATGATCACCCCGACGCTCATTCACTTCATGCAATCGATTGCATCATGCTCACCTCCCTTTACTCAGATGATGCCCGAAGTAACTGCAAGATATAAACCGAAATATCCTGATGATGCCGTTTTGACGAATTTCTAACCTTAGTGAATTTCGATCCTCCGAACCTCCTGAGGTGACCCGATCTACCTTCAGGGTGATCTTCCAGACTCTAATTATCAGCTCGACCTAGCACATGCCCATGCTAGGGTTCTCAACACCTCTCGACGACGATCCTGCACACCTGCATGCGAACAAACAGAAAATGCAAACTACCTCCTAAGCTACTGTACACAGCCATTCCACCGATTCGACGAATCAACCGGTGGAATGGATCAGCGAATCCATGTAACCACCAAAACAGTAACTTGATTTCACAAAGGAATCCAAACAGAGAATGAACACAAACAGGACCTCTTTATTGATAAAAGATGTAAGTACAATATTCAGTCTCTCTCTGCAATCTAACTCCTCAATGCTATGATCTAAACTCAACCGATCCTCATGCATAAATAGGATCTCTTGCGAGTACTACTGACCCGACTCCAAGCGGCTGGGAACTCTCCAGGTGGCTGGGAGGATCCAACCAAACACACAGCATAACAGCTGTCATAACAAACTAGCTAAAAATAGCAAAGTATGGTCAACATGACCTTATTACATGCATTGGTCTTATATGACCTTCTTGAAAACATTAACAAGACTCAAAACAAACTAACTGCCTCATGGAGGCCAGCTGTCAGGTAGGTGCTCCTGCACCACTAATACAAATTATGCTAAGGAGAAGACACAAAATTATGAGTGGATCACATCACACCTTAGCAAGGACTCAAACATGATCTTCCATGCCACAACATGCTTCTATAATCTTCAAGAGATCTCTGCGATCACTAGATTTAACCAAGTCGGCTAAGACTAGTTACACGCTACGCTATCTGGGAACAATCTTCAATTTCAATCTAAAATACTCCTCGCGGACCAATGCAAAGATAGGAACATGATCAAGAGGCCTCCATAAGCACGTTGTAATCACCAGGAGCAACCGCACAAACTCTAACCACTTTATCTATGAGATTCTTCACACTGGAGCACATGAACTTCACTGTCCTCAACTATTATAAAAGAAAGATAGCTTGCAGACCACCAAATCACAAACCATTGGTGTTGTAGGTACTTATCATCATTCCAGATTTCCCTCTAAAACCACAGAGCAAAATACTTCAATGCGGAGGAATGCAGAGCAAAATACTTTCTCCTAGACACCAGTGAATGAACAGAAAAAGAAAGCTTTACTTTGGTGAACACAACTTTCTCAAATCTTCATATCGGAGGCTTAAACTCAGAATATAGCATCTTCAGACATGCCTCTAAATAACTTCCAATCTACAAACCAAGATCTTCAATCTGCAAGAAATGCAGAGCAGTCTTCTGGACTATTCTTCAGTATGCAACTCACGGTCTTCATTGTGATTTACTGTTTCCTTTCTGATTCTTCCTGAGGGGCTAATATTTTCAATATCCTCAACATATAAAGATTCTAACCAAATAACAAAATAGGATACAATTGACATCAATGATAACACCAATTAGGTACATACTTGCAACATGTGTCCCTTTTCAATGTAGCTCACAATACGCTAAATCTTTGGTCTTAACACTTGATGGATGGAAACTAGGGTGGTTCACCTACAAGCCTCTAGGAGAATAGGTGAGATTAGACATCGAGAAATAAGAAGGGGAAATAGAAGCATGGACAAATGATGGAATTTCTACTTAACATAGTGTAGTGAATAAAGGCGAATAGGGATAATGATAATGGCAATATGGAATATGATGGGTATGAAATCTAGGAAAAATTGATTAGGTTTATGAAACTACTATGAGAAAGAGAACAAGACATAAATATTCTATGGGAGTAATATGGGACATGCTTAGGATGTAATGTCACAAAAGTCTATAGGTACATAATATAGTCCTAGTGAGAAAATGATAATCAACAATAGATAAGAGAAACAAACAATGTTGCCTTCAATATATGGCATGGAGAAGTATGTGATAGTAATAGTAAAGTTAGGATAAGATGACATAGACAAATATGGAACAAATGAGGTGTGTGAATATGATGTAAGAAATTATCAAAGTGTGAGATAGGGTGTAAGGCCCATAGGCATTTGTGCCTTTATCTTCATCTTGTTTTGACATATTAGAGTTATACAATACTTTTGTGCTATATTTTGTATTGTGGTTGGTGATCACTTGTGTATACCAATGCACTATTCTAGATACTCAATATGTATATTTGGATCTATAATATTTTTATATATATTTATGTGTGTGTGTGTATATTTATTGGTGTTTCAGCTTCACTATTTTCATTTAAATGATATACCAAGCAGGTAGATCTAGTTCCTTCACTATTATTCTTTTAAATGATTAATTACACTTTGATCATATTGCTAGAATGGATGATTTAATTGAAATTTTCCTATGTTTATATGTATTATTTAATTATGTAATTTTATTATTCACTTCAACTATTGTTATGTAATTGGATAGATGTGTGTAACATTTGATTGAGTGTAGGAAACTTACAGGGTATTGACCAATGGTTGGTATATGGAGAATTTTGACATGGATTTCACTTAGCCACCTCACCTTACTTGTCCCTTGATGTTGAAACCTATGAAAACCATAGCTGAGTCTATTACAATTCTGGATCTTCTTGTATTAGACATGTGGATGTGTCTTCTTGGGTGATTTTAAATATCGCTTTTGCGTCTACTTGATATGTACAAAAAGGATTTAATAGTTTCTTTGAAATAAGTAGTTTATGTTATCAATTATTAGAAAAGAGAAAAATAATTATTTAGTTAAGGTTCTAGGAAATATTTCATTATGGAAAAGCATTTGTATTTAATTATTATGTGCTTTGGGAAATAGATTGATTTTCTATAAGTTAGCGAATATCTATTTTTAGATAATTATATTAAGTGAAAATACTTTCTGAAAAAGAAAAGGTTAAGTTATTTTAATTATAGGTATATATTAAAAAAGGATTGCTTTTCTATTCATTATGCTTTGTGTGAAAGTGAGCAAAATAGAAGAGAGAAGACATTTTCAAAACCCTTAAAAAGAATTGCTTGCTTGGCGATTGCTTGGAGTGGCTTGAGTTGTTTATTGAAGGAAAGAAAGTAATTTGGGAGTTACCTTTGGATTCTTTGAGGTAATCTTTATCTTATTGTTTTAAGATTTGAATTTTTATTTCAAAATTTTAGTTGTAGAAAATTATTTTTAAAAAAGGATTTTCCTACCAAAACTACAGAAATTTTTTCTAAAACTGAAAGGTGATGTGGAAAGTGTTATGTTGGGTAGCATTAGTACAAGAGGGTGTTCTTACAATTTTAGTTTATGTATTTTCATTTTTTGTGAAAATTATGTGAAACTTCTCTCTAAACCCAATCAAGTCTTCTTGAAAATGTTACGTGCTTTGAAAAGTGTGATGTTGAATTCAAAGAGAAGTGCTTTTGGATTTAACTATGTGTATTTATTTGCTTCAACTTTTTAGATCACACTTAGTGGTCCATGATCAAGAAGAGGATACTTGTGATTTGGATTGAACACTTACTCTTTAAAAAGAGATGAAGGGTTGAGCAATTTTAGAACAAGAGGGTATTTTAGACATTTTAGTTTTCATCTTTTTTCAAAAATTTAGAAAAATTGGGAACATTTTGGGACGATGCTTCAAGATCTGTCAATGGTAGAACCTAGATATTCTAGAAATTATTTATTTTTATTTTGTTGGAAATTGGAATTTTTGAAATGTGTGTGTTATGTGGAATCACATATTATCCCATGGAAATTTATTTATGTGTACCTTGGGAAGTGTTTTTTCATAGAAAATTATGCCTTACCTATTCTTGGGCTCCTTGAAGAAAAGTTGACCCCTAAATTGTATAGGATAGGGGATATCCATAGGAGGCTTGGGGTGGCCAATTACCCAAACTCATGGGATGAGATTTGGAGGTAAAGCATTGAATAAACCTTACTTAAAATGAGTAATTAAGAGTGTCAAAACACCCAACTCATGGGACGAGGTTGGAGGAAACGTGTTGAAGAAGCCTTGCTTGAGTTATATAATTTGTGAATTAATAAATCATAAATCTAAGAACTTGAACTAAGAAACTTGATAATGAAATATGGGTAGGTAGAGTGCACTGAATAAGTGTCCCTACTACCTCTTGAGAAGCATGCATGGGTGAATGCTTACTTGAGACCTTTGTGGTCTATTTCACTTTCTAGCTTGGTTAAGGAGAACCAAGGGGAAGTCTACTCTAGTGTCTTAGCTACTCTCCTCTTGTCCTTGTTGATTAGATCGAGTGTGTCTAATCCTGTGTTGAGATAAACCATGTTGTAACTTTGTGTGTGTGAAGCCAACTTGTGTGAGTATTGGGGCCTTTCTCAAGACTATCATATGTGTGTGAGATTTGGCTATGATAGTGGTGTATCCATGATCTTCTTCTCCATAGCTTGGCCTAGAGTGGCATAGACATCTATTGTGCTCGATGATGGTAATATGGTAGGGAGGTGGGTAACATTCCCCATTGGTCCATTCATGAAGATCTCTCAGAAGCTAGAAGAGTTCCTTGTTCAGAATTTCATATTATGAATTATGGCTTTTGGAGAACCTTTGTGGTGGCTCATTATTATTGTAATATTATGCCTTGTATCATTTTTATATTGAAGTGTGATCCTTCCATGTTTGGGAAGTAGCCTCTATCATGTAATCATGTTGTAATAGCATTGGTTGCAATATGATTCTTGTTTTGGAAGGAAAATTAATTGTAATATTTATGTGATGTATAGAAATGATTGAACTAGGAGATTGGAGTCCTCTTTTATATATGTTGTATTTATTCTATGGATGTCATGTTGTTTGATTGCATTCTACCCATATAGGCGGCAATGACCATATCTTAATTTTGGCATGTGTTGACATTGGTGTCAAATGTGTGCAACGTTTTGTAGTGATTTCCTCATGTTTTGCCTTGTAGTTTTTTTCCTTTGTACTTGGCATCAAGTGTTCCCTTTCTCCTTGTTTCTTGGGAATTGTACCCTTCAAGAGGCTCTTGTGTGTCTAGGTTGGTGTCCATGATCCCTTGAGTATTCTAAACAACTCATAAATTAAGGAAGTTATCTCTCATTGAGTGATGAAACTAAGCTCACTATTTTTTATGCCTTAGTGTTTTTCCCTTCTCTATTTTTATAATTCAAGTTCATTTTGTAATGCATTTACAAGTCAAGTTCACCAGTCTGAGTTGTAAGTTGAAATTGGATCCTGAAGGATGAAGTACAAGAGGTCCAGAGTTTAAAGTCTTGTTGCACATTGTAGGGTGCAAATTGAAATCAGTCTTTGGAGTTTGATTCATCTAGGGAGTTAGGTTTAGAGTTGATTGACACTTTACAAGCTATAATTTCAAGTGAGACCTTGAAGCTTGAACCTCTGAAGTTGCCTATTCTGAACTCTTTCTAGACTTTTACATATTACAAGTTATTTTCCAAACCCAAAGTTTAAAGTGCATGTTGCAATTGTTTCTCTAAGTTTGAAGTGTTGCTTGCAATGGTTTCCTGAAGCCCCAAGCTTAGCCAATGTGTATGTTGCATGCTGTAACCTGGGTCTGAAACCCAACCTAGTGCAAGTTTTACTTGAAGTTCAAACTTTGGTAGTTTTGGCTTTCCTACTTGTCATAGCTTCAAGATATTAGAGGGGTGGTCTACTAGGGATGTTGTAAGGGTTTTTTTAGCAACCTTGGAAATCATGACTCTCCTCCTTGTCTCATTTTTTTTGCTAACCATGGTGTTTTTAAGTCTTATGCCCATGTCTTGTTGGTGTACTTGGACCTTGCATGGTCAATGTGAGTGCTTCATGTCATATTTTAGAGTGTCATCATGGGATGCTGTGACATTTCTAGTGCATGAGTATGCACTAGGGACATGCACATCACATAATTACATTACAAAAAATTCTTAGGTCAGTTTTTGTCTGCTAATATCTTGAGCATAACCTTGGGGCATTACAAAGGGGTACATAAAAGGGTATAAAGATATGTGTAATGATCTAGTGAAGAATATATGGGGAAATGTGTTGGTAAGAGACACTACTATGTTGAATAATTGAGTATTGTCATTGATGGAAACAAGGCAAAGAGGGTACATCAGTATGACAAGAAGACATCATTATGGAAGACCAACTTGGATTGGCAACAAAGCACAAAAGTATTCAAGTTCAGAAGGCCAAAATGACTAAGTATGGACAATGTTTAGAGTAAGGGACAGAATGTGAATCAGTATGCCTCCACAGATGAAGACTTGTAAATGCAATTCAGGTATGATGACTCATAGCTATTTGATGATGATATATTCCAGTGTTCAAGTCATGACTTCCTCTAGAAGTCATTTGAAGAAAATATCTAAGTCTCGATGAACAGAAGTAAGACAGGGACAATGTACAGTGTAAAGTAAAATGATTCACATTTATCTACACGTGCATGTTTTGTTATGCAGTTTTGAGGTGTTGTAAACACTTATATGAAGTGTCTAAATCCATAATTGTAAGATCTAAAGTCCACTAGAAAGATAGTTGCAACCTACTGAGTGTTGCTACAGTGTTTGATAGAGTTTGACTATGACAGAGTCTGAGATCTGATGGTCCACATTTTTTCGCTAAAGAACATTTTGCTCTGCGGTTCTGAAGGTATGATTGGTGGTGTCTAAGGAGTCTTTGGTATGATTTTGAGCAAGCCCTGTTGTCTACAATAAAAGTTGTAGTATGATAAATGAATTGTATTAGTGGCAGTCTAAGTCAAAGGCTGACATGATAAGTCTAGATTGTATGCGGTAAGTTCTATTTTTTAGAACTTAATCCTCAGTTGTTGAATAGTTGAGGCTAACATATGTGAATACAATTCAAATGTTATTTGAGTTCACATAGCATATAGTGCATTAGACTAAGCCAAAAAGTAACATCCTTTAATGTACATGTTTCATATTTTGGATGCCGACCTGATTATGGATTAAATCATGATGCTGATATATAAGAGCGATTAATTTTGGTTGAAGGGCAAATGATGTGGATGTGATCAATGCGGACATGAGAATAGCAGAGTAGAGATAGAAGATCAGTGATGATGAAGACTCAGGATTTAGTATTCAGTTACTAAATGATTGCACCTTGGCATACTGATAGATGTTGTTGCAGTATTCATATTTCTTTTATAATTTCACTTGTACTTGGTAGTGAGCCTAGCTATAAGCAACCATTAGGATTTAATAGCCCTCATTGTAATCTTTCTAGGTTTAGGGTTGAGGCAGTGAGCCTGCTAGACCTAGTTATACTTCATGGTAGTGAGCTAGCATGTTTTAGGCCCATGGAGTGACCAAGCCTAAACATCACTATTTGTAAAAGATTGCAATATATATTGAGAGCTAATCCTCCCCATGGTTTTTCCCTTTCTTGGGTTTTTCACGTAAAAATCTGATGTCTATGTGTCATGTGTATGTGGCTTTTATTTATGTGGTTACTTTGCTTTTTGATTATTAAAGTTGGTATTTGGTTTAGTTGTTTAAATTGCATAATACTGATTCACCCCCCTCTTAGTATTCAACAATTAGTATTAGAGCCAAGTTCCTTGGAAGAAATCTAACATCTTGAGGAAGATCTGGGGTAGTGTAATTATGGTAGCAAGAAGATTTGGAAGTTATGAAAGCAACAAGGAACTAGAAGCAGCCCTTATTCATCTTGAAAAATATGAAGCAAAAATCAGGGATCTAAAAGCTAATATTCAAGAAGCTGATGAATGTATCCTAAAGCTAAGAGAACAAGTTAGGAAGTTCAAAGAGAAAAACAAGGAGCTAAATGATCAATTAGATGAAGCACATGAGTTTCTAAATGGGTTGACACTAGAAGTTGAAAAGAAGGAAGAAATTTAAAGACATTTGAATCAAGTTGTTAAGGATGAATCAGAGGAATGTGAAAAATTGGGCAAAGAAGTGCTACTTCTAAAATTTGATCTAGATGTAGCCAAGAGCTATGAAGAAAAGTTCAAACTAAGTTCTGCAAAGCTTGATAAGGTGATTGCTAGTCAAAGTAGTGTTGATGATAAGCAAGGTTCGACAATTGAGAAAGGAGGAAGTTCAAAACCTAGTCAAACAAACACTGAGTTAAAGCAAAACAGAGGAAACCAATTCAGAAATCAAAGAAGAACACTTAGAAGACCTCCGGTCAGACAGACAAATGCTCAAAGGTATCCATCTTTCAATGGCCATTGTTTTATTTGCAATAAGTTTGGTCATAAAGCTACTCAGTGCAGGAGTAGAATAAACCAGAATCAAAATGTTCCATCCTTTTCTAGTCAATGTTTCAATTGCAATAAAATTGGTCACAAATCAAATGAATGCAAAAGTATGGCAAGGAATGGTTCCTACAATGCAAGGACTAGTCAATCATTCAATGGAAAGTGTTTTGCATGCAATAGATTTGGGCATATGGCTAATCAATGCAGATCAAATTCAATCAACAGAAGGAATCAAAGACAAACGAATGTGGTATGCTACAATTGCAACAAGTATGGACATATTGCAAGAGTCTATAGAAGCAAAAATGTAAAAAGAAACTACCATACTGAAAATAGGAAAATAGAGAAAAAGAATGATAAAAGAAAACAAAAGGTTGATCTGGTTGAAACCAAGAAGGAAATGGGCAAGATTTGGATCATGTAATTGAAGTCAAGGATGAATCCACACCATCTTCTAGTGTAGATACTTCCTCCGGTAAGTAAATTGGGAGCTCTAGCTCAAGGGGAGCAGTGTTGAAAATTCAAAACCCCTAGCCAGATAGTTAGTTTTAGAATCTAGCGAAGATATGATAAAAGGAATCACATGACAAATCCTTTGAAGCAAGTTCTGGAAGAAAAGGACCAATTACAAAGATTTGCAGAGTAATCTAAGGTGTCTATAGCTGTCATGAAGGTGCTAAACAACTTTTTGTAAGATGACATTAATGACACTTAAGTTTTGCAATGTGAAGGATAAAAGGAGTTGTATTTGAAGGAAAAATTATTCTGCATTCCATGCACTCAAGTGACAAAGGCGAACCAAAGCAAGATTCAAAGAGACTACAATATTCTCCAAAGGATTTTAGATCAAGATCAAGGAAACCCTAATCCGGTGAAAGAGGTGTTTAAAACTTGAAACCCTAATTTGAAAATTAAATTGCTCTGGAAATATTTACTCCTCATGTAATCAAGATAGGAAAAATGCCTCGCCCCAAGTTTAAGAAACAATTCTTCAAATCACTAGAAAATGATCTATTAGGGGCATTCTCAATTACTCCACATGGGGTTATGCATATAGAAGATATCAGATCATACATTCATATTAGTCTAGAAGAATATGATCACATGAAGTTAGGAAAACTATATTTGGACGAACTAACTACTATGGATATTGTGTTGAAAGATGATTATAAAGTTCTAGGAGAAAAGAAACTTGACACCTGGTTGGATTTTCCCACAATTCTAATTGATGCATGGGTCAAGCTTATTCTAAGAAGAATTCATCATGAATCTTTATGGCTTGATGAACCCTATTTGATAACTAAAGAAGCCATCAAAGCTGTAACTGGTATGAGCTCCTCTAGAAGGGTTCTAGGCATAAAGAAAATAAAGAAGAATGTGGTAATGCAGCTAACAGGAGTCAAATTTGAGAAGAATGGCCTTACAGTAAATGATATCAAGGATTCGGCTATCAAATTTGCATCAATGATTGTTGGATACAAAGTATACTTCTCCAACAAGGAAAATTTTGTGTCTGCATCAACTATATACACAGCATATGACATGATCAAAAATAATATGGATTATGACCTTTGTGAATTACTCTGGAGTGAACTAATGGAGAACTTGAAAAGAACAAAAGAAACTAATCATCCTTTCAAATATGGAACATTGATTACATGTTTACTCTTTTACTTCCTAAGAGAGCTACCCGGTTTAGGAAATATTGTCTGGCTTGATCACATACCTATAACCACTCAAATAAGAAATCACTTACAGAGTTTGGGTAATGCAGATAAGCATAATGAAATCCAATGGAAATATTTCAAAGATTTTCAACAAAAAATGTCAAGAAGGTTCTGGATACCTGAAAAAATAGTGAAAAGTATGAAAAGAAGATTGTATTCATGGTGGATAAAGACAAATGCTTCATAGAAGTTGTGGAACCAAGAACTGTATGGGTTCCAACACTAGGTTATGAAGTTGCAGAAGATGTCTTGATTGAATTAGCCGATGCACTACTAAGTAAATTTATTGATCCCAAAGAGGACAGATTTGGTACATTCTCATAATTATCTTCCAGAATGTTGATGGAACCTGAGTAGTTAGATAAAACATCAGATGAACAATTAAGGCAAAAATCAAATCAGAAGGATCAAAGTCCATAAGTGCTCTGGTAGAATGGACATCAAGCACTCTAGAAAGGAAAGATAAGAGATATGAAGGAGAGACCAACATCTAGTCCCAGAAAAAGAATAAGGACCTCATCCATTACAAAAGCCACAACTGAAGAAAAGAAGAGAAATAAAATTTCACTTTGTGAAGAAAAAGTGGCAAGAGACACTATTGCAAAACCCTTAGAAAAGCTACAAAGTGCACAAATCCTAGATCCACCCAAGTTTCTTCAAGAAGCAATAAATCTAAATTCCCTGTCTCCAAAATAGAAATTTGAATTAGTATCATTTGCCCAAGCAAAGGCTCACAAAGAATTGATGAAAACTCACATGCACAACAATAAGCTCATTACAACAGTATCTGATATACTGGGAGAATTGATGCCTGAATACCAGAAAGATACTTCGACATCATCTACTAATCAACTAAAAGGTATGATAAAATCAATCAGCAATCATTTTTAATCCTTTGAAAAATCTACAGAAACAAAGGTTAGAAAATAATTTGATGAGGAAAGATTAGCCAAGTTTAAAACCATGTTGATCAATGATAAAATCTCTTTAGAGAAAGGAATAAGAGGGATACAAAGTGCCATAAAAGAAGGTTGTGACTTGTACAAAAAAAATTTATCTTGGCCAGAGGTTACAAAGGAATTAGAAGATAAAATCAAGGACATGGAACTCAAACTGCTTAATATTTCTAAGACATATAATCCTGCAATTGAGTCAATAAGTGCCAAAGAGACACAGGTTGTAAATATTCACATTGATCTAAGAATTCTCATGAAGAAAAAGGAAGAAATCAAAGGCATGTTGTGCCAGCTAAGATGGCTAATAAGTCCCAAAATTGATTCCATGACCAATCTGGTAGATGAAGCCTTGAAATCACAAGCATTAATTGATCACCATCAGATGTGTAGAAGGCAGAAAAGCTAGTCTTTTTGATAAATAGCCACATCCATATTTTGGAGACTACAAGGAATAGTTGGAATGGAGAGATAGCTTTGATAAAGACTATCTATAATGATATTCTACCTTAACTTGTAAATTAAGATACAAATATGTATTTGTACATATGCGGCAGAGTATAGCAAATTTTGCAGTTTTGACAATTTTTTACTCCAGAACCTACACCTACACCTTTTCCATTGATGTCAAAGGGGGAGAAGAAGATCGGTGAAAAATGGGCCAACATCTCAAGGGGAGAAGAAATATAGAGTGTATATAGAAAGGGGGAGAAGTCAAAGCAATCAATCATTTGTCACTAAGTGTTGCCATCAATGCCAAAGGGGGAGATTGTTGACAAGAGACGCTGCTATGTTGAATAATTGAGTAATGTCATTGATGGAAACAAGGAAAAGAGGGTACATTAGTATGACAAGAAGACATCATTCTGGAAGACCAACTAGGATTGGCAACAAAGCACAAAAGTATTCAAGTCTGAAAGGCCAACATGACTAAGTATGGATAGTGTTCAGAGTAAGGGACATAAAGTGAATCAGTATGCCTTCGCAGATGAAGACCTGTAAATGAAATTTAGGTATGATGACTCATATCTATTTGATGATGATATACTCCAGTGTTCAAGTCATGACTTCCTCTGGAAGTCATTTGAAGAAAATATCTAAGTCTAGATGAACAGAAGTAAGACAAGGATAGTGTACAGTACAAAGTAAAATGATCCACATTTCTCTACACATGCATGTTTTGTTATGTGGTTTTGACGTGTTGTAAACACTTATATGAAGTGTCTAAATCCAGAATTGTAAGATCTGAAGTCCACCAAAAAGATAGTTACAAGATGCTAAGTACTGCTACAGTGTTTGACAAAGTTTGATTGTGATAGAGTCTGAGATCTAATGGTTCACATTTTTCTGCTAAAGAACATTTTGTTCTATGGTTCTAAAGGTATGATTGGTGATGTATGAGGAGTCATTGGTATGATTTTGAGCAATCCCTTTTGTCTGCAATAAAATTTGTAGTCTGATAGATGAATTGTATCAGTGGCAGTCTAAGTCAGAGGCTGACATGATAAGTCTAAATTGTATGCGGTAAGTTCTATTGTTTAGAACTTAATCCTAAGTTGTTAAATAGTTGAGGCTGACATATGTGAATACAATTCAAATTTTATTTAAGTCCACATAGCATATAGTGCATTGGACTGAGCCGACAAGATACATCCTTTAATGTACATGTTTCATATTTTGGATGCTGACCTTATTATAGTTTAAATCATCATGCGGATATATAAGAGCAATGAATTTTGGTTGAAGGGCAAGTGATGTGGATGTGATTGATGTGAGCATGAGAATAACATAGCAGAGATAGAAGATCAGTGATGATGAAGACTCAAGATTCAGTATTCAATTGCTAAATGACTGCACCCTAGCATATTGATAGATGTTGTTGCAGTATTCATATTTCCTATATAATTTCACTTGTACTTGGCAGTGAGCTTGGTTGTAAGAAACCATTAGGGTTTAATAGCCCTCATTGTAATCTTTCTAGGTTTAGGGTTGAGGCAGTGAGCCTGCTAGACCTAGTTGTACTTCATGGTAGTGAGCCAACATGTTGTAGGCCCATGGAGTGACCAAGTCTAAACATCACTATTTGTAATAGATTGCAATATATATTAAGAGCTAATCCTCTCCGTGGTTTTTCCCTTTCTTGGGTTTTCCACGTAAAAATTTGGTGTCTATGTGTCATGTGTATGTGGCTTGTATTTATGTGGTTACTTTGCTTTCTGATTATTAAAGTTGGTATTTGGTTTAGTTGTTTAAATTGCATAATACTGATTCACCCCTCCCCCTCTCAGTATTCAACAATTGGTATCAAAGCCAAGTTCCTTGGAAGAAGTCTAACAGCTTGAGGAATATCTAGGATAATGTAATTATGGCAGCAAGAAGATTTGGAAGTTATGAAAGCAACAAGGAACTAGAAGCAACCCTTATTGATCTTGTAAAATCTGAAGTAGAAATCAATGATCTAAAAGCTAATATTCAAGAAGCTAACGAATGCATCCTAAATCTAAGAGAACAAGTCAGGAAGTTCAAAGAGAAAAGCAAGGAGATAAATGATCAATTAGATGAAGCACATGAGTTTCTAAATGGGTTGACACTGGAAGTTGAAAAGAAGGAAGAAATTAAAAGACATCTAAATCAAGTTGTTAAGGATAAATTAGAGGAATGTGGAAAATTAGGCAAAGAAGTGCTACTTCTAAAATTTGATCTGGATGCAGCCAAGAGCTATGAAGAAAAGTTCAAACTAAGTTCTACAAAGCTTGATGAAGTGATTGCTAGTCAAAGGAGTGTTGATGATAAGCAAGGTTTAGGATTTGAGAAAGGAGAAATTTCAAATTTTGGTCAAACAAACACTGAGTTAATCAAAACAGAGGAAACCAGTTCAGAAATCAAAGAAGAACACCTAGAAGACCTTCGGTCAGACAACATAAAGGTATCCATCTTTCAATGGCCATTGTTTTATTTGCAATAAGTTTGGTCATAAAGCTACTCAGTGCAGGAGTAGAATAAACCAGAATCAAAATGTTCCATCCTTTTCTGGTCAATGTTTCAATTGCAAGAAAATTGGTCACAAATCAAATGAATGCAGAAGTGTGGCAAGGAATGGTTCCTACAATGCAAGGAATAGTTAATCATTCAATGGAAAGTGTTTTGCATGCAATAGATTTGGACATATGGCTAATCTATGCAAATCAAATTCAATCAATAGAAGGAATCAAAGACAAACGAATGTGGTATGCTACAATTGCAATAAGTATGGACCTATTGCAAGAGTCTATAGAAGCAAAAATGTAAAAAGAAACTACCATACTGAAAAATAGGAAAATAGAGCAAAGGAATGATAAAGGAAAAGAAAACGTTGATTTGGTTGAAACTAAGAAGGAAATGGGAAAGATTTGGATCAAGAAAGATGTGATTGAAGTCAAGGATGAATCCACACCATCTTCCAGTGCAGATACTTTCTCCGAGAAGTAAATTGGGATCTCTGGCTCAAGGGGAGCAGTGTTGAAAATCCAAAACCCCCAGCTAGATAGTTAGTGCTGTAATCTGGCACGAAGATATGATAAAAGGAATCACATGACAAATCCTTTGAAGCAAGTTCCAAAAGAAAAGGACCAATTGCAAATATTTGTGGCAATCTAAGGTGTCTGTAGCTGTCATGAAGATGCTCAATAGCTTTTTGTAAGATGACATTAATGACACTTAAGTTTTGGCATGCAAAGGATTAAAGGAGTTGTATCTGAAGGAAAAATCATTTTGCATTCCATGCACTCAAGTGCCAAAGATGAACCAAAGCAAGATTCAAAGCAACTATAGTATTCTCCAAAGGATTTTAGATCAAGATCAAGGAAACCCTAATCCGGTGAAAGAGGTATTTAAAACTTGAAACCCTAATTTGAAAATTAAATTACTATGCAAATGTTTACTCCTCACGTAATCAAGATAGGAAAAATGCCTCGCCCCAAGTTTAAGAAACAATTCTCCAAATCACTAGAAAATGATCTGTTAGGGGAATTCTCAATTACTCCACATGGGGTTATGCATATGGAAGATATCAAAGCATACATTCATATCATTCTAGAAGAATATGATCACATGAAGTTAGGAAAACTATATTTGGACAAACTGACTACTACGGATATTATGTTGAAAGATGATTATAAAGTTCTAGGAGAAAAGAAACTTGACACCTAGTTGGATTTTCCCACAATTTCAATTGATGCATGGGTCAAGCTTATTCTAAGTAGAATTCATGATGAATATTTATGGCTTGATGAACCCTATTTGATAACTAAAGAATCCATTAAAGTTGTAACCGGTATGAGCCCCTCCGGAAGGGTTCTAGGCATAAAGAAAATGAAGAACAATGTGGTAATGCAGCTAACAGGAGCCAAATTTGAGAAGAATGGCCTTACAGTAAATGATATCAAGGATCCAGCTATCAGATTTGCATCAATGATTGTTGGATACAAAGTATACTTTTCCAACAAGGAAAATTATGTGTATGCATTAGCTATATACACAGCATATGTCATGATCAAAAACAATATGTATTATGACATTTGTGAATTACTCCAGAGTGAACTAATGGAGAACTTGAAAAGAACAAAAGAAACTAATCATCCTTTCAAATATGGAACATTGATTACATGTTTACTCTTTTACTTCTTGAGAGAGCTACCTGGTTTCAAAAATATTGTCTGGCTTGATCACATACTTGTAGCCACTCAAATAAGAAATCACTTACAGAGTTTGGGTAATGTAGATAAGCAGAACGAAATCCTATGGAAATATTTCAAAGATTTTCAACAAAAAATGTCAAGAAGGTTCCGGATACCTAAAAAAATAGTGATAAAGTATGAAAAGAATATTGTATTCATGGTGGATAAAGACAAATGCTTCATGGAAGCTGTGGAACCAAGAACTGTATGGGTTCCGACACTAGGTTATGAAGTTGCAGAAGATGTCTTGATTGAATTAGCTGATGCACTACTAAGTAAACCTATTGATCCCAAAGAGGACATATTTGGGACATTCTCATAATTATCTTCTAGAATGTTGATGGAACTTGAGTAGTCAGATAAAAAATCAGATGAACAATTAAGGCAAAAATCAAATCAGAAGGATCAAAGTCCATAAGTGCTCTGGTAGAATGGGCATCAAGCACTCCAAAAAGGAAAGATAAGAGATCTAAAGAGGAGAAACCAGCATCTAGTCCTAGAAAAAGAATAAGGACCTCATCCATTATAGAAGCCACAACTAAAGAAAAGAAGAGAAAGAAAGTTTCACTTTGTGAAGAAAAAGTGGCAAGAGACACTATTGCAAAACCCTTGGAAAAGCTACAAAGTGCACAAATCCTAGATCCACCCAAGTTTCTTCAAGAACCAATAAATCTAAATTCCTTGTCTCTAGAATAGAAATTTGAATTAGTATCATTTGCCCAAACAAAGGCTCAGGAAGAATTGACGAAAACTCACATGCACAACAATAAGCTCATTACAACAGTATCTGATATACTAGGAGAATTGATGCCTAAATACTAGAAAGATACTTCAACATCATCTACTGATCAACTAAAAGGTATGATAAAATCAGTTAGCAATCATTTTGAATCCTTTGAAAAATCTGCAGAAACAAAGGTCAGAAAAGAATTTGATGAGGAAAGATTAGCTGAGTTAAAAACCATGTTGATCAATGATAATCTCTTTAGAGAAAGGAATAAGAGGTATACAAAGTGCCATAAAAGATGGTTGAGACTTGTACAAATTTTGTTTATCTTGGCCAAAGGTTACAAAGGAATGCGAAGATAAAATCAAGGACATGGAACTCAAACTGCTTAATATTTCTAAGACATATAATCTGGCAATTGAGTCAATAAGTGCTAAAGAGACACAGGTTGTAAATATTCACAATGATCTGAGCATTCTGATGAAGAAAAGGGAAGAAATCAAAGACAGGTTGTGCCAGCTAAGGGAGCTAATAAGTCCAAACATTGATTCCATGACCAATCTAGCAGATGAAGCCTTGAAATCACAAGCATTAATTGATACAGCATCAGATGTGCAGAAGGTAGAAAAGCTAGTCTTTTTGATAAATAGCCACTTCCATATTTTGGAGACTACAAGGAATAGTTGGAATGGAGAGATAGCTTTGATAAAGACTATCTATAATGATATTCTACCTTCAACTGTAAATTACGATACAAATATGTATTTGTACATATGCGACAGAGTATAGAAAATTTTGCAGTTTTAACAATTTTAACCTCCAGAACCTACACCTTTGTCATTGATGTCAAAGGGGGAGAACAAGATCAGTGAAAAATGGGCCAACATCTCAGGAGGAGAAAAAATATAGAGTGTATATAGAAAGGGGGGGCAGTCAAAGCAGTCAAGCATTTTTCACTAAGTGTTGCCATCAATGCCAAAGGGGGAGATTGTTGGCAAGAGACACTGCTATGTTGAATAATTGAGTATTGTCATTGATGGCAACAAGGAAAAGAGGGTACATTAGTATGACAAGAAGACATCATTCTAGAAGACCAACTTGGATTGGCAACAAAGCACAAAAGTATTCATGTCCGGAAGGCCAAAATGACTAAGTATGGACAGTGTTCAGAGTAAGGGACAAAAAGTGAATCAGTATGCCTCTGTAGATGAAGAACTATAAATGCAATTTAGGTATGATGACTCATAGCTATTTGATGATGATATACTCCAGTGTTCAAGTCATGACTTCCTCTGAAAGTCATTTGAAGAAAATATCTAAGTCTAGATGAACAGAAGTAAGACAGGGATAGTGTATAGTGCAAAGTAAAATGATCCACATTTCTTTGCACATGCATGTTTTGTTATGTGGTTTTAACGTGTTGTAAACACTTGTATGAAGTGTCTAAATCCATAATTGTAAGATCTGAATTCCACTAGAAAGATAGTTACAAGATGCTAAGTACCACTACAGTGTTTGAGAGTTTGACTGTGACAGAGTCTGAGATTTGATGGTCCGCATTTTGCTGCTAAAGAACACTTTTCTCTGTGGTTCTAAAGGTATGATTGGTGATGTCTAAGGAGTCTTTGGTATGATTTTGAGCAAGCCCTATTGTCCGCAGTAAAAGTTGTAGTCTGATAGATGAACTGTATCAGTGGCAATCTGAGTCAGAGGCCAACATGATAAGTCTAAACTGTATGTGGTAAGTTCTATTGTTTAGAACATAATCTTAAGTTGTTAAATAGTTGAGGCCAACATATGTGAATACAATTCAAATGTATTTGAGTCCACATAGCATATAGTGCATTGGACTAAGCCGACAAGCTACATCCTTCAATGTACACATTTCATATTTTTGATGCTGACCTGATTATGGTTTAAACTATGATGCGGATATATAAGAGCAATAAATTTTGGTTGAAGGGCAAGTGATGTGGATGTGATTGATGCAAGCATGAGAATAGTAGAGCAGAGATAGAAGATCAGTGATGATGACGACTCGGGATTCAATATTCAGTGGCTAAATGACTGCACCCTGGCATACTAATAGATGTTGTTGCAGTATTCATATTTTTTATATAATTTCACTTGTACTTGGCAGTGAGTCTGGCTTTAAGCAACCATTAGGGTTTAATCACCCTCATTGTAATCTTTCTAGGTTTAGGGTTGAGGTAGTGAGCCTGCTAGACCTAGTTGTATCATGGCAGTGATCCAACATGTTCTAGGCCTGTGGAGTGACCAAGCCTAAACATCACTATTTGTAAATATTGCAATATATATTGAGGGCTAATCCTCTCTGTGGTTTTTCCCTTTCTTGGGTTTTCCACGTAAAAATCTGGTGTCTATGTGTCATGTGTATGTGGCTTGTATTTATGTGGTTACTTTGCTTTCTGATTATTAAAGTTGGTATTTGGTTTATTTGTTTAAATTGCATAATACTGATTCACCCCCCCACCCTCTCAGTATTCAACAAAATGATCACAAAGAGTTCTACTAGGATGTAGCGAATCCTAATAAAGAGGATACATGAAATGTGACTACAAATCTAGGATCGTCATTTTCTATCTTCACAAGAAGATGTACTCAAAGGGAAGAAATGGGATAATAACAGTAAACAACTATGGCTAAGGTAAACAAATATGTCCTACTTTGGGTCAACTTGGAGAGGGCTATGATTCCCTAATTCTTTGCATCTTCCCCAAAAGGCATAGGAGGAAAACACAAACAATGATGATAACATAAAGTTAAAAGGCATATGAAAGGATACCACCCATAGAAATAAAATGAAACATAAATAGTGGGCACTTTGACAATATTTGGGCTAACATGAAAGGGGATATAATTATGTAATGCTTTGTATCATCACCAAATAGTGTTGGAGGGTAGGAAAAACATATACAAAGAAGAACTAGTGTAAGTAACAAATAGAGGAAATAGGAGTATAACAAGTAACATCAAACATTGCCCCTAATATGTTGGTGTACACTATAACTCATCCACATAGTAAGGGATAATCAACACAATCATTGTGAGAAATCATGATAGAAAATATAAATAAATATAAAATAGTGAAGGAGACAACTAAGGACCACAACTAGGTTGGACCTCATTAGCCATAAGGTCATCATCAAAAGCAATATCTATAAATGTCACTGAAGGAAATAAATTTGTATCAACACTAGGGGTAAAGATAGACAAAAGAGGTGGAATATCAATGACACTAAAACATACTATTAGGAACAAGAGGAATAATATGGAGGCATGATGAGGAGAGGAATGCTCAAGCAGAAGAGAGTCTAAGTGATGTATAAGTGTATTGTCAATGGACATATTGTGTGAATTGAATCAAACTATGGGATCCTCAAGAGAAGTGGGAATCAAGGAATTCACAAGAGGAGCGATAGTGAATGATGAAGGTATAATAGTGTTGGATGCGGGAATGGATTTTAGTGGAGGATTAGAAAAATTAGGTGATTGAAATGGTTGGTGTCTTAATTTGTACCAAGGTAGTTGGGATGTAAACTATGGGTTATGGTGAGGCTAGAGAATCTTTGTAGTAGAGACAATGGGTTGGGGTGGGATAAGAGTGGAGCTAGGTAAAGCACATGTGTAAGTGAGAGAAGATATAAGAGGTGGATTAGGAGAAGTACAAAGAAAAGATGAAAGCATAGAAAGAGCTAATATGATAGAGGAAGATCAAGATTGAGACATAAAATGACACTATGGACTAGGAGGTGAAGATATTGGGGATGGATTCCATGGATGATTGAGAGAGGTAAGTAAAATTCTAGAGATAATAGGTGGAGGATGGGATGCCCAAGTGAGTGTAGGTCTAAACAATGGGGGAGAAGGAGACCAAGTCCTTGGCTGAAAAGGAGGAGGAGGGCCTTGGTTCCTAGGTCAACCTCTACCATGGGGAAGAGAAGGTTGGAGAAAAGGAGCTAGTGTAGAGGTTAAGTACTAGAAGGTAGTGAAGGGGGATCACAAATGTCAAAGCCCTTTTGTATTAGTTGAATAGGGATCTCAAGATCCATGGATTGAATAGAAAGTGATGAGTTGAGCACTAATGATAAAATGCCTTCTACCCCACATAATCTCTATATATGTCAAAGATGACACATGTACTCTCATGTATGTGAGAAGTGGGTTTCTAAATAAAACAATCAATGGTAACATTTTCTAATGTGCATAGAGGTTGGAATACAAAACAGTGAATAATAACAACTTGACCATCATGAATAAACTTTAGGCATTGATGCAAAATTGATGGTACATAGATTGTTCTTTATCAATCTAGGAATGGCCAAGGAGTAGGTGAAATTAATCCTAAATATGAATGATATGAGTGAGGCTAAGAATGTTCTTCAAACTATTTTGAAGAGATAACACCATGTAATGCAAGGTACCGATGTACAATCCATCATAACATTTTAAGGACATCTCAGATGCAATATAGGAAACTTACTGTGTATGAGTGTTTAGGAGGTATTCTTCCATGATAAAATTAAATGGGAAAGTAGAATCAACAAGAATACCACCACAATGACCATGGTTAATGATTCCATGAATGCATAAAGGGACATGGTAATTGTTATAAGGAATCTTAGTAGGAGAGAAAATAATAAGAGGACGAGGTGGAGTAGAGGAAGAAACAAGATCATCCTCATCAATAGGTATTACATCGGCCATGCTCGCATAGGTGTCAAATGATACTATAGGGAAGTAGTCACCATGTGAAGAAATATGATCATTATAAGAAGAATTGAATGGAAGCTTGCAAATCAAATTGGGGTTTAGATTGATTGTGTTGTGGAAATGGGTTGATATAAATTTATAGGTTTTGATTGGGTACACCAACTCAAGGGTGCCCTTAACATTAAGGTCATCTACATAAATTTAGTTTGGACCAATAAGATCTTAAATTTTATATTGCAATTGTGACTAGGAGCCCTATGATATTGATAAGAATCTTTGTCATCATAACCATGAGGGAAGGGGGGAACTATTAAGAGGATGAATAGGAGGAAGTTAAGAGGATGAATAGGAAGGAGCATTAGGAGGTCAGTGGAAATCCCCTTCGACATAACTGGATAATATGAATTAGGTAGTCTAGTAAACTATCAAGCTAGATGTGGATGACAGTTCATTAGGGTGTAGAGATTGAAAAGACCTCCGAACCTAGAGTGAGTGGCCCACATCTCAAATTTTTCAACAAACGTATGCTTCCACTGTCATATCATTGTTATATAACAAGAAATTAAGTAATCTACTGTAAACTATATTTACTTTCCCTTATCATATTTAAGGGAAATGGTTGAAATAGCAACAATATGCTCCTTCAATCAATCAAATTCAACATAGAATCAATACTTCTCTGTTTCTAATATACGTACACGCATGCTAACAGAATTTCACTGTGTTGTCAATTAACAGAAACATTTCCACTTTGAGCCAGAAAAACCTGTACATTTCCAGACAGCATACGTACGTTTCCCTGCTTTTGCCCTATAACTCCCTTTCACTCCTTGCATTAATGAGCGGCAAAGTTCTCCGTCATCATCTCCGTCTGTGTGAAAAAAAACAGTAGCACTGATGTACTATCTGGGCACTATTTAGCAGCAACTAGTACAAATGAGGAAAAGCTTCCTCTCTGCCACACAATATCTGCTTACGAAAGCTTCAATGTATTAGGTATTATCTTATGGAGAGTTTCCATCTGTTGCCAGCATGCCACTGTACTAAAAAGTGCAGTATCTTTTTATTTATGTGTAGGGCCCATGTTAGGCAATTCTCCTTTGTATCTGACCCTGCCAGAGTCCACAAATCAATGTACTTTACTATATATAGAGAATCCATGAACTCATTGGTGCACAGTTAATTAGAATCATGCTTCAGATATGCCAGCCAATTGTCTTTGAAACATGCTTGAGATATGCTAACCAATTGTGATTGAAAATACTTTATAGATTTGAGGTTGGAAGGAAATAAAAAACTCCCTACAAAATATTTATAGTAAATAAATTTAACAAGGGCTATGGAGCAGCTCAAGTCCTTATCAATTTTTGTTAGTGCAGGTAAAGAGATAGCATAATTGAAGATGGATTTATATTTAAATAAATTTAACAAGGGCTATTGAGCAGCCCTAGTCCTTATCAAGGGTTGTAAGTGCAGTTATAAGGGTTGTAAGTGCAGGTAAAGAGGATAGTATAATTAAAGATGGATTTTTGTAAGATGTAATAGTTGGAAGTGCCGCTTCTTTTTATAAGAACTTATGCAGAAAATTTAATAAAGAAGAATTTATGCACAAATTCTCTCTTGAATGATTTCAAATTGTGATTAATTTTCTTTGGTAACAAGGTATGGACATCTATCAAAGCATAATTGATAGAGGAATTTTGTTAGATATTATTGTTGCAATGGCCTTAGTAGATAGGTATGCAATATGCAAAAGCATAGAAAAAGGGGCACAAACTATTTGACAAAATGCTACAAAGAAATGTGGTCTCATGGAATGGCATGATTGCAGGATATGCACAAAATGGATTTATTGAAAAGGTGGCATGTGTTTATAGCTCGATGGGTAAATTAGCCTCAACAACTAATTTAATCCCTGAGCACTTTGTTTTAGCCTCCCTTGTGCCCACCATCAGATTAGTCATCTTTGTTGACACTATCCATTAGATTGCCGCTCTAGCACTATGCGCTTTGCTAGCCCTAACTGCTAGGCTTTAAGACCATAGTACCATGCCTTAAGAACCAACTACTCTGCTTAGTTCCTAGACTGCATTATTGAATGTAGTTTTTTTATTAAAGATAAGGAAAATCTCAAAATTATTCATATCTATACTTGAGGTTTGTCCCTCAATACTTAATGGGTTATAATACCACATTTTTATTCTTCAATGTTCCTCTTTTCTCTCTAACTTGAAGTCGTAGATTATGAATACAAGGGAGATTTTATGCCAAATCCTCAAAAGAATGACATTTCTATCTACAATTTTATCCATTTTGTATTCTCTTCTATTATATTTTATTCTACAATTTTATCCATTTTGTATTCTCTTCTATTATATTTTATTTTGGAGGATTAGAATGGAATTCACTTGTAGTTATTTTTATATTTCATTGTATATTTTTGTAAGCATAATTAATAACTTTGTTCATATTTGTTTTTTTGATTTGGTAAACACATTTTTAGCCTGGTCCAAGCCCATAGAGAACACTTAGGGGGGGATCTCTTCCTAGTTGGCTTTATCGTTGAGACCACTATTGGAGGGCCTCAATCCCTAAGGTATTATCATCTTGTTCAAACCTGTGAGTTCAATGGCCTAGTGAAGGCACACATCTTGCAAGCGCATTAGCCCAGTGGGAGTTTGAACCTTGGTGGCCACCACAATAACATTGTGACTTGACCACTACATTGCGCCCTTATCGACACTTTGTTCATATTTGTTATTAGTAATTATAATAGGCACAATATACATGGCATAAATTTCATATTGCACATTTTTGAAGTGCTAGTACTTGGGAGTTCAAATATCACTCGAGACTTATCTTATCTCCACATGCAAAGCATTTTCTTTAAATGATTGCATAGTCTATAAATTTTTAGAAAAAGATTAGTACCTTATAATTATATGAAAAATCGATTCTCATGATTCATAATTATAGGTCTCATATGTCCTTTGTCCAATCATATGCTTTCTCAAGGAGCTATACAATCTCTCATATGACATAGGATTGGAACTTTATTGATTAAGAGAAAAAGTGCTCATGACTAAATTCAACATTCTCTATCTTGAGTTTTTTTAACAAATCTTGGTAATGATATTATAATGGACATTTTTGTCCTTATGACCAAGTTAGATAAGCTCTTATTCACTCATGTTAAAAGGTTCCAAATAGTAGTTGTCATTATGTTAGCATACATTGTCTTTGTCAAAAGAGTAGATTTTTCCATGATCTCATATCATGAAACATTTGAATTAGATTGATCATATGACCCTCTAATTAATAGTATCACCATTTATAATTAATGGCATGGGGAATGGACCATAACTTTAGATATATATCTAAACCCCTAAACTTTTTAAAATCACAAAACAACAACAATATAAAAAATCAAATGGCATCGTCCTTTTTTGTCTACTAGCTAAAGTTGCCTTGTTGATTAATTTAAAAATTAAAATAATGTTTCAATGATGTAAAAGCACAATCTTTTACAAAGTTAGGTCCATTTACCATTTGAAATATCTTGTGACCCATGTGGGTCACATTTCACCCTCAAAATTAGCCAAGCATTGCATATCTATTACAAACCAAGTGAAATTAGATATATTGTTTCTCCTAACATAAATAAGAAATATGATTTTGACCATTCTTTTGGTAAATTATTTGGAACATATGAGGTCTATTCAATCTTACTTTTCAACTAATCAGATACCTCCTTTGTGTTTATTGTTCAATTATCTGGTCCCTTAAGCCTTTTTTGGCCACTTTAGATCCTCTGGGTTAAGGCATGTCATAAAAAAATAAGACATTTTGAAACCACACCATGATCTCTTTGTAAAATGGGAAGATGGCTAAATCATCATCATGTTATGTATTGTTTGAATATTTTGGTCAGAGCATTATACTTATGTTGTATGTAGATAACTTGCTTATTATAACTAAATTAATCACTTATTGGAGATAATTGATCTAAGTCTTCTTCATCATTTAGAATGGCTATATTCTAGGATTGATTATGGTATCTCAAAACAAGCTATGCACATGATTTACTTAAGAAATGTAATATGATGGATTGTAAATTAGTTGTTGTACCTATTCAATTCATCAAGGCTAAACCATCATATGAAAAGATCAAATCCTACATTATACAAACAACTAGTAGGATTTTTGTATCTAACTATATCTAGAGTAGATACTACCTATACAATATAAATACATCCAGATTTATGCAACATCCTTGTATGGATCACAAAATGGAAAATTAAAACTAAGGTATTTCAAAAATGTAATTAATTTTGGTCTTTATTTTTTTTATGCATAAGAGAGAGATTATATTATAATATTGGTAAAATTTACAGCTTATCTTTTCACATTGACAGAGTCCATATTTCTGAATCTACTCCTTAACCATATGCTATTGACTAGACAAAATGACCATGCAGGGTCTAAATGCCTTCAAAATGCCTCGCAGGGCTGGCTAACAGATATGAGTAATATTATGAGACTATTGTCTCCTATACTTCTAAGTGAGCATTACATCTTTAAAACAAAAAGACACAACAGAAATTCAAGTAACCTTCAAATTTCTCCTTGCTCAAACATGTAATCTCTGAACTCGGCAACCCAGACAAATCCTTATGTGGCTTTTATCTGCAATATTTTCTTCAAAAAAACCAAACCCTTCCTGGCTTTACCTCTGTGCCCAATGATGTCTGCTCCCTTCAAGTCCAATAGGAAAGGAAAATATTTGATAACACCTTCAACCATGTCGACTTTCCCCAGGTCCCTTGGCCTAGGCAGCCTTGCTCCATAGATTACCTTTGCCAAAACTTCCTCTAGACCTTCAAGTAGATGGTTCTTGAACAACCTGTGGGTTATGATGTTGATTTTTGCCTTGTTTGCATTCAAGTCAAGAAGGGAGGCCACAAACCTCGAAGCAATGTCTGAGCCGACCCTGTATCTCTCCCCATTTTCAACAAAAGCCCTGCCCAAGATTAATTTAGTGGTGCCTATCATGAAAGCATCATTCTAGAGAAAAAACCCTTCTGAGAGGATGATAATTTACTTTCCCCAAGAAGGTCATCTACCTGACTGAGCTGATCAAGCATATTGGAGTGTCCATGCCTCCACACACCAACAACCAGCTCTCCAAATGCTCTACCGAAAGATGAAATACCAATCTCGGGTTTCTCTCCATGATACTACTTTAATCGAAGAGGGGAGATTTATAATTCCTTCTTGCACTGCCAATCTAGCTTTGCTATTAATTGGAAAGGAAGGCTCTGGATTCTAACTTAAGATAACTCATGCCTTATTATCTTGAAACAATGAATTTAACTAAGTCTGGCAAATCCTAGGGGGCTCGGCCTCAAAAGAAGCTTTGTGAGATCATGCTTGCAACTTCATTCCTTCTCATCAATGCCCTCATGTGAAACATCCTTCCTATCTTATCAGGTCATCCTGAGAGATACAGATAAAATCTTACCTGCGGTCCTTATAAGAATGTCATCATTAACCTAAATTGTTATGAGCATTGATGCCAAACCATTGGACTAACTTGTAATGATGGTTTGAATGCAAAACCTCCTGACGAATAGCCCATTCAGATCGACTCTCCACATCTCCTATTGTGGAGAGCCCCCCGCCCTACCACCCACATTTTAAATTTTAAATCAGCTATTGACTTCATTTATTGAGATGCCATTCGCGCCTTTGTTGGAAATAAGATCTACCTCCGTGTTTCCTTCCCTAGAGATATGATTAAACATAACAGCCTCTAACCTATCTGCCAACTTTAATGCAATATCTAATTTTCCTCCCAGTTTCTAATTTGTCACCTTCCTTATTCAAGGGCACTAATCACCAGTGTGGAATTGTTTTCAACTTCAATCTTTGTTGCATTTAGATCAAGGCAAAGCTTGAGACACAAAAATAGTGCCTAAAATTCTGCCATATTGTTTGTTCCTTCCAGGAGGGGGGAAACCAGTTTTCCTATAGTCTTGTTGTTCCAGTCATGAATGATGTAGCTAGCCCCTGAAACATCTGGATTTCCTCTGGCAGCCCTGTTGAAGTTGAGTTTGATCCAACCAAATTTTAGAGGGCTCCACCTAATTTTATTTGTGTCATCTTGAGTGTTGATGCCTCCATCTTCTTCAAAGGTAGGGGCCTAAAGGCCATGCCAAGAACTTTGCATAGAGGCATCCCAAGCCATGAAATTGACTTTTTTTGGCATTTGCTCTCCAAATCTTGAATTATTATTTCTACTATGCTTGATTCAATCTTATTTAGTAGTGAAAGGACATACATCTCTTTGTCTAGAAAGATTTTGCTATTGTGCTCCTTCCAGATTTCCCATATCACAATTGAAGGACTTGCTCTCCACAAGTTACTGAACATTGCTTTTTTGTAGATAATTGGTCATCCATTGAGCAACTCTAGTAACTTATTTGGAAGCATTGTTTGCCATTGTAGCTTGGAAAGTAGCCAATGCCAGCAAGTCTGAGCAAATGAACATTTAAAAAAAAGGTGATCCCCATCTTCTTCCTCTTGTTTGCATAGAATGCATCATGATGGGCCTTGGTATCCCAATTTTTTAAACCTGTCAGTAGTTAATGTCCTGCCTTGGGCAGCCACCCAAGTGAAAATTCCTGCCTTCAAAAGACTCTCTTTGTTCCAGCATAAGTGAATTGGGAGATTTGAGCTTTCTTCTTTGTCATTAGTCAGTGCCATGTAGCCGCATTTAAACTTATATTCTCCATCAACCGAAGCATTCCATCTGAGCCTGTCTTACCCCTACCTATGACAAATTTTTTGACTATTCACCAACTTCTCATAAATCTCCATAGTCCCACCATCTACACCCAAATTGTGAATGCTCTTCCATTTGAAGCTAGGAAAGCCATGTTGAGTTGAAACGTCCATATAATCTCTTACCTTATCTCCCCATGCTTGTTCAGTGAACCTCTTGACTTGTATTAATGAGTTGATTTCTTCTAATTTATGGCCACCTTCCCGGGAGTCCTCCTGGAATGAGGCAGAGTTCCCATCCACAATTTCCCAAGTGAGGTAGTTAGTGATTAGCACTCTACATGTCTTCATAAAATTCCATATTCTTGAACCTTTCAGAAGGGACCGAGAGGTGAAAATGTTGTTTGTGTCATTTTCCAAATATTTTTCCCTCACAATCTTGACCCACTTGAGCTCCCTCTTTGAGTGTATAGCCCAAATCAACTTCGCCCCCAAGGCAGTGTTTTGAAGAGCTAAAGCCTTTAAGCCAGTTCCATCCTTCTCTTTGCTTTTGCAAATTTTATCCTACTTCACCAGAGGAAACTTTCGGTGATCTTTGCTTCCTTGCCATAAGAAATTCTTCATTAGCTAATTCAAAGACTTGGTGGCTTCAGCTGAGAGAGGGAGGCATGAGATCATATAGGTCGGAATAGCTATTATAATGGACTTGAGCATAGTGAGTCTACCTACCCAAGAGAGCTAGCGACTCTTCCAAGAAGACATCTTATTTTTCACTTTTTCAATTAAGGAGTTCCATGTGTTGCCAAGCTGAGGACCTTTGTTCAGGGGAAGGCCCAAATATTTACAGGGAAGATCACCTTTTTTGAATTTCAGAATCCTTAAGATTTGAATTTTTCTATCTGATCTAGTATTGAAAAAGAAAACTTCTAATTTTTCTATGCTTACCTCCTGCCCAGAAGCCGAAGTGTATTTTTCTAAAATCCTCTTGAAGCTCCTAGCCTCCCATTCCTGCATTGTGCCGAACAACATGGTGTCATCTGCAAACTGTTGGTGTGTGATTTCTCGAAGTGCACTAGTTACCTACAGCCTTAGCACCTTGCCTTCTCTCCACACTTTGCTGATAGACCTTCCCAAAGCTTCAACCATGATAATGAACAAGAAAGGAGAGAGTAGATCCCCCTGTAGGAGGCCACACGAAGCATTGAAGAAACCTTTAGGAGAGCCATTTAGCAACACAGAATATCTGGGGCTAGCCATCCAACCAAAAATCCAATCTAACCAAACCCTATTAAAACCAAAGGCTTCCAAAACTTTGAAAAAAAATCTCCAGTTTACCTTGTCATACACCTTCTTTATGTCTAGTTTGATTAGCATAGAAGGCTTCTTCAACTTCTAGATGGAGTGGATCACTTCTTGTGCTATGATTACTCCATCAAGGATGGATCTCCTAGGGTCAAATCCTGTTTGTTCCACCAAAATGATTTCTGGTAGAATCTTTTTCCAATTGATTAGCTATTACTTTTGAGAGGATCTTATAGATTATGTTGCATAGGGAAATGGGCCTAAAATCCTCCAATGTATTAGGTTTCTCCTTTTTAGGAATTAGCGCAATAAAAGTGTTATTCATTTCTCTGAGCACTCACCCTGAACTCCTGGAATCCTCTACTGCTTCCGAAATCTCCTTACCAACTATGCTCCAACATTTCTAAAAGAAAGCAGCCAGAAAGCCATCTGGCTCGGGAGCCTTATTCGAATGAAGCTGGAACAGAGCCTCCTTCACTTCTTACTCAATGAACTTGTTGTTTAGCATTGTATTTTGGGCCTTAGTCACCAATGTCAGGATGCCCTCTAGTAGTTCCTTCTACACCTCTAAATTGGAGCCCTCCCAATTATGCAGGAGATTATTGAAATAGGCCACCATTGCTTCCTTAATCTCCTCCACTTTATCTAAAGTTCTACCATCTGAAGTTTTGATGCATGTGATCCTATTAACCTCTCATTGTACCTTAGTGGAGTTGGGGAAGATTTTTGTATTTTTGTCCCCAGCGTTCAACCAAACTTCTCTAGATTTTTGAAGCTAGAAGATCTCCTCCTTAGCTAGAATATCTTTCAATTTACTTAAGAGTGTTTTCTCTTCTAGGAAGCTCTAATCATTCATGTCATCCTTGATTACTTTCTTTGACAAAACCTTCAACTCCTCTTCTGTTTTCCTTTTTTCTTCAAAAATGTTCTTAAAGACGTCTCTATTCCAACTTTTTAAGTTATGCTTTAACACTTTCAATTTGACAATGATATTAAACATCTTTGAACCACCTGGGTTGCTATTTGTCCACCACTGCGCAATTAGATCCATGAAATTGGGGTCCTTGAATCACATATTTTTGAATTTAAATGGGCATCTGGTAGGGCCCCTCTCTCTAGCAATCTCCAAAGAGACAGAGTAATAGTCTGAACCCACCCTAGATTTAATTTTGTAGTCCATTGTGAAAGGGAATTGTCCTAAATCTCCTTTGAAGAAGAACTGATCCAGTTACTTTGCAATGCTACAAAAGCCTAATCTTCTATTTGTCTAGGTAAGATGGCTATTTCCCATTTGTAGCTCCACTAGCGTATTTCTTTCAACAAAGACCTCAAAATCAATTTGAGATTGTAGTTTCCTTCCCACCCCACCTTTTTGGTCTTCTGATCTTAAAATGGCATTAAAGTCACCTCCAATAAAGCAAAATTCAGACTCCAAATTGTTGCATATAGAAGTAAACTCTCCCCACACTTGCCTTTTTTGAATGCAACTCACTGGGCCATAGACATTTATGAGAAGGAAACAAAGATTAGAAGCCAATCTTCTTATCTTACAGGCGACCCAGTGTCTATTGGCAGCAACTTCTTCTAGTAACACATTTTGTGGCCTCCACAGAATCAAGAGACCACCCGAAGGGCTAATAGAATTAACCCCACACCATTTCCAGAGTTTCATTTTCCTTTCGAACAGCTCCTTCTCATGTTCACCTAATTTGGTTTCCTAGAGCATGCAAATGTCTACTTGAAAAGATTCTAACTGGTGTTGAATCAGGCACCCTTTTTAGGGGCATTTAAACCCCTAACATTCCAAGATAAGAGTTTCATTGTTGTTTAGGAAGGGATTCACCCTTCCCTACTTTCATCATCTCATTTATTTTTAGTTGTCCACTAGCCTCTCCATCCCACTTTAGTTTTTCTTGGTTGGGAATTCTCCTGTGCCTCTTTTTATCCCCACAATCAGGGGTGGGTTTGAAAGATTATTTCTGGCTGATGCCAAGCTTACATGCCTCCACTTGGGGGGGTTAAATTCTACTTGTCCCTTGCATTCTTCCTATCTAATTTCTTCCTCCTCTGGCAGTTGATCCTCATTCACTAGAGTAGGGCCATCGATCCAATCCTCTAAAAGACAATCCTCTTCCAAGCTAAAGGCTCCACTCTTTGCTGCTTTAGCCAGTTCAACCAATTCATTGCCCACTTGAATTAGGGAATTAAGATATTCTTTTCTCACCTTGTTTCTTATAAGATCAATAGTCTCTGAAATCTTATGATCCAGAACCTCCCTTTGACCTTGTAGTTCAGATGCTTTCTCCCAATGATCCGTCATCGCCCCCTGATCATTTTGTTCTTACCTATGATCTTCTATTCTCCCATTATCTGGCATATCTGATACTGAGTTAGATGATCCTGCCATCTTAGGGACATGATTGTCGTTCTTTTTACACCTTGGTGTTATAGTTGGGGCTCTCCACCCAAGAATTTTGACTAAATCACCTTTGGGTAGCGGATTAGGGATGATCTTTTGCGACCAGTTTCCCATAATCTAAAAAGAGTTCGATCTCCTGTTAGGGTAAATTAGAAGGCCTTTTTTCCACACATAATCTAGTGTAGGTGCTGACTCCATCTGGATCTAAATGCTCTTCTGCACAAAGGTAAGTGCCTAGACCATTTCTAATTTCTTCCAAAATATTAGTGGCCCAAAACTCCAGAGGAAGGTTCGGCAATTTTATCCATTCTTGAGTTGATTCCATTTGGTGGCAGAACGGATCAAATCTAGGTTTCCATCTTCGGATGTAGAAACCCCATTCGTCTAAGATCCATATACTATTGACAATTTCTTCCCTAATTTCTTGTGAAGGACATATCACCACAAAGAAATCATTGCCTAGGGTTTTGAACTGAAGTTCATCCCCCCATTTTCTTTTCCACCATTAGATCATTTCGTCCCAATTTAGCCCCTTTCCAAGCCATTTTGCCAAGAGGCCAAGCTTCTCTAGATGCTCTATTTCTAGCTGAATCTTGACCGAAATTATGACCCTTGAGGTCCTATAAGTGTTTCCAAGTGTTGCTTTTCCTTTACTCTTCCAATCTTTATTTTGATCCCCTATATTTGGTTCACCATGTGAGGGTCAAAAATTAGGGTTTTCTTTCTAGCCATTATTGCCGAATTTTCTCCATTTATGTGGATCCCTGGATATGAAGCTGTCCCATATGCTTTTGTTTCGACTCTAATGGTTGTTCTCCTTGAAGTTTTGGTTGTAGAACCTTTGTCTGTGTTGGTGCGTAAACTTTTGTTGATGCCTACTATTCTGGCCGTTGTTCTTTTGAAATCTGGTTCCTTTCCCTAGGGTGGAATAGTTGTTCTGCTTCCATGGTTCATTAGCCACATGGTGTTTAATCTGATATGTAGAGATTTTAGCTTCTACTTAATGTGCCCAGTGTCCTTACCCTACGATTTATGTTAGCTAACGAGAAGAGCCCTCAATGAACTTTTTTGATTCCTTTGTTCGCATCTGCTATGCTCCTTCACTGCCATATATCTTCCTAAACCTAATTAATTAGATAAATCATACTTATTTAATTAGTCTACCCTACTCATTAATTATGGTCTTTATTATTCCTGCACCAAGAAGCCAATTTATTTGGATATTGGGATACTAACTATGCTAATAATGCAGTTGACAAAAAATCTACTTCTTGTCATATCTTTAAATTTGGTGCAGGTACTATCACATGGAGTACTAAAAAACAACCTACTATTACTCTTTCCTCTAGAAAGATTGAATATATAAGTGGGGCACCACAAAAGCAACAAAAGAATCAATGAGGCTTAAGATATTATTAGATGAGTCACATATGGATACTTCTAAAAGTACCACCTTATTATGTTATAGCTAAAATTGTATTGCTTTCCCAAAAATCTTATTCGATATCAAAGAACAAAACACATTGAAGCTCATATGCATTTCATATGAGAAAAGGTCTCCAGTTCTATCAAATTCATGATCAAGTGACAAATATTTTTACAAAAAAGTTGTGTAGTGCCAAATTCTCTAAATTCATCATAAAGCTCGACCTTAAAGAGTTGCCATTGAGGAGGAATGTGCATGACAATGCCACCTCCTAATGGACAACCAATATTTTATATATAAGACCTACAAGCATTATGTAATCTCGTTCTCCATTTATTCCACTTGTAAAAAATTGTGTTATATAAGATTTATGTAGGGGAGGTTGTTTTTGGGAGACCCGAGCTCTAATAAGAAATTGTATAAAACCTCTTTATAAGCAACATTATTAAGAAAATTGGAATTTAAATCATGACAAGGAGTTTATCATGTAGTCCAAAATACATGATCTTCATCTTGGCAAATATTTTATTCTTTTTGTATGTTTGTCAAAGAAGTCATGCATTACTAAGGGACTTCATTTTTTCTTTTCAAAAGAAATTGGCAGCATATGCAGGCCCTATAAACATTAAGGGGAGTGTTAGAGAATAATGTTATTAGGAATCTATACATCTAGGCCTTAAATACACATTTATAAAAAGCTCTATTATAAGGTAACCTTATAATATAAATATGCTTTTAGAATATTATTAAATAATAATAATATTTAATAAAATTAATAAATTAATAAATCTAGTAAACTCTATTATTAATTTATTTATTAATTAAATCTAATGTTGTTATTAAAAGGTATGGTAACTTCCTGTATATGTGCTACCTACCTTATTTCCCTATATTTAAGGGAATTCCCAATAGGAATATATATTGAGAATAATATGGATATTTGAATATTTAAATTCACTCTACACTAGAGGATCTTAGGGAGGCCATTTGGAATAAGGAGGAAGGAATTATCTCTAGGTTCATCTATAATTATATGGACAATTATGTAAGTTTTCAAATAATGATGTTTTTGTGGGGTTTTCCACTATAAGGTTTTCCCCACCTTAAATTTGTGTTTCTGTGTTGTTTTATATTTAATTTTATTTCATATTTATACTTTACTATATAATTAAATTAATTATTCTAAGTATTCAAAACTCTGACAGAACCCCTCTTTTGAAGATTCATGTTTTCTAGGTTGTGTGTAAGTTCAATTAGCTAGGCCTCAAGGTTAAATTATCATGTCTTTGGTGTCACCTAAGTTCCCTATGAGACCCATCATTGATAACCAATCCAAGGTTTTCTTTCAATGGGCCCCACTGGAACTTTATGCTTCATGTCTGTGTGTTGCTTTTGTTAGGTCCTTCCAATTTATTTTTGTGTTCAATTTTTTATATTTACAAAAATTATGTAAAGTTTACATCTACTCAGGTAATTTGTGTTAGATGTGATATTAGGTTATTAAGATACCTATATGATCTTAAAGAGGGCTATGTGTCACCAAAAAAAAATAAAAATTCTAAGTCTAGGGTTCAAATTTTGTCTTGGGTAGAGTTTTAAACTTTTTACGCAACCTTGCAGTTTCTTGTAAACCTATGCCAAAACCTTGAAAGTCTATGTACCATAATAGAGTAAAAATTTTAGACATTCAAGTCACTTTTGTAATTGTCTCGTGCCTATGTTAGAACCTTGAAATTCTATGAGTGCATCTTTCCTAGAGTTTTATACTTTGTATGCAATTAAGCAATTATGTGGTAGTTATAGGATTATAAGGAATCTGCAAAAACCCACCAACTTTGTTCTTCATTAGAAAATTAGTCTTTTGTGCATCATTTTTATTATTGTGAACTTGCAATAAAACCTTGAAAGCCCAACTATTTGCACCATGGAAAACATCCAAACTTTCTTTGCACTTTTGCAATTGTTGCTTGCCTGCTCTAAATCTTTAGATCCCTACATGTCTTCCTTAAGTGTAGTCGTCATGGCTTCTTCCTCTTGTTTCATCCCTACATCATTTCCTCATAATCTCGCAATTATCTAAAACTAGACCTTTAAGTCTTGCATGCCAATTACATGCTTGTAGTGAAACTTCGTACCCCACAACTACTAGATTGCATTGGATCTTAACAAGTCTCCACCTAATTCAATATATTTCAAGGCTGTTCTAAAACTCTAATGCGCCTGCAAAGCTACAAATTGTAAACTTGCATAAAAAATCTAAAGTCTACCTTTGTTCACTTATGTAGAATCTAAAAATATTAATAGGTTTTAGCTAATTCAAGGGTTTTGAATGACTAGATCATGAGATCAAAATGAAGTTTTGTATTTTTATTATCATTGTGTAGGATTATTCAATATCTAGTTTAAATTTTGTGTTCATTGTTTACAATTTTAACAAAGGAATTTGACATTTGTGTCCTTTGTGGTTGTAGGCTAGAGGTGTAATTGACATGAAGATTAGTTTTATGGAAAAAAAATGATAAAAATGATTGCTTAGCAATGTTGACAAAGAAATTCGTGCACTCAAGGCAACAAATCTATAAATTTCACCATTGTTGAAACCATGAAGAAGATGGTAGGGCTAGTTATGTGTATATTCAAATGAAAAATGTCATATTTCAAGGTGAGCCATGTGAGAGGGATTTATTTGTAAAAGATGTTTAAGGAGCATGGAAGAATCTATCATAGAACTTGCACTTCCCAAGTTGATATGTGGAAAGTAAACTCAACAAGTTGAACATCCACATTGGAAATTGTGTCATGCCAAACAAAAAGGAAGTGGATGCCTATCGTAGGCATTTAACTTAAGAACTTTATGCTACACAAAAGGGGGCTTGATCTAGTCTTGGAACTTGTGCCACCTCATTTGACAAATGGAAATATGACTTTTAAAAGGAGTTGTTACATGGAAAAAGTGGATGCCACTATAATTTAATATAGTTTATTTTAGACCCTTGGATTTTGCAAGAGGTAGCTCAAATGTGAGCCATTAGATGCAAATTGATATTTAATATTTGTAGCAAAGTAGTTGCATTATAAGGCTCCCTCTTTTTGAGTTGTTTGTCTATAAATAAATAGCTAAAACTCTTTGTAAAGGCTGGAAAACCTTTTTGTTAGACCTTCTATTACATTTTATGCAATTTTAGTCTTCTTTTAGTAGTTTTTATCTTATTTGCTAGGTTTTTCCAAACAATGAGCAATGATGTAATGGATACTTATTTTTGATTCAATTATGTTTGCTAAATCTCAATGCATGCTTAATGAAAGATTATTCAAATTTAAATATATGAGAGATTGTGTTACTATTTGACACAGGTATCCTACATATTTCTTCATAGTCATTCTCCTTAGACACCTACACCGTCATGTTTTAATGATTGTGTGAATAGTGATCAAGAAAGGGTAATTTTAAAGATATTTGTCTTCTCAAATGGGTCAAATCTAATATTGTTACAAAATAGGCTCATTCTTCTTTATGTTTTCCCTTAATCTGTTGTAATTTATTTACACATCTAAATAGTTTAGGACTACACTTGTGATCTACTATTATAAATCTAAAATTTTCATGATTGCAGGTGTTTAGTCATTGCTAATCATATAGGTACATATGATAAATGAATGCAATGAATGATTGAAGTCAAACACTCATGAATGCTAAAACCTAAAATTACTAATTGATTTATGCAATAACCCATGTTCTTTGTCTAATCCCACTTGAAGTACATCACAAGCCCCTTGAATTAGAATAACATTACATCGGTCACTAAGTCATCTTACACATAGCCATGACCTATGGATATAGACCTTGGGGAAACTTGATTTCCTTTTAGGAAAGGTAAATTACATTCATGTTTTGCTTGAGTTTATGAGTCAAATAATGCATCAAAAGGTCGGTGCTAGAATGAGGGCCAAGATTTTAAGTATTGAAAAGACTTAGGTATGTGGTTAATTTGCATAGTCTGATGAGCTGAATTTGGGGGTGGTTTAGTTCCAATGGATAGACCTATGTGAATTCCTATGGATTTCCATGAGATTCTAATGGATGCCTACAATTGGCTTCCTTTCTTTTTCCCCCACAATAGTCAAAATTAGATCATATGAAGATGTATAGAAACTTGATTATACAAAATTTGATCCATTGTGAGGATGTTGTTTATAAACTATTTGTTCATACATTACAAGGTGCAACATTTGCACAATACACAAATTTTCTACCAAACTTAGTACACCCTTGGACAAAGTTCAAAACTTCCTTTTAAAGAAATTTGGTGAGCACATAGATTGAAGAGAATTTTTCTTACAATTTGTACTAGTAACAAGACAACCCAATGAGTACATTTCATTTTTTTATCAAATATTTTTCATGATGCTTTTGAGAAATGAGGTTTCACATAGGACATCCAATGCTACTATAATTTTGAGTCACTACCTATGGGACTAGATCTCTAGTTTGTAGCACCTATTAGAGAAACCATTGGAGTATTCACTATAGAAGACGCATTTAGAAGGGCGCTTGTGTTAGAATAATTAGGTTATGATTATACACATACTCAAGTGAGTTATCAAACGGGCTACAACATGCACTTGTTTTCCTATAGAACATAATACTGACACTTGTGTTAGAACAATTAGGTTATGATCATATACATACTCAAGTGAATTATCAAATGGGCTACAACATGCACTTGTTTTCCTATAACACGCAATCTCAACCTATGCTTAATTCAATTAACTAAATTGTCAACTAACACAAGCCTATCAACAACTAGTATACTCCATAAATTAGTTCAACCCTCTTAAAAATTAGTTTGGTTCTCAAAAGAGTCAAAATTTAGTTGTCTTTGCAAATTGTTTATCTTTATTTGGTTCATAGCTATTAAACCATTTGTTTTTCAAAATTTATAGATGTATTCTTTAGATTATTATGACCCCTTGGATGACAAGGTCATAAATCAGTCATGAAAAATTGAAAGTGAAACACAAGAGGTTGAAAATAAATTTGAAAATATAACTAAAACTAAACAAATTGTCACTTAAACAAATATACATGATGATATAAGTAAAGATAATAATGATGAATTTGTTGAAAAATTAGAAAATTTAGAAACTCATACAACTTTATCATATGCATGTGATAATACTATAATTTCTACACATGCTTCAAAGGATGATATTTTAGATTTTACACATCCATCTTGTCAAAATAATGGAACTTGAAATAGATAATACTCAAATTGATTGAAATTTTGATTAAGGACATATTGGACATAGGATTTTTTAGTAGTTTAACTGACTTGGATTTACATAATGATTATAGACTCCATGTTATAGCTCCCAACATGAAGATATTAATTATCTCACATTCCTCATCAAGGTAGACCTAATTCTAAAGGGGTTGATTCATCCTAGACAAATTTTAATCCCTAAAATATAGTCAAGATGTGTCATCTCAAATTTATGAAAACAAGGTCATCCAAGATGGTATTTTTGATCATATAACTACAAATGATGGATTACCAAAACTAAAACAAGAAAAGACATCAATGTCACAATGGATCTGGGTGCTCTAAACTTGAGGAATATTTTATTGTAAAAGAAGTCTACAACCTTACCTCTTTGGCTACTTTTAATGCTTGAACTTCTGCCCATTCGGTGAGGTAATTGGTACACACTAGAATGTACTCTTTTCCTTGGATTGGTGGATCTATAGGCCCTATAAAGTCCAATCCCCATTTGTCAAATGAATCTAAGACTACTTGGGGTTACAGTGGCATTTCACTGGATGCTGTTAGTCTACCCATCCTTTGACACTCATCACAATGTTGGATGTATCTCTTAACGTCCTTATGCATTGAGGGCCAATAATATCCTATGCCTAGGATTTTATGGGAGGTTCTTCTTTTTTGAATAGTGTCGTCCTGAAGGATCATCATGGAAGGCATGTAGGATACTATATGTCTCATATGATCTCACAATCTATGCAAAACCAAATCAGGTCCACATTTGAACAATAGACCATTTATCCATTTAAAGTGTACACTTGCACAAACAAGTCTCTTCCTTTGTTTTGTAGTAAATTCTGGTGGGAATGATGTTATAGCTAAATAATTAGATACATCTACAAACTAGAGTGTTTGAGAAGATATAGAAAATAGTTTTCATCTGGAAACTCATCTCAAATTGGTTCACAATCTCCCTCCTCTTGATGTATTCTGGACAAAAAGTCAACCACCACGTCAAATTTACTAGGTTTATCTATGATGGTCACATTGAATTCCTGGAGAAGTAACAACCATCTAAGTATTTTTCCACTTACAACAGGTTTATTCATTAGATCTTTGAGTACCAAGTGATCTATATAAATAGTCACTTTGTAACCTGTGATGTAGTGGAAAAATTTATTGATA
Source organism: Cunninghamia lanceolata (assembly GCA_027924645.1). Lineage (NCBI taxonomy): Eukaryota > Viridiplantae > Streptophyta > Pinopsida > Cupressales > Cupressaceae > Cunninghamia > Cunninghamia lanceolata. The sequence goes on along the minus strand of BSBN01000201.1, from coordinate 3,546,042 downwards.
GCATGCACAACTACCATAAATTCTCTCTTAGTTGTGGTGTAGTTTCTTTCCGTTGAAGTTGAATTTTTGCTAACAAAATTGATAGTGTATTGTCCACTAGTTTCATCCTCCTATCCTAAAATTACACCAATAACATCATTCAGTGCATCTGCAGAGATGTAAAATGGCAAGTTCTAATTAGGTCCACGTAACACAGGTGCAATTGTAAGTTTCTCCTTAATGGTTTCAAATAAAGTTTGACATTCTAGAGTTCAAGAAAACTTGACATCCTTCTAGAGTAGGGAGAACATAGGGGTTGTGATTTTGCTGAAATTTTCAATGAATCTTTGATAATAACCTACATGTCATAGAAAGATTTGAACATCTGTTTGGGTTTTGGGGGTTCTAGTTTTTGTATCACTTCAATCTTATTGGGATCAATTTTGATGCCCTCTACAAAGATGTGATGTTCCAACACAATCCCTTGTTCCACCATTATTAGGCATTTTTTGTGGCCCAAAGATAGTTGGTGTTCTTCACACCACTAGAGAACTTTGTCCAAGTTTTGAGGTGCTTCCTCAAAGGTGGTTCCATACACTATGAATTCATCCATATAGACTTGCACACAATCATTTAGAAGCTTCGCAAAGATGGCTAGAACTACTCTCTGGAAAGTAGCAAGAGCATTACAATCCCAAATGGGAGGACTCAGTACGTGAAGGTTCCCCATGGGCAAGTAAAAGTAGTTTTATCTTGATCTTCAGTAGTGATTTGTATTTTATTGTAGTCGCCAAACCCATCCAAGAATGAGAAATATTTCCTACCAGCCAAATTGTCAAGGTCTATGAATGGCAGGGGGAAAATAATATCTATATGTTGCCTTATTGAGTTATCGATAGTCCACACATACCCTCCATTTTCATCCTTTCTTAGGTACAACTACAAGAGGTGAAACCCATTTGTTTTTAGAGATGGGATAAATAAATCCTACCTATAGTAGTTTTTCAATTTTAATTTTAGCCACATCTCTAATTGTTGGGTTAAGTCTACATTGTGGTTAGTGGATTGGTTAGACATCTTTGGTCAGACATCTTCAATATAAATGTGATGAGTACAAACCTTCAAATAAATCCCCCTCATATCTTTGTAATCCCAAGCAAAAACCTTGGATCGGTTCCCCAGAACATCAAACAATTTGAGTTCATGTTGTTTTGTGAGCTAGCTATTAATGTTGAGGGTTTTCTAAGGTAATATCATGACTAATTTAGTCCCTAGATAATTGGAGGAGAGCTATAAGTTTCACTCACAAAAGTGTTGAGGGGGCAACTATGAGGTTGCATCATGTGGAAAGTAGTTACGTCCTTGAAAAAGCTATCGGTTCTTGGAATCAAGTTGGCCAAAGGATAGTGGAATGTTGTAGGAAAGTCTTCCTTTTCATTTTGAGCAAATTCCACTATACTAGTTTGGATAAGATTCTCAAGGCTTCCATTCATTTCAAAGTTTCCTTCACCGTTTGTGTCTATTTCACAATCACCTTCACTGTTTATGTCTAGATTGCTATCAGATTCCCACAAATTTTCTAGCTCTTCACCATGTTGTTTGATTACTACCCTTGCCAATGAGACTAGATTTTCTTGTTTATTATATTGATTCGGTTCATCCAACCAAACCCTTTTACTTTTGTTTGTGGATGGTTGAGCAGGAGGGTATAGTGACATTTGTTTACTATTGATGCCATTTGAAATGGCATTCATCCAGATCTATAGTCTATCTAGTCTACAAATGTAGCTAGCTAGGGTCTCCCTAGTATCAATGGGTAACTAGCCTTAGGGGTTTGCAATTGGATTCCTTGAAAGTCTACTAGATATTCCTAGTTTTCAACCATAACCAGGATATTTTCTAAGATTCCTTTAGGAACAACAATGGACTAATCTTCCATCTGCAAAATGATAGTCGTGGGTTGTAGATTTTTTAATGCCAATATTTCCATGACTTGTATAGTCATAACATTAATTACGACCCCTAAATCAACAAGTGCATTAGGAATTTCAACTCCATTAATTGATATAGTTATTACAGGGCTACCAAGGCCGCCATATTTTGGCAGAAGAAATTCTCCAAAAATAAGGTTAGCTAGATAACCATCAATTTGAACAATATTAATTTGCTTCTTCTTTCTTCCTGATGTCTTTATGCATAACAGTTTAACTAGTTGATTTAATTATGGGATCTCCCTGATGGCCTACAATAATGGGATTTCAATATTTAGCCATTTAATTTCCTAGATGTAGTGGGTTTCATTTGACATCATTGGTTTCAGAGGACCTTTTGGGGTCACTCCCTTGAGTCACTCCAGAAAGGGGGCTTGGCATTTTTCCTTAGTCATGAAGTCAACTTTTGGAGAAGATTTAGAGTGTAGTTTAGTAACATTCCCAGTGCAAGACTCTAGAAGTTTGTTGAAATACCTTTCTGGAGGAACTTCAGAAGATGACTTCAGAACTTTGGAAGATGACTCAGGAAGTTTGTTGAGAGATGCTTTTGGAGTGACTCTTGAAGACAACTCCACAAAACTGCTAGAATTTTTTCCATTTATTAACACCTCACAAGGCTTCTTTGTAGACTTCATGTTATCTTTTTCAACTTGATTGTCCTTTATGTCTAAAAGTGTCTCTTCCTCACCTTTCATAATTTTGACTATGGTAGGCTAGTGTGGTTGATGAACTATTTTTCTTAACCTTAGTTGCACATTCCTACAATGTATAGCATTGGTTCCAACCATATTTTCTTGATCATTAGAGTATACAAGGGCATCTTGGTGATTATTCTTTAGATTTGCAACTGGTTGGGTTGGTTGTTGAGATTGGTTAACCTGGTCAAGTTGATGTTGATTTTACAAGGGTGGAAGGAGTTTTTGTTGTTGATTTTGCATGTGATGAGGTCCTTGGTAGAACTGGTTAAAGGGTTGATTCTATTGCGATAAAAGGTTCTGATGATACCAAGGTTATTGTGACTTGTTATCCTATTAGGAATTTGTCCATGGATGATTCATCCATTTCAGAGGTTCCCAAGAGTAAGGTCCCCAATTAGGTAGCCCTTGAGGCCAAGGTGCTGCCCACTGGTTATTATTCTAGTTGGTCTGAGGACACTACTTGATGGGCTTGAAGTTTTCCCATAGGAGAAATTCCCTCTAGGTCACTATCCCATATAGTTGACCTCTTCTTTTATTGAGAAGTCTTTTTTTTGGAAATTTTTATTACATTCAGAAAGTCGCATTGGTCCGTGGAATGATTCTTATCACAAATATGGCAGACATCAACCTTATCCAAGGGACACTCACACAACAGATGTTTGTTCCTACATCTTAGATAGTAGATGGAGAGTGTTTCTAGGTTGTGTGTTTTATCTTGTATTCCATCTAAGGTAGAGTTCAATTGGTAAAGAATGTCAGTTTTCATATTTGTAATTTCTTCTCTTAGTTGACAAATTTCATTTGTTCCTCTTATCAGACCAGATTTTCTAATATCTCCATGGGTTGTTGAATAGTTTCTACATAGAGCAGAAATCTCAAGGAGACTTAGTTTAGCTACGTCTCCTCATCCCATCAGATCCAAGGCTCATCTTGCATCCTCATGAAGGCCTTTCAAGAATAGGGTTCTAATCAATTTAGGAGTCGTGATTTCTTCCCTACATCATTTCAGTATAAAGAGGAATTTGTTTAGAAAATCCTCCAAACTTTCATCTTCTTTTTTGTTTCAGACGAAACAGCTTTTCCTTCCTATCACTGATCCTATAGTAGTCTTTGTATTTGTCTGGAAACACGGTTTCTATTTCCTTCCAAGAGTCAATTCATCCTTCAGATAAATCCATAAACCATTTCATAGTCGAATCACTTAGTGTGAAAGGGAACAAATTTAGTTTTTGGTTATTAGTTATGTAGTCATAGGTTTGACAAAGGACCTTAAATGCGAAAAGGAATTGGTCTAGGTCTTCTGAAGCCAAACCTCTAAAGCTGGGTAGGATAGAAGGGAAAATATTTTTCATAGGAGCCTCTTCATCTAGATTTAGGTGTATGGGATAGGTAAATGCTCGTTCTACCCTTCTTCTTCCCCCATTGGTACAATTATTACCATTGTTATCATGGTTAATATTATTGTCCGCCATAGTTTCTACTAAAGTGTTTTGCACTGTGTGGTTACTTTTGATGGTACTTTATGAAACCTCAGGTGGGTCCTAATTGACCAGTTGATAATGACAAATTCCTTCAACTAAGGCTTCTATCCTCTCAAGTTCATTGATTAGTGTTTAAGGTTAGGGGGTTTTTGCTACAAATGTTTCGTGAGGACCCATTTTTCTAACCATGTAGGAGAAGGAGTTGGCAATATTTATGAACTACTGTTTTAAGTTATTTAACTATTTTCCTTGTAACACCTTGAACAAAGAACAATTGCTCCTCAGCAATGGTGCCAAAAAGTGACAGGGTGTTGTTAAGCCTCGTACTTTATTTTAACAATTAGTTTGTTAACCAGGGTGGTGCCCGATGGCTATTTGCAAGATAAAGTTAAATACTCATCTCAGTGATGATTTTTAGGTCTTTTTGGAATAAAACAAATGTTGATATAGAAATTAAATCTTATCTATGAAAGCATTTAAAGTCTAATCCACGAAAACATTGAGAACTAAACTAGGAAAGCATGTGAATTCTAACTATGAAAGCATTTAACATTCAAAAATAAATACAACAGTAAAATAGAGTTAACTACAAAATGAATAGTTCTCCAACATATGATAAATTCCAACATGACTTAAGTCTACAGATCAATAAACAAGACATAGTTTTAAACAAAACTACAAAACTTAATTTAAAACAAAACAACAAAACTATGAAACTTACTTTAAACTATAACAACAAAACTACGAAACCTGCAGGCTAAAAAGGATTTCTAACACAATAAAAATAGAGAATTTCATGATAGAATCAATTGAATATATCACAGAATTCATAAAACATTGAAAAGTACACACTTATCTAAATTCAGTCTTTCCTTTCCAAATGAGTGGCCAACTCTCTAGAAGTATAAAACCTTTAGAACTTCAGAACATCTCACATAATTTGTAGGTTGAAAGAAACAAAAGTACATAGAAAATGCTCTATGATTACCAAAAAATTATATCTATTCCATATGTCTCTTTATGTTAAAATGAAAAGTACAATGCTACATATTTTAAATGCTAAAAGCAAGCTTAAAACCTAGAGATTGTGGTGCATGCATTACCACCACTTCAAAGTTTTTCAACTGAAATCATAAATCAACATGGAGTTCAATTTATAACTATTAACAAAGCAATAAAAGAAACTACTGAAGTTGACTCCAAGTAGGAGTTTTCCTTTGTTGACTACTTGCAACTACTTTCAAACATCTACGAACTATCATCATTGTTGCGGATCAAGAGGAAACAGTTATGCTAAATTTAGGGGTGAGCATTTAAAACATGAGATCTTTTATGTTGTTTGAGACTTTTCTAGAGTTGTCTTCCACACATGTCTTTCGTGCCACTATTGTTCTAGAGCATCCTCCTTTATGGACTCTTCTCCTTCCTTCCCTTTTGGAGCTCATTCTTTTGGTGTTATAGACCTATTTGACAAAAATAATCTTTTGCAGCCACATAATCATTAGTATTTGAGTTCTTTTTAACTTAGAAAAGAAAACAAATATTGTACATTATTTCTAACTAGGTAAGCATTAATCTATCATAAAATTAGTCAAACACGAGCATGATTGGTTCATTAGGTTACAAAAGGAAGGCGAATTGATTGCATATATGATGAGGTAAATTTTACCTCACCACCTGTCTAGCTCAAATGGAAATTTTTAATCTACGTTGTCTATTTTGTGGATAGATTGAGAATCTCAAGCATCTTTTCTAGTTTTACACTAGATCTCAAGAAGCTTAGAATTGAATTCATGATTTCTTCAAACCCTTTTGGCTTGCTCCTTTTTCTTGGCATATGGTTTTGCTTGGCAATTGGCCTTGTCTTTCGTTCAAATATACCCAGATTTAGCATGCTTTCAGGGTAGAAATTATCTTCAATATTTGGAAAGATAAAAATGCAACTCTTTTTTCAAGGTTCTCTACTAATGTTCATTTCTCATTGTATACTAAAGCTATATTTTTTTCTAGTGTGCTTATCCATATTTAGGTGCAATGTAGTAAAGTTGCACTTGAAGTCACCCATCTTTAGGAGTTTTTATACAACTGGGGGAATGCTTCTTGCATTGTTTCTAGAGTATTGTTCAATCCCTTTTCTCCTTCGAGAGAGTGTTGGTGTGGTCACAACTAGTCTGCCAGAAGAGATAAAGGATCCTAGTCTGGTGGTTCTGAGCCTCTGGGTCCTAAAGATAATGCAACCCATGGTGGTTGGACTTAGCCTTCTAGGCTACCTTCAACTTTCTCTCATGGGTGTGGTGCTTCTGGTTGTCCTAACTCTGACAAGTTTCCTTGCTTGGAGTTGGTCATTTCTTTGATTTGTGCCTAGCCGCCCTTGGATGATACTCTTAAAGAGGAGGGTGCTTTCGTTGGTTGGGGAGCCTATTGATGACTTGGTCCCCAAGGATGTTTAGAAGCCTAATGATAAAGATCCTCCTTTTAGCATTGTCTTAGCTGCTTAGTTATGTTTGGACTTGGCCCTTTATGTTATCATTTTTGTTTTGGACCCTGTCCTATTTAAACTATGTGGGTGTGCCTCTCTACCACCCAATTTTTTTGTGAATATTGTATTATTTCCTTTTTACTTTATAAAAAATAATATAGGACGTATTCATCCAAAAAAACTAAACAAACATGAGAATAATACATCATAATCTTTATTAAGAATAAAAGATGAGTAATACAAGTCAAAAAAGGCACAATGTGGTGTTCAAGTCACAACATTGTTGTGGCAGCCACCAAGGTTCAAACCCCCATTGGGCTACTAAGCTTGTAGGCCTTGTGCCTCCGCTAGGCTAGTGTGCTCGTAAGATGTGTGCCTTCATTGGGCTATTGTGCTCGTAGGTTGTGGGCTTTTGCAGGGCCATTGAGCTTGTGGGTTTGAACTAAGGTGATAATCCCTTGGGGATTGAGGCCCCTTAGTAGTGGTCTCAGCAATAAAGCCATTGGGAAGAGATCCCCCTGTAAGTGGTCTCTCTAAGCTCAAACCAGACTAAAAACTCGATTTCACGAAATTATAAAAAAACATGAGTAATACAAAATAATCACTATTGTGGAGAATAAATCACCATAATTTTTATTGTGGAAAAAATCCACAATTTTTTTTCAAATAATCATTTTAAACATTCTTAAAAAATATAAATATTATTTTGAATATTGAACGATTTTGAAAGATTATTCAAAACATTGAACCATTTTGAAAGATAAGTCAAAAACATTAGAGTAATACATCATAATCTCTATCAAGAAAAAACACAAGTAATACACCATAATCTCTTTCTTGTAAAATACTAGAAAGAATAATTCAATGTTCAAAACATTGAACCATTTTGAAAGATAAGTCAAAAACATGAGAGTAATACATCATAATCTCTATCAAGAAAAAACACACGTAATACACCATAATCTCTATGTTGTAAAATACTAGAAAGAATAATTCAATGTTCAAAACATTGAACCATTTTAACAATAAGTCAAAAACATGAGAATAATGCATCATAATCTCTATCAAGAAAAAACACTAGTAATACACCATAATCTCTATCTTGTAAAATACTATAAAGAATAATTCAATGTTCAAAATATTGAACCATTATAAAGATAAGTCAAAAATATGAGAATAATGCATTGTAATCTCTATCAAGAAAAAGTACAAATAATACACCATAATCTCTATCATGTGAAATACTAGAAAGAATAATTCAATGTTCAAAACATCAAACCATTTTAAAAGGTAAGTCAAAAACATGAGAGTAAAAAATACAAATATTGTAAAATGCTTTAAAATAATTCAACATTATATCCATTGTTGAATATGACAGCTGTGGGATTTGAACCCACGCCCTTTCGGACCAGAGCCTAAATCTGGCGCCTTAGACCACTCGGCCAAACTGTCTTCGTACTAACAAATCTGATATTAAACATACTAATAGATTTTTAACAACTAAAACATAGTGCGTCAAATATAGACCAAAAAAACGTACAAGTGTTAAATATGATATCGCCCTGACATGTACGGAAAGAAAGCATAGTGCTCGCTTCCAAAGAATACAACTCCTTCAACTTGCGCAAATGTCCAAACGTGAAAGGTGAGAGTGCATGTACAATATTTTTGACAAGGAAATTTGCGGATTGCAATGCACTACCTAGGTCAGCTTGAACACATGATTGGGATATTACAATGAATCAAAGCCATTCGCCATTGCTTTTTTGGCTCATCTATTTTATTTGTCCAATACAACTTAAAATTATTGCCTATCCCTTTTTTAAAAAATGGAATGGAATCACATCCAATGAAGTTACACAAATGCAACCCCCAATAAAGTCTTAAAATGTTTAATCAAAATTCAACCTCATAAAAAAATTCCATTAATAAAAGGTTATAACAATAAAATCAGTAAGGAGCAATAAGTCTAGTTAGGGTGCAAGTGAAGGATCATTTAGCTCATTCTTGCATTTGTTGTTAGTAGTAAGGTTGTTATTATTGGGTAAGGTTACCAATTTTTTTCTTTTTTAAAACTTTTATTTTTTAATATTACTTTGTCAAGAGTGTGTTAGGAAAATAAATTTATTATTTTGAAGAATTACGTAGTGAGAAGGTTGACAAGGTAAACGGTAGAACCTTGACAAATTACATAACCGATACTTCTTTTGTATTCATTCAAAGAAGGAAGATTACAAAGATGGAATGCAGTAGACAATTGCAAAGAATAAACAATTGCCACAATAGAATAGGGATGAGACAAAACAACCAAATTACAATAGCAAGACTTAGCTTACAAACAAAACTAAAACTCAGAACAACATACAAAGTTGATAAATGCAACATACAAGGCTGATGAATGTTTGACTCCTATATGAGAGTAATAGCCACTGAAATTAACTCTGCAACTCCTCAGTTCAGTGGCACTGTTGGTCTGTCAATGGCAAATGTATGCCATTCAACAGTTCCTCATGTATCATGATTTTCATTAAAGATTATCCTCCAAGAAGAGCAAGAACAGATTAATTTTTAACCCCTACAACTTGAAGCTTTTTGATTTGTGACTTGATCCTTTCCAGTTGAAGAGTGAGAAGATGAGTATTGCTTGATTAACCCTACAACTGTGTACCTATAGCAATAATTTGAAAGAAGATATTAGAGTAAAGTTTTGCCATTTTAGTCACCAGATGAATGTTAGTCTTAGAGCGAACAACTAAACATCTGATTTTCCAAATGTGTAACAGGGCAACTTGTCTAATAGAGTTAGCAATTATATTTTTTGCCAATCCAACTCCAAGTAGAGCCTCCTATTTCAATTGATGATTATATAAAGAACGAATATTTCTAAACACTGCATGCCAGAGATTCTTGACTATATAACAATCCCAAAAGATATGTTTAATAATTTCTTTTTCCTGACATGCATAACACTTGATAGGCTGGATGGGCAAAAAATGAATTCTTTCTTCAACAAGAAGTTTATAATGCAAGAGTTTCCAGGCTAGAATTTGAGAATCAACATCTGCCTTAGACTTTCATATCTGAGCACTGAGCTTTGACCAGAGTTTACAAGAGAAAATACAATTCCATTTTTTGTTGAGATGGGGGGATAATCTGAAGGCAGGAAGGAGATGCAGATACACTTGTTTAAGGGGGAAGAAAGTGAAATGGTGGGAAGAAAACAGGCTTCAGTCTTTGAGGAAATTACAAGCTATAGGCGTACAGAGTTTAATAACAACATTTGAAGGGACAAGAGATTGGATAAAGGTGATGAAGTGCTGATATTTGTTATTAAGCCCAAAATGCTCTTTGATTTCTTGCCATGACAACCATTGCATTGAAGCAAAATCCCATAAATCCTTAAATTGTTTAATATCTTTTTGGAATTAAAAAATAGTAGATTTAGGGAAAGAAATGGCCAATGGCATCCCTTGAAATTGGACATGTCTATTCCACCAAATGGAGGAAGAGGAGAAACTAAAGCCATACTATAAAGAGTCCCTCCACTGTAGAAAATGACATACCCTTTGCCAATCCTTCCAACTAGATAACATAGGAGGAGATGCTTTAATTTGGAAGTTAGGGGCAAAGAGGATTTTGTCTAGCTAATGAACATTCTGCCATTTCCCTTTCACTTAAGTAGTTGCAAATCTGTCTTAATAAAATTTTTCAGGGTTCATCCCCTTAAATAGCTCTAATAATCCATTTGGCCACCAGACATGTTCCTTTAATCTCAGGGTTAGTGAAACCAAGGCCCCCTTTGTGTTTGGGCTGAATGTAATGAAGACAAGAAATAGCTCTATTGCCTGAGCTACCATCCCATTTTGACCAAAGGAATTGCCGAATAATCTTCCGAAGATCCTCATATCATTTTTTTGAAGGCATCTAGCATGAGGAGAAATAAACATGTGTGGCTAAAAAAAATTTGTTGACAACTTGAATTTTCCTAGCCAAGGATAGAAATTTATTGCCCCAATTATCTAACTTGGTTTGTAATCTGTTAAGATACCATTTCCACATATTGGTTAAAGTCGGACCCATTCCAAAGGGGATACCCAAGTAACATGTAATTTCACCATGTTTAATTTCCTTCCAACCTTGAGGAATCTAATGTGGGATGGGGCCGGCTTATGTCAATAAAAAATTTGTCTTGTGATCAACCAATTTTGAACTAGAGGTTGAATAATAAAGATTCAAAATCTCTAGAGTATTCTCTACATCTTTTTCAGAATTGTACAGAAAAAGGAGACTGTCATCCACAAAATGAGAGTTAATGACCAAACTATTTTGTAGAATGGAAATGCCTCCAATCAGATCATAACGATTTGCCTTGTGTAGCATGCATCCCAGAGCATCTGCACTAAGAACATATAGGAACGAACATAAAGGGCAACCTTGCTTGATAGAATGCTGTAAAGGGAATGGATCCGATAAAGATTTGCTTACCACCACCTGAGCATTAGCATCTTTAAAGAGCATTTGAATATGTGCACAAATTTTTGGCCCAAGACCAAGCCACACCAATATTTTTTGAATAAAACGCCATCGCATCCTATCAAACGCCTTATCAAAGTCAAGTTTGACCAGCAAAGAATCCTTCCTTGATTGTTGTGCCCATTCACAAGTCTCCCAAGTAAGGATCAAATTATCTAAGATATATCTGCTTCCTATAAAACCTATTTGTTTAGGTCTAATAATTCCTTAAACAACCAGCTTAATTCACAAAGTAAGGGCTTTGGCAATGATCTTGTAGGATGTGTTTAGAAGAGTGATGGGTCACTAGCCAGATAAAGTTTCTTCATTCTTCCCCTTAGGAATAAGTTTAATTAAGTCTTTGTTTATGTTTGAACCTACATAACCTTTCTTAAGAGCTTCCAAATACAACATATAGAAGCCATTGTTTAGGTGAGGCCACATGGTTTGGTAAAACTCCACAAGCAACCCATCGATACTAGGGCTTTTGTTATGGCTCATAGAAAAGAGGGCCTGATCTAATTCTTCAGGGGAAAGAAGCTAATCCAAAAATTTGTTGTATCCTGAATCAATTTTATTAGGTATACAATCTTTGATAATGTCCTTTGAAGTATCTGTAATACCATCCCAGATAAAGTCTTCTTTGAAAAGATTTTCATAGAAAAATTTTAAAAGGAAGGTTATTTCATTGGGATTAGTATGCAATAGGATGTGATCATCAACTACAATAGATATCCTTTCTCTCTTGTGTTTATAGCTTAAGTAATTAAAGAAGAATTTCGATCCTCTATTTCCCTCCTTAATCCAATGAAGTCTAGCTCTTATTTTAGCACCCTGCCCTCTATAAATGTCTAGTTCATGTAGTTGAGTTTCAATAGAGGCAATTGAATCTTGAACCCTCGTATTAATAGGATCAAAAATAAGTTGTTTCCTAGCATGTTCAAGTTTCCCTTAGAGGGACTTTTCTTTTCTTTTACGCTGGAAAGATTTTCTTTTACCAAAAAATTGAAGAAAGGTTGTATGTATTTGGAGATTTCCTCACACCACCAGTTAATCCAAGATTCATCATTTTAGGGTTTGGGAAGAGAATTCTATAAACCCACAAGATAAGCTACATAGTTAGGGTCTTTTAGGTGAGAGATATTCAGTTTAAAAGATAGTTGTGTGGATGTAGGAGGAGGTGGTGAAATGGACAAAGAGCAAAAAATGGGGAAGTGATTAGAAAGGGTAGTCGTGTAATCAACATTAAGGAGAGAACCAAAAGAAAGGGGAGAAACAATAAGGTTGTGGGAGATGTAGAATCAATCTAGTCTGCTGAGTTTCCTTTCCAAGCCAGATCTGTAGTGTTAGAAATGAAAGCACAACTACTCAACGGAAATCTGATTCAAATGTATATTTAATGATCTTTAATAGAGTATTAGAGATGGAGATTGCAACATAGAAAATAAACCCACAATACATAAATATACCAAAAGCAGAATGAAGCACACAACACAGTGTTTAACGTGGACAAAACCCTTTCGGGTAAAAAACTCCATCAAGAAAAGAGGCCAAGTTGTATTATCTTCACAAAAGGAGATTACAAATACATTCACTTCCTCTATCCTTCAACCTTCACTCCGGCAGAACCTGGGTACCTGTAAACTATTATGCAACTAATCTACTATGCCATGGTTTATATAGAATTTGCATTCCTCAAGATAGGCATCCACTTTCTCTCTCCAAGATTCCCCCACATGCAAGCATTAAATGTTGTCATACACGCATCCTACACTTGGAAAAAGATGCCCATGCAAACTTGGGTGCTTAGGACCAATAATAGCCTCTTGCAGCATCTTATGACATGTCATAACTACCATAGATACCACTAAAAAAGAATCTTCCCAAGATAGGTGCTTGGGGCTAACATAGCAACTTACAACACATTAATAACCGTCATAGTGTCATAGAATCTTATGACAACTTGCAACTATCATAGATTCTTTGCATGCACCCACTAAACATTATGACATGCGTCATACAAGATAAAAATGGTAGATCTCCACATAGGTGCCCCACCTTGACCAATTACCATTTGCCATAGTAAATGACATCCCATAACTACTGCCAGTAACTCCAAAACTTATCGATGCAGTAACTTCGTAATTACCATGGATAGTAAATAATTTTTACCAATGCCAGTGAAACTAGTGCATCCCTTATGGATAATTACAAATAATAAATGGAATAATACAATAATGGGATTTACAAGGTTACTGACATCTTATCCCAACATTCTCCCACTTGACATTATACATTGTAAATCAACCCATAGGAAATCAAATGAAAATAATCATGCACTAGAAATAAGGCCAATGGCCTCTTTGCACCACATGAACTTCTCTATCCTCACAGGCTTAGTCAATGAATCTACAACATTCTCCTAAGTGTCTATCTTCTTTAGCTCAATCTGTCCATTTGCAAACCAACTCTCAAACAAAGTGATACTGAACATCAACATGCTTAGTCCGAGCATGATATATGGGATTCTTGGCCAAATAGATAGCACTTTGGCTATCACAACTAATCTGAATGATCTTGCAATCAAATCTAATACATGTACACAATCTCAACCAAAATGCCTCCTTAGAGACATGAGTAGCAACCATATACTCTGATTCTGTGGTGGACAAAGCAACTGTGGGCTGCTACTTGCCCAACTCACTGCTCCTCCAAATAGAGTAAACACATAGCCACTAATGGACCTTCGACTATCCAAGTCACCTACCCAATCTGCATCAACAAAACCTTGTATGTCCAAAGATTTATCAGCACTATCAGTACTAGAGTAAACCAAACAATAATCAGGAGTACCAGAAAGATATTTAAGAACCCTCTTCGTGTAATTCTAATGCTGTCTACCAGGGTTAGACATAAATTAGCTCAAAACTCCAACTGCTTGGGCAATATCTGGCCTAGTGCAAACCATTGCCTACATCAAACTCCCTACAACACTAGCATATGGTACATTAGACATATCCTCAAGATCATTCTCAGTCTTTGGACACATATCTAATGAAAGCTTAGTACCAATGGATAAAGGAACTCTAACTAGGTTACAATGTTGCATACTAAATCTCTACAATATGGTATTCACATACTTACTTTGTGACAATCAAGGCTTTCTATTATTGTACGCTCAAAATCGTCACATCGGTTGCCTAGGGCTATCTGGTTAGATTTTGACATGCACATGAACCCTTCCCTCCTTGCCACGAGGTGATCTGCCACATCACTCTTGCTCTCGTGGAAGTAGCCATTCGAGAGGAGGTGAGACATGGTGGGGGTCTGGCTCATTGGAGAGATGGACCTCACGGAGAGGGGTCAACAAGTTTTGTGGCCTTTGTTGTTGTGTACTAAGTTGAATATTTCTTTCAATGGTAGTTGTTGTTGAGATAACCCTATGACCCGAAGGGTCACTAGTTTCTCTTCTCCTGTTGAGGTTTCTTCTATTCCACCTTTGTGTGGGTAAGCAATTTCTTTCATTTATGTCCTCTTGTCTCTCAATTCGTTGAATGAGTTCTTGTTGTATTTGGAGTTGTCTTTGTTCTTCTATTAATAAGAGGACAAATGGATCTTGTTGTGTTAAAGTAAATGTCACCTGTTGTTGTCGTGGATTGATTTCCTCGATGTCATTGAGGATAGCCCTCACCCACTCTCCTCTTACTCCTAGGCACATTCATGAGCCAAGATAGAGGTAAATGTGTGATAACCAACCTTAACTAGACTTAGGGTTTTAACCTAGGGTTTAGTTGACCTAGGGTTTGGCTATGCTTTGTCTTGTGTTTACCTTGTGATGTGATCAAGGGTTTGATTGAATCATTTATTGTGGTTTACCTTGTGATGGTATCGAGGGTTTGCAATGTTGCCTTTTTCTAGGGTTTCTATATGCATGCAAAGCTAAATGATATGCAAACGTGTTTTTGTGCTTTTTAAATATTTTGGAAATGAAAAGTGCTCTTTAATCTATGAGAGGGAAATATGTATGTAAGCTAATATGATTCTTCCTAATGCAAGTTTAATCTATGTTTTTGGTTTTTTGATTGTTTTGAAATAATCTAATCTAAAAAAGGAAATTGCTTCTTCAAATAATCTAGATCTAGGAATTTGAAAACAATTATTCTAACATGTAAGATCTAACTATCAAGGAAAAAGCAAAGATTTACTATTCCCAAGAGCATTTTTTGGTTTTCTAATTAGTATAAATTGAATAAAGCAATAAAGAAACCTAAAAGAATGAAGATTTGTGTGACTCCACTACCTTCATAAATCCTTGATGTTGGCAACCTCGAGTCCTTTTGAAGCAGCGGGTAGACCTCTTGACGACAAAACAAGACAAAGAAGCAAAAATAAGCTTGTTGAAGCTTGAAAGAGCTTAATGAGAGCTTTGGTTGAGCACAATTGCATTGAATGATGTAGCGTAATGATGCTTGGTTGAACAACGAATAAAGCAAAAGACACCTTCATCCTGTGAGAGCATTAGAATGCTGATTTGGAGAGCAAAAACTAGCATGAGCTGTGTGCACAATGAATTTGCCTCCATGGAAGAGATTTGAAGCTATGCAACAATGAAATCTTTGAAGCTTTAGAAGACTAAAGAAATAAATGAAGAAAGAGACTCAAAGGCTTGTGAAGAAGCTTGGAAAAGCTTGTGAAGATGAGAAGAGTATTCTCCAACTTGCTCAACTTGGAAAATAATGAAGAGGTGAGGGGTATTTATAGGTTTGAAGAAGGGAATTGATTGAGAAGTTAACTCAACTGATTGATGAGTTAACAAGGATTGATTAGGGAGTTAACAAGGTTGATTGCCCAGTGAACTCAACTAACTATGGAGTGACAAATCAATAATAGCTTATCACTGAAGAGGAATTGGAGTTGAAAGGATGCATGAGATTGATTGAGTTGTTAATTTGAGATAAAATGGAGCTAACTATGCATGTGTGGGTGCATGAAATAGTCAACTCCATATTAGGCATTAAAAATCATGTGAATTGGAAGAAAAATGGGTGAGAACGAAGCTTTTTTGAGTGAAAAACTCAAGTTTTCCGTGGCTAGAAAGGCGACAGGGTTGCCCCTTTTTCCAGTAGGGTCATCTGGGGGAGATCCTGCAAATCACTTGGGTTGCCTAGGGGAGATCCTGCAGATCACTTGGGTCACTTGGAGGAGATCCTACAGATCACTTGGCTCACCTGGGGGAGATCCAAAAAGAAAAGGGTTTGGGTGAAAATGCATGATGGGAGATGATAGAAGAGAGGAAAAGGAGGTGTTCTACCTTTGGAAATAGGTCAATCATGTGCAAGAATCCAAATCTCCACTTGCACCTGCAAGATCTCCCAGGGGAGATCTATAAATAATAGGGGAGATTTGGATTGGTTGAGTGAAACTGAAAACTGAAAGTTGGAGATGGATGGGGGGACCTCTAGAAGGCTTCTAGGGGGTACAGAGGATGAAAAACATAGGGAAAAGGTGAAAACTCACCTACAAGATGCTCACAAGACTTAGGAATAGGGTTGAAAGCTCAGAAAACATAAATTTACAAGTGTCGCAAAAGTGTCGAAAAGCATCGACGACAAAGAGAGAGGGAAAATGACAAAGAGGAAACAACACAAGACAAGAAAGAAGACATGTCATCAAGAGGTTTGCTACTTAGAGGACATTATGTCATGCTTACATGTACTTGACAAGGATTAAAATCCTCATAGGGGTCCTCGTGGAGGCTGTGCATGATTTTTGTGCTTACATATTTGCCCCCTCGGGGACGGTAGTCTACATGAAAGGTAGGTACCATTCCTAAAATAGGCCTTACCTATTGTCGATTTTCCCATAATTGTACCTGCAATAACTAGTATTAGTCTAGCATTTTTAATGTATCATAATGAATAATGAAAACTGAAATGACAAACTTACCATGGATCATTCGAGTTCGACTAGTTGTTTGCCTTTGCCAGTGAGACTTGTAGGAATGTATATATGCAAAATAATGCACGAAAGATGCATAAAAGGAAAAAGATAACATGCTAATCTAGAGAGGAGAAGAATAGATTCTCCTTTTATTGCAAATTTTGAAGAACATATTTGATTTTTAGGGATTTTTTATGTTTTTACAATTTTTGTAGGTTTTTCTGATTTTTCTAATTTTTATGGTTTTTGTGGAGATTATGCAAAGGTTTGATTTGACACTCCTTGAGGTTTTTGAGAGACCTACATTGAAGATATTTCTACCCTTGCCCCCTTGCATGGGGAGACTTGTGTACTTGATTACATAGTTTTGTTCTTTTGACTTGTTGGAGGAGTGACTTGTGCTCAGACATTGTTTTACACTTATTGTTAAAAGACCTGATTTGATGAGATCCATACATAGATTTAGTTGACATCTTGTACTTCACTTTCCTTTTTGTGCATATGGTTGGATAGAGCTTTTATTTTTATTACGAGAATGCATACCTAAGATGATCACATATGGATGATGCAATTTATTTTTGTCTTTTTTGGAATATATATATATATATATATATATATATATATATATATATATATATATATATATATATATGAATGCAGGTGATGATATGCAAATACAATAACATGTAAGCGATGCTGAAATGAAACTTTTACTTCTATGGAATTTCATGAGTTATGACATTGAATTTATTGCTTTGAGACTCTTTTTCTGATCTTGGTATGAATGCAATCTGGAACAAATAATGTGACTGCTCTTTAGTACGATTTTCAATCCAGGGAATTGCAAGTTATCCTAACATAAGAGACCTATTCAAGGCTATGAGATAGGATTTATAACTCAAGTGGGGAGCGGGAGTGAAAAAGGAGTGCTTTTGAATTTAGGCTTTTCTAAAGGCTAAACACTGATCCTTATCTAGATAAGACAATCTGACAAGCTTTCAACTTAGACAAGTAACAAATTTTATTGGTGTTCACTAGACTTAGATCATAGATGGCAAGCAAGGTAGACCTGGGGTAAAGGATAAATAGGAAAGAATAAGGGTCCCTAGATAGAAGATGATCTTAGAGACTACTAGACTCTTGGTTTTGCTCAGCTAGTGCATGTGTGTGCTTTGTACCTTTCTTTCTCTATTAGAATGTCACCCTTGAGGCTTCGAACTTAGACTGATCTCCACCCAAGAGTACGGACATTCAACAATCTTCTCTCTTTCACTTTTTTTTGTATCTATCTTTTGTTTTTCACTTTTTTTGCATTTCCTCACTTGATTTTCTCTTTTTTTTGGATTTTTGACTTTTTATGAAAATGAATACTTTTGGAACTTTTGATATGCAAGCTTGATCTCTCAATTCTCACTTTTCTCAATCACTCTTATTTTGATCACTCTTTTTTTTTTAATTCACTCAGATTTTAGATTGCTTCCTTTAGAGTTTTGATCCCCTGATGTTTTTGGCCAGGAAAGATAAGGGGTTGAAGGCCACCTAAAGTGTTTGTAATCTATTTGGACTTCTCTTGCACTAGGGAAGAATTTGGAAGGTCTACTTGCAAGCTTCCTTTGAACACTGTAGGTCTGAATACTGATTTTGTTTAGACCTAACATCTTGACTTATTAAGACTGGGATCAGTGTAAAGCTAAGAGCTAGGCTTTTGATTAGAATCATTGGGAATGAAAAGAGGATAATAGCAATTGTGAAAATGGGGAATCTCTAGGTCCTGAAAGGATAATGTATATCTAGGCAACATTAGACTCCTTACTGAAAAGAAAATAACACAAGAGCAAGTCACTAACTATAATGCAAGATGAACAAAATGATGCTGAAATGCAAGAAACAAATTGTTTTTGACATTTTGCTTTTTATATTTTTTTTGTGTTTTTATGTTTTATGATTTTTTGAGATGTTGAACTCTTCTCCTTCCATAATGCACAAGAGGTAGAGTCATTTTTGATGTCTTCCTTAACTATGTGTGGACCTATACAATTTGATCTAAACTTCACTTGAAAGTCTTTGGAAGTACACTCAAAGACAAAAATATCCTTGTATTTAGTAAGGAGTTTCATGTACTCACATGTTTCATTGTTTGATGATTTTCCCCCTAGCTTTATCGTATTCTGTTCTTGTTGAGTTATCAGGTTTGTTTTAAAATTTTGAGGGGCAATTGGAGTTGGTATTGACTCTCCTAGTTTCTATGTGATCTTTGGTTCTTCTTCTTTAGTCATGATTTCAACCATAGGGATGTTTATGTCTACTTCACTTGGAATGGCCACTAAGTTGAATAGATTGTAAGAATTTGTTGAGTTGGGATCAAAAGGGAATTCTCATGTTGCCCCCTTCCAGATACATTTTGAGGTCTTGTCTATGTTTGCAATTTGTTTTGATGTCTCTCCTTTTTCAAAAGTATTTATTTTTGGGTCACTAGTGGTTTCCATGGAATTTCCCTTCTTTTGACCTGTTCAACTCTATAAAGGTTGAAAGGATCAGGATCTCCTTTGATGATGTGGGTTTTTCCCATGTGTGAGAAGTGTATTTCTTAAAATAATGTGGAGGGAATGGCCCTCATCCTATGGATCCATGGCCTTCCTAGGATCATGTTGTAAGTGGTTTCTTCATGGATGACATAAAATTTCGTTGGGAGGGTTTTGGGACCCAATGTGATTTGAAGATTGACCTTACCCATGGTTTGAGTGTTTGGGTTATCATGAATTCTAAGGATGGAAGTTTGTTTTGTGATTTGTGTTTCATCATAACCCATTCTTTGAAGAAGCGAAAACGAGACTATGTTGATTGTAGACCCATCATCGATCATTACACATTTAACAGAACAATCTTGAACTTAGACTATCAGATGGAGCGAGAGATCACCCTGTTTAGCTATGTCATTATCTGAGGGTAAATTTTTAAAATCAAATGTCGAAGGAGAATACTTTTCACTTGGAGTGTTTTGAACTAGATGGACTAGATCTAAGGCTTTAAGGAGAGAATTATTGTGTGTAGGAGAACTCATGATAAGCTCTAGAATGTGAGAAAAAATTGAATTGTTGGTGTCATCTGGTTGTTCTGGTCCTTGGGTGACAATTTTTTTGATATTTATCCAATTCCACAAGGCCTAAGGTGTTTTTATGAAAGGTGTTGGGACTAAGTTCTTCATCTTGTGAGAATGTGTCCATGAATTCTTTTTGTAGATGTTTTGGGAGGTTTGATATGAAGCGATGGTACCCCCAACATGAATTGATCTCATGCCCCCTTCTCTTGTGAAATGAGCAATATTTATCATGATTGTGATCTCGAGGTTTATGATGATTGTTGTATGACTTCTTGTTGATTCTCAAGGGATAGTTGTTAGCATTTTCATTTCCCAAATTTGTATGACTATTGTAGTCATAATTGTTGTTGTTTCTAGATAGTGAAGTGCTTGTTTACCCATCTATGTCTTGATAATTTGTTGAGGATTTGTCATTTGTATCATGGTTTATCAACCTTCCATTGGAATCATACTCCGTCCTTTCGCTATCAATAGTAGCTTGGTCAATTCTAAGGGCACTTTCGAGTGCTTCTTCATATGATTTGTAAGGGAGTTTTTGGACTTGTTCTTGTATGTCATTGTTGAGAGCATGTAAGAAGAGATCACAAAGTTATCTATGATCCATGTTTGGTGCACTAGTTGAAGAATATAGAACTTTTCTCCATCGTGTGATAAAATGTGCAACTGACTCATTGGCTTCTTGTTTGATTGTTAAAAATTCACGTATTCCTATCTTGACCAATTTGTTTATGTCAAAGGTAGCCACAAATTGATCAATGAGTTGCCTAAAAGAGTGGATTGATGCTTCTGGAAGTCAATAGTAGCAATCTAGATCAATAACCTCTAAAGTTTTTGGAAAAATATTTGTTACCACCCCAGCCCAAGGAAGGAGTTCTTGCACTACCATGATGTAAGCCTTGATATGAGAGTTGGGATCACCCTCTCCTTTAAATTTTGGAAGCTCAGGGAGAGGTCATGGTAGTATTACTTGATGAATGCTGTAGTCAGGAGGCTCCTTTAAATACTTGAGGTATGTTCCTAGGAGGGAGTTATGTGTAGAGGATTTTGCTTCTCCAAACATTAGCCCTTCAAGTGGAGCTTGTTGTGTTTGTTAAAAGGGTATGCTAGATTGTTGATATCTTAGAATAGTTGGATGACTAGATGGTGTTATGTTTATGTTTTGAAGATTGGGTGGGATCATTTGCGGTTGATCTTGCATCATAGGAATCCCACATATTTGATTGAAACTTGTCATGTTGGATTGTGGGGGCAAGGGAGGCCTAAATGCTTTGTTATGTGTGTCATACAAATGGGAGTTTAGATGATGGGTATTTTTTGTTGCCCCCTAGTTTGATTTGATTTCATCGATGAAATTATTTCCCTGTGCCTTAGATTTTTCTATAATGTTGTTTTAGCGAGATTGTTCAACACTCCAAGCCTCAACAGTCTCGATTTGTTGGACCAAACTTTCTATAAGGTCTGTGAGTGAGGCTTCCTTCATTTTTTGATTTTACAACCTTGAGATGGATTGCTATGCATTAGGGTTTGAGTGACCCTATTTGTTCTTTCTGATGACATTTCACATGTTGTGGACTTTTTATCTTGATGTACCATGTGGAGTGATTTTTGTACCTCCTAAGCTTCTTGTAAGTTCTTTTCTTGACAACATATTTCATTGTACATCTCGATGGCCACTTTTATATGGCTTGTTTTGGGTTGATAATATTTAGATTGAATGTTCACAAATTGTGTTTTGATTTGGTCAAAGTTGTGGGAATTTTTTTGGATCCCTTTTGGATTTGTAATTTTACTCGAGGGGACATTCCCTTGGAATTTTTGAATGAAACATTGTGAAATGCATAAAAATGTGAAAGAATCTATCTTAAAAGGATTTGGTCAAGAAATAGAAATATAAAGTGACTCTATCAAAAATTTTTGTTGTTCACATCAGGTTCACCAAAATATGTATGCTCAAAATCGTGACTCCAGTTGCCTGGGGTTGTCGGGTTAGATTTTGGCATGCACACAGACCCTTCCCTCCTTGCCACGGGGTGATCTGCCACTCACTCTCATTCTCATAGAAGTAGCCAGTCGAGAGGAGGCAAGACACGATAGGGGTCTGGCTCATTGGAGAGTTGAACTTCACGGAGAGGAGTTGACAAGTTTTGTGGCCTTTGTTGTCTTGTACTAAGTTGAATGTTTCATTCAATGGTAGTTGTTGTTGAGATAACCCTATGACCCAAAGGGTCACTAGTTTCTCTTCTATTTTTGGGGTTTCTTCTATTCCACCTTTGTGTGGGTAAGCAATTTCTTTCTTTTATGTCCTCTTGTCTCTAAATTCATTGAATGAGTTCTTGTTGTATTTGGAGTTGTCTTTATTCTTCTATTAATAAGAGGACAAATGGATCTTGTTGTGGTAAAGTAAATGTCACCTGTTATTGTCATGGATTGATTTCTTTGATCTCATTGAGGATAGCCCTCACCCACTCTCCTCTCACTCCTAGGCACATTCATGAGCCAAGATAGAGGTAAATGTGTGATGACCAACCTTAACTAGACTTAGGGTTTTGACCTAGGGTTTAGTTGACCTAGGGTTTGGCTATGCTTTGTCTTGTGTTTACCTTGTGATGTGATCAAATGTTTGATTGAATCATTTATCATGGTTTACCTCGTGATGGTATCGAGGGTTTGTAATTTTGTCTTTTTCTAAGGTTTCTATATGCATGCAAAGTTAAATGATATGCAAACGTGTTTTTGTGCTTTTTTGATATTTTGGAAATGAAAAGTGTTTTTTAATCTATGAAAGGGAAATATGTATGCAAGCTGATATGATTCTTCCTAATGCAAGTTTAATCCATGTTTTTGGGTTTTCAATTGTTTTGAAATAATCTAATCTAAAAAGGGAAATTGCTTCTTCAAATAATCTAGATCTAGGAATATGAAAATGATTATTCTAACATGCAAGATCTAACTACCAAGGAAAAAGCAAAGATTTACTATTCCTGAGTAGTTTTTAGTTTTCTAATTACTCTAAACTAATAAAACAATAAAGGAACCTGAAAGAATGAAGATTTGTGTGACTCCACTACCCTCAAAAATCCTTGATGTTGTCAACCTTGAGTCCTTTTAAAGCAGCAAGTAGACCTCTTGACAACAAAATGACACAAAGAAGCAAAAAGAAGCTTGTTGAAGCTTGAAAGAGCTCAATGAGAGATTTGGTTGAGCACAATGGCATTGAATGAAGCAGCATAATGATGCTTGGTTGAACAATGAATAGAGCAAAAGGCATGTTCATCCTATGAGAGCATTATAATGCTGATTTGGAGAGGAAAAACTAGCAAGAGCTATGTGCACAATGAATTTGCCTCCGTGGAAGAGATTTGAAGCTATGAAACAATGAAAGCTTTGAAGCTTTAGAAAACTAAAGAAAGAAATGTAGAAAGTGACTCAAAGGCTTGTGAAGAAGCTTGAAAAAGCTTGTGAAGATGAGAAGAGTATTCTCCAACTTGCTCAATTTGGAAAATAATGAAGAGGTGAGGGGTATTTATAGGTTTGAAAAAGGGAATTGATTGAGAAGTTAACTCGATTGATGAGTTAACAAGGATTGATTGGGGAATTATTAAGGTTGATTACCCAATGAACTCAGCTAACTATGGAGTGATAAATCAATAATAGCTTATCAATGAAGAGGAATTAGAGTTGAAAGGATGCATGAGATTGATTGAGTTGTTAATTTTAGATCAAATGGAGCTAATTATGCATGTGTAGGTGTATTAAATAGTCAACTCCATATTAGGCATCAAAAATCATGTGAACTGGAAGAAAAACAGGCAAAAACAAAGCTTTTTTGAGTGAAAAACTCAAGTTTTTCCGCAATTGGAAACATGATGTCATGGTCGCCCCTTTTGCCAGTAGGGTCACCCAAGAGATATCCTACAAATCACTTGGGTCACCTAGGGTAGATCCTACAAATCACTTGGGTCACTCGGGGCAGATCCTACAGATCACTTGGGTCACCTGGGGGAGATCCTACAGATCACTTGGGTCACCTGAGGGAGATCCGGAAAGAAAAGGACCTCTAGTTGAAAATGCATGATGGGAGATGATAGAAGAGAGGAAAATGAGGTGTTCTTCCTCTAGAATCAGGTCAATCATTTGCAAGAATCCAAATCTCCACTTGCACCTATAGGATCTCCCAGGGAGATCTAGAAATAATAGGGGGAGATTTGGATTGGTTGAGTGAAAATGAAAACCGAAAGTTGGAGATGGATGGGGGGACCTCTAGAAGGATTCTAGGGGGTGTAGAGGATGAAAAACATAGGGAAAAGGTGAAAACTCACCTACAATACACTCACAAGGCTTAGGAATAGGGTCAAAAGTTTAGAAAATGCAAATTGACAAGTGTCGCAAAAGTGTTGAAAAGCATTGATGACAAAGAGAGAGGGAAAATGACAAAGAGGAAACAACACAAGAAAATAAAGAAGACACATCATCAAGAGGTTTTCTGCTTAGAGGACATTATTTCACGCTTACATGTATGTGACAAGGATTAAAATCATTACAGGGGTCATCGTTGAGGCTGTGCATGATTTTTGTGCTTACAGTTACCTCTGTCCCTCATGATCTCCATTCCTAGCATATACCTGGTAGCTCCAAGATCCTTCATCTCAAATGCACCTAAAAGTTGGGCTTTAAGCTCACTAATCATTCCCTTAGTATTGCTAAAAAATAACATGTCATCAACATACAATGCAATAACTAATATAGAATTATCAATACAATGAATGTAAACACAGTGATCCTCCTTGCTTTTAACAAAACCCAATTTCAACACAAATGAATCAAACTTTTGATACCACATTCTAGGGGACTATTTCAAACCATAAAGTGACCTCTTTAACTTGCAAACCCAATGTTCTTTTCCTTTTACCTCGAAACCTGTAGGTTGTTGCATATAAATTTCTTCCTCAAGATCTCCATGCAAGAACATAGTCTTATCATCCATTTTCTCAATCTCCCAATCATAAGCTGCAACAATGGATAAAAGAAATCTAATAGAAGTCAATTTAGTAACAAGAGAGAATATCTCACCAAAATCAACTCCCTCTCTCTAGGAGTGGCCCTTGGCTACTAGTCTAGCCTTGTACTTCTCTAATGACCCATCTGCTCCAAACTTCTTCTTGAAGACCCAATTACAACCTATGGCCTTTCTTCCTTTGGGAAAACAAACAAGATCCTAGGTGTTACAAGAGTCTAAAGCCATCATCTCTGATGAGGTATAAACAACCTCATTCCTTTGACAAAACAAATAACCCTTTTTGCATTGCCCAATCACCCTAGCCTTACCAATTTGTTTGTTTTTATAAGTAATATTTATCTATTTTTGATAAAATGTTGTACAAATCTTTATTTCCTAAATTGATTTAAATTAGCTATTAAATGTTGATATAATGGTATGTAGAGTTGAGTAAATGTGTAAGATTAATTCATGGCCTATGAGAGAAGTGGATTTTAAGCAGCTGGGGTCAAGTGCGCTAGAAGTTGAGGGTGCCAAAAATTTTAGGCGTGCATTGATTAGAGACTCTTTTAATTCTGTTTAATTCTATTGGTTATTTGAGACATTATGGCTCCACTCAGAGCCTTTTATATGTTTTATTCCATAAAGACATTAGTAGTTGAAATTCTATTTTTCTATTATAAGACTTTTTCAAATGGCATTTTACCGCCAACTAGAATATAAGAGTTCCTAATAGTTTAGTTTTAGTTAGTTTCTTAAAACATGGATATATATCATACTATGTAAATAATGAAAAAAAATCTCTTTGCAAAAAAATCGAAGAGTTATGTTCTGCAATATTTTCATGAATACAAATAGTTTTATTCTAAGTATTTCCTTTTGAGTTATGAAGATATGAATGGAGTTACTATGTTTCTGTGGAAACAATTGAATGTGATCTAAGTTAAAAGAAAAATTTCTCCCAAGAGCTGGCCACTCACGAGATTGTAGAGTAGATAAGTATTTTTGTTTTCATGAATGTCCTATTTAGAGTAGTGTTATTTTATGTTTAGTTCCATTGTGTGTTCTTGCAGGCTGTGATGTTTAATACGTTAATTCTTGTAGCTCTATTTGTTTAAATATTTCTAGAGCATTTGCTTTAGTTTTAAATTACTATTAACTGTTAGTTTAAAGTTTGAATATGTGTGTAGTTAAATAGGATTAGTCACTGATTGAGTTCACAGTAAAAATTGCATGTATGAATTTCTAGTATAAAGTTCATATGTTTTCTTCAATTAAAGAGTTCAAATGCTTTCTAGTATAGAGTTCAAATGCTTTATAATTTGATATGTTGTTTAAACCTTTTTAAAGATTTAGGAAATTATTTCTAGATGAGATATCCAAACAACACTCCCTATTGCATACAGCCTTGGACACTACCCCAGTCGATAAACTGATATTTTTTAACTAAAGTGTTAGGTCCTCACAATAGCCTTTCAATCTCCTCCTGCATGGCTAATTGCCAAGACTCACTATCATATGAAACAATAGCTTCCATGTAGGATCTAGGCTCATCGTTAGTACTCAATAAAGCAAATACACAACAAAAATCTAGTGGGCTATACCTATCAACTAGATTCTATTGTCTTGTGGATCTCCTCAAGGTTGGAGTAAGAGTCTCAACTTGTTCTTCTGCATGATCATCTATACCAATTTCTTCTGTAACAACAGATTCATCTTCATCAGAACTACTCAAATCCTATTCTTCTTCTTCGCCCCCAATCCATCATTCTATTCTTCCTAAGGTGCATCTTGCTGCTCTAACTCAAAGTGCACTCTCTTTATCTTTTCATCTTTTCCTTTTGGTTGCTCAGGTTTAGAAATATCTCTAAGTTCCCTGAAAATAACATCTCTAGAATAGATAATCTTATGGGTTAGTGGATTCCAAAGCTTATAAACTTTGAAATTATCACCATATCCAATGAATATACACTTTTCAACATTTGGATCCAACTTAGATCGCTTTTCCTTAGGCACATGAACAAAAGCCTCATAGCCTGAAACCCTTAAATGTGAAACAAAAGGTTTCTTACCTATCCACACTTCATAAGATGTCGATGTTAGAATTAGGGCGGACAACTGAGAGGGGGGGTGAATCAGTTGTACAAAACTTTCTTCTCTTTGAACACTTAAATCCACTTTGCAATTAAGTAGTATAATGATAAATCAATCATGGAAACATAATGCATTAAATCAAGAGTAGAAACGCATTAACACACAGGACACCAAGATTTTGACATGGAAAACCTAGTTAAGGGAAAAACCACAGGGTGATTAACCCAAGATTGTATTCTCTGTTAGAAGAATAGAAAGAACAAAATGGCACATGCCAATTAGGGCTCACTACCTGAGCACACTACTCACAAGAGGCTCACTACCTACAAGAGACACACTGTTTACAAAATAGTAAGTATCACATACATGAATTGGAGAATAGCATCTTCACCATGCTTGAATCAGTTCCATTTAAGCCCAATACTTCTGCTTTGCCTTTCGCTTTCCTCCTTGCTACCACACTCTTATCTCCACAAGATGCCTTTGAGATGACTTTACAATCCCTTATTTATAAAAGACATCAACTTAGGAATAATCATCTAAGTCGGGAAACATCTACACAATCATTCGAATGATGTGCAACTCATCTGGTTGGCCAGTCTCAGGAAGAACACCATCATCTGGAAGTTATTCTTCAATTGCGAGCTCCAACTCCAATGTGGACCACCAACATGAACTGGACATGATCCAAAGACCTCCACAAGCTTGCCTGAATCACTACGAACATCCACACTTCATCTGATTACTGAAATCCTCCTCTCGTTCATCTAAAACCTTAAGAACACAGTCTGTCATCACTGTCACAAAGGAATAGATGCTTGCGGACCTTCAAACTACTAACCAATCGAGTTGATACTTCACAAAGACTTTCTCAACACTCCCTCAAATCCGTAGAATAGGATAATGCATTTATGGATCTCACCGGACCTGTCTGTATCACTCTGTCACCTCTGGAACTAGTTTTACTTGAGCAACCACAACTTCTTTAGATCTTTATGCAGACCTCTAAAATCTTTACTGGATGACCTCAAGACACATATCTACAAACCCTTTGAACCGTATCCTTTGATCCTCATCCTATCTTGGACTTTTACCTTACTATCATCACTGTTCTTCACTGTTCCTGATTGAGACTAATTTTCTCAATATCCTCAGCACACAGCTCATCCAATCCTTATCATTAATGAAATAGGAGTATGTTGACATAAATGACAACACCAGTTAGGCCCATACTTACAACAATCTCCCCCTTTGTCATTGATGACAACATATGATGTGAAAACTATTTTGACCATCAAGACAAGAACTTCTCCTTACTGTCACAAGTCCCCCTATTAGCAACAACCATTCTCATGTCTTCTCTTCCTTTCCTTCCCCCCCTTTGATTAGTAACCACTTGTTTTTCACATGTCTTCTCTCCCCCTTTGACATCAATGGCAAAGGGCACATACTTGCAATTCCACCACTTCAGAATCATACCAGCTGCTCCCCCTTAGTAGCAACTCCCCAACATCAATCCGGACCACAAGATATGACTGTGATATCCACCAGACTGATGCACACTAGTGCACATTAGTTTATCACCAGAGGGGCAATGTGATAGGCTCCTCATACTCCACTCTTATGTCTCTTAGCATTTGCTTCATCCACAAAACTTGAGTGCAACTACCTGCTGCTGTAATATATTCTGCTTCTGCAGTGGATAGAGATATTGCCTCTTGTTTCTTGCTCAGCCAAGAAACCAATCTTTTCCTTTAAAAAAATGCTCCACCACTGGTACTCTTCCGGTTATCCATAACTCCTGCCCAATCTGCATCTGTATATGCATGAAGAGAGAAATCATGATCCCTAGGATACCATAGACCATACTCAACTATCCCTTTTAGATATCTAAAAATCCTCTCGACTACCATGACATGAGATTCTCTAGGATTAGCTTGGAATCTGGCAACAAGACCAACAACATTCATAATGTCAGGTCTAGTTTGAGTGAGATACAACAGTCCTCCAATCATTGGCCTATACTTTTTTTTATCAGCCTTGGGAGAGTCATCATCTTTTCTCAACTTACATCTAGTTGTCATGGGAGTATTCATTGGTTTTGAGTCTTCCATCCCAAATTTCTTCAACAATTATTTCACATATTTGGTCTGAGAAATGAAGATTCCTTTCTTTGTTTGAGTGATTTGTAGAGCCAAGAAGAAATTTATTTCCCCAAGCATGGACATCTCAAACTCACTTTTCATTTGATTTGCAAAAGTTTTACACATACTATCTCTTCCTCCAAAAATGATATCATCAACAAACACTTCAACAATCAAGATGTTTTCATGATCAATTTTGACATACAAATTACTGTGAGCAGTATCTTTGTTGAAACCAATCTTCAAGAGATGCTTATCCAATCTTTCATACCAGGCTCTTGGGGCTTGCTTGAGTCCATATAGTGCTTTCTTCAACTTGCAGACCATATCACCATTATCAGACAATTGAAATCCATCTGGTTGCTCAATGTATACTTCTTCTTCCAAGTCACCATTCAGGGAGGCAGACTTGACATCCATTTGATACACTTTGAAATCCTTGAAGGCAGCAAACGCAAGAAATAATCTGACTGCTTCAATTCTTCCTACCGGAGGAAAAGTTTCTTCAAAATCAACTCCTTCTATTTGAGAGCAACCCTTGCAGACCAATTTGGCTTTATTTCTGATTACTTCACCAACTTCATTGAGTTTGTTCCAGAAGACCCATTTGGTTCCAATCACATTCTTGTTTCTAGGTCTGGGTACAAGATCCCAAGTGTGATTTTTCTCAATTTGCATCAGCTCTTCCTCCATTGCTTTAGTCTAGTTTTCATCATTGCAAGCTTCATACACTGTCTTAGGTTTAATCTTTGAAATTAGACAATACTCTTCTAAATCGTGAGCAATCCTTCTTCTTGTTTGAACACCTTTGATTTTATCATCTATGATCTGATCTTCAGAGTGGTTTAGTATTACATACCTGGGAACTTTGGGAGTTTCTTGCACTTCTAATTCTTTGATCAGGCTCATTCAAACTTATCTCTTCTTCCTAATTTACTGGATCAGTCTGGATCTGAATCTCAGAAGGGGCTTAGACTCCTTGGATCAAGACATTATTATGATCATCTTCATCATATTCATAAAACCTCAATGGTTTTTCAATTCCTTCATCAACCTTCACATTAGTACTTTCTATAATCTTCCTCAATCTCTTGTTATAACACTGGTATGCTTTACTTTGAGTAGAGTAACCCAAGAATATTCCTTCATCACTTCTAGCATCAAACTTGCCTAGATCTTCATCTCTTTTAATGTAACATTTGCTACCAAAAACTCTGAAATACATCATAGTAGGAACGATGCCAAACTGAAGTTCATAAGGAGTCTTATTGGTATTGCTTCTGATTTAAACTCAATTAAGAGTATAGACTGTAGTGCTGACAACTTCTCTCCAATAGATATGAGGAACATTTGCTTCCATCATCATTGTCCTAGATGCTTCCTCGATGGTCTAGTCCTTTCTCTCCACTACTCCATTCTACTGTGGAGTCCTGGGAGTAGACAACTATCTCTTTATTCCATGTTTCTCACAGAATTCTACAAACTCACCGGATGTGAATTCTCCACCTCTATTAGACCTCAAAGATTTCATTTTTAATCTGGTTTCATTTTCTACCATAGCCTTGAATATTTTGAATTTCTTAAGAGCTTCTAATTTCTCCTTTAGAAAAGTTACCCACATCATCCAGGAATAGTCATCAATTAGTAACATGAAGTATCTATCACCTTGTACACTCCTGATTCTTACCAGACCACAAAGATCAGTATGAACTAAATCCAATAATCCGGTAGAAGATTGTTCCTTGCTTTTAAATGAGACTTTGCTTTGTTTTCCCAACTAACATTCTTTGCACAAGCTATTTGTAGGTTTCACAAAATTTGGAAGATCTCTTACAGCCTGAGTATTGCTTATCTTGATGATATTATCAAAATTTACATGACACATTCTCCTAAGCCATAACCAACTCTGATCAACTTGAACAAATAAGCAACTTTTACCAGTACCAACCAAGTGGAGGATATTACCTTTAGTTTGAGTACCAGATGCAATCTCTATTCTAGAACTTTCAAAGATCTTGCATTTTCTATTTTTGAATCAGAGATCATAGCCTTTGTCCACCAACTGTCCAACACTAAGAAGATTGTGCTTCAATCCTTCAACATACAGTACATTACTGGTTTTGTTCCTTCCATCAAAAGAAATAGTTCCTCTTCCTCTGATTATACCAATAGAATTATCACCAAACTTTACCACTCCTCCTTCATACCTTTCCAAATCTATCAACTTATTTTTGCCACCTGTCATATGGTGAGAGCATCCACTATTAATGACCCAATCATTCTTTTCTTCAAATTGGGCAGCCAGAGCTCTTTCTACAACTTTATGATTGACAGATTTAGAGGACATTGGATCTTCTTTCTTGAGGGCAATAAACACCCAATCACTTCCAGATTTGTTTCCTGTCTTTGATTCATCATCTATTACTTCTTTATTATCATCTTCTTCATGAACATAGTAACAATTCTTTTGGAACTTTGATCTATTAGGATTTGGCCTTGAAAATCTTTCCGGACATCTTGAGGCAAAATGACCAATCTTATTGCAGTTAAAACACTTAAAAGGCAATTTTCCTTTATACTTATCAGATCCTCTTGGAAGTCTCTTTGTAATAAGGGCTTCAAGTTGAGCAGTTTCTACTTCTTCTTCCAGGTCTTTTCTTGCTCTTTCATACCATGATAGTTTCTTTGAAGAGTTCTCTCCCAGATCAAACCTTTGTTTACCTTTTACAGAGGCACTGGCTTTGAATGCAGATTTAGTCTTGGGGGGATCATCTCCAAACTTGCTCATTTCAAATGCAGCCAATTTACAAGCCAATTAATCTCTTGTGATAGCTGTATGGGCTCTAAATTCTTCAATGGTAGCAATCTTGATTTTATAAGAAGTAGGAAGGGATCTGAGAATTTTGCCAACAATCTCATCTTCATCCAAGACTCCACTAGCACTTCTAATTCCACAAACAAGCTCATTTACTCTTGGGATGAAGGTAGTGATATTTTCATCTTCTCTCATCTTCAGATTTTCAAATTTCCCTTTCAGACTCTGTAGCCTTGCACATTTAACATACTTGTCTCCTTCATGTAGAAGTTCCAGTTTTTCCCAAATCTCAAAAGCAGTTGGTAGGTCAACAACATTTGAAAGATTTGAATCAGATAATGTGTTTAGAAGAGCTTCTATAGTTCGCAAATTGTTTTCAGCATTTGTGATTTAATTTGGGGCTTTCAGACCACCCTGTGGAGGTGTATACTTTGTTGTAGCCATGGTCCAATACTGCATTCCCATACAATTGCAAGTGACATTTCATGCAACTTTTCCAAAGATTAAAATTGGTTCCATCAAACTTCAGACTATAAGATTAAGCTCCTTTTAGAGGAACTCGGATCTGATACCAATTGTTAGAATTAGGGTAGACAATTGAGAGGGGGGTGAATCAGTTGTACAAAACTTCTTCTCTTTAAACAATTAAATCCACTTTGCAATTTAGCATTATAATGATAAATCAATCATGGAAACATAATGCATTAAATCAAGAGCAGAAACACATTAACACACAGGACACCAAGATTTTGACGTGGAAAACCCGGTTAAGGGAAAAACCACGGGGTGATTAACCCAAGATTATATTCTCTATTAGAAGAATAGAAAGAACAAAATGACACATACTAATTAGGGCTCACTGCCCGAGTACACTGCTCACAAGAGGCTCACTGCCTACAAGAGACACACTGTCTACAAAATAGTAAGTATCACATACATGAATTAGAGAATAGCATCTTCACCATGCTTGAATCAATTCCACTTAAGCCCAATACTTCTACTCTACCTTTTTCTTTCCTCCTTGCTACCACACTCTCATCTCCACAAGATGCCTTTGAGATGACTTTACAATCCCTTATTTATACAAGACATCGACTTAGGAATAATCATCTAAGTCAACAAACATCTACAAAATCATTCGCATGATGTGTAACTCATCCGATTGGCCAGTCTCAGGAAGAACACCATCATCCAGAAGTTATTCTTCAATTGTGAGCTCCAACTCCAATGCAGACCACCAACACGAACTGGACATGATCCAAAGACCTTCACAAGTTTGCTTGAATCACCAAGAACATCCACACTTCATCTGCTTACTAAAATCCTCCTCTCCTTCATCTAGAACCTTAAGAACATAGTATGTCATCACTGTCACAAAGGAATAGATGCTTGTGGACCTTCAAACCACTAACTAATTGAGTTGATACTTCACAAAGACTTTCTCAACACTCCCTCAAATCTACAAAATAGGATAATGCATTTCTAGATCTCACCGAACCTATCTGTATCACTCTGTCACCTCAAGAATCAATTTTACTTGAGCAGCCACAACTTCTTCAGATCTTTATGTGGACCTCTGAAATCTTTACTGGATGACCTCAAGACACATATCTACAAACCCTTTGAACCGTATCCTCTGATCCTCATCCTATCTTGGACTTTTACCTTACTGTCATCACTGTTCTTCACTGTTCCTGATTGAGACTAATTTTCTCAATATCCTCAGCACACAGCTCATCCAATCCTTATCATTAATGCAATAGGAGTATGTTGACATCAATGAAAACACTAGTTAGGCCCATACTTGCAACAGTCGAATCAAGAGCCTTACAAGATCTGTTTATCAAATAGCAAGCAGTACACACCCTCTGCCCAAAAGCATTTATCCAACTGTACATCACTCAGCATACTTCTGGCCCTTTCTATGATTGTTTGGTTCATCCTTTTTGCAACACCATTCTATTGTGGTGTATACATTGTTGTCTTTTGTCTGATAATACCTATATGCTTGCAAAACTCATCAAATTCCTTAGAGAAAAATTTCCCTCTATTGTCAGATCTTAATATTTTCATCTTCAAACTTGATTGGTTCTCTACTAAGACTTTTAATTCCTTAAACTTAGTGAAAACTTTAGATTTGTTTTTCATAATATAAATCCAACTAAATCTGGACACATCATCAATGAAGGTAACAAAATAACGATATTTTTTGATAGATTCATTAGCCACAGGTCCAAACACATCCGTATGAATTATTTCTAACTTCTCTTTTGCTCAATTATTTCCTAAAGGAAATAATTTTCCATTTTGTTTACCAAACACACAATGCTCACTAAAATCAAAGTGCTCATTAGAATAAGAGAAATCATTCAATAAATCTTTATTCTTAATAGTTTTTAAAACATTATTACTAGTGTGGCCTAGTCTACGGTGCCACAACATACATGTATTTTTAGTACTAGCCTCAGATACATATGAGGCATTACAAACTGTAGTGGCTTCAAGCTTGAATAGGTTTCCCAATCTCTTCCCCTTCACTACCACCAAGTTCCCTCTAACCAATTTGTAGTCATGCTTGTCAAAAGTCACATGCATTCCCAAATCATTCAGCTTTGAAATAGAAATCAAATTTCTAGTTAATCCAGGAACATGATAAACATCAGGGAGGGTTTTAATCCTTCCATCATTGAAATACAATAGTACCTTGCCTTTCCCAACTATCAGATATGTAGAGTTGTCTCCAAGGTAGATATTACCTCCATCATCCTCTTCGTATGTGGAAAACCATTCCTTATGTGGGGTCATATGAAATGAGCATCTTGAGTCAACAAACCAATGATCATTAGAAACAACATTACATGCAAAAAGTAAAACATCTTCACCTACATTTGAGGACTTATCTGAAGCACTCTCCCACTGTTTCTTTGGGTTTCTGCACTCCTTCACATGTCCCCTTTTACCGTAGTTCGAACACTTAACTCTGTTATTCTTTCTAGGAGTCTTAGAATGGCCCTTGGACTTGTCCTTAACCCTTTTCTAATCTCTTTTGGGTCCTCTTTCCTTAATCCTTCCCTTAACACTGAGAGCATCCCCTAAACTATCTAAACTCTTATTCCTCAATTCCTATGACAACAGAACTGAAACAAGGGCATCTGACTTGGGATCTACCAGGTTAGCAGTGAAAGCTAGGGTAACATTCTCCTAAGACTCAAGTAAAGAACAAGGAAGTAAGATACATTTAGCTTCCTCACTAACGTCAACATCTACTGAAGCAAGATGACTCAACAAAAAATTAAAACAATTTAAATGCTCTACAACTGAATCACCCTCTCTCATTTTCATGGAAAACAATTTTCTTTTTAAATAGAATTTATTTACCATACTCTTGGCTTGATAGATCTCACCCAACCAATTCCACAATTTATGTGTGATCTCTTCCTTTACAATATTCAACAAGACAGAGTCTGAAAGACAAATGGTTCCTCGTGCCTTCTTATCTAGTCTATACCACTCATCCAGAGAGACTATTAAGGTTCAGGCATATCAGAGCAATAAATACTAACAATTATATGCAGATTAAATAACTCAAATTATATAACAATGAATGAAAAACACAAAAGAGATCAACACAGAATTTTAACGTGGTTCACCCAAAATGGGCTACATCCATAGAAACTCAACCATCCAATGATTTTATTATCCAATACAAAATATATTACAATCTCATGAATTCCATACCTGTAACATACATCCCAACTGCCGCTATAACAAACTTTTTGGAAGCTTCTAGAATTAGGGTTTTACAATGTCATTTTTTTTGTCGGTTAACAAAAATTAACAACCGACCCCAAACGAGCAAAAAAGGAAGGAATTTTTTTTTCGGGGGCTATGCCCTCAAACCTCGATAAGAATACATTACGAGTGTATAGTATTTGCATGATTAGTCACCACATACCAATAATCGCCCACTTAGAGACTGATCAGGCTCCACAACAAACAATCTTCCACTTGGAGACTGATCCTCGACAACACCGCTGCACTTGCAGCTTCCACTGGATTACAAACTTGGCTGGTTTTGTCCACCATTATTAGTCGTGAAGGCCAACAAAAACTAATGAGGAAACTAGTTTCTCTTATGTAACTACCTTTGTGAACATATCTGTAAGATTCTCACTTGTGTGAATTTTCTCCAGCTTCACCTATCCATCCTCCAAAACTTACTGGATTAAGTAGTATCTAAGTTGTATGTGCTTAGTTTTATAGTGCAGAGTTGAATTCTTAGCAAGATGAATGGAACTCAGGCTATCAGTGTACAAAGGCCTATCTTCTTGTCATTGTCCCAATTCCTCCAAAAA
Organism: Cunninghamia lanceolata; assembly: GCA_027924645.1. NCBI lineage: Eukaryota > Viridiplantae > Streptophyta > Pinopsida > Cupressales > Cupressaceae > Cunninghamia > Cunninghamia lanceolata. Next base: position 3,509,458 of record BSBN01000201.1, on the reverse strand, counting down.
ATGTTGTAACCAAATCATCTCCTTGCTAGCTTCCGTAGCAGCAACATACTTAGCTTCAGTGGTTGAAAGCACAACAACCTTTTGTAGCCTTGAAATCCAACTGATTACAGTACCTTCTACAGTAAAAACATACCCTATAGTACTCCTACTATCAATATCACTCACTAGATCAGAGTCAACATATCCTTTTAGAGCAGAATTTGTTCCTCCAAAACATAGTTTCTTTGAAGTAGTACCTCTCAAATATCAAAGAATCCATTTTACCGTATTCCAATGTTCCATTCCTGGATTTCTCATATAACTGATCACAACTCCCACTGCATGTGCAATATTTGGCCTTGTGCATACCATTGCATACATCAAGCTGCCAACTGTTGATGCATATGGTATCTTAGACATTTTGTCTTCCTCCTCTTGTGTCTTTGGACACATCTCCTTAGTCAACTTAAAATGACTAGGCAAAGGTGTACTAATTCATTTTGCATTCTGCATGTTAAACCTTTTCAACACCTTCTCTACATACTCAGTTGGAAACAAAAATAATTTTCTGTTTGTCCTGTCCTGTGTGATCCTCATACCAAGGATTTGTTTTGCTGCACCCAAATCCTTCATGGCAAATGAATTTGCTAATTTCTACTTAAGTTCATTAATATGCTGCATGTTAGACCCAACAACAAGCATGTCATCAACATAAAGCAACAGGATAATATAGCTGCCATTACCTAATTTCTTGAAATAAACACAATAATCAGAATGACATCTTTTATAACCTTGTTCAGCCATAAAACTATCAAATTTCAAATACCATTGCTGAGGTTCTTGCTTCAGGCCATACAAACTCTTCTTTAACTTGCACACAAATTCCTCCTTACCCTTGACCTCATATCCTTGTGGTTGCTGCATGTATATTTCCTCTTCCAAATCTCCATGGAGAAATGTTGTTTTCACATCTAGCTGTTCAAGATGCAAGTCTTCCATAGCCACAAGACTTAGAATAGTTTGGCCTTATATATTTTCTTGTCTCCATCTTCTTCCTTCAATCTGTAAACCCATTTGTTTGGCAATGCTCTTTTACCTATAGGCAATTGGACTAAGTCCCAAGTCTGATTTTGTAGCAAGGAATCCATTTCCTCTTTCATGCCTAACTCCCACTGCTTTTTGGTGTCTACTTGCATTGCTTCTTCATAACCTTCAGGTTCACTAGAATCAGTTAATAATATAGAATATAATGATGGAGAAAATTTTCTGGAGGTCTAGTTGTCCTTGTAGAACATCTAACACTTGCAGGAGTCTGTGGGATAACTTGTTGTTGCTGAGCATTAGGTACTATTGGCATTTTATTTTTTGGAATCTCATCCAACACCACATATTCCTTTTTGGCCTATTCATGCTTCTTTTCCTGTAGTTGATCCTTATACATGACCTCATTGAATATAGCATCTCTGCTCCTAATGATTTTATGATTTTCATAATCCCATAACCAATAACCGAATTCATCTACTCCATATCCAATGAAGGTACATTTTTTAGACTTAGCCTCAAGCTTGGTTCTATTTTTAATATCAACATGGACAAATGCTTCACAACCAAAGGTTTTCAAAAATGAATAGTTTATCTTTTTACCTATCCATGCCTCCTCTGGAATGTCACCATCCAAAGGATTTGTAGGTCCCCTTTTTATTAAATAAATAATAGTATGTACAACATCTGACCAAAAGTGTAAGGGTAGTCCAACATGCAATCTCATGCTCCTTGCACGCTCCATAATGGTCCTATTCATCCTCTTAGACACACCATTTTCTTGTGGGGTTCCAGGAACCATTTTCTACCTACGGATTCCATTATATGAATAGTAATTCTTAAATTCTTTGCTGCAATACTCGCCTCCATTATTAGATCTGAGACACTTCAACTTTTTTCCTATCTCATTCTCAACCAAAGCTTTCCACTTTTTAAAAAGTTTCAAAAATTTTTTATTTTTGTTTTAGGAAATACACCCATGTTTTCCTAGTTGCATCATCAATAAAAGTAACATAATAGCAAGAGTCACCAAGAGAAGATACCTGAGCTGGTCCCCATACATCTGAATGTACAAGCCCTAATTTCTCACTCTTCTTCTATTTCCCAACTTTGAGAAATTGGACTCTTTTCTATTTTCCATAAACACAATTTTTGTAGAAATCCAAGTCAATCTGCTTCAAACCTAGTAGAAATTTTCTAGAGTGAAGGATCTTCATCCCTTTCTCACTCATGTGCCCAAGTCTATGGTGCCACAATTCTGTTTCTGTCCTTGTAGCAAGTGATATAACTATCTCAGTAGCAACTATTTTTGTAGCAACTAAGGTAGAATAAGTATTGTATATGTCTAAAAATGACATGACTCTGTCCAAATAAATATTCTTAATATTTATTTAAGTCAAATTCCTCTATCAATAAATAAATAAACAAATTTATTTATTTGATTCAAATTCTCCCAACAATTAAATAAAATCAATTTATTTAATTAAAATTCTTAAATTCTTCTAATTCCTCCAACAAATTAAATAATACTAATTATTTAATTAGTTCTTCCAAATTCATTATAAATTAAATAATATCAATTATTTAATTGTTTCTTCCAATAATATCTTCTCTAAATTTAAAATAAATCAAATATTTATTTAAGTTGTCCATTTTTTCTAAATTGAGTTATCTCTAAATATAATTCAATCCTTCTGCACATGCAATTGAATATTCTAAATATTTAATTGAGCTAAAATATCTTCTCATCCTCATGCAATTTCTATTCTCTAGTTCTATTCTCTTAACTGATTGATCTATTCTTTTAATTGATTTAATCTCTTTAGTTAACTTTTCTTCTATTTTATTAATTCCTCTCATGCAAAATATAGCAAGACACATGTCTTCTTATTCACACACATTCCTCAAATATTCTATACCGTTGATCTTCTTATTCTTTCTAGATTGTTGATCTTCTCTCTCTCAAGTCTATAAATTGAACCCTCTTCTTCCATTTCAATCATCTAAGCTTTTAGTATTGTTACTCTACAGGAATTATAGCACGCCTTTGGCACCCACGTCATTCCATTTGCTTGCGATCAACTTGTTACCATATCACTACCATTGTTGTGAAGCTCATCTTCATTACACAGCACTATCATGGCCATTCTCCATTGACAATATTGGAATAGCAAGGAAGTACACTCTCTAAGGGCCTTATCCATACATGCAAGATCGATTGAGATAGGCAACCAATGGAAGCTATGAAGTATTGAGGTTTGTAAAGGTTTTATCTTTATTTGTTTGATCTTGATTATTTCCCTTTTCGTTGAGTTTTGGGTATTATTGATATTGATATATTGATTATTCATGTTTACTCCAATTTTCCCTTAACATTTTTGGTTCCCACCATGGGGCCTTGCCTCAATTTAATCCAAAAACTGAGTTTTTTGTGCCAAGGTTCCGTACCCAGAGAGATGCGGCGCATATGAGCAATTCTATCACACATCTGATCTCTATTCCAACACATATAATCTTTCATGCATATGACCTTTGAAGCCACACATACATACTCTGTTATGGTACATCTGATATTCTAGCACATATAATCTCTATTTCGGTGCATCTAACCTATGTTTCTGTGCTTTTAAAATTTCTACGCTTCTGAGCTTTGTTTCTGCGCATTCAGGATCTGAAGCTGTGCATTTGTTCTGAATAGTGGTTTTTAGGGTATTTCTTGTGGTTTTTGCTAATGCTGACACCTTTTTGCAGGAATATTCTCTCATCTACTTTTACGATTAGGGGTTGGTTTAGTCATTCTAGTTGCATTGTTAACACATCATCTTTTTTAAAGGATAGTAATCGAATGTTCATGCCAAATTACATCTAGATCTAACTAGGAAAGGAGTAACTTGAATCTTGTTGCATCAACAACTTTAATCTAGTTCCAATGCTATGAGGATAAAATTGAACCATTGCTATCTTGCTTTCAAAGTTAATAACTTCTGTGTGTGCCCAAGTAGCTAGCTCATATAGTCTTTTTCATTTTAATTAGGGGAAAATAACCACTATCTTTCATATTTTTGGGAATGATACTAGGACTATGCTCTCCCCTATCTTGGGTGACCAAAATGCCAGACATATCATTTTTGCATGTGGTTTCCTTTAGAGAGGCCTGCCCTTGGATATCCTTTTGTCCTTGGGGAACAACCTTAAGTGGTAACAAGCTAAAGCCAAGCTCTACCAAGCTACTATAAATAAATTGTGTTTGGAGTGAAAGCTTCAAACAATGAGTGAAGTTGTGTTATACCGACAACCAACCTCCCCCAAAACCCTCCAAGGTGCAACCCTTGCAGGCTGGGAGACTCCATAATAGAGAATAGTGCTACTACATGTATAACCACTTGAATAGTTGCACTTACTAGTCATCCTTGTTTTAGTAGACCAAAATTCTTCTATTTGTTGGCGCAAAAGGTGGGACCTTTGAAGCCACCTTGATTCAAGTGGTTCTTAGTAGAGATAGCAAAGATAATCCTAAGGTTCGGTGGGGGTACGAGCCTTGGGAAACTCAAATCTTGGTATACGTGAGAAGTGTGTGTTGTGGAGAGGAGCTGGTGCTACCAAGATCCCAAAGCAATCTACTTTGAATATGCATAGATAGGGGATCCAACAAATATTGCCTTTTCCAACCTAGGATTTGTACTTTCTTTTCAAGTCAAAAAGAGTCCAAAAAAATCATAAAAAATTCAAAAACCATGAAAACAATCTTTGTGTTTGTTGTGTCTTCTTGCCATAATTGAAAAATTTAGATCAAAAAGACCATCTTATAGCCAAGAAACCAAAAAAATAAAAAAAAAGTGCCAAAAATTGCAAAAACAATAAAAAAACTAGAGTTACGCATCTGTCCTACAAAGCTACACATTTAAATTGATCTGCTATGCATCTGTATCTATTTCCTACGCTTTTATCACCTGTTACTATGCATCTTCTTTTTACCAGTACCATGCATTTGTATCAACTTTCTAGGCTTTTATCCTCTTCCGTTGTACATCTATTTCTGCGCATCTGTGACAGTGAGTATTTCCACATATTTTGTGAGAATCTTTTTACCACTTCTAGGTACCCATTTCAGCCTTGTTCCAAATTCTGAGATCAGATTTTAGCTTGCAGTCACTTTCTGATATATTTCATTCTAAATCCTCTCTTTTGTTGGTCGTCTCATCCACCTTCTACCAGGTCTCCCTAAAGCAAAGTCAAAGTATCCTATATTAGATTAGCACAAGACCTTTTTTAGATCATTTTGGATTCAAGTAACCCTAGTAGGTCATAGAACTTCACTAGTGGTCTTGGTGCATGACTAGTCTCTACACAGTAAACATGTATCGAGTACCCTTACTTGTGGCTATCATATTGTATTGACTGCCTTACTTAGAATCATTGATCTAGAGAGGCCCTTGTTCAAATCTCGTCAAAGCAAGTATCTTCTTCTCACCAACCTACACAAGCATCTTAGCTGAGTCTCTAGTTTCACCCCACTTCATCCCACGTTAACTTGCATGGTTTTAACTTGATCCCAATACCAAAAGAAAATGGCCAAAGCAACTAATAGAATGGTGTCCCCTCACAACAGTGATGAGGAAATCCCTCAGGACGAATTCCAATAAACCCTCCAAGATAGGAAATTCTAATGATTGCTAGACAAAGTACTCTACAAGGACCCTAAAAAATACTTTCTTCACCTTGCAAGCTTAGGACTCAAACTCCCTACTGACTTTGACATCAATGCTTTGAAAGAGTTACCAAAATGAGCACAAATGAGGAAAAATCCCTAGACAAAGGCAAAAGTAAGCAAACAACAGACTAAAACATGGCTATGGACATGATAGTGAAACAAATTCAAGATTTACAATAGTAGTACATAGAACTCAAAATGGGGCCACCCACTAAGACTTATTCCTTGGAAGACATCGCACCATACCGCTTTGACAAAATCTTGAACATGGTGCCCTTCCCCTATCAATTTGAAGTTCCTAAGTTTGACAAATACAAAGGAAAAGGGGCCCCAAGAGATCACATTAGGGAGTTTAGTGCGGCATGCCTAGAAATAGCTCATAATGAAACTTTCCTAATGAGACTATTCCCTAGATCTCTAGGTGGACAAGCCATGGAATGGTTCTCAAGACTACCCCCAAGTATCAAAACTTTCAATGAGTTAGTGAACCTATTCATCACACACTTCTCTTATAACATAGAGCATGAAGTTTCCAAGCTAGATCTATGCAACACAAAGTAGAAGAGTGGTGAATCCTTCACCGCCTTCGTATAAAGGTGGAGACAACTTGAGCAAATGCTCATATCACATGCCTGAGAAGCAAATGATGGAAATGTTCATCCACAATCTTAACCCCAGTCTTAGTTACCAAATACAAATTCAATGCCCTACTTCATTCATGAAAATCATTGAGATGGGATTGTTTATCGAAAAAGATATGATTGCCAAGGGGCAAATCAAGTTATACAGGGACACACCTAACTCAAACTACACAATGGACAAGTCAAAGTTTTGGACAAAGAATAAGAACGTAGTCAATGATGGAGTGGTAGATGCCAAGGTGGCAGCTCCTAAACAATAGCAACCAATCTTCACCCTCAAAGGAGAGGCAACACTGCTATGCCCAACAAAACATTCTCTCGGGAGTCAAAGCCATGGTTCACCTCAAATCCTAGATGAAAATTCACACCCCTAGGAGAGTCCCAAGAATCTGCGCTAAGAAAGTTGTTAGCCAACAATGAGATCATGCTTCCCAACACTAGTGATTATGAACCTCAAGTGAAACCTCACTACTAGAAAGACACCAATTTCTGCAAGTATCATAGAGGAAGAGGCCACACGACCAACAACTGTATTCATCTCAAACATGTCATTCAAGACATACTTGACCAAAATCAAGTAGGTTCTCAACAACATACCTCTAACGAGATGCATGTGGCATACAAGGATCCTCTTCTCAACCACAATAGGCCATACAACAACAACAACAACAAGAGCAACAACAATAACAACCGTAATAGGCAAAATTAGAATAACGGACATAATAATGCTAACTCTACAAGCGTGCCATTTGATTATACCATCAACTGCATATTGGAGCACATCCCACAAGTTAATGTGGTCACGGCCAACCAACGATCAGGACCCAACAAAACTAATTGCAACATCATCACCCGCAGTGGTAAGGTCACGTTAAACACGCTCCCTCCAAGTTCGTCACCTTCTCAGTCCAACTCCCATCAGTATAGTGTCATAGACCAACTTCGGAAAACTCTTGCCCACATATCTATCTTAGAGTTGTTGTGTCTATCTCCTTCCCATAAAGAGATTCTCAATAAAGCCCTAGTGGAAACGACTGTGCCCACGAACTTGGCCCAAGAAAAGTTTCAAGCCACGATAGGAAATATAACCTCCTCTAGAACCATATCGTTCACTGAACAAGATGACCTTTCAGTATCTTAGCCTCATAACACCCCCTTGCATATCGTCGCCTTCATTCATAAACACCGTATCAAAAGGGTTCTCATTGATGGAGGAGACGGTTTAAATATTTGCACGCTTAAGCTAGTCCTTACATTGGGGTTCTCTGAAAATGTAGTAGATCCTAGGAAAAAGATTACTATCAAGGCCTATGATGAAGAAGAAAGAACTACTAAAGGAACAGTGGTGTTACCAATACAAGTTGGACCGGTGATAAAAGACGTTGTTTGCCAAGTCCTAGACAGGGAGCTAGCCTATAACAGTCTCCTAGGTAGACCATGGATTCGTGCCATGAAAGCTGTGCCTTCTACCTACCACCACTGCATCAAATTCCCTCACAATGGAAAATAGTGTTGGCAAGAGACACTACATGGATTCATTATTGTTGTCATTGATGGAAACAAAGTTCATCCCACACATCTGCAGGACATGGTGTGTCTCTACTGGAAGTCAGAGTGAAGAATGTTGTGGTCCAGTAAACAAGAATAGAGCATGTGGCAAGGTCCGATAGACAGGTTCGAATCTCTCAGAGGAAGTATCTTAGTGAAGTGCAGATTTGGGTAAGTCAAGAGGACTACCTTGAGTGATAGACTTTAAGGATTTAGCCTCCGGTGATAGATGAGGTAAAAGATATGAATACTTGAGTACCGGGTTCCTGAGTAACAGTGTGAACAGAGGAAGAACTGACTGACAGAACATTAGATGTTATTCCAGATGTGTCACTGATGGTGGTAAAGGTTATGAAGGCATGAATTATGTTTGGCTGACATGATTAATGATTTCTACAAGTTTATACTTGATCCGCATTACTTGATGTGGAAGGATTCAGTTGATAGATCAGAATTAGTGAAAAGATTGACTATTCCGGGTGCTGACTAGAAAGGTGATGAAATTACTTGTGCAGATATATATACACAATGGATTTAGTTGTGAGATGTGTTGTTGTTGCAAGGAAGGTGCAAATAAAAGCAGAAGAGAAGAGCAAAAGTAATAAGGAAGGTCCGGTATGTGAAAGAAGGCAGCTTGAGAGAAGAGGAAAGATGAAGTGCATCAGATCAGTGTACTGAGCCTAACTGGAACTGAACTCCAACATATGTAGATGCTCCCAAATCAGTTCAAGTATTGTATAACACTCTTTTTGTAGATAGTGAGTCTCTTGTAGGCAGTGTGCCTCTTGTGAGTAGTGTGCTTGGGTAGTGAGCCCTAATTGGCAAGTGCCATTTTATTTTTCTATTCTTCTAATAGAGAATACAATCTTGGGTTAATCACCCCGTGGTTTTCTCCCTTAACAGGGTTTCCACGTCAAAAATATTGTGTCATGTGTATTTCCATTTCATGGTTATGTTTGCTTGTTTGAATTAATGTTGCATTGATTAATAAGAAAGTTCAGAAAGCAGAAATAATTAGGATAACTGATTCACCCCCTCTCAGTTATCAACAATTGGTATTAGAGCTAAGTTCCTCCTAACAAAGTCTAACAGCTCGAGGAAGATTTGGGAGTCCAAATGGATGCATATGGTTTAAGGGAGCAACTCAAGACTGCCCTTGAGGATCTTGAACAGTCAAACTCTGAAGTCAATGAATTAAAGGAAAGACTCAAACAGGTTGATGATTTCATGAGAGAACTAAAAGACAAATTAAGTCTCTATGAAAAAGAGAAAGGAGCTGCTTCAGCAATTGGCAAGACAAGGTGAAGCAAATGATGCAAATGAAGAGCTGACTGAGAAAACCAAGTTATGTGAAAAGTTATCAAAAGAAATCATTATGGTAAGACATGAAATGGAATCAGGAGTTATGAAGTTTACCCAAGAAGTTGAAGAGAAAAGAAAAACTGAAGATAATCTAAGACAATCTCTCAAGGAGAAATCAGAAGATTGCCACCAGATGGATAGAATTATCAGACATCTTGAATCTAATCTTGAAGATGCTAAAGATAATGAAGAAAAACTTGAGGATCAAATTGTCTCTCTCAAAAGGGATCTTCAAATAGCAAATGAATATAAAGAGAAATTCAAGATAAGTTCTGCTCAACTTGAAGTTCTTCTTGGAAGTCAAAAAGAGGTAGATGACAAGTGTGGTTTGGGATATGAGAAAGGAGAAAGCTCTGGATTTGGTCAGAAGAATTTTGGATCAGAAAATCCAAGGAACAGGCCTAGAAGACCTCCGGTAAGACAGCCCAATGCTCAAAGATATCCATCCTTCAATGGATATTGCCACAGCTGCAATCACTTTGGTCACAAAGCTAATCAGTGTAGAAAGAGAATGAATCAGACTAATTCATCCTTCTCTGGACAGTGTTTTAACTGCAAAAGGTATGGTCACAAATCACATGAATGCAGAAATATGCAAATGAACAAATCATTCAATGGTAGATTCTTTGCATGCAATAGAATAGGTCATATGGATAATCAATGCAGATCAAGAGGATATAAATCAAATATGCAGAGAAATGTTGTTTGCCAAATTTGCAATAGATCTGGTCATATTGCAAAATTCTATAGAAGCAAGAATCAGGACAAAAAGGGTCTGGTATATCATCATCAGAATCAAGATAAGGGTAAACAAAAGGTGAATGCGGATGAAATTAAAAGTGAGATGAACAAGATTTGGGTGAAGAAAAGTATAGAGAATGTAGAGATGGGATCCGCACCAGACTCTGGTGCTGATATTCCTTCCGAAAACTAAAAGGTGAGCTTTGGCTCAGGGGGAGACATAAAGAAAACCTTGTTCCCCCAGCCAGTCAATTGGTGCCAGAACTGGCACAAGAAGAGCTGCGGATTGAATGATTCATAAGGGTAGCATCCAAAAAAATTGTGGTTAAATTTTGGAAGATCCACAAGATGTTTAAAGATCAGGGTTGATCTAGTTCTTCAAGTCATCCAAATAAGGCAAACTAGAATGATGTAGGTCAAGCATTTATTGCAACCTGATATTAGGGTTTGCGGAGCAATATAAGGGTTTTCTCATTAACCACTTATTCATTCTGCATTCAAGAAGAAACAAAAAGTGGAGCTCTGCAATAAAATTCCTCAAGTTCATCAAAGATCATTTGCAGAAGTCATTACATCCAGAAATCAATCCGACCAACTTCGTGAAACTGAAAGGCGCAAAAGGTATTTTCTGTTTTCAATATCTCACTACAAATCTTTTGATGATGGCTACTCTGAATATAGTAAAGATTTCTGATAGACCTCGCCCCACATTTAAGAAATATCCATACAAATCCTTGGAGGTAGATCCCCTAGGTACATTTTCCAGTGTTCCGCATGGCGTTTTGCACACCGAAGATATTAGGGTTTACATACACGCAAATGTTGAAGAGTTTGGGGAATTCAAACTAAGAGATATCTATCACAAACAACTGTTAGATGATTCATTTGAGCTCAAACCCCAATACAAGGGCCTCCAGAACAAACACTTTGCACAATACATACATTGCCCCTATTTTATGGAGGATGAATGGGTCAGGTACATTTTGAGCAGAATACATGACAACTTCATGTGGTTAAATGGACCGTTCAAAATCACAAAAGATACCATAAGGGCAGTTACCAGATTACACTCATCCGGTGGGATTCCTGTTCTTAAATCTGTGAAGAATCAAACTGTGAGTGAGGCTACCGGATCCAAGTTTGACAAAAGAGCAATGACAATAGATGACATCTCTGATCCGGATGTCAAGTTTGCCTCCATGATCATTGGATATAAAATATATCATTCTAGCAGGGAAAACTCTATACCTAGAATTGCCATCTACACCGCTTATGAAATATTAAGAAAGGATGTAGACTATGATCTCTGTCAGCTTCTCTTGAACCAACTCTTGGAGAATCTTCAAAAAATCAAGAAAGATAAAAATAATTCATTCAAGTATGGTGGATTAATAATGTGCTTATTCTTCTACTTTATGAATGAGCTTCCCAGATCTAGTGGCTGGGTGTGGGAAAATGATAGACCAGTAGCTATCCAAATCAGAGATTATTTGCATGGACTCGGTGATGACAAAGCACAAAATACAGCTCTGTGGGGATACTTCAAGAATTTTTAGAATATGATGCAAGAAAGAGAAAGGATTCCCCAGTCTCTTGTTGAGAAATACAAAGACACAGTCTATTTTATGGTAGAGACTGATCAGTGCCTAATGGAGGCAGTAGAACCAAGGACAGTCTGGATCATGCCCATGGGGTATGAAGTTGATGAGCAGATTGTGGAGCTGCATGTTCAACACATGCTAAGTCAGCCAAAGGATCCAAAGGTAGAGAGGTTTGGAACCTTTGAAGAGCTGAGTATAAAAGTTCATGTGGAACTCAGACAATCGGAAATGAAGAGGAAAGTAAGAAAAGAAGTTGAAGAAACTGCAAAAGGCCTAGGTATCTCAAAGGAGGCACTTGATGCCAATAGGGAAAAGAGGCAAAAGGCTAAGGAAGAGAAGAAAGAAGCAGAAAAGGGAAGCAAGGAAAGTGCTCCGATAGAAACCTCTACTTGGACCAGATCATCAAAGAGACCAGCACCTGTCCCTGCTAAAAGCTCAAAACTGGAAGTCTAGTCATCTGACAAAGGAGAGAAAAGAACAAAGACAAAAGCTACTAGAGCTTATGCCAGTCAAAAGGATGAATAGGAGACTGAATCTAATAAAGAAATCAGGAAAATGAAGAAAAAGAAGAAAACATCCGGTCAACCCTCTACTGGACAGAAGGAAGAAGAAAAGATAGAGGAATATGTTGAAAAACCCACTCTTCACATTGATGACATAATCAAATCAGTCATAGTGGACAAAAATCATCAGCCAATGGTTGAGTTCTATGATGATTATGGTGAAGCAAATCAGAAGATATTGCAAGATGCCACAGTCAGGTACCTAAATATCTACAACAAAGCATTTATTGAAATTATATCTCTGATCCCTAAAAGCTTGAAGAAGGAACTAGAAACAAGAAAGAACACTGCCCAAGCTAAAGACCTAGAAATCTGGGAACAAATAGCAATTTAGCTATATCCTTCAATCGACCCCAAAACAATGAATATGGTATTCAAAGATTGTAAGGATGAGTTCAGAAGCAAAGCAAGGATGAATCAACTTATGCTTGGTGAGACTGATAAAGTAGCCAAGGACACAGAAGAGATCCTCCAGAAGGCCTTCAAAAGATTTAATCTTCCTACTATAGAGGACTTGGGTACTGACCCCTCGACCACAAATGTTGCAGAAGAAACTACTGAGAAAATGACAGAAGAGGTGGGCCCTGAATAGACTAACATTTCTCCTCCAGTTTCCCCTACACTCTTCGGATCTAAAGGAGAAGAAAGATTACATGAGAAAGAAGCAGAGGTGAAGGAAAAAGAAGATGATAGTGCAAAGGTTGTGCAAGGAGAGGAAGCTCCAAAAGATAGTTCAGTGACTGCAGAAGAAAAAAAAATCTATCTCCGACAAGAGACACTGTAGAATCAGTCAAGGACTTTTTAACAAAAGCAGCTATGGAGATTGATGAATAGGATCTACTAAAAGGGCCTCTGGACTTTGACTCTCTATCTCCAGTGCAAACAATGAAGATAGCTTCATTTGCAAATGCGAAGGCCAAAGAGAAGCTACTGAAATCTCACATAGAAGACTGTGAGCTTATAGAGGTAGCATCCAGAGTTTTAGAAAAGATCATGCCATCTTTTCAGAAGGATCCCTCAGCATCCTCTTCTAGTAATCTAAAAACTCTAGTCAGCAGTGTTAATACACATTTTGATTCTCTAGAAAAATTACCTGAAGAAAAGGTCCGGAAGGAGTTTTTGGATAAAAGATTCTCAGAGGTACAAGGTTTGATCATTAATGATAGGAGAAATATGAATATTGGGATAAAGAGCTTAGAAAATGCTCTTAAGGATGGTAGTGAAGTATACAAATTTTGTATTTCCTGGTCCAAAGCAACAGTGGAAATTGAGAAGAAAATAAAAGAGCAAGAGGATAAACTACTAAGTTTGTCTCAAAGTTTTGATCCTCTCTCTTCATCCATAGTAAATCAAGAGTGTCAGACTATTGCAATCACAAATGCAATAAAGAATTTTGAGAAGGAAAAGAAGAACATAATTAGCCGGATGGGTGAACTCAGAAGAATCATTATCCCTAAGTTAGAGGCCATGCATGAGGCCATAAGTGATGCTCAGACTACCGCCCAAACAAATGATCCGACAGATCTTAAGAAGGAAGAAGCTTTTGCATTTTTGTTGAGTGGTCACATCTCAATTTTGGATAGAATGAAGCAAAGTTGGGCTGTAGAACTCATCCAGCTGAAAATAACTTTTGCAGACATACTGCAGTATATGTAAGTATTCTATATGTATATACTTATGCAGCTAAGTATAGTAAATTTTTTGAAAATTTTGGTATGCGGACCCTACCCTTTGCCATTGATGTCAAAGGGGGAGTGAGGAGCAGTGAAAAATGAGGAATCCAACTAAGGGGGAGCTCCGGAAAATGTATATAAAAATAGAGCATCAGCCAAGGGGGAGCATAGTGTAAACACTTAGTCATTTTTCACTAAGTGTTGCCATCAATGCCAAAGGGGGAGATTGTTGGCATGAGACACTATATGGATTCATGATTGTTGTCATTGATGGCAACAAAGTTCATCTCACACATCCGCAGGACATGGTGTCTCTACCAGAAGTCAGAGTGAAGAATGTTGTGGTCCGGTAAACAAGAACAGAGCATGTGGCAAGGTCTGACAGACAGGTCCAGATCTCTCAGAGGAAGTATCTTGGTGAAGTGCAGATTTGGGTAAGTCAAGAGGACTACCTTGAGTGATAGACTCCAAGGATTTAGCCTCCAGTGATAGATGAGGTAAAAGATACGAATACTTGAGTACCAGGGTCCTGAGTAATAGTGTGAATAGAGGAAGAACTGATTGACAGAACATCAGATGTTATTCTGGATGTGTCACTGATGGTGGTAAGGGTTATGAAGGCATGAATTATGTTTGGCCAACATGATTAATGCTTTCTACAAGTTTATACTTGATCCGCATTACTTGATGTGCAAGGATTCAGCTGACAGATCAGAATTAGTGAAAAGATTGACTATTCCGGGTGCCGACTAGAAAGGTGATGAAATTACTTGTGCGGATATATATACACGATGGATTTAGTTGTGAGATGTATTGTTGTTGCAAGGAAGGTGTGAATAAAAGTAGAAGAGAAGAGCAGAAGCAATAAGGAAGGTCCAGTATGTGAAAGAAGGCAGCTTGAGAGAAGAGGAAAGATGAAGTGCAGTAGATCAGTGTATTGAGCCTAACCGGAACTGAACTCCAGCATATGTAGATGCTCCCAAATTAGTTCAAGTATTGTATAACACTCTTTTTGTAGACAGTGAGTCTCTTGTAGGTAGTGTGCCTCTTGTGAGCAGTGTGCTCAGGCAGTGAGCCCTAATTGGCAAGTGCCATTTTGTTTTTCTATTCTTCTAATAGAGAATACAATCTTGGGTTAATCACCCCGTGGTTTTCTCCCTTACAGGGTTTCCACATCAAAAATATTGTGTCATGTGTATTTCCATTTCATGGTTATGTTTGCTTGTTTGAATTAATGCTGCATTGATTAATAAGAAAGTTCAAAAAATAGAAATAATTAGGATAACTGATTCACCCCCCTCTCAGTTATCAACAAATAGATCACCATTCAAGGTGATCCCGATCCCTTTCAACATTGCAACTCTGTCCGCTCAAAGACTGATTACATCATTCCCAATAATAGAGCTTCTAAATCCCCTATCCCACAGCATGATTCTACCTCCAAAGCTTCCTTGTCCAGGCCCAAAGAGTAGAAAATCACAATCAAAGAAAGTGAAGTAGGGGAATATTCCATTGAGCATAGCCTCAACCTAGCCAAAATGCCTCTACCTCCAAGATCCTTTGGGTGACCTACACCTTTTCCAAAGCCATCTATTCCTTCAAAACCTCCCACAACTCCCTTTGTCAAATGGTGAACCCTATTAGATGAAATAGAGTAAAGAGATATCTTACAATGGCTCTACATAGAAGAAGAAGAGAACACACAACAAGAACCACCTAAGCTCCCAACAAAAATCTATGGGCAAGGTGAGTCTATCTTACACAAAATAGGTTATGAAGGACAAGGTCCCATTGGCCTAAGAAAAGAAGGAATAATAGAACCCATTCAACCTTCTTCATCCTCATTGGAAAGAAATATAAAAGGTCTAGGATACAAGGACAAGGGCAAAGCAAAAACATATGCTTGTCTGGTGGATATGATCCATAACCTTTAAGAGGACAGTGACACAGATTCCAATGAATATGAGTGGGATCAACTCATAGAGCACTCCTATGATGACAAGGAAGTTGACACCATCCAAACTTATAGCCCCTACCATGAGGGACAAATGATAATGCACAGACCAGTAGAGTGTGATTCACCAATTCTTGAGAATACAGCTTTTGAGAAAGGTTTGAGTTCTATCGCAATAAATAATTTAGAAGAAAGTACCATCCCAGATCCTATACCTACCAATACTCGTCGCCTATCTATTAAAACTATCAATGAATCAGATCTATGCTCTGACCCCCTCCCCCTTGTGCATCCCGAACTCATCGACTGGGATTTATAAGGAACCCTGCAATTAGACATGTTCCAAAATGATGATGCCTATATTGATTTCATGGAACTTAGAGACCACCTACCTACAAGAGATCATAAAGCTAGCTTTGCCATTGAACTTAATACCATGTCTTATTTTGGAGAGGCTGCCAAGCCTTCCAATAGAAAAAATATCAAAATAAAAACTAGATTTGATGGTGAAAACCGCTTTGTAGCAGTATCAGATCCCAAAATAGTAAAAAGAAAGGACACATCCAAAAGTAAAAACCCAACTGGGACACCTGATGATGGAAGGCTTGACACTCTCCTCGATGACATGCACCAAGAGAAGTCTTAGATTGTTGTGGAACCTACAGAACCTGTCAACATTAGAATAGAGGAACAACCTAAGATCATTCACTTTGCTAAGTATCCAACTCCACCAGAAAAGACTAAGTTTGTACCATTCTTTAAGAAAAAGAAAGTCAATTTTGCTTGGTCATATGTAGATATGCTAGGATTAGATCCAGATTTGATTCTACATCATCTTCCACTAGATCTGGGAGTGAAACCAGTCAAATAGAAGCTTAGAAAGATACATCCACACATTGCACTACTAGTGAAAGAAGAACTCAAGAAAATACCGGATGTAGGGTTCATCAGAGCAATAGACTATCCAGAGTGGGTCTCCAACATAGTACTAGTATCTAAACCTGATGGCCGAGTCAGATTATGCAATGATTTTTGAGATCTAAACAAATCTTGCCGCAAGGATGACTTTCTGTTGCCACATAGATATCATAGTCGACTTAATAGCAGGGCATACCATGTTATCTCTCATGGATAGCTTCTCTGGATACAATCAAATCAAGATAGCACCAGAAGACCAACATAAGACAGCTTTCACTTGTCCATGGGGTACTTTCTGCTAGATTGTCATGCAATTTGGGCTAAAGAATGCAGGAGCAACATATCAACGTGCTATGACCACTATCTTCCATGATATGAGCACGTCACAATGGAAGATTATGTAGATGACATCCTTGCAAAGTCACTCACAAGAGAATCCCACCCAGATGTGGTAGAGAAGGTCTTTCAGAGACTAGAACAATTCAAAGTCAGGTTGAACCCAAAGAAATGTGTGTTTGGAGTCACCTCTGGAAATCTCTTAGGCTTCATTGTATCAACAAATGGGATAGAAGTGGATCCTACCAAAGTGAAGGCTATCATGGAAATGCCACTGCCAAATAATATCACTCAATTACGGTCTCTACAGGGCAAGTTACAAGCTATTCATTGGTTCATATCACAACTGGCAGACAAGTGCCAACCTTTAAGTCATCTCTTACATAAAAACATTCCATTTAGATGGGATGAGAAGTGCGAAGAAGCATTTGACAAACTGAAGGAATATCTTATGAATTTTCCTATCTTGATGCGTCCTATCCAAGGTAAGCCACTAGTACTTTACATATTTGCTATGTAAATAGCTCTTGGAGCCCTATTAGCACAACAAGATTATGAAGGTAAAGAAGGGGCTATCTACTACATTAGTCACACGTTGGTGGGCTACGAACTGCAATATTCTCAGATAGAAAGATCTTGTCTTGCTGTAGTTTTTGCTTCCCCAAAACTATGACATTACATGCTAGCACATTCAGTCAAGCTTATTGCAAAGATAGATTTACTGAAATACCTATTCAACAAAGTAGCCCTAACAGGTTGCCTAGTCAAGTGGGTAATGCTCTAAGTGAATATGACATTGAGTATGTAGACAGAAAGGATGTCAAAGGACAAATCATTGCTAATCAGTTAGCAGAAGCACCATTATAGGATACCACACCAATGACATTTGACTTTCCAGATGAATCCTTATTTAGTATTACAACACCCTCATGGAAACTCTACTTTGATGGGTCCTATACAAACCATGGAGTGGGGGCAGGAATCTTGTTTGTCACTCCTCAGGGCAACACCATACCAAAATCTTATTGTCTGCAATTCCCATGCACAAACAATATAGCCAAGTATGAGGCCTTGCTCATTGGTCTCAAAATGATAGCAAAATGGAAAATCAAGGAGCTACATGTCTAGGGTGACTCTCAACTAGTAATCAATCAGGTCAATGATGATTATCAAACCAAAGATGACAAGTTAATCCCATACAAGCGTATGGTAGATGACTTTAAATAATAATTTCTCATCATCTCCTTTGAGCAGATACCTCACATTGAAAACAAAGCAGCAGATGCCATGGCAACCATTTCCTCACTCCTCGAGATCCCAGAGAATGAATCATGGTATGAGTTTTTGTTAGAGATAGTTACGCAACTAGCCTATGATCTTGCTAAAACACACTCCATATGCCTATTAATTAGATTCGATTCACCTTGGTATAGTAAGATTTACACTTACCTCAAGGATAACACCCTACCGCCTGACTTATCTTCTAACCAACGCCGAACCTTCATTCACCAAACCTCTTGTTATACCATTATCGCTGACACCCTATATCACCAAGGTCTGGATGGTACTTTACTCTGATGTTTAGAATGGGAAGAATCTCAAACTACCTTACAAGACGTGCACGAAGGAATTTGCAGAACACACTCTAGCGGTCCTTCTTTAGCTAAGAAACTCATGCGTTTGGGTTGTTATTGGCTAACCATGGAGACATATTCATATCAATTTGTGAAGAAGTACAAGCAGTGCCAGATACATGGAAACCTCATCCATGCACTAGTTCAAGAGCTATGACCTTTAACGACTCCTTGGCCCTTTTGTCAATCGGGACTCGACCTTGTGGGCAAGATCCATCCGCCCTCATCCAACGACCACAAGTTCATAATAACTACCACAGAATATTTTACCAAGTAGATTAAAGCTGTTCCACTCTCCAATGTCACAAGCAAACAGATTGCCTCATTCATCCTCAACTACCTCATCTGCAGATACGAAATTCCCTCATCCATTGTCATGGATAACGAAAGACCTTTTAAGAATCGAGATGTACAAGAGCTTTGTGACAAATTCAAAATCCAACACCATTTCTCCACACCCTATTACCCCCAAGGTAATGGCCAAGTAGAGGCATCCAACAAAACAATCTTGAAACTCCTCAAGAAGACAATCAATGATGCTGGCCATGATTGGTACATCCAACTCAATCTCGCTCTGTGGGCCTATCGAACCAGTATACGCACTCCCACAGGTGCTACCCCTTATGCCCTTGTCTATGGATCAAAAGCCATTTTGCCCATCAAGGCCGAGTTACCATCTCTAAGGGTGTCGTTAAAAGGTCTCATAACTGATGAAGAGTACAAAGTTTCCAGATTGCAAGAGCTAGAGCTATTAGAGGAAAAGAGACATAACACCTTCAATCATCTCAAGGCATATTAGCAAATGATGTCATGAAGCTACAACCATAGAGTTTGTCCAAGAGTCTTTAAGGTTGGAGACCTAGTACTTAAGGAAAATTTCTGCAATCAACAGGATCAGGAAAAGAAAGGCAAGTTTGAACCCAACTAGCTTGGGCCTTATGCGATCATTGCTGCCTATGGATCAGGGGCATATCAGTTGACAACATTAGAAGGTGAGTTGTTTGATGACCCAATCAATAGTATGCATCTTTGCTGGTTCTATACCTAAGAGAACCCCAATGTAAGGGGGGCATAAAATACAAAAAAATAAAAAAAATAAAAAAAAGCAAAAAAAATAAAAAAATGGAAAAACAACAAAAAAGTCATCCTTTGGTGAAAACCTGGCAAATAAGCACCTTGGATAGGTATCATGATGAAAACCTGGCAAACATGCGTCATGTGTACTTTTAGCTTTCATGCAAATAAAAGCAAGTGGTGAAAACCTGGTAAACAGGTGTTACTTGTGATAAACCGCTTCCTCCATCTTTGGGAAACCAATCACCTTGTGTCCATTCTTCCTTCAATCGTGTCCCATTCGATCCATATCTATTCCATAATAAAGTACCTTGTGTAACCTAATGATAACCTATCATGGCTTGATACTCTATCTCTTCTGTCACCTTGTCAACTAAGGTCTTATCCAGTATCCTATCCACAATGTCAGCCTAGCGTAGCATCTGTCGTCAGTGTCCACATGGTCCAAGTCTGTAAACTACATTGCCTTATGCCATCACATAGGCAAGACCATTTTTCAATGCGCCCCCAAGGCTCCACTTTCCCATCCATCCCATATCTGGTCCTTCTATCTATCTGAGTCCGCACCACTTTCCATCGCCTAGGTCTTAGGTCCATTAGGCTTCACCTCAAACTACATTGCCTCTGTGTTGTCATGTAGGCAAGGCCATTTAGCAATGAGCCCCCGAGGCACTAGATCAGTCCCTTAGGGTCTGTCTCACCAATAAGGATTGTAGAACCTTTCACAAGGCAAGCAAGTGCAAGAAAAGCCCACTTACAAAGCAAAAATCTTAACGCAAGACCTCAACCTATCCAAAGCAAAGAAAGAAAGTACCTACAACACTCTAAATTATTTTACCTAAATTATGGCAAGAAACAAACACATCTAAATGCAAAAATGTTTTGTGGTTCTAATTAGGTTAGGTTATAGCATCTTGATTTTTGTTATCATGTCTTTTTATGCTACTCAAGGATGCCTAAAGCTAGAGATGCTATGATGGGGGCATGATTATTTTCTTTGTTTGCTGTTTGTGGATTAAACTTTAGTAATGTGATGCCTTGTCTAACGACATGATCGACAAAAGATCATCGAGGACATCAAAGGTCTAACATGAAAGGGGGTAATCCTTGCCTATTGATACACAAGAAATACTCAGGTCATCTCGGTTCAATTATACCTCGATGCTTGTACTAACTTGCTAAATCAAAATCCATGTAAGCAATACTCAGGTCATCTCAGTTCAATTATACCTAGATGCTTGTATTTTCTTACAAGATTTAGAAAAAGTACC
The DNA here is from genome assembly GCA_027924645.1 of Cunninghamia lanceolata. Classification (NCBI taxonomy): domain Eukaryota; kingdom Viridiplantae; phylum Streptophyta; class Pinopsida; order Cupressales; family Cupressaceae; genus Cunninghamia; species Cunninghamia lanceolata. The sequence goes on along the minus strand of BSBN01000201.1, from coordinate 3,488,411 downwards.
AAAAAAATCACCCAATGATGAAATAAACACTTCAAAATACTTGCACCATCAAGATGTCAAAAGCATACACCATTCGTATCCATTATACATCCATAAAAGCATCCATATCCCATGCAATAAAGATCTAAAAATGTAGAGTATCAATACAAATAAAAGCTTGTGAGTCTTTCTACAGAGTCAGTGTTCAATCAATCTTTTGTCTATCATTGTGCCATCTCTGTGTCAATTGAGTACATTTGGACATACCAAAAACATAGCATAGTTTGCATATCATATCACATGAGATAGTCAGTAACATGATTAAATCGTTTGCATACATTATAAATGCATTAGATCATCCATATCCTTTTGCATCATACATAGTATAATACCCACAAAAAAAAATCAAAAAACATAATCAAAGACATGTAGATCATCGCATAAACTGCATCATCATATAGATAGCATAACACATTTTGCATATCAGAACATCAAAGTAAACATCTAAGTCTGCATTAGATAAACATCACATAGACATAATCATAGTCTGCATCACATGTGTATCATCATAAAATAGAAATGCATCCATAACACATAGTATAAACAAATGTATATAGAGATCATCAATAGTTGCATTATCATATAAATATCAAATAAAACATGTCCAAATGTACAATATATCAAAGTCTACTAGGACCATCTCTGAGTCAAGTCATATAAAATGTATACATTGCATAAATAATGGTACATGTCTCGATACAAAGTGATACAAGTATATACATGCTAGGCTATCTGAGCCATCAAAAAGTGTATACATAAATGCCAAAATCTGTACTAGTGTCAGCTAGCCCTACTGCCGTGGACCACTACTCCTGGCACTTCCCTCTCCATCCCCTCCTTTGTTGGCCCCTGACTCCTGTGGACCCATCACTGACCCTCCAGAACGTGAATCCCCTGCTCTTTGGGAAGCCATAGACTGGCTCCTGAAGCTAGGTGCCCTGTGGTCTACTAGCACAGCCCCGTGATAAAGACCCCTATAGTACTGGGTCTGGGCCTGCGCCCTTGATAGCTCTGCCTGAACCTATGCAAGATGTGCCTGTGCCTGCTATACCTGTGTAACCAAAAACATTGTAGCCCCATCTGTGCCCAAGGCTACCACAGTTGAGTCTCTCTCTAGTCTAACAGCCGCACTTTTGGTAGGGTTGTATCTTGCTCTGTGGTGAGCCTCGATATCACGTGAGCGTTTGCCTCTCTTTGTGCCTAAGCCATCCTGAGCTATGCCCAGAGTTGCCTAATCTGACCCTACAGTGTTGCAATGGCCTACTACTACCAGTCAGGCTAAGGAACTTAAGGAACCTGTCCTTGTCCCTGCACCTATTGCTGGGGTACCTGTTGCTGTGCCACTTGCTATGGTGGCGGCATCTAACCCTACTATACAACCTGTGGCTGCACTACCTGTTACTGCTAGGAGGGTCCCTCCCTAGATCTCCTCCTCTACCTTTGTCTACCTCCTCCGCCACCTCCTCCACCTCCCCCATCTCCCCCATCTCCTTCATCTCCCTATCCTCCTCTACCACTCCTCCATCTCCTCCTCCTCCCGCTGGCCCCATCCTCGTTGTTTGAATCCTCCTTGTCTATACAAGGAACCAACTCTCCGGGCCCTGAGCACCTCAGAAAATGGTGTGATGCGAACCACTCCTCATAATTAGGAGTCATCCATACATCTATAACCTCTCTCCTCATCGGCCAAGCCACATAAAGTGTCTGCTAAAACTCTGCCAAGGCCTCCTCATATGATGCCACTAGACCCCATCAGAATCTCTTTGCATGTGTCCTCACAAAATGGGCCTGTCTCTGGAACATGGCCTGTATCCTGCTGAACTATCTCCACACCCTGTTAACTATCTGTCTCTCTAATATAAATCTAGTCCTGCCAATGAGCCACTACATCTAAAAGCAGTACGACAGCTATTCATCATCGTCATCCCAATGCTCACACTCCAGGTAGGGGCACCAAATAACTCTATCCACGTTATCTAGCATGTGCCTCCAATACTCTAGCTTTCCTAGCTTGTGCTAGGAAATAACTCCTACGTACCCATAGCTATCAGCTTGCCCATCTGTCTAGAAAAGACAAGTATTGGCTGCGTGATAGCAATATGCTCCCATAGCCAAAACTGCAATAGTGAAACACCTACCGATAGACTAGCACCCCTGTGGTATACCACCTGATGCATATCGTGGTATAGGTGTGCCAAGACATAGACACCCCATGCATAGTGGGTGCCCTCTATAATCATCCTCTCCATGATTCATCCCCATCCAATTGGGAACCCATGTGATCTCCTATTGGGGCATACAACGCCTCCGATCAATCCTGCCACTATACCTAGGAAGTATTCATAATAATCATGTATATCCTACTAGGAGATAACCTAACAATCTACCTCAGGGTCATCAAACACCCGCTTGCACTCTGCAAGTCCTGCATCTCACTAAGGATCATACTCTACAAGCTCACCCTCTATCGGAAAGTGCAAAATCTTGTAAACATCCTCAAGAGTAATAGCCATCTTGCTAGTCAGAAAGTGAAAAGTCCCATCCTTGCTATGGAATCTTTCCACTGCTGTAGTCAACAAACCGAGGTTTGCATGAACCTCAGGCATGAAGCAAACGTAATCAAGACCCATAGTACTGAGAGCCTCTCGGTCTATCTCCTTGAGCATGTAGCGATGCAACATCGGTAAGGGAAACTGCTCCCTCAACATAAGTATATCTCAAATGTCCTCCTACAAGTACACAAGGCAATGCATCAACGTACAGCTGCTAGAAATCCTACTCAACATATCTAAAGAATCATATCAATAAATTAGCATATCAAATTGATCAAAATAACATACATCTCTTAACTAGATTCCTGCAATCTCGAAGATAGCTTATCAATTGACGCATCGAGCAAGATGGCAATTGAGTCAATTTTGTTAAGTAAACTGACTATCCTATGCATAGGCGCTGAACCAGAAGGTAAATGCGTAATTTCATAGTAAATGTGCCACTTCTGGTAGATGTGCAGCGGCATTTCTTAAATGCGTAGATCCATATCAAATGCACAGCTATACCTCATATATGTGCAGCCTAAATACATGCACCGGAAGACATCATGCATGTGCAAGATCTTAATGCATGCACTGACTCATAACATGCATGCGCAACACTCATGCATGCACCATTTCATAGCTTAAATGTGCTGCAGAAATTCAAATGTGCAGTTCCACATGGCATATGTGTCGAACTGCTATCCTACGCATCTGTTTTCCCTAATTTTCCCTAGCATTTATTGCACTAATAAATGACCCTAGGTGAAGTTTTTTGAGCTATATACTGGTGGTCCTGGCCTCAGCTAGCCGATCAAACTGACGAACTAGCTCAAAGCGGTGCTCCTCGCGCAGAATATCCATCTCAATGCTGACTGCTATATGCTCTTGTGCTCTCCTAAGCTCTTAAGGACAAACCAACTAAAGCCAAGTGTGCAAATGACTTGTCTTGTTGACCTAGCTCTTATATATAGCAAATGGAACCCTAACTGGCAGTGTGGTGACTGTGACTACTTCTCGCACCTGTTTCTTCCCGTGTCTTCAAACCATAACCCAATTTCTTCATTCTAACCTGCTTTTCCCTTCTTCTTCGTGAGATTGTTCATCTCACGTCCTTCTACCTTCTTCCTGTCCAATCTCCCGAGGGGGCATCCTACCGTTGTTAAACCTATACCAGGGGCAAACTGAGGCATGTATCATTATTAGAAATTTATTCTTTGAAGCAACACCATAAACTGCATTGCATCAAAGAGGAGCAAAATGTATACGCCTAAAAATGACATGACTCTGTCCAAATAAATATTCTTAATATTTATTTAAGTCAAATTCCTCTATCAATAAATAAATAAACAAATTTATTTATTTGATTCATATTCTCCCAACAATTAAATAAAATCAATTTATTTAATTAAAATTCTTAAATTCTTCTAATTCCTCCAACAAATTAAATAATACCAATTATTTAATTAGTTCTTCCAAATTCATTCTAAATTAAATAATATCAATTATTTAATTGTTTCTTCCAATAATATCTTCTCTAAATTTAAAATAAATCAAATATTTATTTAAGTTGTCCATTTCTTCTAAATTGAGTTATCTCTAAATATAATTCAATCCTTGTGCACATGCAATTGAATATTCTAAATATTTAATTGAGCTAAAATATCTTCTCATCCTCATGCAATTTCTATTCTCTAGTTCTATTCTCTTAACTGATTGATCTATTCTTTTAATTGATTTAATCTCTTCAGTTAACTTTCTTCTATTTTATTAATTCCTCTCATGCAAAATATAGCAAGACACATGTCTTCTTCTTATTCACGCACATTCCTCAAACGTTCTATACTGTTGATCTTCTTATTCTTTCTAGACCATTGATTTTCTCTCTCTCAAGTCTATAAATTGAACCCTCTTCTTCCATTTCAATCATCCAAGTTTTTAGTATTGTTACTCTGCAGGAATTACAGTGTGCCTTTGGCACCCACGTCATTCCATTTTCTTGCGATCAACTTGTTACCATATCACTACCATTGTTATGAAGCTCATCTTCATTACAAAGCACTATCATGACCATTCTCCATTGACAATCTTGGAATAGAAAGAAAGTGCACTCTCTGAGGGCCTTATTCATACATGCAAGATTGATTGAGATAGGCAATCGATGGAAGCTATGAAGTATTAAGGTTTGCAAAGGTTTTATCTTTGTTTGTTTGATCTTGATTATTTCCCTTTTCGTTGAGTTTTGGGTATTATTGATATTGATATATTGATTATTCATGTTTACTCCAATTTTTCCTTAACAAGTATTACGAGTACACAAATACAATGTGCCCACCTTTTCACCTTTAGCTACTACTAATGCACCTTTAGTGACCTTCCAGACTTTGTCTGAAAAGGTAACTATACAAGCTTCACTACCCAGTTGTCCTGTAGAGATTAAATTCCTTCTCAAATTTGGAACATGCCTTACTTCTTGTAGCAACCATTCATTTCCATTCTGCAACTTGATTTTTATCTTTCCTTTTCCAACAATCTAACAGGGTTCATCATCACCTAAATATACCTATCAAAATCACCTTGAACATAATCTACAAAATATTTCCTATGGGGTGTGGCATGAAATGAAGCCCCTAAATCTATTACCCAGGAATCATTAGCATTATCTAAACATAAAATTAAAGCATCCTGTAATTTATTACTTGCAACATTAGCTTCCTTACTGTCATCATGTTGTCTGTCTCCTTATTTGCCCTTTCAAGACCAGCAATCCATTCTTCCTCTGGATTTAGATTTGCCTTTCTTTGACTTCTCTTGTGACTTCCCACGATTTGTTGGGATTTTTCTTCTCTCCTTTGTTCTTCCCCTATTCTCTACAGTCAAAGTATTACTCGATGTTGAACTCTCACCTATGCGTTTCTGTCACATTTCATCGCTAAAGATAACACCAACAACATCATCAAAATTCAAAGTATTTGAACCAGAGATAGAGTTACAACCATTACCAAGCTATTCCATCTTTCTGGCAAAGAACATAAAACCAAGAGAGCCCTCACCTCTTCATAAAAGTTTACTTTTACAGAAGTTAACTGACTGGTAATCGTATTAAACTCATTTAAATGATCTGACACAAATCTACCTTCAATCATTTTTAAATTAAACAAATGCTTCATGAGAAATACCTTATTAGAGGCTAAGGGTTTTTCATGCAATTTAGCTAAATCTTTCATTAGTTTGTTTGTTGTCTTCACTTCTGTTATATTAAATTCCACAGATGGTGCCAGGCACAACCAAATGGTTCCTAGTGCCTTTCTATCCAGAAGTTTCTAATCCTCAACAGTCATTGCTGCTGGTTTCTTGGCTTTTCCTTCCAACAGCCTCCATAAATCCTTCTGATAGAGATAATCCTCCATCTGCATCTTCCATAACTTATAGTTTTGTCCATTAAATTTATCTACCTTCAATTTACCCTCATCCGCCATTGCTCCCACTTAACCATGAGACTCCCACTCAACCATGAGACCTTCCTGCAGATGATAATCAAACACAACCTACTCTGATACCAATTGTTAGGGTTCAAGCAAATCAAAGCAATAAATGCTAACAATTATATGCAGATTAAATAACCCAAATATAACAATGAATGAAAAACACAAAAGAGATCAACACAGATTTTTAATGTGGTTCACCCAAAATGGGCTATATCCACATAAACTCAGCCATCCAATGATTTTATTATCTAGTGCAAAACATATTACAATCTCATGAATTCCACACCCACAACATGCATCCTAGCCGCTTATAAGAATCTTTTGGAAGCTTTTAGAATTAGGGTTTTATAATGTCATTTTTCTTTTGTCGGTTAACAAAAATTAACAACCGACCTTGAACGAGCAAAAAAGGAGGGAATTTTTTTTTGGTAGCTACCGCCCTCGAACCCCTACAAGGATACATTTCAAGTGTATAGTATTTGCATGATCAATCGCCACATACCAACCACTGGTTTCTTTCTTCCAACAAATCATCCATTTTCAGCTTCCACAACTCATACCCCATTCTGTTGAACTTCTTAATGTCCAAACGAGAGGTTGATGCAATGGTGGATGCAGCCATAATAACAACTCAAGATTTGTAAAACAAACACAACCAAATCTCCCACTGGAGCTACAGCTTCCACACTACCACCCAAGAGTCAAAGCTGGCTAGGCTCTGATACCAAATGTTGTTAGGGCTAAAATTTAGGTCTAAAACTAAAACAAGATGTCAAACCCTAACTAGAGCAATAGAGTACATACTAGCATGAAAATCAAAACAAGAAAGCAAAGAAAACCAATCTCCAAGCTAGATTTGATTTATCTCCATTGCTCTTCTCATCCTCACATAAGAATGCAAGATTTCGAAGGTTGTTGATGGGAGGAATGTTTGTTGCTCACTATTTTAGCAACATAACAATGACATAGGGATGAATGATACAAAGGCTCTAATGGAATTTTGACAACATAAGGATACTTGAAACTCAATGCCTTATAAAATAGCTTGTGAGAGGTTTGTTTATAGAAAAGGCTGATTTAAATGAATGGTTGTGATTAAAAGTTTTTTTGTGCTATGTGGGCGGCTAGGATCGACTAGGGTTTTCCCACTCCATGAGAAGTTGTAGTCATATGACAAGTGTGCGAAGGAGAATAGGGTTGACCTATTAGTTAGACATGTGAAGGATATTAAATGAAAGTTGTACTACCACACATGACTCGATTGAGAGGTGGACAAGTGTTGGAATGTGGTGAGAGGTGAGGATAAATTCAAATATTTTATTTGAATTATTTGGGACATGTGAATGGGAATTAATTAAATAAATAAGATTTTCTTAATTAATTGTCTAAGTGATTAGGATAGAATTAGGAGTGAGATTAGGACAAAATGTTGTATGATGTCCCTAGTAATGTGTCTATTAGGTAATGGTCAAGACATGGACAAATTTAAGTGTCTACACCAAATACTAGAAATGAATGCACAACTACTCAACGAAAATCTGATTCAAATGTATATTTAACGATCTTTAACAGAGTATTAGAGATGGAGATTGCAACACACAAAATAAACTCACAATACAGAAATATACTAGAAGCATAATGAAGCACACAACATAGTGTTTAACGTGGAGAAAACCCTTTTGGGTAAAAAACTCCAACAAGAAAAGAGGCCAAGTTGTATTATCTTCACAAAAGGAGATTACAAATACATTCACTTCCTCTATCCTTCAACCTTCACTCCGGCAGAACCTAGGTACCTGTAAACTATTATGCAACTCATCTACTATGCCATGGTTTATATAGAATTTACATTCCTTAAGATAGGCATCCACTTTCTCTCTCCAAGATTCCCCCACATGTAAGTATTAAATGTTGTCATACATTCATCCTACACTTGGCAAAAGATGCCCATGCAAACTTGGGTACCTAGGACCAATAATAACCTCTTACAACATCTTATGATGTGTCATAATGATCATAGATACCACTAAAAAAGAATCTTCCCAAAATAGGTGCTTGGGGCTAAACATAGCAACTTACAATACATTAATAACTGTCATATGTGTCATAGTGTCATAGAATCTTATGACAACTTGCAACTGTCATAGATTCTTTGCATGCACCCACTAAACATTATGACATGCATCATACAAGCTAAAAATAGTAGATTCTCCACATGGGCACCCCACATTGACCAATTACCATTTACCATAGTAAATGACATCCCGTAACTACCATCGGTAACTCCAAAACTTACCGATGCAATAACTCCGTAATTACCATGGATAGTAAATAATTTTTACCATTACTAGTGAAACTAGTACATCCCTTATGGGTAATTACAAATAATAAATGAAATAATACAATAATGGGATTTGCAAAGTTAATGGCACCTTATCCCAACATGCAGTTGGTCCATGTGAACCAATTATCAATATGATGTGAATATTTATCGTGAAGGACACCAACTACACCTAAGGAGTTATGACAATATGTCCAGCTTTCAAACTCTTCTCTACTAAGTTTCATGGAATTGAACCAGCTGCGATTGTTATGATATTCAACCATGTTAAAGTCTCCACCTAAAATCCATTCTACAACCAGCAAATTGGAAGATAGCCAATCCCAAAGGGTGACTCTTTCCTTGGAGCTATTAGAAGCATAGATAGAACATAGACCAATATTTTGACCATTGATAAAGAGGAGGACCCAAACACAACTATGTGAAGGGTCCTCTCCTTTATCAATGATAAATTTAGTGAGCCAAGAAGACAAACCTAATACAACACCTCCACTACCTTCTCTATGAGATGTGTGTATGAAACTAGCATCTTTCCACATATTATAAAGAGCGGCCTAGATACAAACTTCATTAGATTTAACTTCTTGTAGAAAAACAATATCAGGTCTCCACTTGTCAATAATCCTCTTAACTTGGTATTTTCTATGCGAGAGTGAGATCCCTCTGACATTCCAAGAAAGTAGATTGCAATTCATGGTGACGTAGAGATGGTATTATCCTCTTCTGATGGCAGAACTAAAAAATGGTTATGTGACATAATATCTTGTAAAGAACTATGATGATTATTAGTAGCAGAAGGTGATCTAGATCTATACCAAGCAGTAGGGGAAGAATTTTGTTGTGAAGTGGTTAATGAAGATGGAGGAGGAGATGGGGAATGAGATTGAGTTGGAGAATGGTGAGAAGAAGAAAGGGAAGTGCTAGAAAGTTCCTTTCTTTTCCTCACCATTATCCAACTATCTATCATAACAACTTCTTTATAGGGAGAAGGAGGGGTAATAGAGGAGGAGGGTGGTGTGACAACAAAGGAAGATGGTGTAACAATAGAGGAAGTTAGGTTACTAGAGGGAGTGGTTGAGGAAACATTGAGGCTGGGGTGGGTATTAGGTATGAAGGGGACTTGGGGAGGTCAGGAAGGTTGTGTAATGTCCCATGAAAGAGGGGATGGAATTGCTAAGGACTGATCATATTTGTTTTGTCTAATGGGACATTCATGGACCAAATGTCCTTCCTTACGGCAATAAAAATAGGCATTAGGTTTATTAAGGCAAATAATTAGTTGTTCCATTGCAAAACCTAGACCTATCAATTTAATGTTCTCTAGAAGGGGTTTGTTTAGGTCAATTTCAACACACGTACTCTAGGTTAAACTCTTAGGATTACAAATTTATCTACATTATGTTTGCACCATATTACTCTACTGAGTTGGGCCACAATGTCTTTTAGGAAGGGTCTAAATGTCAAGTTTAGATATGGTAGTTTGATCCACATAGGGTAATGTGAATGAGAAGAACCTTTAGGATGGAACTGAAAGCTCCAAGCTTGGAGGTAATAGATATGACCATAGATTACCCATGTTCCATATTGTAGCATCCCCTGTGCATGATCTGTTGATTTGAACATACAAGAGACATAGCCTTTCCTCAAGCCTCTAATATTTTTTAACTCCCAACCCCTATTTTCTCAGTTTAGTTTAGCCCATTTATAGAAATCTATTTCATTAGGAACCCCTCTTAAAAATAAGAGAATAACTATGTGAGACTGATATCCAACAATGAAATCAATAACTTCATCTTGTAATTGAAACTCCAAAAATTTACCTTTAGTGTCTTGAGACTCCGCATCACTTTCTTTGTCTTGGTTGACTGTTGAGTTGTCCATTTGTTGATGCCCTTCTGAGTTGTTATCCTTGTTATACAACACTTCATTTCTATCCAGAGTTGCGGTCGCCATGGGGGTATATGCCCCTGTTTGACGTGTTGCTTCCTTGAGCCGCATGAGGTCACGACTAAGCAATAAGGGGTCTTCGATTAACTCCAAAGAGACCTAGTTTAGTCTCTATTTCTTGAAAATTCTTGACTCACTTTGTTTAAACCCTAGCTCGCACATGTTCACTCTTGCTCGATCTCTCTGTTCAAACCCTAATGTGACAAAACAACACAATTTTTTCCTACATAACTGATTCTTACAGGTTATAGTCACTATGTGCATGCTCTTGAACTAAAGAACCATGGTGAGGAAATCTAGGGACACTTTAATAATAACATAAGGGTTAGTATCCCAATATGTAGTGGAGGTTTAATGAGGATTTAGAGATACTACACCTCTAAGTGAACCTCCTTTCCTTAGACTTGTATTTGTGACATATCATTTAAGACCACTATAGCTCTGTTAGCACTAGAAAATTAGTTTAACTAAAAAAACATTATTTCTATAATTTTAAGGATAAAAATAATCTTAGTGTGCAATATGTGCTAAATTTTCTTGAATTTTGCAGTTATCATATAAGAATCCCCTAGTGAAGAAACCTTCCAAATGAAGGGCTTAAGATGAAGGAAATTGAAAAAGAATGGATGGACAATAACATATATCTTGGGTTCACTAACAAACTAAAACATATGCTTGATATATTTAAGTTGTTAAGGATTTGATATATCAAACATAATGGAAAATGAGCTTTCTTAGGATATGGAAAGTCATTTCAAATAGGTTTTGAGTGATGGTTCCAAGCCAAATCAAGAGATTTTAAATTCCAAGCATGCTCCATATTGCACCATATTATTAAGAGAAAAACATTGATAACCCTAGTAGTGTTTGTACTAGTGGAAGTATGTATAAAAATACGACTTCTAGTTTCTTCAACGCTATAATGGAGCTTGGAATCCAATTTTATGCAAAACTTCATTAAGGAACACCATATAGATTTTGATTACAAATTCATAGTCACAACCACTAATCTTAAATTTGGCTTTTAAGTTGAACCATGAAATCAAAATTCTAAATTATGCCTACAATTTTTTTTGCAATGGAATTTGATCGCTTTAATTTATGAAAATATGATCCACAATGGATCAGTTATGTTGGTTTGAAAGACTAATAACCCCACTAAGTCACTTTCTTAAAGATTTTCGAATGAACTAGACATAAGACAAGACACATTCCATAAGTTAAATTTTCAAGCATCGAGTTTAAGGAGATACACAAGTGGAAAACATGAACACAAATCCCTAGGTGGTCTAAACAGCTAGGGTACTTCTAATTATTCAAAAAGAAGGTATCTTGACTATGGAGGTACATGTTAGTATTAGAATAGAGCATAGGGGATGTGTTTGAATATGCCTAAACTATAGGAATAGAAATGAAATGAATCTAATAACCAAAACTTCCACAAGATGAATGTGCATAAAGAAAGAGGCTAAAACTATCATAAAATGTATGCAAATGTACAATGAACTCCTTGTATATGTAGGACAAGGAGGAAGTGAGAACATGAGAGTCAAACACTAACTAACCCTCCATGATGTGTGACACATGTAGAATGCTTGGGACAAGTGTGAGAGGATGTGTCATATGTCTATGAGGTAAGACAACTAAACCACTAAGTAAACTTAAGCTAGTGTGAAACTAGATAGAAGTAAGCTAGATGAGTAAAGACTCTTTTCACACTAACACCTTCCTTAAGTGATACTTAGGGAGCAAAGCACTGAAAAAATGAGTCTCAACAACATGGTCGATGAGGTACTCATGTACAAAATAGAAGTCTCTCACAAACGAAGTAATGGAGAAAACCCTGTGGGAAAAACCCCTCTCCAAAAAAGAGATCTAAATACAAAGGAAAACTTCCTTCACCCAAAGCATATGTCTCAACTCAAGATAGCAAGGTGATGCTAAAGGTTTAGTGCAATTGTCAGCAACTTGTTCCTGAGTAGACAAATACTCTAAGGAAAGAACACCATCCTAAATAAGCTGTCAAATGAAGTGCATGTGAATCTCGATATGCTTCGTCCTCTGATGCTCAACTGGGTTGTGTGAAATGTGAATGGCACTTTGGTTATCACACCAAATAATAGTAGGAAGATCTAGTGGTAGACCAAACTTTGTCAAAAGCTGTCGAAGCAATAGTACCTCCTGGATAGCAAGAACTGCACCTTGATACTCAGCCTTAGTGGAAGATAATGCAATAGAAATTTGCTTCTTGCAAGACCAAGCAACTAGAGCTAAAACAAGATAGAAAACAAACCCAGTGGTTGACTTCTATGAATCAACATCACCTACCCAATCTGAGTCGATGATGTTGCAAGTATGTGCTTACTAGTGTTGTCATTAATGTCAACATATCTATGTTGTCATTGGTGTCAATGGTGCTCTTGTTTTGATGTTTGATTATGTTGATTTAGTTTCTTTGTATTGGCTTACATAAGTGTTGAAGATAATAAGGAAGTGTTCCAGATATTAAGTTCCCAAGTGCTTTTGAGAAAATTTGCTCTCCTAGTGGAAATAGTGTGTTGCAGAGTTTCCTGGCTTGCAAAAGTAGAGTGTAGTGTTTTGCTCCACATATTCTGTATACTAAATATCTTTGTCTATGGATTGGAAGTTATATTAAACAATGTCTGGAGATTCCATGTTTCAAGTTTAAGCCTCTGATATGAAGATTTGAGTGAGTTCTGTTCGCCAGAGTGAAAACTATTTTTCTATGCATTTAGTGGTGACAGGGAGAATGTATTCTGCTCCACATTTAAGTCTTAAAGTTTGTAGTTATGGAATTAAGTTTATAATGACATTATGTTCCTTTAGTTCAAATGGTTCATGATTTGGTGGTCTGCAAGCAATCTTTTCTTTATGACAGTGGCCGATAGTGATGTTCAAGTGCTCTGGCTTGAAGAATCTTATGGATGAAGCATTTCAAAGTTGTGCGGATGTTCTTGGTGATTGTAACGTGCTTGTGGATATCTCTAGATCATGTTCTTGCCTTTTGATTGGTCCGCAGAGTGTAATCCAGATCATGCATGAAGCGTGTTCTTAAAGGTTTTAGTGTTAACACCAATTTTAGTTGACTTGGTTGCTTTCACTACTTACGATCATGCTTTGGAGTTTGCAATGGCATGTTGTTGTGTGGAAGATTGCATTTGAGTCCCAGCTAAGGAGTGGTTTGGTTCACATTCATTCTTTCTCTTTCATTAAGCTGTTTAGGTCCAGACCTGTTCTAATGTATGTATGTTTTCCAACCTTGGAGATTGTTCCAATGGCTGATGATTGTAATGCCGACCTTCATGATCATTCCAAGGTTGATGAATTGTATAAATACTTGTAATAAAGTCATGAAAAAGGAGTCCATATGTGAAGATAATTGTGAAGTGAAAAAGAAGAACATAGTAGAGGATGTTTATTGTGCTTCAATGGAACTGAACCTTGGCATAGTGTAGATGCTACTATCTCAGTTCACCAACTCTGGCAGTGAGCCACCCACCGATAGTGAGCCACCCCATTGGCAGTGAGCCTCTTCTTTTGCAGTGAGCAATCTTGGCAGTGAGCCCTAAGGTAGTGAGCCTCTAATTTTTTGTATTGTTATTACATATTATATTGTGAGCTAACACTCACCTTGATTTTTCCCTTATTGGGTTTTCCATGTAAAAATCTGGTGTCTCATGTGTCTCATGTGCAAATGTGTTTAATTTTCTAATTTCATTCTTTCATGATTAAATGTAATAACAATGATTAAGTGGATGATGTATTAATGGTTTTGAAGTATTGGTTACAACTAATTCAACCCCCCCTCTTAGTTGTCTTTCCATTTTCAACAGGTGAAGCCTACTATCTATGAAGTTCCTGGTGTGTACTAAATGCCAAAATGTGTGGTGCCCCAAATATACCTCAAAATATGCTTGGATGCCTTCCAATGACTCTCATGAGGGTCATGTGAAAAACAAGAGACAAGCCCAACATCAAAGTTTATATCAAGGTGAGTATGTGTCAAATATAAAAGACTACCAACTAATTGTTTGTACACATATACAACACAAGGTGTTGTGCAAGTGGTAGTCAAAACAACACTAGACTGAAATGGTGTAGGAGCTAGCTTGCAATCATCCATGCTAAAATGATGAAGCATATCAATGACATAGATCTTCTAGCATATGGAGATCCCCTCAATAGACTGAAGAACCTGAAGACCAATAAAATAGTATAGAATTCCAAGATCTATCATGTCAAAATGCTCCATCAAAAAGTGTTGAATATCCTGAAGCATGAATGAGTAACTACTAGTCAGAAGCAAATCATCCACATACAAGACTAGAATCAAAAGTTCATTGCAATGTTTTTGAATATAGACAGTGTGATCAAAGTGGCAACGTGTGAAACCAGATGCAAGCAAGAAGCTATCAATCTTCTCATACCAAGCTAGAGATGCTTGTTTGAGACCATATAAAGAATATTGAAGCCTACATACAAGTGAAGAGTCCTGCACAAATCCTAGAGGCTGCTCCATGCAGATCTCCTCATGAAGATCACCATACAAGAAGGCACTCTTCACATCCATCTGAAATACCCGCCATCTCTGAGATGCAACATTAGAAAAAATAAGGTGAACAAAATCCATCTTGGCTATAGGGGCATTGGTCTCGGAGTAATCAATACCCTCAACCTATGAAAATCCCTTAGAAACAAGACATACATGTTGCCCTCTTAGCTGTTGTCCTTGATGTCAAATACACAAACTCTTAGGTTTGTGGTTTACACAAAATTAGCTATCATGACAGTTGGCAGACAGAGGTATTTGCTTATGCTTGGCAGTGGTAGCATTTGGTTTCATGATAGTTGATAGACAGAGGTATTTGGTTATGATTGACATAGCATTTGGTTGACTTGGTATTCATGATGTTGACATAGTTAATTTTTTTAGCATTTGATGCAAGTTGGTGTGCTATGCATGTGGTTATCATTGCAGTGGTATTATGGTTATCTTCTCTTGATCCACTATGCAAGTGTTTATGCTCCTGATATATTCATGAGAATGTTGTGATGCAATCAGTTGTCATTTGATGTCAAAGTACTCATGCAAGTGCTCATTTTCTTGATATGTTGATAATGCTAAATATTTCTCTCTTCTTGGTTGACCTTTATGATGTGTAGTGGGACAACATTTTGTTTCTTTATGCTTCAGTTTTCTATTGGTAAATACAATTTAACATTGCTTGGATTTGGCATTAATGTCAAGGCTTAAGACATCATTGGTTTCATTCTTGGTGATCTTCATTTGATTAGAGGATTGTTCTTGATGACAAATTCACACACTCTCCTAGTCAGTGCATTTGATTGATATTTATGATGAGCATTGATTGTCAGTTGGCAGAGGTATCTGGTTTATGAAAGTACTTAGGTTATGGGAGACATGGTTGTTTTGGTTTGCCTCATTTCTACAGGTGACATACACTTTTAGGTGATACATGTTTTGCATACATGTGTTGTATTCTTTCAGGACTTTTGGCTTTGTTATAAAGGCAACATATACTTTATAATGTTTTGGTGGTACTATGTTGTGTTTGTTGTGTCATGTGTAAGAGCAAGGGCTGTTGATTTAATATGCATGATTAGTTTCAAAAGGTTACAAATCAGGGAGTGACATTTATGATATTATTCACTTGAAAGTTTTTGTCTCATTTCAAAAAGGGGCATTCAAAAAGGAAGGCATCAATAATTCTATTCATTGTAATCTTCATATGGTTATAGATCAAATTCAAGAGCATGGAGTTATATTTCTTATGTCTTAAGGAGATTTCATTTTTCTAGGTGTTAGTAAGGTTGTCTTAAAGGTCTCAAATGACACCATTTACAAGAGTTATGTCTTTGTAAGAAATCACTAAGAAAAACACACCCCTCAGGTCACTTAAGATGTCAACCTGCTGGGCAGGTTTCGAGCTTGGTAAGAAGGTTAAGTTTTGTGTTTTTTCCTTCTTTTGGTCACCGAGACCTTTAGGGAACATAGGGACATATAGTCAAGAGAATAATACGATGGCAAAGAATGTTTTGGAGCTCCTTTTGCAAAGTTTTACTTTGAGATATCTCTCTCTCGACCTAGGGTTACAGTTTCATACAAAGAGTTTCAAGATTTTGTCATGATTGCTGGGAGATTTTTAGGATTTGATAGAGCTGACTTTTAGTGGAGTGAGATTGTTCATTTTGATTGCTTCTTTTGACTTCTAGTTAACAGCAAAAGGTTTTTCTTGTCAGCTTATATAGGTGATATTGTTCCTTTGCATTTCTATTTGAAGAATCATGATTCCTTTCTCAAGCTTTTGAGTTTTGTTTGCATGAAGAAGAGGAAAGATCTATAGTATAGTTTGATCTTGTCGACAGACTTGAGTTTTCTTTCCTTGATTGATTCTTGTTGTGGGTTTCTTTTATAAACTTTCTGCATTAAAAAAATGGTTTAAGTCTGCAACAGTTTTCTTGGGCTCTTTGAGTTTTCTTGGTTATAGCTATCTTGACACCAAATCTTTCATTGTTGGTTTGAAACTTGAAGTTACTTAGACCCAAGAGGTCTCTCTGTCACTTATACTTAAGTCTATCTTCAATTGAGCTTTGTGGTTGTCGGTTAAGAAGATAGTTATAAAAAAAAATTGTAACTTCTCATGACTCAAGTTGTATGGCACAAAGATTCGATGGTTTACTTTTTCTATTGGTGGAAAATAGTTATAAACAATAGTGGGTTAACAAGCATAAAATGTTACGGTTTAAAAAATAAGGGTTCACCCATCTAATCTAACCTTGTGGTCTATCTATGGTGGTACTTTTTGATTAACTCTAAAGGTTCTAAACTATTGTATATACTTTATTTTTCATAGAAAAGAAGGGAGTTTTGAGGTTATCTTGAGCAGTTTTATTTAAGCCTTCGGTTAAAATGGAACCATTCGACCATATGGGTCTTTCAGTTATTTGTTCTATAGAGAAATTCCTTGTGTAGTTACATTGTTTTAGTTACAAGTTTAAACTATTTAATGAAAGAAATGACAAGGTGTGAAAATGTATAAAGAGGCATGAAATGTAAAAACCTATTATGGGGTTGATGAGTATGTATCTCACACTATCATTGAGATTATAACAGGATGTTGATACAAGATTTATTCTGAGTTGATTTGCATAGTTGCAGTTATATATTCTTGAGTCTCAAATAATGAAATAGTAAAGAGCCATATTGTAATGAAATAGAGTAACCCTCTGTATTGATTAAAATTTTGTATTGTATTCATGTATAAAAGCGAGTGAGGCACAAATAGCTAGTGAGGCACAAATAGTTAGTGAGACACAAATAGTCAGTGAGGCACAAAAAGCCAGTGAGGCACAAAAATCCAATGAGGCACATAGCCAGTGAGGCATTTGTATTTGCTAGTGAAGATATTTTGATTAAGCCAGTGAGGCATTTAATGAGTGGTTTTTCTACCCCATGAGGGTTTTCCACTCCTAAAATTATTGTCTTATGGTCTCTTTGTTGCATGGCTCATTTGTTTATTACACTTGTATGTTCAGCTCCTTAGTTCACAATAAGTTGCATTAATGAGGCTTTAATCTGCAATCTTTCTTCAACTTTTTGAAAGTCTGAAATAAAAGAAAATAAAGTGTTTTTCTCTACAACACTGATTCACCCCCCCTCTCAGTGTTGTCAAGTACTCCAACAAGTGGGTTAGAGCATAGGTTCCCTATTAAAGTCTAACAAGCTTGGGTCGGTCTTGATAGTAGAGTACCATGAGAAAGTGTAAAAGAAATAAAGGAAGGAAATTTGTTAAACAAAAGGCTATACAATAAACTCTAGTCAAGCCCAGTGATGAACTGTTGCCTAAGTCACCTTTGAAAATTGACACAAAGTGTGATAAAGAAAATGACTTTGTTGTTAAGATTGATGATGCAAAAGGAGACTTCTTTGTGGATGAAGATGGACATGAATTTGATAAAGATGATTGTGAAGTGGATATTGAAGGAGAACTTTTATGTGCTCTAGAAATGAGCAAGTATCTTGAAAAAGAGAACTAGGTATTAAAGGATCAACTTCAACAAGACAAGGATTCCAAACTAAGGTACTCTCTGCTCTTGCAAAAGTTTCTCTAGAACTTGAAGAAGCAAGAAATTTGATGGTAGACTTAAAGAGTCAAGTTGAAGAGTCTAATAAATTGATTATTAGTCTAAAAATAGAAGTTGTAGAAGCTAAAAGAGTAACTAATTTTGCAAAATTAAATCTTGAAGTCAAAACTCATGAATGTCTAAGATTAGAATTAGACATAGTTTCCTTGAGAAAGGAATTGGAAGAAGCATCTTCTAAGTTGCACAAGAATCTACTATTTGAAAAGAGTATTGATTGCTTGAATGACATATTAAGTAAACAAAAGCATCACAAGACACTACAGGTATATGTTATAAGGAAGGGCAATGCTCTAAAGCTAGAAATGCACCTAAGAAAAAGATAGTTTTAGGTTATCATGTTGTTGCTCCTGTAGATAAGACAAAAGATAAATGTGTTAATGGAGGTAGAAGGACAAGCAGAATCTCAAGACCTCCACCTATCAGACAATACCATTCAATAAGGTATAATTACTCACAATTCCATGGTTATTTCTATGCATGTCATGTTTATGGTCATAGGGCCAGAGATTGTAAAAGAAATGATTTTGGGTGGAATAAAGAAAAAAGTTTTTATGGCTGGTCAAATCAAAACTACAATAATGCTTGTAATAAAGTTGTCTATTTTGCAAGAAACTATTGGATACATGCAAGGTATGAGTCTCTCAGATCACCTAGAAGAAACTATTCTTCTCTTGATCAAACTACAATATTTTGTGTTATAATGCAATTTGTTTGGGCACAAAGCACAATGGTGTAGAGGAAGGATAAAACCAACTAGAGGCTACATGTTTAAGAAAAAACAAGTTAATGCCTTGGGTAAGGAGAACAAATATCCTATATTATTTTGGAGAAGAAAATAAAGTCAAGAAGAAGGAAGTCTTAATCTCATGCATGCTACATAAGAGACATTACAAATCACTTAAGACATAGCTTAGAGTGAGGGGGAGTTGTCTAATTGTCTATCTCATGGCCCAAGAAGTTTCAAGAAGTTTGATGATGTAGGAAGTCTAGTTTGATGTCTGATAGATGTCTTTGTGATTTATGTTCTTGTGTTTCATCATGCTTCAAAGCCTTCAAAGATGCTAACAAAGTGCTCAAAGGATACTCCTTTGTTAGAATAACAAGCAATAGATATCATCTAATATCACATCTTTATGATAGGTTCTAGTTTGCCCAATGACAGGATGTGCTTGAAGTTATTGTCCACCTTGGTGGAATTGGAATCAAACCTTCTTGTCTAGTAGTTGTAAGGGTTGAAAGGTCTCTTGGACATTTGTTTTCTTTCAGTGCATTCTTTGGTATGAAGTTTAGTTTGTTGATGACTAAAGGATGTTGGAAGGTCACAGTGTGCCTAAATGTTTTGAAGTGTCTCATCTAAAATTAGGATATTCTGAGCAATGTGTCAAAGGTGTGATCATGTGTTGGAATCTTCATTTGGGTTGATAAAGTCTTCATGTACTTCACATGCCTTATACATTTTTAGTTCAAGACAGTCAAAGAAGTTTATTTGTTAAGGTTGTAGGTTTGAATTTAGTGACAAGTCTTGATGCCATGAACATACCTTGAAAATGTAGTTATACAGTGACTGTTACAAATGTTTCTAGGTGCCTTATTTGATGCTACAATGTTCTCTTGATGTTTTCAGCATTACAGTCTTGATCACTCCATGTTAAGTTTATGGTGATGACTACAATATGATATTTACCATCACAAGAGCGTTTATGTGCTTTATGGTTGATGCTTTTGTGTAGTGCTTCATGCCTTGATTTATGCAATGACAATGATATGTAGTAATGTTGTTGTAAGAAGTTTATACTATTGAAGAAAGATAAATGTCATTCTTGATCATTCTCATGATTAAATTCAAACTTCTTTACTGGAAGTTGTATAGAACAGGGATATGGACATGCTTCATAATATTCTGATTCCTATGCTTACAGTGAAGTATATGTTGGCGTCTTTAAGGTTAATGGAAAGTTGTAGTAGGCTTTGATTTCAGGGGGAGCTTCTTAGCACCCTAGTATGACAAGTGATGAAAAAATTTCATTCTTTTATGATATTTTTCATAGATTCACTATGGCAGTTATCATAGCACTTACTCTTTCATATTGATGGATATGTTCCTCTATTTCTTCTATCAGTTCAATATTTTTGAGGACAATGGTTCTTGCATAGATTTATCAATTTTCTGACATTCTGTTGTTGCTTTCATAAAGATAGTTGATACATTGGTACAATGGTATATATAGATGCTTTGATGCTATTTGCTTGATTCCTACATTTCTTGCTTCTTGATCATTGCTATTTATGCATTTTAGTGTTTTCAGTTGGTTCTTATTGTTGGTGACAGTGGTGTTCTACTCTATTTAGATGATAGTTCTCTTATCTCTGGTTTTGCTGTCTCTCATGTTTGGCATCTTCAGTTGTTGTCCTTGCTATGATGCATGCTCATTTATATGGTACTGACAGTGCAATTATGTTTCAGGCCATTCTGAATGTTTTATGTTCCATTGGATAGTAATGGTATGCTTTACATTTTCTATTTTTTGCTTATCATTTCTGTAGCATGCTAGTTTATGTTCCTAATCTTTCTTTGAGGCATTTGCACAATTCTTCCTCCCTTTGTCTTTGATGCAAAAAAGGGGAGAGAGAGTTGTGTTTTGCCATCAAGGACAAAGGGGGAGTTTGTTGCCCTCTTAGTTGTTGTCCTTGATGTCAAATACACATACTCTCAGGTTTGTGGTTTGTGCAAAATTAGCTATCATGATAGTTGGCAGACAAAGGTATTTTCTTATGCTTGGCAGTGGCAGCATTTGATTTCATGACAGTTGGCAGATAGAGGTATTTGGTTATTCTTGACATAGCATTTGGTTGACCTAGTATCCATGATGTTGACATAGTTAATTTGTTTAGCATTTGATGCAAGTTGGTGTGCTATGCATGTGGTTATCATTGCAGTGGTATTGTGGTTATCTTCTCTTGATCCACTATGCAAGTGCTTATGCTCCTGATATATTGATGATAATGTTGTGATGTAGTCAGTTGTCATTTGATGTCAAAGTGCTCATGCAAGTACTCATGTTCTTGATATGTTGATAATGTTAAATATTTCTCTCTTCTTGGTTGACCTTTATGATGTGTAGTGGGACAACATTTTGTTTCTTTATACTTCAGTTTGCTATGGGTAAAGGCAATTTGACATTTCTTGGATTTGACATTGATGTCAAGGCTTAAGACATCATTGGTTTCATTCTTGGTGATCTTCATTTGATTAGAGGATTGTTCTTGATGGCAAATTCGCACACTCTCCTAGTCAATGCATTTGATTGGTCTTTTTGATGAGCATTGGTTGTCAGTTGGTAGAGGTATCTAGTTTATGAAAGTACTTAGGTTATGGGAGACATGGTGTTTTGATTTGCCTCATTTCTACAGGTGACATACATTTTTAGGTGATACATGTTTTGCATACATGTGTGGTATTCTTTCAGGACTTTTGGCTATGTTATAAAGGCAACATATACTTTATGATGTTTTTGGTGGTACTATGTTATGTTTGCTGTGTCATGTGTAAGAGCAAGGGCAGTTGATTTAATATGCATGATTAGTTTCAAAAGGTTACAAATCATGGAGTGACACTTATGATATCATTCACTTGAAAGTTTGTCTCATTTCAAAAAGGGGCATTCAAAAAGGAAGGCGTCAATAATTCTATTCATTGTAATCTTCATATGGTTATAGATCAAATTCAAGATCATGGAGTTATATTTCTTATGTCTTATGGATATTTCATTTTGCTAGGTATTAGTAAGGTTGTCTTAAAGGTCTCAAATGACACCATTTACAAGAGTTATTTCTTCGTAAGAAATCACTAAGAAAAACACACCCATTGGGTCACTTAAGATGTCAACCTATTGGGTAGGTTTCGAGATTGGTAAGAAGGTTAAGTTTTGTGTTTTTTCTTTTTTTTGGTCACCAGGCCATTTAGGGCACACTAGGATAGACAGTTAAGAGAATTATATGATGGAAAAGAATGTTTGGGAGCTCTTTTTACAAAGTTTTACTATGAGATCTCTCTCTCTCTCTCTCTCTCTCGACCTAGGGTTATAGTTTCATACAAAGATTTTCAAGATTTTGTCATGATTGTTGAGAGTTTTTCAGGATTTGATAGAGCCGACTTTCAGTGGAGTGAGCTTGTTCATTTTGATTTCTTCTTTTGACTTGTAGTCAACAACAAAAGGTTTTTCTTGTCACCTTATATAGGTGATATTGTTCCTTTGCATTTCTATTTGAAGAATCATGATTCCTTTCTCAAGTTTTTGAGTTTTGTTTGCATGAAGAAGAGGAATGATCTGTAGCATAGTTTGAACTTGTTGACAGAATTGAGTTTTCTTTCCTTGATTGATTCTTGTTGTGGGTTTCTTTTATAAACCCTGCATTAAAAAATGGTTTAAATCTACACTAGTTTTCTTGGGCTCATTGATTTTTCTTGGTTAGAGGTATCTGGACATCAAATCTTTCATTGTTGGTTTGAAACTTGAAGTTACTTAGATCCGAGAGGTCTCTCTGTCACTTACTTAAGTCTATCTTCATTTGAGCTTTGTGGTTGTCAGTTAAGAAGATAGTTATCAAAACAAATTGTAACTTCTCATGACTCAAGTTGTATGGCACAAAGATTTGAGGGTTTACCTTTTCTGTTGGTGGAAAATAGTTATAAACAATAGTGGGTTAACAAGCATAAAGATTCAGGGTTTAAGAAACAAAGGTTCACCCATTTAACCTAACCTTGTGCTCTATCTATGGTGGTACTTTTTGATTAAATCTAAAGGTTCTAAACTGTTGTATATACTTTATTTGTCACATAAAATAATAGAGTT
The DNA here is from genome assembly GCA_027924645.1 of Cunninghamia lanceolata. Taxonomy (NCBI): domain Eukaryota; kingdom Viridiplantae; phylum Streptophyta; class Pinopsida; order Cupressales; family Cupressaceae; genus Cunninghamia; species Cunninghamia lanceolata. The sequence continues at coordinate 3,465,022 of BSBN01000201.1, read as the reverse complement.
CTGAGGTTATCTTAAACAATTTTGTTTAATCCTTGGGTTAAAATGGAACCATTTGACCATATGGGTCTTTCAATTATTTGTTCTACAGAGAAATTCCTTGTGCAGATACATTGTTTTAGTTACAAGTTTAAACTGTTTAATGAAAGAAATGACAAGGTGTGAAAATGTATAAAGAGGGATAAAATGTAAACACCTATTATGGGGTTGATGAGTGTGTATCTTAGGCTATCATTAAGATTATAATAGGATGTTGATACAAGATCTGTTTTGAGTTGATGTGCACAGTTGTAGTTATGTATTCTTGAGTCTCAAATAATGAGACAATCAAGAACTAGATTGTAAGGAAATAGAGTAACCCTCTATATTGATTCAAATTCTGTATTGTATTCATGAGATTGTATAAAAGCCAGTGAGGCACAAATAACTAGTGAGGCATAAATAGCCAATGAGGCACAAACAACCAATAAGGCACAAAAATCTAGTGAGGCACAAAAAGCTAGTGAGGCACATAGCCAGTGAGGCATCTATATTTGCTAGTGAAGATATTTTGATTAAGCTAGTGAGGCATTTAATGAGTGGTTTTTCTACCCCATGATGGTTTTTCACTCCTGAAATTATTGTCTTATGGTCTCTTTGTTATGTGGCTCATTTATTCATTACACTTGTATGTTCAGTTCCTTAGTTCACAATAACTTGCATTAATGAGGCTTTAATCTACAATCTTTCTTCTACTTTTTAAAAGTTTGAGATAAAAGAAAATAAAGTGTTTTTCTCTACAACACTGATTCACCCCCCTCTCAGTGTTGTCAAGTACTCCAACAAAACCTTGTATCTTTCAATAGAACCATATTTCTTCCCTTAGGAAGAGGTACTAAATCCCATGTATTTGTTATGTATGAAAAAGAGGAGTTTCAAGGTTGTTTAAGTGTTGTTAAGATGGATTTAATCAAACCCTCCTTTCATACATAATCATTCACTGGACATAAATTGAGTTAAGTCACTACTGTTGTAGGAGGACTTAGCTATAGGTTTGATGTCACTATGAAATGATAAAGAAATTTGGAACATTGCGATAAATTTGTTAAACCCTAATTTGATTAAGGCTTAAACCTTAATTATGTGATTCTGGATACAAATGGACAAAATATGACAAATGATCACATAGGAAGGCAATAAATGCAGATTAGAAACATACCAGGATACAGATTTTGGAAAGCAAAAACTTCAAGACACTAGGGTGGGCGCCCTAATCCAACAAACAACTTTTTCTATGAATTTGGAAGTGTAAGGTGATGTAGATAGCAACCTTCTTTAGAGTTTCTGACAATGAAAATCAGGAGGACACAGAGGTGGGAACCCTTGTCTAGAAAGGAATATTCTTTATTGTTTTCTTCAAATCTTGAATTTTTATTCTCTACCTTGAGCTCCTACAACTCCTCTCTGCAAGATCATGCACCTATAACCTGTAATCACAAGAGAGGGGTTGGGGGTTGTGGTGTTTAGGAGCTTGCCTCATTCAAGCCCTAGAATGGCATTCAAGCCTTCCAACACTGTTGTTAGATAGAGTGCATGTCCTTCATGGATACAGGCAAAATTAAATGATAAGATAGATTGATTGAAACACAACATAGATGTCACCTTGGAGGTGAAACCCTCATGGAGATGAAGTGCCTTCAAATCATGAGGAAATGAGTTGATGAAGCCAAATCTACAACAAACACATACAAACACAACATAATACTACTCTGCAACACAATGAATGCCTTGAATGCTCTTTGCTTGATGATCATAAGTTCACCTTAATCAACTAGGAGTAATATGAAGTCTTAAACATGTTTATATATGCATTCCCACTAACATTCATAATTCAAATTGAAGAGGATGACAAAGGGAAACCTTTTAATGGTCATTAATTGACACATTTAAATTTAGGTCCTGACAAAATAGGTTTGGACTAGGGTGTTGGTGCCCAAGTCTAGAGGCCTATTTTTGGTCTTGATTAAGAATTGAGATAGGCCCCTAAGCCTCATTTGTCATGGGTTTCAGGGGATTTTACTTCAGGGCAATTTTTACACATGCATGATTAAATTAAGGGGGCATAGGAGCTAAACTTAGGAGGTAAAAATCCTAGGGGGACATTTTATGACATAACATTTAGCCCCCCTTTAATGTATCTATGATCTTACGACCCATACATGCATTAAAGTACGGTAAAAAACACATCAAACATGCCAAGCACATGAAGCTAAGGCATACACAAAGATTGAGGAACTATTTCTAGCCCCCAGTCTCAGGTAAGCACTAGAAAACACATTGAAGACACACAAGATAGTAAGAAGCACACAAAACACGAAGAAGATAGTAGGGAGCACATAATACACAATGAAGACATGAGAGTAGTCACACAAAACATGATGAATAGAGTGATATAACATTTTCATATATGAAATAAAAATCCTAAGGGATGGGGGCAACTCATCGCTACACCCTTGAAACCACAAAAAACACGCAATACAAAACCCAAAGTGTGGGGGGAACTCGTCGCTACACCCTTGATACTACACCAAGGGGAAGACATGTCAAACAAAACTTGAGTGTGGGGGGGAACTTATCGCTATACCCTTGATACCACACATGAGGGAAGACACACCAAACAAAACTTGAGTGTGAGGGGAACTCATTTCTACACCCTTGATACCACACATGGGGGAAAACACATGGAAGACACATGGAATACACGAGAGCCATATAGCATGCCATAGACATACTATACGTCTTAAACATGACAAACATAGGTGATGGAAGAAGCTTATTGCTAAGTCCCACCATATAAAACATGTTGCAGACACACCTAATGGTTGGGCTTATGCCACAACAACCACCAAAGACACGCTTAAGGGAGGACAGCTCAAGATCTAACCTCGCCTCCTGATAGGAATTTGTATAAAAGGATGTGCACTAGCTCAAGAGATACACCATCCCGCCTTTCACAAAAGAGATTTGTATAAAAGGATACACACTAGCCCAAGAGATACGTTATCCTTCCTCACATATTGTAATTTAGATAAGGATGTGCACTAGCTCAAGAGATACAACATCCCACCTCGCGAAGAGGGCTTAAAAACACACTCCACTACTACCAAAATCATCAAACAGATGCCATTATATATGCCCCCACCTTAAGGTGGTTGATGTTGCTTACTGATATCAAGCACATTAAGGTAGAGAGAAAATATGCAAGGGAACAAGAGTTCTCGCAAAGTCCATGCCCCTGAGGTGACATGTGCTTACGATCACCAAATGTTCCCACAAACACATTGATATAATATGCTAAGATAAACAACAAGAGACAAGGTTAGAACATCTTACTCTAAGATAATAACCAAATCACATCATAAAAGCTATGTATGAAAATAGTCACATCAAGGACCAAGGCTATACTCATGGGTTCAGAGCCGAGTATAACAATTAGGCTATACTGTTGGTACCTCAGAACTAAGTGTAACAAGGTGAGATACCATTCAAAGTGTGCAAGAGCATATTGAGTGGATTGTAAAATATTAGTCAAAAGAAATGCCATAAGATGAGACATCACATGGAATGATTCTACTAGTCAAGTCTCAGATATATATAAGTCAACCCCATCTTCATATATGGACTAGGTCCATTTTTGCTTTCTCATTGAAGGCACACATAGTCCATATCAATAATTATTTGTTTTCGTCATTCGCCAACTAGGTAGAATCACTGAAGGAGGTAAATAATTAAAATGAGAGAGGAGAACAAGTGCCTTAGGAAAACCACATAGGAGGATGCCCCCAAAACATGCTTCGTAACATTATGCCCCCAAGGCATGACACACAACAATAAAATAGAGGAGAGGCAAGATAGAAGAATGATGAAACAAATAGAAGAATGGTCACAACAGAGGAAGTCTCCCAATATCCTTGACCTTACAAGAGTATCAAGGGTCATCCTAGGAGACCTAAACAACACATAACACATCACGAGGGAACACAACATGACACCATATCACATTATATATATTTTAAGAAGAGTTTGAACTTGTGAGAATCTTAGAAAGGTGCTCTATCAAGTGGGGCAAAAAGTGTGAGTAGTTCATACCTGATTGATTCTTATTTTTGGAGTGGCCATGTGTTGCTTGTTTCTCAAATCCCTGTATATTTAAAGTCTTTTGTTTCTTGTGAGTGTTAGCTACCATTGCACCAAAAGATCAACCTATTAATGCCTGATACAACCACTTGACTTAATAAGCACGAGAGGCTGTTAAGCCCTTGTCACAAACCACCGTAGTGCAGCACTGAACAAGGAGACCAACAACCACACCTTGCAACAATCCCCCCAGCATAAGTGCGGGGTTTGAACCTGTGACCTTGGCTCTGATACCAATTGTTAGATTTAGGGCAGACAACTGAGAGGGAGGGGTGAATCAGTTGTACAAAATTTTCTTCCAATTAAACACTTAAATCCACTTTATAATTCAGCAGCATAATGATAAATCAATCATGGAAACATAATGCATTAAATCAAGAGCAGAAACACATTAACACACATGACACCAAGATTTTGACGAGGAAAACCCAGTTAAGAGAAAGACCACGGGGTGATTAACCCAAGATTATATTCTCTGTTAGAAGAATAGAAAGAATAAAATGGCACATGCCAATTAGGGCTCACTGCCCAAGCACACTGCTCACAAGAAGCTCACTGCCTACAAGAGACACACTGTCTACAAAATAATAAGTATCACATACATGAACTGGAGAATAGCATCTTCACCATGCTTGAATCAGTTCCATTTAAGCCCAATACTTCTACTGTGCCTTTCACTCTCCTCCTCACTACCACACTCTCATCTCCACAAGATACACCTTGAAATAACTTTACAATTCCATATTTATAAAAGACATCGACTTAGGAATAGTCATCTAAGTTAGCAACCATATACAAGAACATCCGCTGGATGTGTAACTCATCCAGTCAACCAGTCTCAAGAAGAACACCATCAACTGGAAGTTATTCTTCAATTGCGACCTCAAACTCCAATGCAGACCATCAAAACAAACTAGACACGATCCAAAGACCTCCACAAGCTTTCCTAAATCACCAAGAACATCCACACTGCATCTTCTTACTAAAATCCTTCTCTCCTTCATCCGAAACCTCAAGAACACAGTTTGTCATTACTGTCACAAAGAAATAGATGCTTGCAGACCTCCAGATCATGAACCAATCAAGTTGACAATTCATAAGGACTTCCTAAACACTCCACCAAATCTGCAAAATAGGATAATGTATTTTTGGATCTCACCGGACCTATCTGTATCACTTTGTCACCTTTAAACACCTGCCAGAATTGGTTTTACTTGAGCAGACACAACTTCTTCAGATCTTCATACGGACCTTTGAAATCTTTACTAGATCATCTTAAGACACATATCTACAAACCCTTTAAACTGTATCCTCTGATCCTTATCTTAACTTGAACTTTTACCTTACTGTCTTCATTGTTCTTCACTATTCCTGATATGACTAATTTTCTCAATATCCTCAGCAAACAGTTCATCCAATCCTTATCATTAATGCAATAGGAGTATGTTGACATCAATGACAACATCGGTTAGGCCCATACTTGCAACAATCTCCCCCTTTTTCATTGATGGCAACATAGGATGTGAAAAATAGTTTTGACCATCAAGACAAGAACTTTTCTTTACTGACTCAACTCCCCCTATCACCAACAACGATTCACATGTCTTCTCTTCCTTTACTTCTCCCCCTTTGACATCAATGGCAAAGGACACCTACTTGCAATTCCACCAGTTCAGAATCATACCAGCTGCTCCCCCTGAGTTGTAGCTCCCCATCATCAATCCGGACCACAATATATGACTATGATATCCACCGAACTGATGCACATCAGTGCACCTTAGTTCATCACTGGAGGGGCAATAACCCCTAACTTCTCCTTGAGATACTCAAAAGAGTCCTTAGGTAGAGGTTTAGTAAAGATGTCTACAATCTAATCCTTGGAAGGCACAAACTCCAATCTGACTTCATTCTTGGTAACTTGCTCTCTCAAAAAGTGAAACTTGATGGATATATGTTTAGTCTTTGAATGCAACACCAGATTCTTAGATATGTTTATTGCACTTGAATTATCATAGAAGATTGTGATAGGCTCCTCATATTCCACTCTTATGTCTCTTAGCATTTGCTTCATCCACAAAACTTGAGTACAAGTACTTGCTGCTGCAATATATTCTGCTTCTGCAGTGGACAAAGATATTGCCTCTTGTTTCTTGCTCATCCAAGAAACCAATCTCTTCCCCAAAAAGAATGCTCCACCACTGGTACTCTTCTGATCATCCACATCTCCTGCCCAATCTACATCTGTATGTGCATGAAGAGAGAAATCATGATCTCTGGGATACCACAATCCATACTCAACTGTCCCTTTTAGATATCTAAAAATCCTCTTGATTGCCATGACATGAGATTCTCTAGGATCAGCTTGAAATCTAGCAACAAGACCAACAACATTCATAATGTCAGGTCTAGTTTGAGTGAGATACAACAATCCACCAATCATTGACCTATACTTTTTCTGATCAGCTTAGGAGAGTCATCATCTTTGCTCAATTTACATCTAGTTGCCATGGGAGTATTCATTGGTTTTGAGTTTTCCATCCCAAATTTCTTCAACAATTCTTTCACATATTTGGTCTAAGAAATGAAGATTCCTTTCTTTGTTTGAGTAATTTGTAGACCCAAGAAGAAATTTCCCCAAGCATGGACATCTCAAATTCACTTTTCATTTGATTTGCAAAAGTTTTACACATACTATCTCTTCCTCCAAAAATGATATCATCAACAAACACTTCAACAATCAAGCTATTTTAATGATCAATTTTGAAATACAAATTACTATCAGTAGTACCTTTGTTGAAACCAATCTTCAAAAGATGCTTATCCAATCTTTCATACTAGGCTCTTGGGGATTGCTTCAGTCCATACAGTGCTTTCTTCAACTTGCAGACCATATCACCATGATCAGACAATTGAAATCCATCTGGTTGCTCAATGTATACTTCTTCTTCCAAGTCACCATTCAGGAAGGTAGACTTGACATCCATCTGATATACTTTGAAGTTCTTGAAGGTAGTAAAAGCAAGAAATAGTCTGACTGCTTCAATTCTTGCCACCAGAGAAAAAGTTTCTTCAAAATCAACTCCTTCTATTTGAGAGTAACCCTTGCAAACCAATCTTGCTTTATTTTTGATTACTTCACCAACTTCATTTAGTTTGTTCTGGAATACCCATTTTGTTCCAATCACATTCTTGTTTCTAGGTCTGGGAACAAAATTCCAAGTATGATTTTTCTCAATTTGCATCAGCTCTTCCTCCATTGCTTTGGTCCAGTTTTTATCATTGCAAGCTTCATTCACTGTCTTTGGTTTAATCTTTGAAATTAAACAATACTCATCTGAATCTTGAGCAATTCTCCTTCTTGTTTGTACACCTTTGCTTTTATCACCTATGATCTGATCTTTAGAGTGGTTCAATCTTACATACCTGGGAACTTTGGGAGTTTCTTGCACTTCTGATTCTTGATCAGGGTCATTCAAACTTATCTCTTCTTCATGATTTACCAGATCAATCTAGATCTGAATCTCAGAAGGGGCTTGGACTCCTTGGATCAAAACGTCATTATGATCATCTTCATCATATTCATAAAACCTTGAGGGTTTCTCAATTCCTTCATCAACCTTCACATTAGTACTTTCTGTAATCTTCCTCAATCTCTTGTTATAACACCAGTATGCTTTACTTTGAATAGAGTAACCCAAGAAAATTCCTTCATCACTTCTAGCATCAAATTTGCCTAAATCTTCATCTCTCTTAATGTAACATTTGCTACAAAAAACTCTGAAATACCTCACAGTAGGAGTGATGCCAAACCAAAGTTCATAAGGAGTCTTACGGGTATTGCTTCTGATTTGTACGTGATTGAGAGTATAGATTGTAGTGTTGACAGCTTCTCTCCAATAGATCTGAGGAACATTTTCTTCCATCATCATGGTTCTAGATGATTCTTGGATGGTCCAGTTCTTTCTTTCCACTACCCCATTCTGTTGTGGAGTCCTAAGAGCAGACAACTATCTTTTTATTCCATGTTTCTCACAGAATTCTATGAACTCACCGGATGTGAATTCTCCACCTCTATCAGACCTCAGACATTTTAATTTTAATCTGGTTTCATTCTCTACCATAGCCTTGAATATTTTGAATTTCTTAAGAGCTTCAGATTTCTCTTTCAAAAAAGTTACCCACATCATTCGGGAGTAGTGATCAATTAATAGCATGAAGTATCTATCACCTTGTACACTTCTGATTCTTGCCAGACCACATAAATCACTATGAACTAAGTCTAATAATTCAGTAGAAGATTGTTCCTTGCTTTTGAATGAGACTTTGCTTTGTTTACCCAATTGACATTCTTTGTAGAAACTATTTGTAGGTTTCACCAATTTTGGAAGATCTCTTACAGCCTGAGTGTTGCTTATCTTGATGATATTATCAAAATTCACATGACACATCCTCCTATATAACCAACTCTGATCAATTTGCACAAATAGACAACTTTTACTAGTACCAACTAAATGGAAGATATTACCTTTTGTTTGAGTACCGGATGCAATCTCTATTCCAGAACTTTCAAAGATCTTGCATTTTCCATTCTTGAATCAGAGATCATAGCCTTTGTCCACCAACTGTCCAACACTGAGAAGATTGTGCTTCAATCCTTCAACATACAGTACATTACCAGTTTTGTTCCTTCCATCAAAAGAAATAGTTCCTCTACTTCTGATTCTACCAACAGAATTATCACCAAACTTTACCACTCCTCCTTCATACCTTTCCAAATCTATGAACTTATTTTTGTCACTTGTCATATGGTGAGAGCATCCACTATCAATGACCCAATCATCCTTTTCTTCAATTTGGGCAGCCAGAGTTCTTTTTACAACTTTATGATTGACAGATTCAGAGGCCATTAGATCTTCTTCCTTGATGGCAATGAACACCCAGTCACTTCCGGATTTGTTTCTTGTCTCAGATTCATCATCTGTTACTCCTTCATTATCATCATCTTCATGAACATAGTAACAATTCTTTTGGAACCTTGATCTGTTCAGATTTGTTCCTGAAAATCTCTCCAGACATCTTGAGGCAAAATGATCAATCTTATTGTAGTTAAAATACTTAAAAGGCAATTTTCCTTCAAACTTACCAGATCCTCTTGGCAGTCTTCTTGCAATAAGGGCTTCAAGTTGAGCAGTTTCTACTTCTTCTTCCAAGTCTTTTCTTTCTTTTTCATACCATGATAATTTCCTTGAAGAGTTCTCTCCCGGATCAAACCTTTGTTTGCCTTTTACAGAGGCACTGGCTTTGAATGCAAATTCAGTCTTGGGGGGGCATCTCCAAACTTGGTGAATTCAAATGCAACCAATTTACCAGCGAATTGATCTCTTGTGACAACAATATGGGCTCTAAATTCTTCAATGGCAGTAACCTTGATTTTATAAGAAGTGGGAAGGGATCTAAGAATTTTGCCAACAATCTCACCTTCATCTAAGACTCCACCAGCACATTTAATTCCACAAACAAGCTCATTTACTCTTGGCATAAAAGTAGTGATATTTTCATCTTCTCTCATCTTCAGATTTTCAAATTTTCCTTTCAGACTTTGTAGCCTTGCACATTTGATATACTTGTCTCCTTCATGCAGAAGTTCCAATTTTTCCCAAATCTCAAAAGTAGTTGGTAGGCCAACAACATTTGAAAGCTCTGAATCAGACAAGGCACTTAGAAGAGCTTCTATAGTCCGCAAATTGTTTTCAACATCTGTTAGTTCATTTGGGGCTTTCAGGCCACCCTATGGAGGAGTATACTTTGTTGAAGCCATGGTCCAGTACTGCATTCCCATACATTGCAAGTGACATTTCATGTGACTTTTCCAAAGATTAAAATTGGTTCCATCAAACTTTAGACTATCCTTCTTGTAGGACGACATCCTGGATCTCCTCAAGCAGTTAAGCTCTTTTTAGAGGAACTTAGCTCTGATACCAATTGTTAGCATCCATTGCACCAAAAGATTGACCTATTAATGCCCGATACAACCACTTGACTTAACAAGCACGGGAGGTGGTTAAGCCCTTGTCACAAACCACCCTAGTGTAGTGCTGAACAAGGAGACCAAGGGCAACACTGTAGAGTCCAAGGAAACACTGAGAGGGGGGGTGAATCAGTGTTGTATAAATTCAGACAATTTAATACTTATCAAAATTTAGGAGAATATGTAAACAATCAATTGTCATATTTTGCATCAAGGAAATAACATTGAATGTTTGAACTTGGAAGACAATCAACAATACATAATTTACGAAATAAGAACACAAAGAATTAGGAGTGGAAAACCCTCTAGGGGTAGAAAAACCACTCATGAACTGCCTCACTGGCTTAATTTTGAAAAACTCCTTTACAAGGCCTCACTGGCTGATATATGTGTCTCACTGACAACTGAAAGGTCTCACTGACCTACAAGCCTCACTGGCATAGAATGGTCTCACTGACCACAAGCCTCACTGGCATACACAATCACCATTATCAAAACATCAAACTTTGTGTGCAAGACATGATTGCCTTCAATCAGATTTGCACCATTGTATACAACCTTATACCTCCTATTTGATTTTCAAGTCAAGACCATTTTCTTTTACATACTTCTGCAAACAAGCTCCATATACAAATCTCTATAAACAATTTTCTCTGCAAATTATCTCTATCAATCTGTCATCAATCAAAGCTTGATTCCTTGCAATCAAAAACATTTCAAACCTTTAAACATTCTGATATTCCTGTAAGAACATTTCACAATGAAGAATATCTCACAATATGTCTTTTACTCTGCAAATTGGTTCACTCAATCATTCATCTATATCATCAAATTATTTTCATCATTGATCTGCATAACCTCCACACACCACCTGCATATTTATAAGATTTCAAAAGACTTTTGATCTTCCATTTTGTTTGCATTTTTATCATTTTCAAAATTTCATTCACCTGAAGAAAATAATTTATCCTTGCACCTAAAACAAAAATCACATTATTTTCACCTTCCTCAATCTCCAGAAATTAGGAGATAAATATCATAAAAAGACATTTATTTTGGCACAAATAATGTCTCTGCAAAAATCCTTTCATATTAAAAAAAATTTTCAATCTGCTCTTTTAAACTTCATCTTCCCCTGCATTAAAAACCTTCAATCTGTAAAATAAAATCATCTTCAAAAACATTCAAGCTTCTTTTCATTTTCTTCTATCAAAAATCCATCTGCAAAAATAAAATCAATCTTTGCAAAACAATTTCCGTCCATCATTCCAATATGAAAATCTTCTCTATATTTTGTTAATCTCTCTTGCCATTTTATTATCTTGACCCTTCATAATCTGTAAAAATCTCTTTGTCTTCTTAAAAAAAATTCTTCAATCTACAACAAAAGACTTCATATTCTTCATTAAAAAATCCTCTCTGCATAAAAAAATCTTCAATAAAAAATCAATCTCATCATCTTCTCAAAAATATAATCTTCTCACAAAAATGTCTGCCCTTAGAAAAAGAATAAAATCTCTTTCATAAAAATCCTCTCTTCACAAAAAAATCATTCATCATTTTCTTCTCTGCACAAAATCAACTTTTTCATTAAAAAATCCATCTCCAAAAAAATGAGTTAAAAACTCACAAAATAAATCCCAAAAAAACATTTTAGTATCCTCCACCTTCTTAACTTCCATGCCACAAAAAAATTAGAAATAAATCTTTCATTCCAAAAAAAATATCTCCTTAAAATCTTCCAAAATCTCCTTAAAGCTCTCCTTGAAATGTGCCCCCTAGAAAATAGCACAAAAAAAACATTTTAAAAGCTCATAAAAATATTTTAAATAAAGCCATAAAATGGCTTATTCACATTCCCCTCTTAAAGCATATTTAATGCTTTTTCTTTTTTTTTAAAATGTTTTATATTTAAAGCTTTATAAAAAGCTTTATAAAAAGTCATTGGAAACCTTTCCATGCTCCCCTTTAAATAAGACTTTCTAATATAAATGATATTCCATGCTTTTTTTTTTTAAAATCAAGCTCTTCATAAATTAAATAAGGATATTCAACCAAATTCAAATGGTAAATAGAATATGAAGGGGCCGGTAGGTGTCATGAACTAAAACCCTCTAGTAGGTTGCTCTAAGTAGTATAACCTGCTCTTGCGGGTCAACATTACTTTATAACATAAAGTGCATACTTTATGACATTTAATCTCTTTGTATACACTTAGAGCTTATAGTTAGGATTTTAATATTTTAGGCATTTTGATAACCATTGATTCAACCATTAATAAACATTAATGCCTCACTTTGATCAAGCATGCAAAGATGAACTTTATCAGCAACCTTGTATCATAAAACATATGCATTGTATCATACTTATCCTGATTGATGATTCTGATCCTGCAGTCTTGTGAATATCAAGAATGTACCCAAACTGATCAAACAAGTTAGCATTTCCTGACATAGCCATGAAGCAACATATCAACCTGAAGTATATGAACAACTCCTGTAAATACCAACACATTTTTGACATCAATGACAATCTACTTTCATCAAACACCTTGCAACAGTGAGGAGGGGAGTTATTGCTATTTCCCACTAATCATAACCACCTTCTTCTTTTTTGATTCTTTGCTTTCTTATTTTGATGATTGAGTCTTTCATGATAGAATGGGATATTTTCCACCATGACAACCTTTTCTTGTACCATAATCTCTTGTCATGGTTGTTCAATTTACATATCCGATGCATCTTGGTTGACTCTGGATCCTTGAGGGGATAATGACAGAGGAACCTTAGCATAGATACCTTTTCCTCGTGGACAAATTGAGTCTTCAATCTCTTTCTTATCCACTTCTATCATACCAACCATTTCATCATAGTCTAGATAATTATCTTCTCGCTCTATTGTATTTTGTTCTACCATATTGTTGTCTCTATGATTAGGAAATGGATTAGTAAAGATCTACAAATTTTGATTCAGAGGGGCAAAAAAATTATTTCCATTATCATTCACACCAGTTACCTGTATTATATTAGAATTGATGAGGTCTTGAATTTCATGTTTTAGACGCATACATTGTTTAGTGTCATGTCTTGTCAATCGATGATACTGATAGAAAGCATTAGCATCAAAATTAGGTCCTTGTATCTTGTTACTATCAGATGGTTTCATAGGAGGAAGCTTCAAAAGATTGTTGCTTACTGCTTGATTCATAATTGATTGAAGAGATTTAGATAATGAAGTAAACTGTTGATATTGTTGTTTGAATTGAAATGGTTCTTGTTTAGGATTACTAATAGTGGACACTTGTGATTGAAAATTATTTGAATGTTGTCCATTTATCTTGATGAAAATCTTATTATTTATCTTAAAGTTGTTTTGCAAAGGTCCAGCCATGGATTGACCAACTTGAGCTGATAAATTTTGATTTTCATACTGACTAGATGAAAGCTGGTAATCATGAAGGGTTGTGCATAAATGTTGAAAAGAGATATACTTCATCAAGAGGATTTTATCATGGATGTTGGGTTGTAAATTCATAATGAACACCTTCTGAGGATCTTCATCTTTAATCAGGTATTGTATTTGCGAGATGAGACCTTGATATCGACTGATGAATTCTATCAATTTTTCTTTTGAACCTTGTTTACAATGAACCAAGTCAATCAAGGAGACCATAGGTCCTTTCTTGGAAATATTCCAAGAATTGATCAACTAGCTATGAGAAAGAATTTATTGAGTTTGGAGGTAATGAGCAAAATTATTCCAAAGCAGTATCTTTGAGAGATCGTGGTAAAAGTTTCACTAGCAAGTGCTCTTCAAAGAAGAAACCACTACACATCATCATGAATGCTGCCACATGAGTATTAGGATCACCCTTACCACCATATTTTTCAAATTGGGGAGTCTCAAAAGTTTTAGGCATAGGAGTTCTCAGGATTGCATAAGATAAAGGACTACGAGCATGATATGTTGGTAAAGTAGGTTGAGAAGAATTAGTCAAGTTTGTCACCTTCTGTTGTAAATAGGTCATCCTTTGTAAGAGTTGGTCCAAAAGGGCATCATTAGGAGATGTAGTTTGTTGTTGAGAAGAATTAGAAGATGTGGTCATGAAATTTTGAGGTGATTGGTTGTGAGTGGTAACGAAAGGAGGTTGAGAAAAATTATAGGTGAAAGGTAGTTGAGAATAGGTGGAATGGATAGGTGGTTGAGAATAGGGCAGAGAGTTATACAACTCATGCAAAGGCATACAACACTTAATCCACAAACTAATAGAACAAACCAAAGGAGCAATATATGCTTGTTGAAATACACAATGTGTATTTTAGCAAATATGCCAATTCTCAATCTAAAGCATTAAATGATGCCAAATTTTCAAATGATAAATGAGTATATGCTTGAAGATGAATGTAAAATATGAAACTTAAGATATTTATGACAAGTGCAATGGAAGCATGCAAATCTATGCTTGTTTATGAACCTAAAATGCTCAAATGTTTCACTTTTTTCAATGTAAATGCACAAAAAAATGTTATAAAATTACGCACAATGATGTATGAATGGGATATAATCTGATATAATGTGTAATATAGATTAGATCTGATGCAAAAAGGATGCTGAAATTCTACAATGCTCAATGTAAATCAAAATTAAGGAAAAGTAGGTGAATGTTTCTATTTTTGTTGAAATACACAATGTGTAAATGCAAAACTTAAACTCTAAATGCAATGACACACAATGATGAAACACTACAGTAAAAAATTAGATTTGAAAGAGTGTTTAAATAAGTAATAAAATCTGAAACCATATTTTAATTACAAACCCTAGCTTTTGAAATGATTAGGTTATATGAAAAATGCAAAATTTCAAGCAAAACCCTAGCAAATGAGAGATGAAAATGCAAGGTAAATGATGATAAAAAGATGAAATGATGTAATATATCTTAGATCTAATATAAATATTAGAAAAATAAATGTATTCAATAATATGCAAGAAAAATAGTGCAAACTATGTCTTAATGCAAGCCAAAAATGCCTATTTTTTCAAAATTTTCAAATTTATGCAAGATTTTTAAATGTATGATGATGAATATGATATGAATGAATGCAAATCTGAGTACAACACTCAGCAAGATGCAAGTTTAGTAAAAAAAAAGGTTCACCAAAATGTTATGTATGAAAAAGTGGAGTTTCAAGGTTGTTTAAGTGTTGTTAAGATAGATTTAATCAAACTCTCCTTTCATACATAATCATTCAAGGACATAAACCAAGTTAAGTCACTACTGTTGCAAGAGGACTCAGCTAAAATTTTGATGTCACTATGAAATGATAAAGAAAGTTGGAATATTAAGAAAATTTGTTAAACCCTAATCCAATTAAGCCTTAAACCCTAATTATGTGATTCCGGATATAAATGGACGAAATTTGACAAATGATCACACAAGAAGGCACTAAATGTAGATTAGAAACATACCATGATTTAGATTTTGAAAATAAAAAACTTTGGGGACACTGGGGCGGGTGCCCTAGTCCAATAGGCAACTTTTTTTGTGGATCTAGAACTGTAAGGTGATGTAGACAACAACTTTCTTCAGAGTTTCCAACAACGACAATTGGGAGGACACAGGGGTAGGTACCCTTGTCTAGAAAGGAATATTCTTCACCATTTTCTTCATATCCTAAATCTTTATTCTCTACCCTAATCTCCTGCAACTCCTTTTTGCAAGATCCTACACCTGTAACCTACAATCATAAGAGGGGTTGGGGGTTGTGGTGTTTACGAGCTTGCCTAAGTCAAGTTCTGAAATGGCATTCAACCCTTCCAACATTGTTGTTAGATAGAGTGCGTGTCCTTGGTGGATGGAGGAAAAATCAAATGATAAAATAGATTGATTGAAACACAAGATAGATGTCACCTTGGAGGTGAAACCCTCACGGAGATGAAGTGACTTCAAATCATGAGGAAATGAGTTGATGGAGCCAAATTTGCAACAAACACATGCAAACACAACACAATACTGCTCTGCAACACAATGAATGCCTTGAATGCTCTTTTCTTGATGATAATAAGTTTGCCTTAATCAACTAGGAGTAAAATGAAGTCTTAAACATGTTTATATATGCATTCCCACTAACATTCGTAATTCAAATTGAAAAGGCAGATAAAGGGAAACCTTTTAACGATCATTAACTGACACATTTAAATTTAGGTCTCGGCAAAATAGGTCTAGACTATGGCGTAGGAGCCCAAGTCTAAAGGCCTATTTTTGGTCTTGATTAAGCATTGAGATAGGCCCCTAAGCCTCATTTATCAAGGGTTTCAGGGGATTTTGCTCCGGCACAAGTTTTACAAATGCATGATTAAATTAAGGGGACCTAGGAGCTAAACTTAGGAGGTAAAAGTCCTAGGGGGACATTTTATGACATAGTTCAGTATTATTCTTCATCAAAGAAGAATACTCCTCTGCCATAGTTGAATCCCACTCTGGAACACTTGAAGCCTCTGAAAAGCTCTACGGATCTAGAGATATGGCATGACTAAAAAAAATAGACCTAGAAGTCTATGAGTGAGTGTGGCAATAAGTCATAGGATCACCAGCTAAAGATCCAGCCTCCTGAATAGTACTGCATGCCCGTTTAGGCAAAACATGAGTGGCTAGGGGTGGAAGTGGTGGAGGAGGAGGTGGAGTTGGTGGATTGGAACCAACATCTACAGAATCCTTAAGTGCTAAGGTATCCTCGTGAGATGAAGAGGGTAGAGTAGGTAGTGAGGAAGAAGAAGTGGACGGAGGATCCATCTATTTAAAAGACTCATCAAATTGAACATCTCTTCAAAAGAAGACATCTTGAGAAACAGGATTAAACAACCTATATGATTTCACATCCTCACAATAGCCAACAAAGATGAATGGTTGAATCTTCTTCTCCATTGCCTTATGCCTATCATTCGGTATGAATGCCCAAGCTTCACTACCAAATACCCTGAAGAAGGAAACATTAGGCTTGATATTTTACCAAGCCTCCTCTAGAGTGATATTCTGAACTACCTTGTGGGGAGTGTGGTTTTGAATATAGTTGGCACAATTGATTGCTTCAGCCCAAAAAGCTAGGGCCATAGACCAAGACTAAAGCATACAATTTTCTATTTCCTTGAGTGTTATGTTCTTTCATTCGGCAACACCATTCTACTAAGGAGTGTAGGGAATTGAATACTGATGACAGATACCATGCTTAGTGCAATAGTCCTAAAAAGCTTGATTCACATGCTTCCCCCATTATCTGTGCATATCTACCAAATAGAAGAACCTGACTTCTTCTCCACGAACACCCTGAAAGTGTTAAATACATCACTTCTAGACTTGAGAAAGTACACCCATGTGGGGAAGAGAAGTCATCAATGAAAGTAAGTACATACTTAGCTCTAGAAAATGAAGGAGTTGGAAATGACATGAGGTCACTATGAACCAACTCAAGTAAGGAAGTAGCACGATGGGATTTACCCTTAAGAAAGGGTTCCTAATGATGTTTTCCAAGCACACAACCTCAACAAATGCCCTCTGTGCATGAAACCTTAGGGAGACCAATTACCATCTCCTATGTAATTAACTACTGAAGGTACCTATAATTGAGGTGTCCAAACCTCTGATTCCAAATTTGACTTAAAAAGTTTGCATGGGCAATGTGTGATGAACCATTGGATGTCTCAAAATAGTGAAACCTATACAATCTGGACCCATGATCTACTCTACCTGAAGCAATGATCTTCTTTGGATGCTATAGGTCATGAACAACAACATAATGTGGAGAAAACTCAATAGACTTCCCATCCCCAGTATGAAATATCTAATAGACAGAGAGAATATTGGCCGATATCTTAGGAACAAAGAGGACATCCTTAATGAAACCATCTACTAGTTGAACTGAACCGGGCCCCATAGCTGGAATCTGTGAAGAGTTTCCCATTGAAATATGAGAATTGGTGCTATCAAAAAGAGACTTAAGAAGATCAACTAAATGAGTCATTTGATGTGAGGCTCTTGAGTCAACTATCCAATTTGATGTGGATGAATGCAAACCTATAGCAATAAGGGCATGGCCTTTGATAGGTTTGGGAGTATCATTGTTGTGTTTCTTTATGGCTTCTTCCAAAGCCTCAATCCTTCGATGACAAATCTTGATTTCATGATTCTGCATCCCATAAAAAATACATGGCCCTCTACTTTTATTTTTGGAAGAATTTTTACTTGATGTAGAAGATGTTGTGTTTAAAGTATTAGGTTTGGTCTTCTACTTAGATGATTTGTTAGTGCTCGAAGAAGATTTTGCCTTTGAATATTTTGAATTCGTATGACCTTTACCCTTAGATGCATGAACTACTAATGTGTTACTTTTGAGGAAGAGTTAGAATCCATGGAGAGTAACTTAGATTGTTCTCTCGTGATTCGATCACAAAACTATTCAAAAGTAGGCATAGTAAATGTTGAACCAACTGCATGTTGATAACTAAGAGGGTGGGTGAATCAGTTATCTTAATTATTTCAGCTTTCGAAATTTCCTTATCAATTAGTGTAGTATTAAATTAAATAAGAAAACATAACCATGAGATGGAAATAACATCAATACACATGACACGATGATTTTAACGTGGAAAACCCTGTTAGGGGAAAAACCACGGGGTGATTAACCCAAGATGTATTCTTTGTTAGAAGAATAAGATAGTATAAAATGGCACTTGCCAATTAGGGCTCACTGCCTAAGCACATTGCTCACAAGAGGCTCACTGCCTACAATAGTTTATACAAGGAAACTAGATACTTGAACTGATGAGAAACATCCACATATGCTGAGGTTCAGTTCCAGTTAAGCCTAATATACTGATTTGCTACACTTCATTCTTACTCTCCTTAGGTGTTGTTGTCCTATTACATTCCAGACCTATCTTACTGCCTTCACACTGTTCTTCTTCTTTTCTTCACACCACACTATACACCACATATTCATTCATTTCTAAATCTATCTGATATATATCCACACCAAAGATTTCATCCACTTTCTAGTCGGCATCCGGAATACTTAATATTTTCCCAAACTCTGATTTGTTAGCTAAATCTTTGCATACCAAGTAATGCAGATCAAAGAGATGCTTATAGAAGTCATCAATCATGTCGGCCAGTCATGATTGATACCTCAGGAAGCTTGATCACCATCAATATCTCATCTGGATTTAGGTCTAATGCTCTACCAGTTAGTTCTTCCTCTGTCTACTCTGCCAAATAGAAACCCAACATTCAAGTGCTCATGTCTCTTCACTCTTCCATCATCGAAGGCTCAATCCCTAGAATCTATCAGTCAAGGTACTCCTATTGACTTCCCCAAATCCACACTTTACTTAGATACTTCCTTTAAGAGATCCGGACCTGACTGTCAGACCTTGCTGCATGCTCTGTTCTTGCTTACCAGACCACAACACTTCTTCAATCTGACTTCCAGTATAGGCACACCATGTTCTGTGGATGGGTGGGATGAACTTTGTTGCCATCAATGACAACATTCATGAAGCCATATAGTGTCTCTTGCCAATAGTGCATCCATTGTAGAGTAAAAAGTGGAAGCAAATACCTGATTGGGGCCTTTTAACTTTGACAAAACTAAGAAGACACATTCCTTAACTATTTTTGTTTTACCACAACCTTGAAGTTGAGAAAGCAAAGACTTGAACTTGACTAAATAATCTTCAATTGAAGGGAAGACATCAAGTGACAAAATTGTTAATTCAACATCCAATTGAATTATTTTGAAGTCATCAACTTTTGTAGACATTTGCATTCTCTTCCTTTCCTCCTGAGGATGGATCATGGAATGTGATCCAAAACGTTGAGACAAAAAAAATAACACAATTTTTTGTCAGAAGCACTAAAATTAGTCATCAACTTTACCAAATAAATCACAAAATTTGTCCCACATTTACTTAGGGGCTGTACAATTTCTTAGATGAAATTGCAAGTTATTAGATACATGGAGGCTAATGACTCCCATTTCCTTGAGCATCTAACTTATTGTGATAGAAAAATTGTTCATATTCCTGATTGAATTGTAGTTGTTGATCATTTAGTATTTGCCATAACAAATCAATTTTAGTATCCAAGCTTGAGAAACACAAAGAGGCACGTAAATTGTGCCTTACAAACCCCCCAAAGTTTGATTAAAAAACTATAAAAGAAGCCCCACCACTACCAACATAATTGCCACAATCGATGTGGTCAATACAATTTGTATACAAACTCTAATAAATGCTAAGTGTTTGTGGGTTTAAATACCATTGGAATGTTGGTGAAGCTAATGTCCAAAAGAAAACAACACATAGATTACATAGTGGAGAAACTAGTGGCTGAGCCTGCAAAATAGACGGTAGGTTCAAAGAATAAATGATGATAGGGGATGGAGAGATCCTTGGAAGCTATTTTTATTCAACACACAAGAAAACCTCTTGTGGTCAATGCTGTGAAAGTCGACAGTGCCCATGATGGCTATTCTTAAATATCATCCACTTTAATAGTCAAAGGTCAATTTTAGCCAATAAAAATAGGACAAATATTTACCACTTTTTGTTGTGAATAAGGTGTAAAATTGCTATTGATTGTTTGACCATTGAAATAGATGATATTTAAGTAGAGTGGCCCTTGATGAAGGCATCCTACAAACAAGCCATGACCATACAAACTTGAAACCGACTTCAAAGTAAGACTTCAACCTACAAATAAAACTATCAAATGGGATTGTGATGGAGATTACACCCTCAACAGTGAGCTTGAAATCCATTGAGAGGTTTAGAAGTGGGAAATGTAAAACCAAACTGTTCCAAACAAAAAAACCACAACTTGTGTGAATGGTGAGATTGACTAGGACTTCAGCCTATGTTTGAAGACTTGAATACTTCAAACCATAAAACTTGAAGCTAACTATGAGAAATGTAGATGGTGGTCGATATCAAAAAACTAGTGACCAATACTTGGAGAGTGGTGGGAAGCCTTGATTGTTCAACAAGAAATGATGAATCAACCTTGGCATCGACCTCAATGCTAGTGCCAATTAAAGAGGCATTCAGAACAAAACTCTCCTTGTAGAGAAAACCATGACCACCATGAGAAAATGCCTTAGGGTCACATCTTTGAGTAGAAATGTTTGATATAGCACCTTAAAACATAGTGTAGACATGAGAAATTATCTACAATAGGTTATCTTCAATGGTGACTGAATATCATCAAACGACGGCTCTTAAACCCATGGCCCTTGTACTCTACTTAAATATCATCCACTTCAATGGTCAAACACTCAATAGAAATTTTACACCTCATTCACAAAAAGAAGTGGTAAATATTTGTCCTATTTCTATTGGCCAAAATTGATCTTTGATTGTTGAAGTGGATAATATTTAAGAATAGCCTAGCCCTTGACAGAGATTTCAACTAACCGACTAAAGAAAAGATCAGCAAGCCATGACCCTACATACAGTGGCAAAAAATGTGGAAACAACCTAATCTTTAAGAAACTACAACAAACATGACATAAGGCACAAAGATAGGTGAAATAGTGAGTAGAAAAACCATCCAAAAAACCAGACAAGATAGAATTGATAAAGACAATGACCAACAATGTAGATGATGAATGTGGATCCAAACCCATGAATGAAAAACTACAAATCTTCAATTTACAAAAAATATTGCTTTTTTGCACAAAAATTTTGCGCAGATCTATGACACACCTATGATAGGGTTGAATGTGTGGGATGAAATTGAAATTGGGAAGGGAATTGTGATTCTAGGCTCTAATACCATATAGGAGTAGCAATGAAATGAATTCAATAACCAAAACTTCCACAAGATGAATGTGCATAAAGAAAGAGGCTAAAACTATCATAAAATGTATGAGAATGTACAATGAACTCGTTGCATATGTAGGACAAGGAGGAAATGAGAAGGTGAGAGTCAAACACCAACTAACCCTCCATGATGTATGACACATGTAGAACACTTGGGACAAGTGTGAGAGCATGTGTCATATGTCTATGAGGTCAGACAACTAAATCACTAAGTGAACTTAAGCTAGTGTGAAACTAGATAGAAGTAAACTAGATGAATAAAGACTCTTTTCACACTAACATAAACATGTTGCACATAAGGAAAAAAGTAGGGACATGGCCAAGAAGAGGAGTTTAGAATTTCTTATCCCGTCTCTTAGCTTCTAAGGAATTTTAACTTCTTGAAACCTTCTTGTAAATCATGTAACTATAATACTCTCTTAGAATGATTAGTAAATTGACCATGATACTCCTAATCAACTCATCAATTAAAATTCCTACTTCTTGACTACTTAGAACCATCTTAAAATGAGCAAATGTTAGTGTTTTTAATCCTTTAACCATGGGATAGTCATAAAAGCATGGAAACAACAATATTACACATGACAATGACTAGGACATTAAATTTGAATTAGAAAAACCCTAAATAGGGAGAAAACTCTAGTTGATGTGCAAATCACTCCTCATTTGGACCACTAAGGAGTAATCAAGTACAATGGTGAATGGTCTAAACATGACATACACATCTTCAACATATTACATGAGATTTTGCAACCTTCATTCAACTACTTTATTCCAAACCTTGGTCCTATTGGGTCTCAAAAATACAGGTTGTGGATTCTAAGGGGATGCCAAGCCCTATGGTCAAATCTACAACGTTTTTGAGCCAATGACTGGAGTTTGACCTTAACGATCAACTTCTCCCTGCGCTTTAGGTCCTGCTACAACCTAGGTGGGTAAACCTTTGATTATCAAAGCAGGTTGTATGATTAAATCTATGTTGGTTTGCTACTAGTTTATCCAATTACAATGGCATGCTTGTAAATAAGATGAAATATTGTAAACTATTTCTAAAGAAAGCAAATGATTTAATCTAAATTCTAACAGAAATAAATAACATGAAATGAATCTAAACTATACCAATAAAACAATGTAAAGATTTTAATTATAAGATGAATCAATAGTTAGACTGGTGCTTTGTCCATTCGGGCAACGGAGTCAAGATATCAAAAACAAATAACTTGTATCAGGTAATAACTCAATCTGATTGGCACATATAACTATTTGTAACTTGTACAAACGTGCAAGGAAGAAATCATTAATTCATTCTTAATAATCCAAAGGACATAATTGAATTAAATGCAAAATATTAAAAAGAATTTTAATCTTTCCAGAAAGAACCAATTTAAATTTGCAAATTAACAAATTAGATCAACTCTGGAGACAAATTAATAACCCTAATCAATTAATCATACTTAATAATCCATTCAACATTCTAAGATTACTATAATTGATAAGAAAGGATTTAATTCTACTTGAGAAACCAATCAAATCAAATATACTAAATTAGCAACTGTAATCAGACAATTTGAACATATCCTTAACACATTCAAATTGAATAATCTAAAAATGAATGATATGGAGATAATTAAATTAATTGAATTTAAACAACAAACAGATGATACCGTCACAATGTATTTTGAAATTTGAATCCTCGACTACTGCCTCAGAATGTATCATGTACCATAGTCTTTCTCAGAACGACATTGCACAGAAGGATCAAATTTGCATCAGATTCTAATCCTAAAATGCTTCCATTGTCTTTTTGTAAAAATATCTGTTCCTAACCTAATTTCTAACCCCCTCATCCAGGTCCTGGGATCTCTATTTAAAGAGATGCAACAAGCCTCATACCTGTTACAAAAATCATGACGGTGGATAACTGATTAAACCTAACCATGAGAACTGACATCATTAATTACATAAATTTAAATAACTTGATTTGAAACACTCAACAAATCCTTGGAGGATGGAATAAAATATATAATCTTCCCGTTGAGAGCCACTTGGTTTGCATTCAATACAACCCTAATTCTGCAAAGAAAACAAATTAATCATTAGATAAGCAATATATAAACATATAATTTGCATTTAGGCGAACCTTAGGACCCGTGATATAAGGTATCATTTCCTTATTTCCGTATATTTTCTCACTGCTGTGTATTTAGGGTTTTTATCACCGTGACATTCAATCATACCCAAATGTTTAATAATAAATTTCTTCAATATCCTATTTAGGGCTGCAATAATTTCAAATCTTTTTCCGTCACGAAATAAAATATTCCTCAATACTTTAACATTCTCCTTTTTATTCTGGCCTCTTCATGTGACATTTTGGTTGCAGCCTTTTGTTTAATTATTTTTCATGGATAAAATTAATTAACCTAGTGAGAAATAAAGTACTTCTTAATACTTTAATCCATTTTTCCAATTATACTTCTCAACATGTTTTACCTTTGTCCAAGAAGAATTTGTTTGGGTAAAAATAATTCCCATTTTAACCTGTTGGGTAAATATATGTTCCCAGATTTTTATTTCCACACAATGAAAATATTTTCGAGTAAGAGCAATTATTTATTGTTTTGATCAACTCCTCTGAAATACTCGGGGTAAAAGATATTCTTAAATAAAATCCCTCTTAGTTGATTTCAGGTAAAAAACATTCACTCATTTGGTTAATTGCTTCCAAAATATTTTATCTCCGTCATTGAAAAATATATACTCCGTAGATTCATTATGCCCCTTAGTAAGAATATTTTATTTCTTTTCATTAAAATAATATTTCTTCCTTCTTAATTTTACTCTTTAAAATAATAATCATGCCTTTAAATAATGATTTTTATCTCGGAGATTATATAGTTAGTATGCCTTTAATGTTTTGGACTAGAGGACATGATTTGGCTTAAGGATTTTGGTGAATCAGATTTTATTGTAACATTCTTTTCTTTTTCTTTTGCAGTTAATACTCTATTTTTTCTTTGATGTGGCCATTTAGAGTATAGTTGAGTGGTGTAATAGACTTTTTATTATTGCCATTGATGTTGGGACCATGGTTCTATAGTCAAATACCCCTTTTGGCATCCTCATGGCTATTGAGACAATGGATGGGTATGGAAAAATCAATTTAACAATTCCGTTTCCATTTATAACATGCTTCAGAGTGACATAAGACTCTCCATTTCTTTTCTAAAGAGGGATTAGAATACAAATTAGAAGGTTTTAAAAATTCTTAGTAACAACAATCTTCTTCTTTGGGCACACTTCAGAGCAATGGCCAACTGGAGTGGAAGGAGACACAATTAGGGATGGAGAAGACTTGACTAGACTGGAAGGCTTAAATGATGCTGATTCACAATCCTTCTTAACTAGCACATAGGAAACTTTGACTTCTTTGCGTGGCTGGTGTGTTAGCGTTAGATTTCTTCCGTTCTTCTCCGTGATTGACGGATGCAACTTGTTTAAGTTACAGTCTTCATTGCATGCTAATTAGGCTAAGCTAACTAAAGAGATCTCACCGTAATTTTAGTCCTTACGGGAGTTCCTTGTTGTTATATCTCTGCATTTTACTTCATGAATGAATCAATTCAATTCTTCATACGCTGATCCTCTGTTTTTCTCTATTTTTTTTAATTCTTGTCTGTGCTGGAATTTTATCTCTGTAGATCTGGGAAATCTACATGGTATCAGAGCCATTCAGAGATATTTTCAATCTTTTTTTTGACGCAGCAGAGAGGCGTTGATTCTGCAGAGGCTTGCATTTCACTTAGCCTTCGTGAGGAGATTTGTGGTGAAAATCCAGCACTCTTTCCATTATCCACAGCTGGAGGATTTTGCTTGGGAGATTTGTGAGGGTAGTTTACCAAATGCAGCTTCTGTCAAGTGCAGCCTACCACATAGTATACATGGAGATATTTGAAGATTGTTATTCTGCTACCATAGACATAATTCTGAGGTGTACCTTTTAATGGGTGTTCAAATTTCCCACTCAAGAAAGATTTCTCTTTATTGTTGAGACCGGATCTGCAAGAACTTCAATTTGATACTTACATTCTGTTCTGTAGATCTTGTTATAAAGATTAAAGCTGTTATAAAGAATGGAATATCCAGCCTTGAATGAACTTGCATGTTTTGTCCATGTGCTTGCATATCACTATATGTGAAGGAGGAGTTTCTTTTATGCTTTTGCATTTTTTTTTGGGTTTAATCATGTCTTCTAAATATCAGTTTCATCATTCTGTTGTTAGGCTAGATGCAGAGAATTTTTTGTCTTGGAAACAAGGGATAAAGAATCACTGCCTTGAGTAGGATCTACTACCCTATCTCCTCAGACTAGTTCCTGAGCCAAGTGACTATGATGAAAAGAATGCATGGTTTAATAACAATGACATGGTCTATGGACTAATATGTCTTACTATTTATGAGGATACTCTACATCACATAGAGCACACTGAGTTCCCTTCTACTGCTTGGGTCATCATCCAACAGTTGTATAGAGACATTAAATCTCCATCTGAAAGTGATTTTTTCTTGGAAAACTAGGCTATTGATGATATTGAGACTTATGTTGCCTCATCTAATGTGGACACATCTTGTATGGATGATCAGTTTAGTGATTTCCCATCAACAACACTTGTTGCAGATCTAGATTCTAGAGATGCTTCTTCGAGAGCCTCCAATGATTCTTTGCAGCAGGATCATTTATGTCTTTTAGATTCAATCCATTGGGACCAATTTCTACTAGACATTTCTTTTTTGTTTGTAGAATCCCTCATTTCGGATCTAGATGACACTATTGAGGACATATGTCTTCTCTTTGAGGACCACTCTTTTGTCCTTGCATTTGTTGCTACTTCTGAGCTCTGTGTTGCTTCTTTGAAAGCTTCCAATGGCTTCTTGCAGCAGGGCATCCATTGTCTTCCTCATTTAAGTTTCTGGGATGATCTCTTGACAGGAGTTTCAAACTTGTTTATGAAGACTCACATTTCAAAATTGGAGGACACATTTGAGGAGTTATCTCTCCTCTTTGTTGACAGCCACATCAATGCTGTTGGGCCACCATCTTCATCACCTTTGCAGCTTGCTCTATACCAGTCTTCACAGGATCTTGGATCGCCATCATCGCTTTTTCTAGATGCACACACCATCTAGATTTGGATTCCAGTATCACCCATCTTTTTGGATTGGCTTCTCCAATCACCAGTGGATCCTTTTCTTCCTAAGGGGAGAAGTGTCATTTGTAGGCAGTGGATCATATTTTGTCTTCAGGGGTTCATCATTGGCATGAGAGCTCTTTCATTATGGGGGGATTCATATCTTCTTTTCTTATATTCTCTCTATATTTGTGAGGGAATTTTATATGTACATGGGTACCTAAAATGGCCTTGATGCCAGGACCCATCTTTGTTGGCTATATTGATTTTTGTCTCCTTAGTTAGACTTAAGGGGGGGTGTTAGCGTTAGATTTCTTCCGTTCTTCTCTGTGATTGACGGATGCAACTTGTTTAAGTTACAGTCTTCATTGCATGCTAATTAGGCTAAGCTAACTAAAGAGATCTCACCATAATTTTAGTCCTTACGGGAGTTCCTTGTTGTTATATCTCTGCATTTTACTTCATGAATGAATCAATTCAATTCTTCAAAATTTTATCTCTGTAGATCTGGGAAATCTACATGGTGGAGTTCTCAAATAGACCTTAATACACCATTCCATTTCTTCCAATTTTTTCCATCAAACATTTAGTATATACTGGTATTTTCTAAACTCATGCGGTCATAGAGACAACAGAATAGTATGCATGCTGGTGGTCATTTGCTGCTCATGCCCACTCAGACTGACTGCAATGAAACTCTAATATTACTGTGAGCTTAATATGAAAGAGTGTCATTTTAGGGTTTCGCAAATAATTGGCAATTGTCATTTAACTTCTAGTGGTCTGCTTTATTCTTACCACAAGATAATTGAAAACTCTCCCCCAGATTGGTCCTTCATAATTCTTATCACCAAAACCAAATTATATGATGCCAGTGCACTCCCAAGATCAACACTTGTCATAGCCACAATTGAATTATCATGGCATGCATCCATCTTTGTTTTGTCCAATGTTAAATTTCCTTCATATGATGTGTAGGAACCACCGAGTTGTTTGATAATGTCCTTTGAAATCATATAAAGAGTGTGCTTTTGAATATATCTCATGATACGATTTGTTTCATAAAAAAAAATGATTTCCTCCCAATCCATATTCTGCAATGAATTTTGTTCATGAAAATCTAGAAAATATATTAAAGCAAATATTAATCTTAATATAAAGAAAACTCAAAAATAAATACCTGGAGCAATATAGCCAATAGATCCTTTGAGTGCAAATGTTGTTGTACTCAATGAATCTATGGAATTTGGAATAGCAGTTAAACGGGATATGCCAAAATCAGCCACAACAACTGTCATGTTGGCATCCAAGAGCACATTGCTAGGTTTTAGATCAGAGTACATAATTTGTAAAGGAGAATCATGATGTAAATATTCCATACCATGGGCTACATATATAGCAATGCTCAAGCACTCACTGAATCCCAACTCACAAACATCCTGATCATCTTTGTTAGGGTGCAAATGTTTTTCCAAGCTCCCATTAGATGCAAACTGAAGAACCAAACCTTTGAAGCCAGGGTAGGAAAATGCACTTATTACTTTGATGAGATTACGGTGCCGAATCCTCCCTAACACTTTGCATTCTGTGTTACAGCTCTTATGAGCTTCTTCATTCTAAAAATTAAGAGCCTTGATGGCAACTATCTTACCATCCCTCAAAATGCCTTTGTAGACTGATCCGAAGTTATCCACTCCAAGCAAGTTTGCCTCATCAAATCCAGCAGTTGCAATAATAAGATCTTTGTAAGGATATTTTGGATAGCTGAGCCTTTTGGAATTCACAAAATTGAAACTTTGGAGAATATATCTCTTGGAAGATTTGCCAGTTCATTCACCAAGAATTTGTCAAGTTCTCCCCATATAACAGTCACAGGAATAGTCAATTTAACTTGAGCTTTCTTTCTACCCCAATATCCCCAGAATGCTGCTCGATAATAGTTCATACTGCCAGTGATTGATCTACGTATAGACCATGCTTGGACATATCTTTCTACATCATCTTCTGACAAATTATTCTGCGTAAGAGCCTTTTTTAGTTTGTCGAACCCATTTTTGCTGAAAAATCATTCAGGCAGCCAAGGAAGCTGAAAGAAAAATATGTACCAACTACGATATAGCTGACGAATGTTGGTAAGCACTACATTGCGCATGATTTTCTGATGAGGTCCATTTACAACAATCAATCTGCTGACCATATTAGGAACATCTTCAGCTAGAGATAATGCCACAATTGCGCCCCAATCATGGCCAACTATATTTGTAGGATTGCCTGCATTAAAGCACTCGATTAAGCAAATAATGTCTGATAAAATTTCTAAACAACCATAGTTTCTAATTTCTTTTGGCTTCGACGATATATTATAGCCCCTCAAATCAGGAGCAACAATGTGGTATCCCATATCATGTAGGGGCCTGAACTGATTCTTCCAAACATACCAAAAATTTGGAAACCCATGCAATAACAACACTAGCTCCCCATCCGAATTCCCACATTCCACAAGGTGTATGGTAACATTTCTATGTGTAATCTCCTTGTGATGAATTTCACACCCCTCTATAATTTCCTTGGAAGCACAGCTACTTAAATTCCATGCTTTGTGTTCTTCCATAATTGAATTGGAAAATATCTTCAACCAACAAGTTGAGAATCACTTCAAATCTGAATACGCAGTTGTTTTTCCGAGCATGGGAGGATCACAAGATAAACATGATATCGAATATAGTTTGTCCCTTTCAAAATATAAAGAGGCTTCAAATATTGCTAATGGAGATTTTTGATTTATAGTGTCGGAGATCCACGTAATGACTAGCCACCCAAAAACAAAAAAATGTGAGGAGAATCAGTTCGGACGGAATGCTGCAATGCAGTTGGTTATATGAGAATGAACCTCTCCAAAGCCCCAACGTCAATCATAGCTTGATATGTATCTTTCTTCATCTGTAACAAGTTGAAGTTTCCCATCTTCAACCGTGAAAACAAGAATTCGGCCCTTGTTAGGATCACTCTCCTCCGGCATAACATATGCTGTCCCAAGACAATAATAAATCTTGTTGTCATGTGAGAATGAACAACTAAGGATGGAACATCCATTTTCAAATGGATCAAGAGCATATGATGAGATAATTTCAAACATCTGATCATCCAATAGATGCACAAAGTGTGATTCTGTCTCATCTAGATATGCATTTGAATACTTCACAGTGCAAATAGCAAATGTGTGAAACTGATCTTGAAGTGCATATAAGGTAAGCATCTTTGAACAAATGGATTCGACATGTCCAGTTCCAACAGGTCCAAAGATGTCAAATATTATGTAAAATGCTTGCTCCCAAAGGTAAACATGAGTGTCAACTCTTGTGCAGTCTTTAAAAGTAGTTTAAATAACCTCCTACATGTTCCCCAAGGTTATGGACACACAAACCAATACTTGGAGGATGAAATGAATAGACAAAATTATTTGTATTCTAAGTTTTTGACACATGATGATGAATTCATTGAATGCTTGGAGAAAGAGTTTGCTACTTTTATGAGTTTGTTGGGGAAAATGATTGTTTGTTATGCTAGTTTCTAAGTTTGATGTGGCATTTTGTAGGTTTTTCAAGGTGAATGCATTCTTACAACCTATTGCAAGTGGTGAACTTACTAGAATTGGAAAAATACTAAGTTTTGAAACTTACATGGAAATTCTTGTTCTTCCCCAAGATGCTTGGGCTAGAGATCATCTTAAGTCTTCAATAACCCTACATGTACAATTCCTTAACACTCCAAAATTGATGGAAACTGACTTATACTCATGGAAGAGCTCCTTGACTAGCCTACCTTGATTGAAATGGAGAAAAATTGACCTTTCAGTCATAGTCAAGATCTAATTTTGGGATCATCAAAGCATGTTGAAAGGTTTTATATAAGTTATATATAGCTATAATTCTCCAT
This sequence comes from Cunninghamia lanceolata, assembly GCA_027924645.1. Taxonomy (NCBI): domain Eukaryota; kingdom Viridiplantae; phylum Streptophyta; class Pinopsida; order Cupressales; family Cupressaceae; genus Cunninghamia; species Cunninghamia lanceolata. Next base: position 3,433,825 of record BSBN01000201.1, on the reverse strand, counting down.
TTTGATAATAGTCAATTGTGTATTTGGTAATCTTAGGGAGTAATGGTATTTATGTTTAGGTGTTTAGAAATCAAAATCATTGTGTGAAGTTTCCATGAAGGCCTCTAGTAAGTAGTAAACTTTGTAAGACACAAAGGAGATAGTAGCTAGAGGATGTAAAACTTCACTATTCTATAATTTCACCCATACCTTGTTTCTCCATGTAAATTCTTGTGTTTCTCTTCATTTTTCATGACATGTGCTCTCAATATTATTTGCACTTGACAAATTCAATTTTAGGACCATTTTTATGTAAGTTACTTAAAAAATAGTTAGTGGATTAATTAGTTAAGAATTTTTTAGGGAATTTTATATTTGTGTTAACAATACAAGGAGTAGAATATCCAAGCTATTTATACATCATATTAGTTGTGTATGCTAAAATATGAAACAAAATAAGGGACAATGCATCACAACAAAGCACCTATTTCATATCTAACATCACCTCTGATTGAGCAAAGGGTTACCAAAATCAAATGAAAACATAGAAATATCTCACCAAGACTAGCCCCTTGTTGCACCAAGAAATGGTGGTTGTGCTCCAATTGTTTTTTGATGTTGAGATTTGGTTGTTGGTTTCTCTTTTTGACAACATGAAATTACATTCAAAAGTGTCTTGCAAATGGATTGATTGAGGGTTGATTTATAGATTTTTGATAATCGGATGGAGGGCTAAGATTTGATTAAAAATGAATGGCTAGGATTGAATGAGACAAATTAGGGCAACGTTAGAAGCTTCTAGGGCATTCTATAAGTATGGATGGTTGAGATTAAAGATTAATGTGATGTTAGAAGTGTCATTAGGGCATGGTCAATTTTAGGTGTCTACATTAGTATCAAAGATAAGTTTTATTTTTCAACTTGATGTGGTTTTATGTGGTGTGTTGGTAGTTTATAATTTTGTAGTTTCATGCCCCTCACTAGATCAACTCTAGTGTAAGATGGATGGATTCAATTTTTTGATTTGTAATAATATATGGCCATAAGAAAATGTGAACAATTTAGAAGCATTGAATTTAAAGTAGAAGGTGAAGGTGATGAACCTAATTATGCTAGGAGAGATTCATGAATTAGAAATAGTTATCGCTAACATAAATCAATATATGGGGAATCTTGAAGAAATGGAGAAAATCTTGGAGGTGCATATATGAAATCCATAGTGATGCCAAAGGTGGAAGACTCAAGATACCAAGAAGGAGTATCCTTCTTCCTCTTAAGTTCCATATCCTCTAAAAGTGGAGGCCAAAATGGAAATTCATTCATATGAAGGTGAAATTGCTGTTGAAACACTTGACCATTGGATTGCTAAATTTAATCTATATTTTAGTTTGTATCCTCATAGTAAATAATTTTAGTATCTCACCTACAAAATATTATCAACTAGAAGAAATAACATGTAAAAAGAACACAATGCTTGAAAAATAAATGCAAATATGCTTATAGTCATGAATTTGGAATAAATATTATAGGCCTCTTTGAGGGGGCAACCTCATTTAGAGAAACTAAATCTATTAAAAAATATGATTTCAAGATGATCTTCTCTTTATTACAAATTAATATAATTACCTCACAAGGAGAGACTTATGAGATACAACCAATGTGATATAAATATACCCACTTAATATGAATTCATTACATTATACAACTTCATGTGATGCATATGGAATACATCCACACAATGTAATATTAACTAAATAACTAAACCAATTATAGTGCTTAGAATAATAAAAGGTTAATAGATAAGGGTCCTAACATTCCCCCCTCCCCCCTTTTAAAATCCTTGTCCTCATAGCTTGAATTGTGGAAAATATTGTTGAAGCTAGTGGAGGGGGTCCTACGTGGTATTTTTTGGTTGAAATCCTCGCCACTAGACCAAAACCTTTGTGATGATGAGGTTATGTATTTAACATGATGGTTAGTCCAAAATATATTTTGGATTGAGGATCATGGACCTTCTTCTTATAGTTTGGGAAGCATTGATTGAATGTGAACATGTTGGGTAATAACCTTCTTTCAATAGGAAACATAGAAAACATGATGCATTTTGGAGGACAAGGGGAGATCTAACTTGTAGGACACTTCAACCACCCATTCTATTATCCAAAAGGGTACATACATTGTTTTTCCAACTTATGTTTGTCTATGAGATTTAGGGACATTTTCTTATATGGATGAAGACTAAAAAAGAATAAGTCCCTAATAGTGAACATGTGCTTAGAATGATGTTGACCAACTTGTTGTTGCATATGGTTTTGAGCCATGGCCAAGTTGTCCTTGAGAGTTTGATACTCCTGATGGTAGAGAGTTGAATTGACAACATGTACCTTAGAACTACTTGAAAAGAAGTATGTGATGGATGACAAAAGTTGGCCATACGTAACTTCGCATGATGTCATCTTGGTGAAAGGATAATAGGAGATGTACCACCATTCTACAAGGGGTATTCATTTATCCCATTGATTCTATTGTTCTAAAATAAATCAATGTAAATATATCTCCAAACATTTATTTTACTATCTCTATATGACCATTAGTTTGAAGGTGATATGCCTAGCTCATTTTTAGTTGTGTTCCTTGAAAATTTGATGGTGCATTACAAAATTTACTTGTGAAGGTGGGGTCATGGTCACATATAATGGAAGTGGGCATAATATGGAGGTTGAAGATTTGGTCAAGAAAAACTTGGGCTAATAGTATATTCTTTATAAGGATGATCCAATGAACAAAAGTGGACATACTTGGAGAGATGACCAACCACCACTAAAATGATTGAATTACCATTTGAATTAGGAAACTTTGTAATAAAATCCATGGAAATGTCTATAGATATTGCAGTTAAAATTAACAATGGTTGTAAAGTACCCATAGTCTAGGTAGTTTTAATTTTGTGGTGTTCACATGTATCATATTCCACAATAAATTATTTGATCATTTTTCATTAGACAACCCATAAAAGTGTGTTTCAAATGTTCTTTCATACATATTTAAGAATCATGAATTCCTTGTGGAAGGAGATGCATACAACTCCCATACAAGTGGTGCCCAAAGAAAACAAACTGTAGAAAGAATAATTCACACTTTGTAACACAAGTATTAGCCATCCCAAGTGTATTTGACTCTTAGTTTTGGGATCAATTTCTAGTTGATGAATAATATGCTAAATTTGGACATCGTACTACTAATTTACCATATTGGACCTTCCACCACCAATATATAGTTAGTAAGGATAAAACACATAATAACCCCTAGTAATTAAATTCTTGAGATAAAGAATCTACCACCACATTCTCCTTCCCTTTTTTGTAGAAAATTTTGTAATAATAGAATTTCATAATCACAGGTTGATATTTTTGTGACCCACTTTTACTGTTATAAAGAGGACATGTTGTTCTAAGAAGCACTTGAGGCTATACTAATATTTTTTATATGAAAGTTTCTTCCCACAAGATATGACCACCATTTATTGAAAATATGAAGATTGAAAAACATCTCCCTCTCATGAATTGATTTGGAAAGATTCTACTTGGCAAGTGTGTTGTTGGTAAATGCTAACAATCTAGCTTCCTACATTAATATGACTCCAATACCACTTATTTAATCACCACTTTATATGCTAAATGGTTTGGAAAATTCTAGAAGATAAATTATTGGTGTAGTCCATAATCATTCTTGAGGAAATCAAGAATCCTTCTAGATAGTACTTGTGGCCACAAAAATGTAATCTTTTAACATGGTGGTCAATGGGACAATAATTTACCATAGTCCTTGAAAGATTTCCTATCATAGCCCATGAGACCTAAAAATCCTATAATACTTTTGAGATTTTTGGATTTGGACCAATTCTTCATATCTTTAAATTTTTAGAGTCTAAATTAATTCCTTGTATTGACACAATATTCCTAATATACTCTCTTTATTTGGCTAAAATAACACTTGGATTGCTTTACACATAACTAGCTCATTGAAATGAATTGGATTGTTTGATCTAGGTGAATGAGGTTCTCTTCTCATGTCCCATTGTATATGAATATACCATCAAAAAATAATAAGATGAATTTCTTGAGAAAATGGTAAAAAGTTTGGTTTATTAAACTATTTGAGGCATTAATGAGGCTAAATGACACAACCAAAAATTTGTTGTGGCCCTCACAAGTTTAAAAGGTGGTATTAGGAGTATCCTCTCTACACATGGGGTCCCTCCACAATAACCTCTCTCAATTTTGGTCAACTCCAATCCTTTTGACCGTGCTGAAATCAAATGCATTCTTGCAAAATACTTTAGTTTCATGCAATGGAAAGGTTCTAGGAGTGAAATTTTGCATTCCACAGCTCATGGGACTGAACCAACTACACCAATGCATTGGGGTGGGTGGGTAAATGCTAGGGGATGTCTCGTTTTGTGTGCCAAGTGTCATAGTCATTTAGGGCAATAGGCTACTGACAAAGTCCCTTAAGATCAAGAGCAAACAATTGCCCAACTTTGACAGAGTAGTTCTTAGAATTTGTAGTAGCTAGGAATGTTTTGTTTAGACCTACAGGTGCATGTCAGGTCCTTCCACAATAACCTCTCTCAGTTTTGGTCAACTCCAAACCATTTGATCGTGCTAAAATCAAATGCATTCTTGCAAAATACTTCAATTTCATACAACACAACCTTGCTAGGAGCCATATTTTTTGTTATACTTGTCGTGGGGCCAAACTGATAGTGATAATGCATTGGGATGGGTAGGTAAATGCTAGGGGAGGTCTTATTTTGTGTGCTAAGTGTCCTAGTCATTCAAGGCAGTAGGCTACCAACAAAGTTACTTAAGGGCCCTAAGAGAAAAAAAAATGCCAAGCTTTGACGGAGTAGTTCTCAGAATTCGTGGCAGATGGGAATGTTCCATTCAGACCTACAAGTAAACATAGGGTCCATACACAATAACCACTCTTAGTTTACTCCAATCCATTTGACCCTACTGAAATCAAATGCATTCTTGCAAAATGTTTTAGTTTCATGTAGTGGAAAGGTGCTAGGAGTGACATTTTGCATTCCACAGCTCGTGGGGCAAAACTGATAGCACAAAAATGTTAGGGTGGGCAAGTAAATGCTAGGGGAGGTGGCATAGTCATGGTAGGAGGGTTCACAAAATGAACTATCCAGACCATGCAACAAGAGTAACATAATGAAAACAACTCAAAGATATGAAACAAATGCATATTCAGTCGTTCAGTATATCATAGAAATCAAGTACAAATAGACTGGCAACATGCGGGCTTACAATTAGGGCTCACAGGTCTGATTACAAAATATTAAAATACGCACAAGATATAGCTTTGAATTGCCTTCGCAAGAATTTGAACTAGGAATTTATGCTATTGATCCTAACTACTTTCCTAGGCATCTATTACAACAATATATATCATCTCTAGAACATATGATTCCTCCACAATAGCCAAGGAAGATTACAAACTCCAATGAAGAGCTGTAACGTGTGTACACGGGTAGGTTGGACCTAAATGAATAGAGCTTCTCTGCAAACGAATGGAATGATGTGCAGATCTCAGGAAAGGTCGGCCATGAACCAAAGGTCATTAGATGATGTGCCATTAGGCTCCACAAGTCAGGAAATGCTCCACAGGTCTTCTTCTTTAGCTGATTGTCTAAGACTATTAGGATGCTCTGTTCTGAGAAAATAATTGATCTTCTAATAGCAATATCTTTCCAGTGACTTAACCAAATACTCTGAGAATTGGATATGATATGCATGAATGAATCTAGATGCTAATTCCAGCTCCACAAGGTCTAAAATGCAACTGTGGCAGAATGTGAACCAAGATACTACAACTACTTCTGATTGAACTCCCTAAACTGAACTACAAACAAACTAAAATGCAAATATTTTTGGTTGATGCAAGATTTTTCTTGAACCAAGGATGCTCCTGCATTAGAAATCTAGGGTTATTGAAAAAGTGAGTCCCTCACTTTGTTGGGGCTAGAGAAAAACCAAGACGGTCCACCTCAGCTTGAGAAATCCATGTGATGAATCTTCTTCTGGTCTGCCTTTCCACTTCACAAAGTACTCTTTGTATTGTCTTCCTCTAGTGTTGCATCCAACTTTGTTGTCCAAAATGTATTCAACTTGCTCCAGTGCTTGTTGTGGTAACTACTTCAAGTCTTCTTCAATGCTGACACTGAACTCTGCTTCATAATATTGATATAGGTCTACAATGTTGAATATAGGTGATATACCCAATGTCTCTGGTAATTCCTGTTTAATGTAAATTTGGGATTTGTTAATTTAGTGTTGTTTAGATGTTTGAATCCTCCTTTCACCCTATACATTCAAGGATCTAGGGTTGAGTGGCAATTCACTATCATACCCTAGGTCGCTATGAGATGTAGGGAAATTTGGATTAGGGAATTTAATTATCAATTTTCCTTCTCTTGTGCTTAATTGACCATTAAAACCCTAATTTTACAAATACAACTGTAAACAAAAGAATAATAGAAAAAGCTCTTGCAAAGGGAAGCAAAATATCAAATCACAACATACCTATTTTTGGGGTTCCAAGGTGGAAGAGTTGAGGACAAAAGAGCGGGCACCCAAGTCTAATGCCCTACTTTTTGACCGGATCTGGAAACTCAGTTTGCAACTCTTCCCCATTGTTCTAGAGATTTTCCTGTCATGGAAGTTGGAGGACTAATGAGCGGGCACCCAAGCCCAGGGTGCTATTTTTCTTCTTGTTCTACAATTTCAGCACTTCAAGATGCCTTCCTGCAACTTCACTTTGTCCATCCCCGCAACCTGTAACTTGCAACCATGAAAAATTTGGGAGGGGGTTATGGTGTTTAGAGGCTTGCCTCAGTCAAGCCTCGGAGGACACTTAAGTCTTTGAACACCGTTGTTAGATAGATAGTGCATGCCCTTGTGAGGTAGAGGCAAAAACCAAAGGAAATGATGATAAAAACACAATATAATCTCACCTTGTAGTGAAGCTCTCATGGGAGGAAGATGTTCTTCATTCTATGAGGAAATGGATGCTCAAATCTACAAATACAAACACATACACCACACAAGTCTGCTCTTGCAACCCAATGAAAGCCTTGAATCACCTTGAGAATGTATGAACATCATAATTGTCATCTAGTTTACAAATGAATGCCTAAATATGCTTTTATATGCAACTACAAACACTGCCGCCAAGATTTTCATAATTCAAACTTATCGTGTCGACATAGGCCTCAAATAATAGTCACAGGCCAACACCCAAAATTTGGGACTGCCCCAAAATAGGGTAGGACTAGGGCATGGGCGCCCAAGTCCTCCTCCCCTATTTTGGGTAGGGTAAGGCTCAAGGGGTCCTCCTAGGTCCCATTTGTTATGTTACCTAGGGCTCATTCCATCAGGATGCCAAATTATGAAGTAAGATGTCCTAAATGTACACTAAAGACCCGGGAGCTAAACCTTATGAGGGAAAAGCCCCCAAAGGGACATCTTTCGATGTTACATTTAGCCCCCACTTTAATGTATGTATAAATGCGAGGTAAGGTCACAAACACAACAAACACACCAAGCATGGAGAAGACACACCAATCACATAGAACATAGTAACATGCATGCAAAACACAGAGAAGACAGTTACAGTCATGCAGAACATAGAGAAGATAGTCAATGCATAGAAGACACATTAAGGCATAGAAGACAGGCATGATTTTTTTTCTTTTCTTTTTTTCATATATGTGAAATGTAGATGTAAGTACTGGAAAGTAAACAAATCTCCCATAATACATGATGCACTCATCGTGCAGGTCCTTGTATATATGGGGCAACACACATACAAGACATGCAAAACCTCCAAAATGAAGGAAGCACAACCCTAAGGTGTTGGTCTATATACTGCATATGGGGCAACAAACACACCACACAAAACAAGCATGCCAAAATGCACACACTTGAAGACATAGAGAAAAAATGACAGACAAGCGATGGTGTGTTCCCCATTTCTAGGCTCATCACCATCTTAGACACATTACAGGCATACACTGATGATTGGGCTTCTCCACAACAATCACTGAAAACATGCTTAAGGGTTGAGTTAGTCATAGAACCGCTCCCCACCTCTGTAGAGTACTTTTGAAAATGACATGATGATGCAATCTGCTCTGAGAAATACACCATCCCTGCCTCTACAGAGGGCTTAAGAAAAAGGATATGCTCGATATCCTACCTACATAGAGGGCTTACATGATTGATTGATTGATTGCAAATAAACTCAGGATGCATGATGCACTCATCGTGCAGGTCTTTACACTTGAGGACAAACGCATTATTAACATCTACAACAAACATCTTACCTTATATATGCCCCCACCTTAAGGTGGTTGATATCAGTTATCGATATCAAGCATGTTAAGGTAGGAATAAAACACACAAGGGAACACTGACTTTCGCAAAGCCCATGCCCCCCGGAGGTGACATGTACTTTATGATCACCAAATGTTCCCACAAACACATACCTACAAGAAACATGTTAGTGTCTACAAGATCATGATAAACAACAACATCAATGCATATGATTAACCACACAAAGAGCCAAGGTTATACAATGAATTTGGAGTTTGAGGATAACCGTGGGCCTATATCATGAAGCTCTCTGAATTGAGTATCGCCAAGGCTAGATTCAAAGACAAACAAAGGTGTACAGAGTAGCAGTATTGTTAAGGTTTGTAAATGCGATAGAAACATCATCAAATTCACTACACAGAAAGCATGAGTGCTTCCACTAGCCAAGCATCAGATAAGATATACAACCCCATCGTCATATTAGGAACTAAGTCCAATTTTTTGATTTCTCACAAAAGGGATGCTAGGTCCACATCAGTATAAATGTTTTTTGTCATCCGCCTTCTTAGAGATGGAAACACTAGATGAAGGGAAACAATAAATAAGAGAGGAGAAACAAGTGTCTTAGGGACAATCATGTAGGAGGGTGCCCCCAGGTCACCAACTGCAATGCTATATTTGTAAGACACAACACACAACAATGAAATTAGAGAGAGAGGCAATATAGAAGAATGATGATACAAATAGAAGGACACAATAGAGGTGGTCTCCTGGTATCCTAGACCTTATGGGAGAATCTGAGGTCATCCCAGGAGGCCTAAACAACACATAACACATCATGAGGGAAGCACATCATGAGAGAGATAAAGGGTTAGAGATACCTACCTGTAGGGTCTTCATGCTAAGTCCCATCATCAAGTAGGTCATCGTCATACTCCCATTCCCTAATGTTAGAGGAAGGTGGGATATAAGGTATCATAGCCCAATTCATGTCTTGCTCATCATGTTGTTCATTGTTAGGATCATGTTTATTTGGTTTAATGTTAGGATCAATGTTTTCTTGTTGAGATGCAAGGTAAACTCGTCACCTTCTCTTCCTCCTTTTTGCACGTTGATGTTGTTGTGCTTTACGACTTAGTTTTTGTAACATAGGGCTTTTCTTTGTTATGGATGTTTGTGTTGTAGAGGAGGAAGCACTAGGATCAAAGTTCATTTGTCTAGGTGGAATGTTTTCCTGTTGAAGCTTATTAGCATACTTATTCTCTATCCTCTTAGTGATGTCCAAATGAATTGAATATTCAAACAAAGGAGGGACATTAAAGGTCTTATCTTCCTTAGTGAAATCCAAGGTGTGTGAACAATCCAATAAAGGAAGAAGGTTGGTGGGATGATCCATAGAGTTAGGAATTTGATTATTGTTAAATGAATGCTCATTTTCTACCCATGGAATGTTCTTTGTTAAAGGGAGCTCTTCATTCACTAATGCTTCATCTTGGCCAGGGAGAGCAGTAGAATTACTAAAGCTATACCCAGTATTCTAAATTGAGTATTTGGTTATAGGGGAAGTAGGATAACTTATGGTATCAGCATTAGCTTTTCCCTTGCTACTCATGGAAAAGAACTCAGTTAATTTTTCTAACAACATAGGATATTCACTCATGAGGGTTAAAAATTGGTCAAAATCAAGATCTTTGATAAATGTATTGAAAAATGACATGAACGTGACATTTCAATGTAAGATCAGATTTTGAAAAGCCTTTTCAACTTTATGCAAAAGTCAAGTGCAAAACTATATGCAAAAATGATCTTAAAATGCTTGATTTTTGGTAGTTTTTCAATGCAAATGAATGAAAAAAAGGGTGTTGAAAGGATTTTGATCAAGGGTAGAAATTTATATGTCTTATATCTGTCCAAAATAGAAATAGTATCCCTTACAATACACTCTTGATGCAAATCCAAGATAATGACAAGTCAAAATATAGTGAAAATATGTAGAAATAGACACTTTTTTCACCAAAATTCAATTCAAGATAGCATAAAAAGGGGTGTTGTGAGAAAAAGGATGATGGAAACAAAATAATATTAGTAATAACAGCCATTTGATGCTAAAATACCCAACACAACACACTTTTAGTGCCAATTAAGGTCAAACCCTAGTGAAAATATAGCAAAATATGCAATTTTTTCACAGTTTCTCAATTCCAAGACCTAGAAAAAGGGGTCTTGTAATGAATTTTAGGATATGAAGAAAATAATATTGATTATATCAGTCACCTAAATCCATAAAACTTGTCACAACATGCTTGGAGTGCAAACTAGGTCAAACCCTAGGGCAAAAATAGCTAAAATATGTAGTTTTTCACTAAATTTTCAATACAAGAGCCCGTTAAAAGGGTGTTGTGAAGATTTTTAGGAGAGGAAGAAAATTATTACTCTAATAAAAGCCAATTAATGCAAAAATAATTTTCACAACATGCCTATGGTGCAAGTTTAGAGAGTCGATAAGGCCAAATTTAGTGAAAATCAGTGTTTTTGAAGCCCTGGGTTTTGGGATCTTGACACAAGATGCTATGTGAATTTTTTGAAGTCTGATTTATGATGAAAATTAAATAATCTCAGATATGAAAATGATTTCCAATCTTGAACATGCAAAATGCCAATGCAAATCTAATGAAAATGCATGAAAATTGCTAGTTTTTTTATTGAAATTTTCTATGCAAAAATGCAAATATTTAAAATCTAAATGAATATCTACACTAAAATAAAAGACTAAATCCAAATGAAAATTTAAATGAGCCTCTAAAATCAGTTTAAAATTTTGAAATAAGATTTTGCCTACTAACCCTAGATTTTGGAATTACTAGGTTATATGAAAATTGTCAAAATTTCTACAAAACCCTAGCAAATTAATAATGAAAATGTAATGCAAATTATTATTTTTTTATATTTTTCTGTACTTTATATCATATATAATGTAAAAATCATGAATCAGAGAAATTTAGAAAGAATTGATGCAATTTAGTAATCTATATGAAAATGCAAGCTAGGGTTTTTAATTTTTTGCAAATTTTTCAAATTTTTTTGTAATTTTCTCAATGCAATAAGATGAAAAACTATATGAATAAATGAAATCAATCCAAATATGAAGACACACACTCAGAAAGTTACAATTTAAGTCCAAAAATACAGGTTCACCAAAATGTTTAGGGTAAAATTAGGATTTGTTAATTTAGTGTTGTTTAGATGTTTGAATCCTCCTTTCACCCTATACACTCATGGAAATTCACTATCATACCCTAGGTCATTTTGAGATGTAGGGAAACTTGGATTATGGAATTTAATTATCAATTTTCCTTCTCTTGTGCTTAATTGACCATTAAAACCCTAATTTCACAAATACGTCTGTAAACAAAAGAATAACAGAAAAAAATCTTACAAATGGAAGAAAAATATCAAATCACAACATACCTATATTTGGGGTTCTGAGAGGGAAGAGTCAGAGACAAAAGAGTGGGCGTCCAAGTCCTATTCCCTGCTTTTTGTTCGAATCTAGAAAATCAGTCTGCAACTCTTCCTCACTGTTCCAGAGATTTTCCCATCACGAAAGTTGGAGGACTAATGAGCAGGTGCCCAAGTCTAGGGTGTTGTTTTTCTTCCTAATTTTTTTTAATTTTGGCACTTCAAGATGCCTTCCTGCAACTTCACTTTGTCTAGCTCCGCAACCTGTAACCTGCAACCATGAAAACTTTGGGAGGGGGTTGTGGTGTTTAGAGGCTTGCCTCTGTCAAGCGCCGAAGGACAGTTAAGTCTCTAAAAACCATTGTTAGATAGAGAGTGTAGGCCCTTGTGAGGCAGAGGAAAAAACCAAAGGAAATGATGATAAAAACATGATATAATGTCACCTTGTAGTGAAGCTCTCATGGGAGGAAGATTCTCTTCATTCCATGAGGAAATGGATGCTCAAATCTACAAATACAAACACATACACAACACAAGTCTGCTCTTGCAACCCAATGAAAGCCTTGAATCACCTTGAGAATGCATGAACATCACAATTGTCATCTAGTTTACAAATGAATGCCTAAATATGATTTTATATGCAACTACAAACACTCCCGTCAAGATTTTCATAATTCAAACTTACCATGTCGGCATAGGACTTAAATAACGGTCACAAGCCAACACCCAAAATTTAGAACTACCCCAAAATAGGGTAGGACTAGGGTGCGGGTACCCAAGTCCTCCACCCTAGTTTGGGCAGGCTAAGGCTCAAGGGGTCCTCCTAGGTCCCATTTGTCATGTTACCTAGGGATCATTCCATCAGGATACCAAATTATGAAGTAAGATGTCCTTAATGCACACTAAAGACCCGGGAGCTAAACCTTATGAGGGAAAAGCTCACAAGGGGACATTTTTTGACGTTACAATTCCACTTCATATGCATTTCTTGAATCAAGTTGTCTAAGTATCCTACAAGGTCCAAACTTCTTCATCTTCAACTTGTTATATGTTCCAACTAGAAATCTTTCTTTTCTCAAATATACCATTACTTCATCTCCCACTGCAAATTCCTTATGTATTCTCTTCTCATTTTCCTTTTCTTTATACTTACTATTCATTTCCTCTAAATGCTTATTAACTTGATCATGCATTGTCTTCATGTGATCTGCAAATTCTTCTACTTCTGCACTTCTCTTTTCTTCCAGGCCAATGCCTCTCAATTTTGCAACTCCTCTAGGGTTTAATCCGGTAAAAATCTCAAAAGGTGTTCTTCCGGTGCTCCTATTTACTGAATTATTGCATGCAAACTCCTCTTGTGAAAGAATCAAATCCCAACTTCCTACTTTCTCTCCAACCAAACATCTCAACAAGTTTCCCAAACTCCTATTTACTACTTCTATTTGTCCATCAGTCTGTGGATGAAATGTTGAGCTGAACTTCAATTTTTTCTTCATCTTCTTCCAAAGTGTCTTCCAAAAATATTCAAGAAATCTAGTGTCTCTGTCTAATACTATGCTCTTAGGTAATCCATGCAATCTCACAATCCCCTTGAAAAATAGGTTAGCTACATGTACTGCATCAGTTGTCTTCTTACAAGGTATGAAATGTGTCATCTTTGAAAATCTATCTACCACTACAATATTGAATCATGTCCTCTTTGTGTCTTAGGCAATCCCATCACAAAATCCATACTTATGTCTTCCCAAGGTCTCTCTGGTATTGTCAAAGGTTTATACAATATAGTATTCTGACTACTCCCTTTTGCAACTTGACAAATTCTACAACTCTACAAATTTCCTAGCATCCTTATGTATCTGAGGCCAAAAGTAATTTTCACTCACCAAGGCTATTGTCTTATCAATGCCAAAATGTCATGCCAATCCACCACTGTGTTTCTCCTTGATCAAATTATCTCTCATTGAACTTCTAGGTATGCATAGCTGACTTCCTTTGAACAACATATCTTCTTGAATGAAATAATCCAACCACTCACCCCTATCTATCACAATAGGTTCCTTACATGCTTTACAAGGTTCTACAAAATCAATATCTCCCTCATACATGTTCTTCAATTCATCAAATCCCATCACTTCAATTCTCATCTCTGTCAACAAGTTCCTTCTCCTACTCAATGCATTAGTAACTTTGTTTAATTTTCCACTCCTATGTTTCAACACAAAATTATAACTTTACATGAACTCTACCCATCTTATATTTCTCTGATTCAACTTTCCTTGATTGTTCAAATATTGCAAAGCTTGATGATCTATATACAACACAAACTCCTTAGGCAATAAGTAATGTCTCCACTTCTTCAAGGCTTGAATTATAGCATAAAACTCTTGATCATAAACTGAATACCTTCTTCTTGCATCATTCAACTTCTCACTAAAATATGCTACAGGACTTCCTTCTTGGCTTAATACTGCTCCAATTACATTTCCACTTGCATCACAATCTACTTGAAATACCTTATCAAAATCCAGTAATGCTAAAATAGGTTACTCTATCACTTTCTTCTTCAACAGTTCAAAACTTTTATCTACTCTTGATGTCCACTTAAAGTCTTTCCTATCACCTCTCATTGTCTTTGTCATAGCGTTACAAACTGAACTAAATTTTTTGATGAACTTCCGGTAGAAACTAGCTAATCCATGAAATGATATGACTTCTCCAATGCTCTCTGGTGTAGGCCATTCAACAATTGCTCTTACTTTCTCAGGGTCCATCTTCAATCCTTTCATAGATATCACAAATCCCAAGTATACCAATTTTTCTTTCATGAAACTACATTTCTTTATGTTTATCAACAATTTCTCTTCTCTGAGTCTCTACAAAACTTGTCTCAGGTGCTACAAATGTTCTTCCTTTGTCCTACTGAAAATCATAATGTCATCCAAATACACAATAAAATACTTACCCAAGAATTTCTTCAAGACTTCGTTGATCAATCTCATGAAAGTACTAGGTGCATTTGTCAATCCAAAAGGCATCACTAACCACTCATACAATCCTTCATTTGTCTTAAAAGTAGTCTTCCATTCATCTCCTTCTCTAATTTGATCTGATGGTATCCACTCTTCAAATCTATCTTTGTAAAATATTTGTTCCACTAAAAATATCCATGATATCATCTATCCTAGGTAAAGGAAATCTATACTTAATGGTGATCTTGTTTATTTCTCTAGAGTCAGTACACATTCTCCATTCTCCATCTTTCTTAGGTGCTAACACTACAGGGACTGTACAAGGACTGAAACTTTCCCTAATCAAACCCTTCCTCAACAATTCTTGTATCTACCTATTTAGTTCTTCATTCTCTGTTGGTGTCATTCTATGTGCTACTTTATTAGGCAAACTAGCTCCCTGTATAAGATCCATGTGATGACTGATACTCCTGATTGGTTGCAATTCTTCAAGTACATTATCTAATATGATGTCTTTATATTATGTTAGAAATTCTTTTATCTCCTCCGGTTGTGATTCTTCAGTCTCCTTCAATGTTTTAGGCTTCTTAGGAATCAAAGCATAACATAGGTTCTCATGTCTCAAACCATCCAAGAATTTCCTCCCATCTACCAAACAGATTCTAGCATTCCCACATACTTCACTCTTAAGATCATCTTCCAAAGGAATCAAAGTAATTCTCTTCCCATTTGATGTTATAGTGTATGTATTCTTTCTCCCATCATGTATAGCTTTTCTATCATACTGCCAAGGTCTACCCAACAAAATATGACAAACATCCATGGACATAATATCACATAATACTTGATCATGATAAGATCCAATATGAAATTTCACCAAACATTGTTCACTCACCAGTACCTTATGATCATCCTGAATCCATACTATCTGATAGGGCTTAGGATGTTTCAGTCTTTCCAACTTCAGCTTAGTCACCATCTCCTTTGAAACTAGGTTATCAGAACTACCACTATCAATAACAACTTTGCAACACTTACCTCCTGATTTGCATCTAGTTCTGAACAAACTCTTCCTCTACAGTGATTCCTCATTTGTTTTTGCATGAAAAAGTGCTCTCCTCATCACAAGTGATTCACCTTTCTCAGGTTTACCCACTGAACTAGGTGATTCAATAGGTTCTTCTTCAACATAGGCTATTCTTCCACTATTCTCTATTCTTTTGCTTGTACTCCCTTGATTACATTCAAATGCTCTATGTCGTTCACCTCCACACTTGAAATAGGTGCCTCTAAATATTCTCTTATCAAATCTTCTTCCTTCTCTTCTGTGTCCTTCATTTCTTTATACACTAGGGTTTCCTCTCTAGTAAAAGTTTATGTCATCTCTCTGGTAAGCATTATTATCTCTATCATCCTTCTTAAATAGGTTGTCTATCTTGTTTTTCTCTAGATGTGATTTGTATCCTCTGAAAAATGTTCTTCCTCTCTGAAATTTACCTCCTCTGCCTCTCTATTTCTGATCATGCCTCTTATTCAGTTTCTCTTCAACTTTCAAGGCAAACTGATATGATTCCTCCAAAGATGTCATCCTCACCAAACTTAGTTCTTATTGAATGTTTAATCTCTATCCATTGATGTATCTAGCCACTTTCTCTTTGCTTTCTTCACTATGCCCTATTCTTACGATCATCTTATGAAACTCTTCAATATACTCCTTCACAGATTTCTCCTTTTGCCTCAGGTTCTGCAATCTTTTCAACAACTCCAGCTTATAGTCAGCAGGTATAAATTCATTCTTCAATTTTGTCACCATCCTATCCCATTTCATAATCTTTTCTTTTCCTCTTTTGTTTCTATCCAACTAAACTTCTTTCCACCATATAGCCACATGTCCTTTCAACTTTGTCTTTGCAAATTTCACCTTCTCTAGATCATCAACTTCTTCATACTTAAAGTATTCTTCCATGACATTTGTTCACTCAATCAATTCTTCAAGGTTCAAATTACCAGTGTAATTTGGTACATCAACTCTAGGTCTCTTTCTAATCTTTGAAATAGCTTGCAACATCTTGACTTTATCTAATTCTTCTTCTTCACCTCCTAGGGTTTCACCAATTTGTTCAACAAACTGAAATTCTTCTTCATCATCACTTTCAACATTAGGTCTAGGTGTCAATCCTCTTTGCCTATCTTCTTCAACAACATCCAATCAAATTCTCATTGTTTTCATCATTTCCATCATCTCATCCATCCTACCATCCATTGTTCCAACAACAGCAACTCTCCTTAGCGGCATCTTCCTAGGATTGAGTGTAAACTACCTCAAATTTGGCGATCGGGCTACAAGGTGACAACTATCTCACAATTGTCAATCAGTTGCAACACAAGTAACCTACCTCAATTTGATGATCTATCCATAGCAAGATCTTATGGAATTCCTTTGGCCACTTTGCTCACTTCACTCCCAAAGATTCAAACTTTCACTCTGATACCACTTGGCGCAGTCACGGTAGGAGGGTTCACAGAATGAACTATCCAAACCCTGTAACAAGAGTAACACAACAAAAACAACTCAAATATATGAAACAAATGTAGATTCAGCCATTTAGTATATCATAGAAAAGTACAAATAGGTCGAAAACATGCAGGCTTATAATTAGGGCTCACAGGCTTGATTATAGAATATCAGAATATGCACAAGATATAGCTTTGAAGTCCCTTCACAAGAATTTGAACTAGGAAATTATGCTATTGATCCTAACTACTTTCCTAGGCATCTATTACAATAATATATATATCATCCCCAGATTATATGATTCCTCTGCATCGGCTAAGGAAGGTTACAAACTCCAATAAAGAGCTGTAACTTGTGTACATGAGTAGGTCAGACCTAAATGAATAAAACTTCTCCGCAAATGAATGGAATGACATGTGGATCTCGAGGAAGGTCAGCCACAAACCAAAGATCATTAGATGATGTGTCATTAGGCTCCACATGTCAGGAAATGCTTTGCAGGTCTTCTCCTTTAACCGATTATCTGAGATTGTTAGGATGCTCTATTTGAAGAAAATAGTTGATCTTTTGATAGCGATTTCTTTTCGGTGACTAAACCAAATTCTCTAAAAATTGCATATAATGTGCATGAATGAATCTAGATGCTAAGTCCAACTCTACAAGGTTTGAAATGCAAATGCGGTAGAATGCAGACCAAGATAGTGAAACTGCTTCGACTAACTACCTGAATTGAACTAGAAAAAGAAACAAACTAAACTACAAACAAACTAAAATGCAAATGTTTTTTGGTTGATGCAAGATTGCTCTTGAACTAGGGATGCTCCTACATCAGACATTTGGGGTTATTGAAAAAGTGAGTCCCTCACTTTGCTGGGGCTAGAGGAAAACCAAGACGGTCCACCTCAGCCTGAGAAATCCATGATGAATCTTCTTCAAGTCTATCTTTCCACTTCACAAGGTACTCTTTGTATTGTCTTCCTCTAGCGCTGTCCAACCCTACTGTCCAAAATGTATTCAACCTGCTCCAGTGCTTGTTGTGCTAACTACTTCTTCAAGTCTTCTTCAATGCTGACATTGAACTCTGCTTCATGATACTGATATAGGTCTGCAATGTTGAATATAGGTGATATACCCAATGTATGTAGCAATTCCACTTCATATGCATTTCCTGAATCAAATTATCTAAGTATCCTACAAGGTCCAAACTTTTTCATCTTCAACTTGTTATATGTTCCAACTAGAAATCTTTCTTTTTTTAAATATACCATTACTTCATCTCCCACTGCAAATTCCTTATGTCTTCTCTTCCCATTTGCCTTTTCTTTATAATTACTATTCATTTCCTCCAAATGCTTCTTAATCTGATAATGCATTGTCTTCATGTGATCTACAAATTCTTCTGCTTCTGCACTTCTCTTTTCTTCTAGGCCAATGTCTCTCAATTCTACAACTCCTCTAGGGTTTAATTTGGTAACAATCTCAAAAGGTGTTCTTCTGGTGCTCCTATTTATTGAATTATTGTATGCAAACTCCACTTGTGAAAGAATCAAATCCCAACTTCCTACTTTCTCTCCAACCAAACATCTCAACAAGTCTCCCAAACTCCTATTCACTACTTTTGTCTGTCTATCAGTCTGTAGATGAAATGTTGAACTAAACTTCAAAGTTGTCTTCATCTTCTTCCAAAGTGTCTTCCAAAAATATCCAAGAAATCTAGTGTCTCTATCTAAAAATATGCTCTTAGGTAATCCATGCAATCTCACTATCTCCTTGAAAAATAGGTCAGCTACATGTACTGCATTAGTTGTCTTCTTATAAGGTATGAAATATGCCATCTTTGAAAATCTGTCTACCACTACAAATATTGAATAATGTCATCTCTGTGTCTTAGGCAATCCCATCACAAAATCCATACTTATGTCTTCCCAAGGTCTCTCTGGTACTATCAAAGGTTTATACAATCTAATATTCTGACTACTCCCTTTTGCAACTTGATAAATCCTACAACTTTGCACAAATTTCCTAACATCCTTATGTATTTGAGGCCAAAAGTAATTTTCACTCACCAAGACTATTGTCTTATCAATGCCAAAATGTCCTACCAATCCACCACTATGTTTCTCCTTGATCAAATTATCTCTCATTGAACTTCTAGGTATGCATAATTGACTTCCTTTGAACAACATTTCTTCTTGAATGAAATAATCCAACCACTTACCCCTATCTGTCACAACAGTTTCCTTACATGCTTTCCAAGATTCTGTAAAATTAGTGTCTCCCTCATACGTGTTCTTTAATTCATCAAATCTCATCACTTCAATTCTCATTTCTATCAACAAGTTCCTTCTCCTACTCAATGCATCAACAAATTTATTTGATTTTCCAGTCCTATGCTTCAACATAAAAGTATAACTCTGCATGAACTCTACCCATCTCATATGTCTCTGATTCAACTTTCCTTGACTGTTCAAATATTACAAAACTTGATGATCTGTGTACAACACAAACTCCTTAGGCAACAAGTAATGTCTCCACTCCTTCAAGTCTTGAATTATGGCATAAAAATCTTGATCATAAACTTAATATCTTCTTACATCATTCAACTTTTCACTAAAATATGCTACAGGTCTTCCTTCTTGGCTTAATAATGCTCCAATTTCATTTCCACTTGCATCACACTCTACTTGAAATAGCTTATCGAAATCTGATAATGCTAAAACATGTTTCTCTGTCACTTTCTACTTCAAGAGTTCAAAACTTTATCTACTCTTGATGTCCACTTAAAGTCTTTCCTGTCACCTCTCATTGTCTCTGTCATAGGGTTACAAACTGAACTAAAATTTCTGATGAACTTCTGATAGAAACTAGCTAATCCATGAAATGATCTGACTTCTCCAATGCTCTCCGGTGTAGGCCATTCAACAATTGCTCTTACTTTCTCAACGTCCATCTTCAATCTTTCCACAAAAATCACAAATCCCAAGTATACCAATTCTTCTTTCACGAAACTACATTTCTTGATGTTTATCAGCAATTTCTCTTCTCTCAGTCTTTACAAAACTTAACTCAGGTGCTACAAATGTTCTTCCTTTGTCCTACTGAAAATTAGAATGTCATCCAAATACACAATAATAAACTTACCCAAGAATTTCTTCAAGACTTTGTTCATCAATCTCATACAATCCTTCATTTGTCTTAAAAGTAGTCTTCCATTCATCTCCTTCTCTGATTTTGATCTGATGGTATCCACTCTTCAAATCTATCTTTGTGAAATATTCTTCTCCACTCAGACAATCCATGATATCATCCATTCTAGGTAAAGGAAATCTATACTTAATGGTGTTCTTGTTTATTGCTCTAGAGTCAGTACACATTCTCCATTCTCCATCTTTCTTAGGTGCTAACAATACAAGTACTTCACAAGGACTCAAACTTTCCTTGATCAAACCCTTCCTCAGCAATTCTTGTATCTGCCTATTTAGTTCTTCATTCTCTTTTGGTGTCATTCTATGTGTTTCTTTATTAGGCAAACTAGCTCCCTGTATAAGATCCATGTGATGACTGATACTCCTGATTGGTGGCAATCCTTTAGGTACATTATCTAATATGATGTCTTCATATTCTGTCAGCAACTATTTTATCTCCTCCAATTGTGATTCTTCACTCTCCAATATTTCAGGCTTCTTAGGAATCAAAGCATAACACAGGTTCTCATGTCTCAAACCATCCAAGAACTTCCTCCCATCTATAAACAGATTCTAGCATTCCCGCATACTTCACTCTTAGGATCATCTTCCAGAGGAATCAAAGTAATTCTCTTCCCATTTGATGTTATAGTGTATGTATTCTTTCTCCCATCATGTATAGATTTTCTATCATACTGCCAAGGTCTACCCAACAAAATATGACAAACATCCATGGACATAATATCACACAATACTTCATCATGATAAGATCCAATATGAAATTTCACCAAACATTGTTCACTCACCAATACCTTATGATCATCCTGAATACATGATATCTGATAGGGCTTAGGGTGTTTCAGTTTTTTGAATTTCAGCTTAGTCACCATCTCCTCTGAAACTAGGTTATTAGAACTACCACTATCAATAACAACTTTGCAACACTTACCTCCTGATTTGCATCTATTCTGAACAAACTCTTCCTCTGCGGTGGTTCCTCATTCATCTTTGCTTGAAAAAGTGCTCTCCTCATTACAAGTGATTCTCCTTTCTTAGGTTTGCCCACTGAACTAGGTGATCCAACAGGTTCTTCTTCAACATAAGCTGCTCTTCCATTGTTCTCTGTTATTTTACTTGTATCCTAGAGATTTTTTTAGTGGTGAATATTTGCCAATTAGCAAATATTCTCCAATTATTGTAGATTGGCCAAGTCAAAATTTGGGAATAAATCACATCCAATAGGGTAGTCAAATCGCCTAGATTTTATGTATTATCAGTTGAATGCACATCAATTTATTTTATGAGAACAACTTAGCAATATTTTCGCCATAACAAACTACGTGTTTCAAATGGGTCGACTAATATTTTCGTGTGGAATTTCAAAAGCAAGTACTAAATCACCTATATATTCACCAATACTATTAAAATAACATTGTGTATCAGGACACATTTTGCCAACTCCATTAAATGGTCATTGTGCATGAGGACCCATTTCGCCAACCCCATTACATGGTCATTGTGCGTGAGGACCCATTTTGCCAATTAAAATTTACAAGTAGTTGATTGCAATTATTTCTCTCTTCATTGTTGCAAAGCATGTTGTCCCCTTTTGTTTCATCTTTTAATTCATTATTCTCAATGCTATGATAATACATATATGGCTGTACCTCTATATAATCTAACTCATTACTGATGTATTCCTCAGTCGGTGTATCCCCAATAAAATATTTAATATTGTAATCCTCATCCCAGGTGGATAGTTGATCTTCGATACTTTCATCTTTATTCACATCTAAAATATTATCCCATGTTTGCTCTATTGGTTGTGTTGTTTGATCAGCTTCTCCATATCTATCAATGATATCATTATTGGATTCAATATTGATAGCATCCTTAGATCTTTTCTTATCTATAATACCAATCACTTCATCCACTTGGTAAAAAATAACTGATTTTAATGACTCAAGCCAATAAATTGAATTAGGTTCATATACTCTCATGAATTGTTCTAGGTTAAGCATTGGGAAAAATATATTGCATTATGCCCACCTCTTACCTACCACATGTGGGTGTGCCTTAACCTCCATGTTCCCGCCTTTCACTTCACAAACAAGAGAATGCCACATGTCGCCATGTTGCGGCCGTGCAGCATAGATTCCATCATGTGAGATTCTCCTTGCGATGATGCGCAACTGTTGGATCAAGTCTTTAGTTGATGAAGGGTCTTTAGTGGGATATTATGCCATCTTAGATTCTTTGACATGTGTCATTCTATGGCAGCCGCACAACAAATATTCTCTCCTGACAGATTCTTCATGCATCCTTGCGCGACCATTAGATTTTGCCCTTCCTACAGATCATTTTACCAACAACAACAGGTAACCTCTAGATTAAGGGGTCAGTCAACTTATGAATATTAGGACATGAAGTCATGACTTAACTGACCGACAACCTACTCACACATTAATGTCTCAAGCCATCCGCTGTTTGCTTAAATTCTTCAACATTAGATGGCTAAGATTAAAACATCTTGCCGAGGAATTTCCCATGTGTCTTAATAAAATATTTAATAGCTCACCCTTTAAGTCTCTTAGGGTTGCTTCGAAATATTTGCTAAAGCATTTAAAAAGTGGACCTTGCTAGGTTGACCCATTCCCCACCAAGCGGTGATTGACAAGATTAGGTATAAGGGGCTGGTAAACAACACAGTTTTTATGGCTCAGGTTTCAACTTAGATAGCTGGCAACTGGAGGTAGCAAGTCAACATAAGATTACGCAAAGGGTTTCTCGTATGAAATGTCAACCATTGATATTTGGAAATCTAACAGGTCAAGTGTTATTCTAGAGGCTTGAAGTCGCTGGTCTAGTGTCTCAGACATTTTCTTCCGGAATGCAACTACAACCGTCCATAAAAAATTCATCAAACGATTGTCTGTTATATTATTTTACACTGACATATTGCTTTAGACATAATAAATATGTGTAAAATTTGTCCTGGAATAGAACAATATGACCCATTTTATATTTTTGCCACACTGTATGATTTTTTATTGGCATAACAATTTATTTCGCCAATTAATTATTTATTGGTTTGAAACTATATTTAAATTTGCCAATGATTTTTTTATTTCTTTGAAAATTGGTTTAATTTGCCAATGAAAATATATTTTTTGGTTTGAAATTAGATTTTAATCGCCAACAAAAATATTTTCCTATTTAGAAAATAGGTTTAATTCACCCACAAAAATATTTAACTGGTTTGAAAATAGGTTTTAATTCACTAATGAAAATATTTAATTGGTTTGAAAATAGGTTTTAGTCGCCAATGAAAATATTTTATTGGTTTTTAAAAAATTATAATTCGCCAGGATTTTCCAAAGAGCTCTAGCAATTACAAAAGAATTTGCCAAATAAGATTTTTTTTTCTCGAAAAAATGAAAAAATTTGCCAATAAAATTAATATTTTTCTCGGGAAGTATACACGATTCACCAGGTTTATACACCTTCTTCGAGGAGGGATTCTTAAAGCTATCCCTGTTGTACTCCCTTGATTATATTTGAATGCTCTATGTCCTTCACCTCCACACTTGAAATAGGTGCCTCTGAATATTCTCTTATCAAATGCTCCTCCTTCTCTTCTATGTCCTTCATTTCGGTATACACTAGTGTTTCTTGTCTGATAAAAGTTTATGTCATCTCTCCGGTAAGCATTATTATCTCTATCATCCTTCCTAAATGGGTTGTCTAGCTTGTTCTACTCTAGATGTGATCTATCTCCTCTAGAAAATGTTCTTCCTCTCTGAAATTTACCTTCTCTGCCTCTCTGTTTCTGATCATGCCTCTTATTCAGCTTCTCTTCAACTTTCAGGGCAAACCGATATGCTTCCTCCAAAGATGTCATTCTCACCAAACTTAGTTCTTCTTGAATGTTCAATCTTAGTCCATTGATGTATTTAGCCACTTTCTCTTTGCTTGCTTCACTATGTCCTATTCTTATGATCATCTTATGAAACTCTTCAGTATACTCTATAGATTTCTCCTTTTGCCTCAGATTCTACAATCTTTTCAACAGCTCTAGCTCATATTCAGTGGGTATAAACCGATTCTTCAATTTTGTCACCATCCTATCCCATTTTGTAATCTTTTCTTTTCCTCTTCATGTGCCAAGTGTCTCAGTCGTTCCGGGCTGCAAGCTACCGACAAAGTTGAAAGGTGCTATGAGTGAAATTTTGCTTTCCACAGGACATGGGGCTGAACTGACTATGCCAATATGTCAGGGTGGGTGGGTAAATGCTAGGGGAGGTCTCATTTTGTGTGCCAAGTGTCTCAGTCATTCTAGGCTACAAGCTACTAGAAAAGTCAAAAGGTGCTAGGAGTGAAATTTTGCATTCCATAGGTTGTGGGGCTAAACCAATTGTGCCAATATGTCGGGGCGGGTGGGTAAATGCTAGGGAAGGTATCATTTCATGTGCCAAGTCTCTCAATTGTTCTAGGCTACAAGCTATCGGGAAAGTGGAAAGGTGCTAGGAGTGAAATTTTGCATTCCACAGGTTGTGGGGCCAAATTGATTACACGAACACGTCGATATGGGTGGGTAAATACTAGGGGAGGTCTTGTTTTGTGCACCAAGTGCCTTAGTCATTCTGTGCTGCAAGCTATCGGTAAAGTCTAAAGGTACTAGGAGTGAAATTTTGCATTCCATAAGTCATGGGGCCAAACTAACTACTTCAACGCATCGAGGTGGTCGATTAAATGCTAAGGGAGGCCTTGTTTCATGTGCCAAGTGTCCCAATCATTTCAGGCTGTAAGCTATTGACTTTGTTGGTAGATTACAACTCAAAATGAATGGGACACTTGGCACAAGATGTCATGCCCACATTTCCCATGTGGTCACAACACACATCGCACGTGTCATAGCCACATCTGTCATGTGGTTATGACACGAGATATGAAAAACTTTTCTCACGCTATCCTAAAAACCCCTTCGCATGCGTACGCATGCTCGACGGTGTTCTCTCATGGTGAAACACTACAATTTTTGGCAGGATATAAGTACAATTGCGTGCAACCAGACGCATACAGATCAACAAGAGGGTCTTTACGACGCCACTAACGTCATTGCAAGAGTGAGATTACCAAAGTTCCTAAATCTAAACCTCAGCAATTTCCGGCAGCATAACGCCTTATGGCGTTAGTGGGAATTATGCTGCACTCATTTACGCATGTGGTTCGCTGATAGACTAACAACTTCCCACGACGCCTTGTTTCGACTAAACTGACTAGTGATCTCCCTATTTAGTCATTTTTCAGCCAGGCACGGTTGTCTGTCTCCTCTCTTGTTTCCTGAAACATACTCCTCCTACGACTTAGCATTTTTAACAAGGCGGTTCGTTTGCTCTCTCTTCCCTTTTCACTGGTTCTTAATTTTGATTGTATTTTTATCGCCCTTACCTTAACTATTTCTCTGTTAATTTAGTGTGTTTATATTTCGGTCTCTCTCTCTTTCGTTTTCTATGCTTTCTTTATGTGTATCCGGTCCTTTCTTCATGATTTACGTAAATCAGGGTTATCACTGCAGCTATTGTTGATATTAAACCTAACTTCAGGATGGTCTAGGTCACATAGACTGGTTTACTACTTCACTGGACTCGGTCTCCTAGTCTTCTCCGATCACGATATCTCCTCTTCGTTTGTATTAATTAAACTTGTTCCTAAGCAGATTTAGCAGAAGGGTCCGTCAACTTAGTTCTCTTATCCCATGTGGGAAATGTCGCACATTTTCTCCTCTGTGTTTTCCAATGTTAGTTTTTCTTCTTCAGACTCTCTTATAGGTTTACTTATGAGGTCGTTTACTACAGTTGGGATTAAAATGGCCACATGGAATGTCTGTGATGGCTTCTTAAGTTTATTTCCAGTGTTCTTTTAAGCAAGGTGACGTGTAATTTTTCCTCTTCATTTTCCGGGTGATTGAAATTACGTTGATAGTTGAAACTTCCGAGAAACTCTTTCCGGAGTATTACGGGATATTCCTTTACACTCTCTTTACATTATAATTTTATTTTCTCTTGTTTATAATTACTGTTGTTATTATTACTAATCATGACTATTAATACTCTGATTGTGACTCGTATAACATTGTAAATAGATGTAGGAGGCTCTCCACTTTATAAAACCCTTACCATGGAACATAAATTCTTTGGTTGTTTTGTTCAACACTTAAGAAAACCTAACTGTGGAAATATCACAAAATCCCTGTTTAATTACGTTTGTACTCCACTAAAGACGAAAACATAATTCCCATTTTTGAAACCCCCTTTTTTTTTTTTTGACTTAATTTTGTACATCCCCTTATTATGAATGATAGAGAGGGCCTCATAAAATGGCCCAAGACACCTCTTCTATGTATATATATACCATATATATACAAATATATATATGTAATATATATACATATAGAACTATATAACTACATATATCATTATTTATTTTCAATGCCCTTTCAAAACATTATATATATATATATATATATATATATATATATATATATATATATATATATATATATATATATATATATATATATATTTCAATATGACATATATTATGCCAACATATATATATATATAGATATATATATATTTTTGTTTTGTTATGTAATTGAACCATATATATATATATATATATATATATATATATATATATATATATTTATATGACATAGAGTATGCCAACATATATATATATATATATATATATATATATATATATATATATATAATATATATTTTTGTTTTGTTATTTAAATGACCCAATGCTTAGATGTTAGGGCTAAAGAGCCCTAACATTTTTTTTTAAAACATTTTATACTTGCTGTGACAGGGTAATGGCGGCAGGGGTCGGCCGCACAGAGGGTCAGAGGCCGCAAGGAACAGCGGCGGAGCCGCGGTGGACATTACACAGGCTGCAGAACTGCGGCGGTGGTGAATGTGGAGTCCGCGGACTCCACCGCGGACTGTGTAACAATAGGGGGTGTGGGGAGGGGCGGAGCCCCCACCCACATCCCACTACGTGGGGTGTGGGTGGGGGCTCCGCCCCTCCCCACACCCAAACTGCGAACCAACGTGGTGGTGGGGGGTTAAACCCCTCCCACCACCACTCCAAAAGTCATCATTTTTTTTTAACATGCTGTGTGGTGCGAAATACACCGCACGAAATACACAGCGATTTAAATTTTTAATTCATTTCAAATCTCTGCCATTTTATTACAATTTTCCAGTGGGCATTTATATATGAAAATATATATATATATATATATATAAATTTTATATATATACATATAAAACATTAGCATGATCTCACTCAATTTAACAACTCAAATATATATAATTATATATATATATAATTATATTGATATATTTATATATTTATATATATATTTATATATTTATATATATATACATAAATAGACTTCAATTTGCCCAAATACAACAATATATTCAATATCTCATTATTCTGTTTAATTAATTAACAACTATATTACATCTATCTATATATAAATATATATATTTATATATATATATACATATATATATATTGATGTATATATTTATATTTCATTTTTATCTTACCATACAAATGTCTCCATTACAATCTATTTTCATAAATCACATAATTTTCTCAAATTGACAAACAGAAGTACATACATGATAGATTTTCTCTAATCTTAACTGAAACCACTAATTATGGAGAATAAACTTACACATTTAAAACTGTCTTTTCCATTGTAACAATGAACTACAAATCTAACCTCCAACTAGTTAAGCAATTCCAAACTTTCAATTACATAAACAAACTCGGATTATATTGCAATTAAATAATGAACTCTTCCTTTCAGTAATACTTGAAACACAAATGAATTGCTACCTAACAAGGTTTACAAGCAACAAACTTGAAAATTTAAGTACATTCATATTACAGAATTTAAACCATGGATACAAACCACTAACTTCCCAGTTATGAACTTCCCTCTCCCAACCAATATACGACTGATAGCTTGTGACAACCAAGAAAAAGTCCATTAATAACAAGATCAGGGAGGTGATTTCCCTCACACCCAGAGTAACAAAAAAATTACACCAATAACAAGAGAGGTGCTCTCTCTTCAACTCTTATAAAATGAACCAGGCCTAATTCTCATGACAAAGAAGAATAACTGTTTCTTCACAAATATAACTCCTCCCAAGCCAACCAGAAGCTCCAAGAGAAAACCTGCGTATCAAAGACAAACAAAGAAGAAAACACCACTCATCTAGCTCTCCTCCCTTCCGTAGACCCGCAAGTGGGTCACCCGCGAGCTAGGGAGACCATACTCACACCTGGGTACTCAAACACTCCACTTCACAATAGTAACAACAACAATCCCAAAGCACACAAACACCCGTGGGTAATTTACACAACACGGAAACTCAACTACAGTGAGTTTCATAAGGGGCAGGAGAGTGGACACACTCGACTCCAGAGTGTCACCCTGACAGATAAGTTAACCAATACAATTTCTCTTGGTCTCAAACCAAGTTTGATCACAAATTTGTAAGAAATCTATATATGACTCTCAAGTCAAAGATACAGACACAGATACATGCCCTCAAGGCTTTCAACATCCCAAAAGATGGAAACAGGTATGCACCCGAGGAGGATCTCTCCTCCCCTACCCCAAACTTGATGAGCATTTCTCCCAAGTGGGAGAAGCTCTGTCAAACAACCCGACAATAAACCCCACAGAAAACAAATCTAACACAAAATCACACACATTACATACACAATCAGCTATACGAAACAATGGTAAAAAAATCAAACCAACCTTGCAAAGCCCTCCTGGAATGAAGCTATTGCAGAGTCCACAGAGTTCTCTTCCAACCTTAGCCACCAACTCCCTCTCCCTTCTCTATCCTGCAAGCTAACCTTTCTATATTTTGTAAGGCAAAAATGAAAGTTTCCCCAAAATTCAACTAACTCCCTCTCATCCCAAAATTGGAAACAAATAACCAAATTCTTTTCAGTTTTGAGGAATGGGGAGGTGACACTTGTCATCTCCTCACTCTCCCCCAAAACCACTATTCTGTCCTGGTGGCTTATGTCACTCTCCATTCCCAAGAGTACTCCTTATTCCTCTCCTCATGTGATTCCTCTTACGCATGGGAGAAATAAAAGGAGTTAATGGGGAAGAAGACAGGTGACCCATGCCCCTTCTTCCCTTCTTCACATGGGTGTCCCCACAGCACATGGGGGAATCTCACTATGAAAGGGATGACTTTAAGTCAATCCTTCAATAATGGATAGCATCTCTTACCTTGGGGAATGTAGAGGGGATGGGTTGGGTGTTGGTACAACCCATCATGTCCCCTCCTACCTCCAATTTTCGCCACTTAACTTCAGGGGAAGGTTAAGTTGACTAGATGGAGGTTACTCAAGGGTTACCCATGCCAAATGGGCCCCTGGACCCATGGGGTATAACCCAGGGTCAACTTTAACCCATACAAGACACCCCTGGTCAAGGTAAAGCACAAGAAAAGGCCTCATAAATTTAAATAAAATAAGAAATTTCAAATTCAATCTCTTTACAACACAAATTATAAAATAATGTTACATGAGGGTAACCTAACCCACTCGACCATACGAAAGACCACATTACATCATTACATCAAACACAAAGAGATCTTGGTTCCTCGTGGAACCAGATCGGCTTAACAAAGAATAACAAGGTGTGGAATGATCTCCGAAATCTGTGGTTCGATTAGTAATTCCTGCACACTAAATTACAAGATCAGTAACCACATAAAATCATCATAGCCGAAGCAACTTAAAAAAAAACATGCATTATCATGACATAGTACAATTTAACATAAATAAAATCATATTACAATTTTCCATCATCACCTAATTCATTTTTCTGAAATGTAAACTTATCCAAACATCACCCAATTAGTTTTTCTGAAAACATAATAAAGTTTAATAGTTTGACAATTCCGGGAACTGCTATCCCACAAATATAAAAAGTAACAATAACAGTACTGTACATAGTCATAACAACAGAAGTAAAAAGGGCGGTCCTCACACAAGAAATGAGATCTCCCCTAGCATTTACCCACCCACCCTGATGTGTTGGCATAGTCGGTTCAGCCCCACGATGAGTAGAACGAAAAATATGGCACCTGGCAAGGTTGTGTTGCATGAAACTGAAGCATTTTGCAAGATTGCATTTAATTTTAGCACGGTCAAATAGATTGGATTTAACCAAAACTGAGAGAGGTTATTGTGGATGGACCCCACATGCACCTGTAGGTCCAAATAGAACATTCCAGCTACCACAACTTCCAAGAACTGCTCCATCAAAGTTTGGCAGTTTTTTGCTCTTAAGATCATAAGTGACTTTGTTGGTAGCTTGCTACCCCGAATAACTGGGACACTTAGTGCACAAAATGAGACCTCCCCTAGCATTTAACCACCCACCCTCATGTGTTTGTATAGTTGGTTCAACCTCACAAGCTGTGGAATGCAAAATTTCACCCCTAGCACCTTTCCACTGCGTGAAATTGAAGCGTTTTGCATGAATGCATTTGATTTCGACACGGTCAAACAGATTGGAGTTTACCAAAATTGAGAGAGGTTATTGTGGATGGACCCCACGTGCACCTATAGGTCTAAAGGGAACATTCCTAGCTGCCACAAATTCTGAGAACTGCTCCGTCAAAGTTTGATAGTTTTTTGCTCTTAGGGATCTTAAGTGACTTTCTCGTTAGCTTGTTGTCCTAAATGACTGGGACACTTAACACATGAAATTACACCTCCCCTAGTATTTACCCACCCACCCCGATGTATTGGCACTATTAGTTCATCCCCACAAGTTGTGGAATACAAAATGTCACTCCTAGTACCTTTCCACTACATGAAACTGAAGCATTTTGTAATAATGCATTTGATTTTGGCACAGTCAAATGAATTGGAGTTGACCAAAACTAGGAGAGGTTATTGTGGATGGACTCCACATGTACTTGTAGGTCTAAATGGAACATTCTCAGCTACCACAAATTTTGAGAACTACTCCGTCAAAGTTAGGCAATTTTTTGCTCTTAGGGATCTTAAGTGACTTTGACAGTAGCTTGCTACCCCGAATGACTGGGACACTTGGCACAAAAAATGAGACCTCCCCTAGCATTTACCCACCTACCCCAATGTGTTGGCACTGTTGGTTTAGTCCCACGAGCTGTGGAATGCAAAATCTTACTCCTAACACCTTTCCACTATATGAAATTGAAGCATTTTGGAACAATGCATTCCTTGCCACCATAGGCAAACGAAATTGATTTAAAAAAATTGAGGTAGTTATTTGTAGGTGGGCCTAAAATCCACCTATACATGCAAAGAAGATGTTCCTAAGTGTCATAGTTTAACGGAACATCCAGTCCAAAGTTTGAAACTTTTTTTGTCTTAGGTCTCTTGAGAGATTGTCTACGTTCGATATAGTTAATAATGACCAATAGGCTTCACCACTGAAAAGACACCTCCCCTAGCATTCACCCACCCACGCCAACACATTGGCATAGTTAATTTAACCCCACAAGGTATGGAATGTGTTCTAATTACATCCATCAAAGCATAAAGGATATGGGAATTTTGTAAGATGTTGTAGTTGCAATTGCCCTGATAGGCATGTGTGCAAAGTGGCAGGCGTAAAGCAAATGTAGAAAGGTGAAATGAGGATATACAAAGCATATAAACCATATAGAAGGTGAAATGATGATATGCAAATCATGTCAAATGTCTCTCTCTCTTACTCTCTTCCTCATTTTGCAAGAGAAAGACAAATCCACATGTGCTTGCCTTGTAAGTGGCCTAGGAGTTTGTAGCCCTTTTCAAAGACATTTCCTATCATAACTTCCTTCATACATCTAATAATGGAGATCTGAGACCTGATTTGGATACCCTTTTGGTCATTGTAAAACATATGTGAAAATACGATAGGGTTGTTTTGTATGAAATAGGAAACAAATTGGGTTGTTATAGTCAAATTAGACCTATTTTGGGGACTGCAATGTAACAATAGAGACTTGCACATGGATTTAAACCTTGATATTGATAGGGAAGGTGTAAATAGGCATATATAACATGTGTAAACACTTCCATTGAAGAAATCACTCACCCAACACAAGAATTCTCAAAAATACACTAAAACAAGGCCTCTTTAGGCCAAATAGAGTAGGGCTTATACAAAATGGCACTTACATGTGTGACCAACCTCTAAAATATGATGCAAAGTCACATATACTCTATGCCTACATTACCCCAAAAACCCTAACATACATTTACCCATGTATGTTTATGCATTATTAACTATGCATAAAAACTTTATTTACTTAGGTTTCACCTTTACTTGCCTATCGGCAAGACCCAACACTATCGGCCAACTAAAAATAATCTATACCGATCACCCATCTCCTACCGATACCCATTTATCAGTTAAGTTGCTTATCGGCAACACCTCATATCATCAGCCTCTCCACAGAATGTCTCCCCGAAGCCTTTCTTTCACCGATGCATACTTTGACCTTGTTGACCATTGGCCACACTTCCTCTGTCGGTGAACTCCTTACCACTCCTACCGATCGCTATCCTCTCGCCTATTGATATTCACCTTTGTTTGCCTATTGGCAACACTTACACTACCGGACTAGCCATGGAAGGTCTCCCCGACGCTTCACCTCACGCTGACGCCAAACTTCCACCTTTCCTTTCGGTGTCCTTACCTACGACAGCCGGTCCATCGCCAAGACGTGAACTATCGGCAACACACCAATGCCTTCGTCCGATGGTCAAACTCTCCTCAATACAATAGCGGCTAACACTATCGTTGTGACATACACCTATCGGCCCCCTCTCCAAATCTTATGCCGATACACATCTCACCCCGATGAAGCCTTTGTTCCCCCCGCGACCAAAGATAAGACTCAACTCATCGGAAGACTTCGAAAATCCTTCGCCGATGCTCCAACTCACACCGATGAACTCCCTTCAGTGACACTTGCCTATTGTCACCCCGATGCCAACTCCAAACCCTTCATCGACAAAGCTTCTACCATCGGCCCAACCTTTAACTATTCTGCCGGTATACCTCCTCACACCGATATCTTCAACACATACCACTTTGACCTGTCAAACTTCACGATGGTCTAGTTCCCTTCCTTAATGGTTTCTCAAACCCTTTTCGACTTGCATGACCTAGCACATGCCCATGCTAGGGTTTCTCAGTATCTCTCGACGGTGATCCTGCAAACTTGCATGCAAATGAATAGAAAATGCAAATAAAAACCTAAACTACTGTACATCCCCATTCCACTAATTCATAGAATCAACTAGTGGAATGGATAAATGAATCCATACACCCACCAAAACAACAATTCGATTATACAGTGAGATCCAAAATAGAGAAATGACACAAAACAAAATCTCTTTATTGCTTGCAGAAAAGATATACAACTAACTATCTCACAGTTTCATAAATCAACTCTTCATTACAGAATTGTTCGATATCAAACTCAATAGCAGACTCTTATCTCAGACTCCTCTCAAATGACCTGATCTAGGGCATTTTAACTACTCACAATAGTAGTACTAATATGTCTCCAAGCGGCTGGGAGACCCAACCGATCTAAGAAACTTAACAATTGTCCAACAAACTAACTAAAAATAGCAAAAGCATGGTCAATTCAGACCTTATTACATTTAATGTCCATTTAGGACTTCATTGAAATCATAAAAACAAACTTTAAGCAACTAATGCCTTATGGAGGCCACTGTGGGTTAGGTGCTCCTGCACCATACTCCCCAACAGAAAAAGAACTCATGTCCCATGAGTTAAGTCTTTGTTTTGCTCCAGCTGCATACTCTACTATCTCTTGGTTGTTCCAAGATTTCTAAACTGCAACTTGTTGTCTTGCAAGTAAACCTTCCTACCTATCAATGTAGGCTCTTCTCACACATACCCTGTGTTTGTCAGGTTGTCTTACTAGCACCTCTGTCTGAATCCCTAGTTGAATAACCTTAGGAATTGCTTCTTGAACTTCTGTAATGTTCAAATCTATCTTCCTTTCAACTTTTAGAGGACAAACAATAGTCCCTACCACAATCACATCCTTGTCTTTCCAATCAATTTGTGGCTACTCATAAACCTTTTTCTGAAACTGCTGCTGACCTCTGTTAGTCAAAATTGAACCTTTCTTCAAACGGTTGTCCTTAACAACTTCTTTTCCTATAGTATCCTCAACTGCCTTTATGCCTACTGCTGTAGGCATCTTCACAAACTCCTTCTTTCCCACTAAAATGATTTTTGCTGCCTTCTGTATTGCAGCTTCTTCCTGTAATGGCATCAACATAATAGTTTTCCCATCTTTCTTGATGGTGTAGGTATTAGCATACCCATCATACACTACTCTCCTATCAAATTGCCATGGCCTACCCAATAGTAGGTGACAACATTCCATGGGCAATATGTCACACAAAACCCAATCATGATATTCTCCAATCTGAAAATCAACATATGCCTGTTAATATACCAAAAGTGATTGACAATCACTTACCCAAGATGCCTTGTAAGGATTTTGATGTGGAATCCTTTCTAAATTTAGTTTATCCACCATTTCTTGAGATACCATATTATCTGTTGAGCCAGAATCAATTACAACCTTACATATTTTACCTTTGCTCTTTCATGTGGTCTTGAAAAGAGCTCTTCTTTGCATCATATCCTTTGATGTCTTCAAGATTGTCCTTCTTAACATCAATGCTTCTCCCTCCTCCGGATACCCATAATTATCAGGAGTCTCCTTCACACTTTGCTGAGTGTTTGAGTTGCTTGCACTTTGTTTATCAGCTTCTTGGACCAGATTTGCCCTCTTTTCTTCTCCTGAACTTGTTGCTTTTGTTGGACATTTGAAAAATGGATGCCCATATTCACCACAAGTGTAACACTTACTAGAAAATGTAGTAGAACCTCTACCACCTCTACCTCTGGTACCTTTCCATCCACCTCTGAAATCAGACTGCTCTTGTCCTTTACTAGTGTCTTCTTGATCCTTATTGGTTTGCCTCATTGTAGGGGTTGATCCTCTTCCCCTCATATTGCTGCCTCTTCCTCTTATGGGCCTATCCTGTCTCCTTTTCATCTTTTCCTCAATCTTGATTGCCATTTGATAACAATCTTCCACACTCCTTGGGTTAGCTAAAACTAACTCATCCTATATGTTCAATCTCAAACCAGCCAAGTACCTAGCCACCTTTTCTATCTCATTCTCATGATGACCAGATCTCATACTCAATTTATAAAACACCTTAGTGTACGCCTTCACATCCATTTCCTTTTGCCTTAAAAATTACAGCTTCTTAAACATCTGAATTTCATAATCCTTGGGTAGAAACTTACCTTTGATCCTTGCTACCATTTTATCCCATGAAGTGATCTTTGACTTTCCTTGTTTCCTTCTCTCGGATTGTACATAATCCCACCATACAAAAGCAGGACCTCCTAACTTGGTCTTTGCAATCTTTACCTTCTGATCCTCAGCAACATCTTCACATTCAAAGTAATTATCCAATGCAGCAATCCAATCCAGTAACTCATCTTCATCCAAACTTCCATTATACTTGGAAACATCAACCTTTACCTTAGGTTTCTCACTCTGCACTGCCTTTAATAGTTTTGCAAATCTCTGATCCTCAGCATTCAGATCTTCAGTTACCTCTTCAAATTCTTCAGCATCATCTTCCTCTTCTTTTGATTCACTGTCTTCTACTTCTCTCTTCTTATTCTTCTCCAAGGCTACAAGCCTGGCTTGAAGTGCTTCAGCAAGCTCCTTCATCTTCCTCATCTCTCTGGTATGTTTTTCCTTCATCTCCTGCAACTCCCTTGCAGTACCATTACATTTAGGAGGCATTTTGTCAACCTCTCACTCCTCTACCTCTGTCTTCTCAGTGACAGAATCAACACTCAAATAGCCTAGACCTTTTGCTGAGCTCTGATACCAATTTGATGCAGAGCCACATATACTCTATGCTTGCATTACCCCAAAAACCCTAACATACATTTACCCATGTATGTTTATGCATTATTAACTATGCATAAAAACTTTATTTACTTAGGTTTCACCTTTACTTGCCTATCGGCAAAACCCAACACTATTGGTCGATCGAAAATAATCTACATCGATCACCCATCTCCTACCAATACCCATTTATCGGTTAAGTTACCTATCGGCAACACCTTATATCATCGGCCTCTCCGCAGAATGTCTCCCTGAAGCCTTTCTTTCACCAATGCATACTTTGACCTTGTGGACCATCGGCCACACTTCCTCTGTCGGTGAACTCCTTACCACTTCTATTGATTGCTATCCTCTCGCCGATCGATATTTACCTTTGGTTGCCTATTGGCAATACTTACGCTATCGGACTAGCCGTGGAAGGTCTCCCCGACGCTTCACCTCACATCGACGCCAAACTTCCACCTTTCCTTCCAGTGTCCTTACCTATGACAGGCAGTCCATTGCCAAGACGTGAACTATCGGCAACACACCAACGCCTTTGTCTGATGGTCAAACTCTCCCTGTTACAATAGCAGCTAACACTGTCACTGTGACATACACCTATCGGCCCCCTCTCCAAATCTTATGCCGATACACATCTCACCCTGAAGAAGCCTTTGTTCCCCCCGTGACCATCGATGAGACTCAACTCATCGGAAGACTTAAAAAATCCTTCGCCGATGCTCCAACTCACATTGACGAACTCCCTTCGGCGACA
Source organism: Cunninghamia lanceolata (assembly GCA_027924645.1). Taxonomy (NCBI): domain Eukaryota; kingdom Viridiplantae; phylum Streptophyta; class Pinopsida; order Cupressales; family Cupressaceae; genus Cunninghamia; species Cunninghamia lanceolata. Next base: position 3,396,480 of record BSBN01000201.1, on the reverse strand, counting down.
CTTGCCTATTGTCACCCTGATGCCAACTCCAAACCCTTCGTCAGCAAAGCTTCTACCATCGGCCCAACCTTTAACTATTCCGCTGATATACCTCCTCACGCTGATATCTTCAACACATACCACTTTGACCTGTTGAACTTCGCGATGGTCTGGTTCCCTTCCTTAACAGTTTCTCAAACCCTTTTCAACCTACATGACCTAGCACATGCCCATGCTAGGGTTTCTCAGTATCTCTCGATGGTGATCTTCCAAACTTGCATGCAAATGAACAGAAAATGTGAATAAAAACCTAAACTACTGTACATCCCCATTCCACCGATTTAGAGAATCAACTGATGGAATGGATAAAAAAATCCATGTACCCACCAAAACAACAATTCGATTATACAATGAGATCCAAAATAGAGAAATGACACAAAACAGAATCTCTTTATTGCTTGCAGAATAGATATACAACTAACTGTCTCATAGTTTCATAAATCAACTCTTCATTACATAACTGTTCGATATCAGACTCAATATCAGACTCTTATCTCAGACTCCTCTCAAATGACTCGATCTAGGGCATTTTAACTACTCACAATAGTAGTACTGATATGTCTCCAAGTGGCTAGGACACCCAACTAATCTAACAAACTTAACAGTTGTCCAACAAACTAACTAAAAATAGTAAAAGCATGGTCAATTCAAACATTATTACATTTAATGTCCATTTAGGACTTCATTGGAAACATAAAAACAAACTTTAAGCAACTAATGCCTTATGGAGGCCACTATGGGTTAGGTGCTCCTGCACCAAAATATTTCATGTAGCTCTATATATACCTGCATATGGTGGAATTGGGAGAAAATCAAAATTTACTAAAACTACCCCCTCAATGGCCAAGAGTACTTAGTTTGCTATAAAATGCAAAATAAGTTTCTTCAAGGGGTCTAACTCATTGGATTAGGTCTATTCATGTATATTACACCTCATGGAATCATCACAGTTTTCAAATAGTCCATTTTGGCAAGAAAATGGGAAACCCTTATCTAAATGACTTAAATGGATGTCTTTACCCGCAAGACCACTTGGAAACATGAAAATGTCTTCCTTGCCATCTCCTAAATTCACTTGATTGGTTTTGAGCCTATGCTCTTGCATCAACAAGGCAAGTGAACTATTTGACATGATTCCTCAAATAAATGATGTCTCATGGAATGCAATTAGCGGATGTACATCCAAATTCCACAACCTTATCCACCATCCTCCTTGCCTATGCCAAAATGGGATCTTTGGAATAGGGTACAGACAACCATCAAAACATAAAGGATATAGGAATTTTGTCACATATTGCATTTGCAACTTCCCTTTTAGACATGTATGCAAAGTGTAGAAGCATAGACAAGGCATGCAAATAGTTTGGCATGACACCTCAAATAAATGTTGCCTCATGGAATGCAATCATTGCAAGATATATGTACAAAATGGATTTTTTGATAAGGCTTTCAAAACTTTTAAGCAAATGCAATTGGCAGGTGTAAAGCAAATGTAGAAAGGTGAAATGAGGATATGTAAAGCATCCAAAAACCATATATAGAAGGTGAAATGAGGATATACAAATCATGCCAGACATGTCTATCTCCCTACGTCTCTCTCTCTCTCTCTTCCTCTCTTCCTCATTCTTCTCTTTATGTAACCCATATAGATGGTGAAATGAGGGTATGCTAGACCTATAGAAGGTGAAATGAGGATATAATGTCAAACATATCATATCCCTCTCAGTCTCTCTCTAAGTCTCTCCCAAACTAAACATATGACGTCAAACATATATCTAAGGCGAGATGAAGGTAGGAAAATGATGTCAAACATATAGAAGGTGAAATGAGGATATGTCTAACATGTAAGATGAGAAATTATCTATGATTATCATTTCAAATCTAGTAGTTTCTATATCAAATCTAGTAGTTTCAATATCATGATTGTTATGAGATGTATGCAAAAAGAAGAGTACAACTAATATGTTAACTAACACTTAGCATCAAGCTAATAATTTAGCAAAAAAAAATTATATTTCAATTTTCCTTATATGATTCAAACTATGAATTGTTAGATTGATCTAAAAAAATTTATAAAGGCCTAAATGATAATTCCTATGATTGGATGCACCTTTCCTTGTACCCACCATTCTCTTAACAAAAATGCTTTATTGTATGTTTCATATTCCATGTTTTTCTTAACATAAAAGTGTAAAATTTAACTAATAATTTATATATAAAAACTAATTATATGAAAATCATATCATAAGTTGTTGCAAATAGGTTCACAATACATTTATTTGTTAGCCGAATAAAAGTTAGCTTTAATATTCATAATGTAAAGTGTCAAAGCATAGACAAGGCATGTGAATTGTTTGACATAACACCTTAAAGAGATGCCATCTCATGGAATGAAATAATTGCAAGATATGCACAAAATGAATTTGTTGTTAAGGATTTAGAAACTTTCAAGAAAATACGATTGGTAGGTGTAAATCCAAATTCCACAACCTTAACCAACATCCTCCCTACCTATGTGAAAATGGGATCTTTGGAACATGGTATGGACATCCATCTAAGCATAAAGGATATGGGAATTTTGTCAGATTTGTTGTAGTCAAGCAACTACCCTAGTAGACATGTATGCAAAGTGTGGAAGCATAGACAAGGCACGTGAATTGTTTGACATAACACCTCAAAGAAATTCCATCTCATGTCCAATACAATAATTGCAAGATATGCACAAAATGGATTTGTTAATAAGGCTTTAGAAACTTTCAAGAAAATGCAATTGGTGGGTGTAAAGCCAAATTCCACAACCTTAGCGAACATTCTCCCTGCCTACATGCCAAAATGTGATCTTTGGAATATGGTATGGACATACATCAAAGCATAAAGGATATGGGAATTTTGTCAAATCTGTTGTAGTTGCAACTACCCTAATAGACATGTATGCAAAGTTTGGAAGCATAGACAAGGCACATGAACTGTTTGACAAAACACCTCAAAGAGATGCCATCTCATGGAATCCAATAATTGCAAGATATGCACAAAATGGATTTGTTAATAAGTTTTTAGAAACTTTCAAGCAAATGCAATTGAGAGGTGTAAAGCCAAATTCCACAACCTTAGCCAACATCCTCCCTTCATATGCCAAAATGGGATCTTTGGAACATGGTATGGACATCCATCATAGCATAAAGGATATGGGAATTTTGTTAGATCTTGTAGTTTCAACTACCATAGTAGACATGTATGTAAAGTGTGGAAGCATAGACAAGGTACGTGAACTGTTTGACATGACGCCCCAATGAAATTCTATCTCATGGAATGCAATGATTGCAAGATATGCAAAAAATGGATTTTTTTGATAAGGCTTTATAAACTTTGAAGAAAATACAATTGGCAGGTGTAAAGCCAAATTCCACAACCTTAGTCAGTATCCTCCTTGCCTATACCAAAATGGGATCTTTAGAACACGGCATGGACATCCATAAAAGCATAAAAGATATGGGAATTTTATTAGATGTTGTAGTTACAAGTGCCGTCGGAGACATGTATGCAAAGTGTGGAAGCATATACGAGGCATGTGAACTATTTGGCATGATGCCTCAAAGAAATGTCATCTCATGGAATGCAATGATTTCAAGATATCAACAAAATGGATTTTTTGATAAGGCTTTAGAAACTTTCAAGAAAATGCAATTGGTGGGTGTAAAGCCAAATTCCAAAACCTTAGCCAACATCCTCCTTGCCTATGCCAAAATGGTATCTTTAGAATACAGTATGGACATCCATCAAAGCATAAACTTGTATAGGAATTTTGTCAAATGTTGTAGTTACAACTACCTTGCAAGACATGTATGCAAAGTGTGGAAGCATATACAAGGCACGTGAACTGTTTGACACGATGCCTCGAAGAAATGTTACATCTCATGGAATGCAATGATTGCAAGGTATGCACAAAAATGGATTTTTCATAAGGCTTTAGAAACTTTCAAGCAAATGCACAAAAGAAACTTTCAACCAAATGCAATTGGCACATCTAAAACCAAATTGCACAACCTTATCCAACATCCTCCTTGCCTATGCCAAAATGGGATCTAGGGAATAGGGTGTGGATAGCCATCAAAGAATAAAGGATATACGAATTTTGTCACTTGTTGTATTTGCAGTTGCCCTTGTAGACATGTATGCAAAGTGTGGAAGCATAGACAAGGTGTGTGGATTGTTTTACGTGATGCCTCAAAGAAATGCACAGTCTCATGGAATACAATGATTGCAAGATATGCACAAAATGGATTATTTGCAAATGATTTATAAACTTTCAAGAAAATGCAATTGACACGTGTAAAACCAAATTCCTATAACGATAATTGATCATCATATTAAATATTTAATGTAAACTGCCATATACATAATGTCATGAACATAACATCTAGTCTATATATAAATCCATATAGACATGTACAAACAAAGGCATACAAGAATATACAAACATATACATCAGTAACACACAAAAGTATGTATACAAATCCATCTAGCCATACAAAAAAAGTCACAAAATCTAGTTTCCTATGAACTGCTACGAAATAATATACGACCCTTGCTTAGCTATGAAGATGGAGAGCCAATCAGTGACTCATTCTCTATCTCCCGTCCACTAGACCTCCTTGACATATATTTTTGTAGTTCCACCTATTAATACAATCAAACAATATGCACATTAATATAGAAAACATGAAATATATAACATCACATATGTAATTGATAACTTATCACTAGCTAATGATCTCTCTCTTTCTCTCTCTCTCTCTCCATCCCTAGCTGGACGGTTGGAGTTGTGACCTCCTATGAGAATTATCAAGAAGAAAAAATGACTAAACATAAATATCATTTATGTACATCAAATGACAAGAGATAAAACAAGAAATATAGAATGACATTTACATGTTACTGGCTCGTACCTCAATCAAAGTATTTGAAGACAACAAAATTGAAGCAATGCCTACCTCCACTGACTCACAAAGATGAGGAGGAGTCTCCATATTCAACATCTGAAAATAGAGTTCAAGGTTATTTGACCAAAATAGATACATAACATTATTTAAATGTATAATGATTACTCTGACCCTGACCCTGAAATTTCATTGTGTAGACAATAACATACATTAATTTTGACTTATAATATAGATAGTCATATAAAATTATTTACAAATTTCAAATACAAATATATTAAATCAAGATGAACCTTGTAAAATATTACCTAGGAGTCAATACCAAACATAACATTATTTAAATGCATAATGATTATGAAGACTCTGACCCTAGAATTTCATTGTGTAGACAATAACATACATTAATTTTGACTTATAATATAGATAGTCATATAAAATTAATTACAAATTTCAAATACAAATATATTAAATCAAGATGAACCTTGTAAAAAATTACTTGGGAGTCAATACCAAACATACACTATAAGACATCATCTATGAGAACAAGATCATCCAATATGGATGTGTCCATCACTGGCTGTTGCCCCTGCATCACAGCATCCTGACGAGAGTCCTATGTCCCATAATTGCACAAGTTCCCACATGAACTGCAAAGATGTGGGGACAAATGATGCATGCTACTCTCACCCTCATCGACTTGGGTGAGATCATCACCGTGTTGTGCTAAAGATTGCATCAGAGAACTCAATGAATGCAATGTCTCCACCTCAACACTCTCCTTCAAAGTCGAAGGGAGTGAGACATGCGCTGGCCTCATCAGGGGTCTAGGTATATGGTTTTGGTCTTGTTGTGCCCCCTCTCTATCTTGGGTAGAGCCACCACCTCTTCCTTGGAACTCTTGAATGTCAAAATAATTAGGAATCTCCTTGAGGATGAACTCACAATGGATTTTCCTCAAGAAATATTGTGGCACCTCATTGTAATTACATGGACGCTCATCAAAGACCATGTACCATCTATCCCAAAATTTTTGGGATATACCTTCGTTCCTACTGTTATGTTGGAAAAAGTAATGTTGAGGGCTTTTTCCTCTTAGGGTTTAGCTCTCGGGTCCTTTAGAATGTATTTAGAGCATTTTGCATGATTTTGATGACTCCTGATGAGAAAACCTTGAGGTTTCATGGCAAATGGGACTTAGGGGGTGCATTTATGATAAACCCTGCCTAAAATAGGGGGGAGGACTTAAGCGTCAACACCCTAGTCTTGGCCTATTTTAGGTCAGGACCTATTTTTGGGTGTCAGTTTATGACCGTTACTTAGGTCCTATGCCGACATCCTAATTTTGAATTATGAAATTCTTAGTGGGAATGTTTGTAGTTGCATATATAAGAATGATTAGTGATCCATTTGTAAACTAGATGGCATTTTTGATTCATGAGCTTATGTGAAAGTGATTCAAGGCATTCATTGTGTGGAAGAGCAGTACACTTTGTTGTTATTGTGTTTGTATTTGCAGATTTGGCTTCCATCTCCTCATGGCGTGAAGAGCATCTTCCTTCCATGAGATCTTCACTACAAGGTGATATCAATTATGTTTTCTATCATTTATCATTTGAGTTTTTCCTCTATCCCACATGGATATGCACTCTTTATCTAACAACGGTGTTCAAAATACTTGAATGTCTCTCCGGGGCTTGATTGAGGCAAACCTATAAAAACCACAACCCCAACCCACTTTTCTATGATTGCACATGATAGGTTGCGAAAGAGAAAGAAGTGGAGTTGTAGGAGAGAAATCTAGACTGTCAGAATTGCTGATCAGAGAAGAAAACGGGGACCTGGACTCGGGTGCCCTCTTATTAGTCCTCTGGATCCTGCAGTTGTAAAATCTCTGGAACAACAGAACTGTGTTGTAGATAACATTCCCAAATCACAAAGAAAATTGAGTCACTGGACTAGGGCACCCACTCATTAGTCCCCAACTTTTCTGCACACCAAACTTTAAAATCAGCTATGTGTTTGATTGTCATTTGATATCTCTGTGTGTGATCATTTTTGGTAATTTGTCCATTTGATTACGAATTCATGAAATCAGGGTTTTGAGAATAATTGGGCTTAATTGAACAACAAATCTACACAATTCCAATCTTTCCCTGTGTTCCAAGTGACAGGACATTTGTAGTAGAGTTCTCTACTCGGTTGAATGTCCTTGAATGTTTAGTGGTGAAAGGAGGATCAATTAGAACCATTAAAAATCAACTCGAAACATTTTTCACACTAAACATTTTGGTGAACCCATGTTTTTGAAGTTTTTGCACCTTGTTGAGTGTTGTAATTTATATTTACATTCATTCATTTCATTGTTCATCTTATTGCATTTGAAAAATTACAAAACAATTGAAGTTTTTTAAAAAATTGGCATTTTTAGCTTGCATTTTCAAATAATTTGAATTAGTTGGCATTTAATTTCAATAAATTTCTATCACTATCATCAGATCTTATTTAAAATGCAATTTTTCATTGATCATTCATTTACATTGCATTTTCATGCATAAATTGTTAAAAATTGCTTGAAATTGTGCATTTTTCCATATAACCTAGTTTTGCATTAGCTAGGGTTTGTAGTCAAAATCTTGTTTCAGATTTTACTACCCTTTTAAAAAGATCATTAAGACTGATTTATAACTGTAGTGTTTCATCATATTAATTTTCTTGCAAAATTTCATGTCTAGGGTTTGAAAACCTTGCATTTTCACTACATTTTGGCCTTATTGTCTCTCTAGAATTGCATCATAGACATGTTGTGAAGGAGTTTTCTGCACTAATTGTCTATTATTAGGGTTATTATCTTCTTCCCCTCCTAAAATTATTTACAACACCCTTTTTATTAGGTCTTGGCATTGAAAATTTGTGAAAAATTGCATATTGTAGTGTATTTTCACTAGGTTTTGACTTGTCATCACTCTAGGTTTGCATCAACAGCATGTTGTGAAGGATATTATTGATTTATTGGATTGATATCAAACATATTATTTTCTGTCCCTAATCAATTTCCTTACAACACCCCTTCTTTTACTCATTTACATTGAAAATTGGTGAAAAATCACATTTCAGCACATTTTGACTTATCGCCTCCTTAAACTTGCATCACAAGTGTGTTGTGAGAGACATTGATTCATCATTAGACTATTATTAGGCATATTCTTTCTTTGTCTCTTGAAATTTTCACAACACCTCTCTCTGTAGTGATTTGCATTGGAAAAAGTTGAAAAATCAAGCATTTTAGGTCATAAACAAGCATAAATTGGTGTTGTTTCATTGCATTCATCTTAGATATCTTGAATTTCAAATCTTGCACTCATACTCAAGCCTACATTCATTGGTAATCTCAAAATTTTGTGTTATTTCATATTTTTTTGTGAAAATTGGCACATTTGTTAAAACACACATTGTGTATTTCAACACTAGGTGTTTATACACTTTGTTCACATCTCTTGATTGATTGTGAAATTTGTGAGTTTTACTATTTAAAGACCTAATTTCCTCAATCTTGTCATCACGGATACTTCTTTTTATTCATCTTTGGAAGCATTGTTTGCATACATCATAGACATTGATCATTTCTCTAAATCCACTCATGAATATCCTCAAGTCCTGGAACAAATAACATAAATACATGATGTTGATCTTCTTATGTGCTCCACATATGAAATCCTTTATTATATATCTAATTTTAATAGCTTCACAAATCTCATGGGAATATACCCTTCGATATTAGATGATCTCACCAAATTTATAGCCAAAAATTCATTTAGTAGTGATGACTTCAATATGTTAGATGAAACCTTAGATGACTTTCTCTCTATTGAACGTTCCACTACGCATCCTACATGTGATGATAACTTCGTTTTACCTTATGATCCTGTGATTAGTGAAATCAAAATGAAAGGAAAAGCATAAAACCAAATGCATAAACACAAATAGTATACCTTCAAGATGACCCACAAATCTAAGATGAGGTAGAGAGTGACGCAAAGCGCGTGGCCGAATTGATGGAACCAGTCTAAAATGCAGCTGTGACTGTGGTTGAGTCACTATATCTCTACTTTAATATTTTATTGTATTAAATGCTGTCAACATGCATTGCAGGCTGTTGAATCCGCAACCTCCATTGAACCCCTGAATCCTGATCTGCTAAACTGCTGAACTATCAGCTTGCTGAACCTTCGAGCCTTGGTGAGCCATTGAACTGTTGAACCAGCACCCGTCGTTGAACCCGTCGGAATCGTTGAACCATTGAACTATTGAACTAGTTCAGTGGATGGTTCAATGATTGTTATTAATCTTTACCACCTTCATCGTTCAGCTGGGCCTCCGAACCAACATGCGGTTGAACCGTTGAATAGGTTCAATGGTTCAACCAAAAGGTTTTCTCCACCAAACTTATCATGCCGATTCCTTAGCTTCAAACGTTGTTGAACTAACGAACCCTTGATCTTTTGAAGTCGGTTCAAACAAAGGAATTTGGTCTGGTTTAAGTTATCAGCAGAATCTGATATCCCTTTCCTGATAACAAATTTCACATTGACATTGTGCGCTACCTCTGTTAAGCTACCGCAGACTTTAACCCTTCATAACCTAGCACATGAGGATGCTAGGATTCACCATAGCATGACGTCGATCGATCCTGTAACTACAAAACTCACACAAACAAAAAATGTAAAAACAAAATCTAATCTAATATGTATAGCCATTCCACCGATTACAGAGTAATCAACCGGTGGAATGGAAAAACCCCATATCGATTGTAAAAAAAGAAATTGACTACTCAGATGTAATTCGAATGCAAAATAGGATCTTCTTTATTGTTCTGAGGATGAATACAAATGTTTGTTTCATTGTACAACTCAATTTCACAATCATTGCTCTGTCTAACTTCTCCTTTTTGATCTATCTCTCCATAATCGATCAGAACTTAGGCTATTTAACAACTCATAGAGAGTAGTACTGACTAGATTCCCAGCGGCTGGGAGATAATTCTAGGTGGCTGGGAGACACAACTAACTAACAAACTCATAACTAACTAATAGCCTATCATTACAGATCGATAGGTGTCCTAACAACAGAAACAAACTAAAAATAGCAAGCTTTGGTCAAACAGACCTTATTAAATTTGAATGCATTGGAATGCATAAAACATAACAACCTATTGATCTCCCTTAGTTGGAAAATTAACTTGATGAAGGGGTACCCCTGCACCAGAGTGTTGCACCCAAACACCCTAGCTTTACCAAGATGCTCAAATGAGATATGAAGTGCTCTCAATCTATGCAAATCAATAAATAGACCTAGCTCAAGAGGAGAGATTTTGGCATGATAACTTTGTTCAAATTATGGATGATGAAATGGCTAGAGGAGTGTTGTATTTATAGGTATTTTGGGAGAGGATTTGATCCAAGGGTGGAGATTGATTTGAAAGATCAATGGTGGAGGATGAAAGTGATGTGGAGGGCCTAGATTCAATCTTGGAAAATGGAGGGCTAGGAATAAAGATGAATTTTAAATTCATCTTGGGAAAGGGGTGGAGTTAATGAGGTTGGGTGAGATGGATTAGATGTGAATTAAAAATTCACATGGGGAAGAGTAAAATGAATTAAAAATTCATTTGGGAAAGAGTGGGATTAAGTGCTTATGACATGTGTAAGAGGTTTTAATGAGGTGGTTGACATATGTGTATAAAAAATTATTTTATGTGTCATAGATAATAATTTTTTATTTGAGATGTGTGGGGAAGGGTGTTAATTGGGGTTTGACCATTTTAATTAAGGTTATTAGCCTAATTAATATGGCTATAAAAAACTAGGAAATGGCTTAGTGAGGGGTTAAGATTAATTAAATAAGGTTTTATTTAATTAATCCTAGGTCTAGGGTCATGTAGGTTAGGCTAGGTAATTAAATAATAGATATTTAATTAGCTAAGGTAGGGATAGGTTGATTAATAGGCTAAATTAATTAGATAAACATAATTTACATAATTAATTGGGTTTAGGAAAAAAGGAGAATTAATTAAATAAACATTTACACATTTGTTTAATTAATTGGGTATGTTAGACTATTGAATTAATTAAATTAATTCAATTTGGCAGGATGAAGGGGGGAAAAATAGGTGTTAAAGATGATGATTAATTAAATAAAAATTTAATTAATTGTTTGGAAGGGGAATTGGTGTGTTTAGTGATGTCGGGAGTCAGTTTGATGATGAAGACATTTTTAGGTGTCTACAGATCCCTCTCCCAAAGTTGTTCCTCCTTATGTGGACACTTTGATGCAAGAGGATGATTTCATTGACACATCTCTTAACATTGTACCACCATCTCTTCATTCCAATGCTCTCTCTAACCAAGAAGAAGCATTAGTGAATAAAGATCTCCCACCACCTCTTTATTACAATATTCTCTCTGGCCAAGATGAAACATTGGTGAATAAAGAAGCTTCTCTAACCAAGAACATTCCATGGGTAGACAATGAGCTTTCAACTAACAACAATAAAAACTCTTTCCCTGTCATCATGCATGAAACCTCTATGGATCATACTATAAATCTTCCTATTTTAGTTGAATATTCAAGTACTTTGAACATCACTAAGGAAGCAAAGACCCTTGATCCCCTTCCTTTGGTTGAAGGTTTAGGTCCCTTAGATATCACTAAGGATGTGAAAAACTTGATTACATATTCTTTGAACACTACTAGAGATACAATCACTAACAATTATCCTCACAACACCTTACCTTCTCTTCATTCTTATGCTCTCTCTTCAAAAGATGTAGCACTAGTGGATGAGGAAAGGTCTCTCGCATTAAATCTCTTATAGATGGATGTCGAGATTACTTAAAACAAATCACTTCTTCCACCTCCTAAGAGGATAGTGAATAAGTTTATTTCTCCCTCCCGAAGCCATGCTCATTGTAGCAAATATTATAACTTCTCTCAGGGGTGGCCTCCTCCTATATATGTATGTTCTTAACATTGGGATGAATCAAGTAAGTATTTCTAACCTTGGTGGTCACCTATGCGGTAGCATGATCGGCTCGTATATTTTACCTTCCCTCTCATGTTATGTTTCCCCCGTGATGTGTTATGTGTTGTTTAGGCCTCTTGGGATGACCCTTGATTCTCTTGTAAGGTCAAGGATACTGAGAGACTGCCTCTGTTGTGACCTTCTTCTATATCATTTCTCATCTATCTTTATTGTTGTGTGTTGTGTCTTAAGGACATAGCGTTGTAGTTGGTGACTTGGGGGTACCCTCCTACATGACTATCCCTAAGGCACTTGTTTCTCTTCTCTTGATTTATTATTTCCTTTCCTCCAATGGTTCTATCTAGCAGGCAAATGATGAAAAAAAAATATAATGATATAGACCTAGTGTCCCTTCAGCGAAAAATCAATAAATAGACCAAGTCCATACATGACGATCAGGTTGATATATATTATCTGACACTTGGCTAGTAGAATCACTCCATGTGATACTCTTGATGTTGTCTTGTCACACTTACAAACTATAACAATACTACTTCTCCGTGCAATTATTTTATCTTTGAATCTCGCCTTGGTTACACTCAGTTTTGAGATTTCTACAGTATAGCTCCATGGTTATACTCGGTCTCTAAATCCATAGTATAACCTCAGCTCTTTGTGTGAATGATCATATGCATTTTTGTTTATCATGATTATATTGATGTTAACACCTCTCTTGTAAGAATGTGTTTGTGGGAACATTTGGCAATCGCAAACTAGATGTCACCTCTGAGGGGCATGGGCTTTGTGAGAGTTCGTGTTCCCTTGTGTGTTTTCTACCTACCTCAATGTGTTTTCTATTGGTACATGATATCAATCACCTTAAGGTGGGGGTGTATATAAGGTAAGTTGTCTGTTTTAGATACTAGCAAAGTGTGTTTGTTCTCAAGTGTAGTTTAAAGACTGGTGGAGATGAGTCCCTCCTGCATTTTGAGATTTGTTTGTCTTGAAATATAATGCAATCATTTAAGCCCTCTATGGGGGTGGGATATCGTGTATATCCTTTTTATCTTAAGCTCTCTATGGAGGTGAGGATGGTGTATGTCTCGAGGAGAGTGCACATCCTGTCATTTTTTAGAAGTCCTTTGTGGAGGCAGGGAGCGGATCTGTGACTATCTTAACCCTTAAGCATGTCTTCGACGATTGTTGTGGCAAAGCACAATCATCAGTGTGTGCCTGTAATGTGTATGAGATGGTGATGAACCTAGAAATTGGTACACTCCATCGCTTGTCCGTCATGTTTTCTTTGTCTTCTATGTGTGTGTGTATTGCGTGTTTGTTCCCAAGCATAGTCTTAAAGACCGGTGGTGATGAGTCCCTCCTATGCTTTGGGATTTGTATGGCGTGCTTGATTTGTATGGCATGTTTGTTCTCAAGTGTAGTCTTAAAGACTGGTGGTGATGAGTCCCTCCTACACTCTAAGATTTGTTTTACGTGTCTATTGCCCCATATGTAGTTTAAAGATCAGTGATGATGAGTCCCGCCTGCATTATGGGTGGTGTGTTTACTTTCCTTGTACTTGCATCTGCATTTCATATATGACAAAAAGAAAAAGAAAATCATCATTGTATTCACTATGCTTTGTGTGTCTTCAATACTGTCATCTCTATCTTTTGAATGATTGTTACTGTCTTCTCCATGTTTTGTGTGTTTTTTACTATTTTCATTGTGATTGGCGTGTCTTCTCCGTGCTTGGCATGTTTACTGCTTTTGTTGACCATACTTTAATGCATGTATTGGCCTTGCATTTATACATACATTAAAGTGGGTGCTAAATGTTATGTCAAAAAAAGTAACCTTGAGGGCTTTTTCCTCTTAAAGTTTAGCTCCTAGGTCCTTTAGAATGTATTTAGAGCATCTTGCATGATTTTGATGACTCTCGATGAGAAAACCTTGAGGTTTCATGGCAAATGGGACTTAGGGGGTGCATTTATGATAAACCCTGCCCAAAATAGGGGGGAGGAGTTGGGAGCCCTCACCCTAGTCCTGCCCTATTTCAGGTCAGGACCTATTTTTGGGTGTCGGTTTATGACCATTCCTTAGGTCCTATGTTGACATCCGAAGTTTGAATTATGAAATTCTTAGTGGGAATGTTTGTAGTAGCATATATAAGCATGATTAGTTATTAATTTGTAAACTAGATGGCATGTTTGATTCATGAGCTTATGTGAAAGTGATTCAAGGCATTCATTGTGTGACAAAGTAGTACTATGTTGTTATTGTGTTTGTATTTTAAGATTTGGCTTCCATCTCCTCATGGCATGAAGAGCATCTTCCTTCCATGATATCTTCACTACAAGGTGATATCAATTGTGTTTTCTATCATTTATCATTTGGATTTTGCCTCTATCCCGTAGGGATACACACTCTTTATCTGACAATGGTGTTCAAAAGATTTGAATGTCTCTTTAGGGCTTGACTGAGGCAAGCCTCTAAACACCACAACCCCCAACCCACTTTTCTTTGATTACAGGTTATAGGTTGCAAAAGAGAAAGAAGTGGAGTTGTAGGAGAGCAGTGCAGATTGTCAGAATTACAAATTAGAGAAGAAAATAGGGACCTAGACTTGGGTGCCCACTCATTAGTATTGGCAAGCAACACTGCTAAGAATGATAGGTGTTGTCATTGATGGCAACTAAGACTATTCCATCCATCCACATAACTCAATTTGTTCTTCCCGGAAGTCAGAATCAGAATTTATCTAAGTCTGAAAAGTCAGAAATAGAGCAGGCAACAAGGTCCAATATCTTGGTCTAGATCTTCCTGGGGGTAAATCAAAGTTAGTTACGGATCTGAGGTAGTCATAAGCATTGTTAGGATAATTGAAATCCATAGTTTTGGTCTTCAGTGATGAAGGATTCAATAGTTATTAGCATCTGAGTATTAGGTTAACAGTTTGACAGAGCAGGTAGAAGAAGAACACGCCAACCCTGTAATTGATCTTGGTTCTAGATGTATGGAAGTTGATGGTTGGACAAGTTGTGATGATCAGTGATAGTAGCCGACCTAATTAATTATTTGTGAGTGCAAGTTTTGGTCCGTGTTACAAGTATACATGGATTTAGCTGACAGAACAAAATTTTCAATAAAGTTCTAAGTGTTCTTGAAGCTGATTGAAAAGTGGTTGAAGATCTAGATACTGATATATGCAGCCGATGGATTTGAATGATTTAGTGTGTGTGTGATGTGACTATGGAACAAGTGTGAAAAGGGCAAAGATTTAAGGTTCAAATGTTTGCAGAACAGTAAGCAGAGCAGAAGTGAAGATGAAGTGTATCAAGTCAATATTTTGTGCTTAACCGGAACTGAATTCCTGCATTGATAGATGCGAATTATTAGTTCAAATTCATTGTAACCTTCTTTCTGTAGGCAGTGAGCCTTCTTTTTGAGCATTGAGCTCTGGGTAGTGAGCCCGATTGCATGTGCATTCTCTTTGTAATACTTTTAATAGAGTATAATCTTTGTGGGTTAACCCCCACCGTGGTTTTTCTCTTAACTAGGTTTCCACATCAAAAATCTTGGTGTCAAGTGTGTTGTTTATGTTTCTGCTCATGTGTCATTGGTACATGCTTTAATATAGATATATCATTAATTTGATTAGAAGTTGTAAAAGAAGATTAAAGGCAGACAAGTTTAAATTGTGTGACAACTGGTTCACCCCCCCTCTTAGTTGTTCAAAGCAATTCCAACAATTGGTATCAGAGCAAGGTTCCTTGAAACAAGCCTAACAACTTAAGGAAAGATCTTGGAAGAAGTTTCAATGGGTTCACTCAAGGATCAACTGAGGTTGGCCCTAGAAGATCTTGGTCAATCCAAAGCAGAAATATCTAATCTAAGAGATGAGATTAAAGATGCTGATGATACCATTGAAATGTTAAAAAATAAATTAAAGAAATCTATGGAAGAAAGAAAGGAGCTACTTCTGCAGTTATCCAGTTTAACTGAAGAAAATGGCATGAATGAAGCTTTGGAAGAAAAGACAAAGGAATGTGAAAAGCTATCAAAAGAAGTTGTTGTTCTAAAAATTGAGATGAAATCTAGGGTGATGAGGCAAACCAACAAAATTGAAAATAGAAAGAAAATTGAAGAAGACCTGAATCAAAAACTAAAAGAAAGAATTGAAGAATGCTACAGATTGGATGGAATAGCTAGCCATCTAGAATCTGATCTACAAGAAAGCAGAGACAATGAGAGAGAACTTGAAAGGCAAATTGTCATTCTTAGACATGACCTAGAAGTTGTAATTAAATATAAGGAGAAGTTCAAAATAAGCTTAGATAAACTTGAAGCACTGTTTGAAGGATAGAAAAAGGTTGATGAGAAGCATGGTCTTGGATATGAGAAAGGTGAAAGATATGGATCTGGACAAAGAAATTCTCAATCAAGAAATGGAAGAAATAGACCTATAAGACCTCCAGTAAGATAGACAAATGCTCAAAGGTATCCATCCTTCAATGGAAATTGTTTCAACTGCAATAAATTTGGCCATAAAGCTATTCAGTGCAGAAGTAGAGCAATTCAAAATGGTCCATCCTTCTTCGATCAATGCTTCAAGTGTAAGAGGTATGGTCATAGATCAAATGATTGTAGAAGTATGATAATGAATAACTCTAATGGCAATTCTTTCAATGGCTATTTTTTTCTTGCAATGGATTTGGACACATGGCTAATCAGTGTAGATCAAGAGGAAATCAAGTATATAAGCAAAGAAATGTTGTGTGCTTTAATTGCAATAAATCTGGTCATATTACAAGATTCTACAGAGGCGTGATCAATGAAAGAAGGGGTCTAGCAAATAGAAAACTGGATGAGCAGAGACAAGAAAAAGGCAAAGAAAAAATGGATGTGAATGAGATCCAAAATGAAATGAGCAAGACATGGGTCAAGAAAACAATTGTGAATAATAGTAATGGGTCTGCACCAGAATTTGGTGTTGATAATTCCTCTGGGAATTGAATCAGAAGCTCTGGCTTAGGGGGAGCTGCATTGAAAATCTGATTCCCCCAGCTAGTATGTGAGTGCCTGAATCTGGCACAATAAGTAAAGGTGCTATGGACTATTATAGATCTTTTGAAAAGATTTCTAGAAGAAAAGAACTAGATAAGAAGATTTGCAGAATGATTCATGAGAAGCTGTCTCAAGAAATAGGGTAACCAGATGACTCAAAGTAGTGCATTTATTACAATAGTGAATTAGGTTTTGCAAAGGCATAAAAGGTTTTTTCATTCATCATTTGAAACACTTTGCATTCTAGAATGAAGAAGAGGAGTGAACCAAGATCTTGTAGAGAACCAAAAAAAGGGTGAAGATCGAATTCAAGCAAGAATCCCACATGACAATTCAAGGTGAAACCCTAAACCGTCAAAGAGGTATTTTTCTATAAAGCTTTCCGAATTTCATTGTTGAAGATGGCTACTCCATTGGTTGTAAATGTTACTGAGAGGCCATGTCCAAAATTCAAGAAACATCCATACAAGTCTATAGAAGTTGATCTGCTAGGTGCTTTTTCTGATGTTCCATATGGAGTATACATTGTAATGTAGAAGAATTTGGGAATCTAAAACTACTTGAATTATTTGAAAATAATGTAAAAGATGAGGATTATCAACTAAAATTAGAATTTGAAACCCTAGAGAGCAAACACTTTCTTCAAGTGATTGAATTCCTGACATTTGATGAAAGTGAATGGGTTTGATATGTATTAAGTCAGATGCATGATGAATTCATATGGTTGCTGAAACCATTCAAGATCACCAAAAATGTCATTAGAATTGTGACTGGGTTTAACTCAACTGGTGGATTACGTATGTTATAATCTGTGAAAAACCAAATTGTCACTGATGCAATCGGTGCAAAGTTTGATAAAAGAGTAATGACAATCAATGACATCATAGAACCAAATGTTAAGTTTGCCTCCATGGTGATTGGATACAAGGTCTACCACTCCAGCAGGGAAAACTCTGTCTCCGGTACTGCAATATATGCAGCCTAGCAAATGTTGAAGGAGAATGTTGATTATGAATTTTGTGAACTGCTACAAAATTAGTTGATTGAGAATCTAAACAAAATAAAGAAAGACAAGAAAAACACCTTCAAGTATGGTTCCCTGATTAAATGTCTATTCTTCTATTTTATGAATGAAGTGCTTGGTGTTCAAGGTGTGCACTGGATAAATGACAGACTAGTAGTATGGCAAATAAGAGATCACCTACGCAACCTTGGTGATTCCCAAGCTCAAAAAATAGCTATTTGGGGTTATTTCAAAAACTTTCAAAGTATGATGCATGCAAGAGAAAGAATCCCTAAGTCAATTGTAGAGAAATATGAAAATGAGATATGCTTTATGGTTGACACTGATCAGTGCCTGATGGAGGCTGTGGAACCTAGGACAGTATGGATAATGCCCATGGGATATGAGGTTGATGAAAGAGTCTTGGACATGTATGCTCAACATCTCCTGAGCAAAATGAGAGACACATCTGTTGAAAGATTTGGAACATACAAAGAGCAAATTCTAAAACTACATGTGGAGCTCAGACAACCAGAGACTAAAAGGAAAGTGCAGAGGCAAGTTGAAATGTATGTTGAGAGTATTGGCATCACCAAAGAAATAGTAAGAAAGAATAAAGAAAGGATTGAGGAGATGAAGAGAAGAGCTGAGCAAGATTCCAAAGAAAGGATAGAAGGTGAGCCAATAGCTACTCCAGAAGAAAGGACAGAAAGTGAGCCAATAGCTGCTCCAAAAGTCCCACCTAGCTCTTCAAGAAAAACAAGAAGCTCTACAACTATCTTAGAACAATCCAAGTCTATTCCCATTAAGACACCAGAAGCCTCACCATCTGGTGAAGGAGGAAAGAGGAAGAAAGCCAAGGCCACAAGAACCTACAAGAGTACAAAAGACAATGAGGAAACAAAAACAGATGAAGAAGTTAAAGAGATGAGATCAAAGAAAGCCAAGACTTCAAAGGTCTTTGAGAACCAACCCTCCAAAAGAAAAAAGGCAAGTAAAAGGCAAGAGACTGGTAAGGTTGCTATAAATATTGATCAAATTGTAAAATCAATTACTATTCATGGGAATCTAAAGCCTATCAGAATAAATTCAATAGAGCTCTACTGGAAATTCTACAAGAAATTCCCAAAAGTTTAAGGAAAATCCTAGAAATGAGGAAGGAAGTTGCCAAGGACAAAGACTTAGAACTCAGAGAATATGTTCTCTCCACCCTGTGTCCAGTAATTACCAGAAGAGAAGCTGAAAAAATCCTTAAGGAAGTTAAGGAGAAATTCAGAAACAAGATCTGGATGAACAAGTTAATGTTTGGTGAAACTGAGGAAGTTGTAAAGGAAACAAAAGAAATTTTGAGAAAAGCCCTTGACAAAGATAAATACTATATTGTTTCAGAGGAACAAGTTGAGGAAGTCAATCCTTCAGTTCCAGAACAAGAAGCTCCAGAAGAAGAGATTGAAAAAGGAAATGATGACCAAGGTAATACTCTAGATCCTTCGGAGCAAACCTATGAGTCCAGATAGATGATGGAATTGATTCATCGATTCCAGATGTTGAAAAAGTAAACGTTAGTGAGCAACAAACCAAAGTTGATGACCCATCTATTCCAGAAGAGGAGAAAATAAGCAAAGAAGATACAGAGATGGTAGATAAAATTGATGATGCGGGAGATTCTCTAACTCCACCTAATCAATTTGGAAAAGAAGATAATATTGCTACCACACAAAGCCCTCCAAAACAAATAGCAAGTAGTGAAGACATAGGAAAGAGTCCCTCTATAGATAGCACAGAGAAAAGTAAAGAAGGAAAGAGAAAGAAGAAGAAAAGAAAGATAAAACAAAAGAAGATGGTGCAAATGTTGATGCATCCAAACAAAATGGTTCTGATACTACCACTGATAAAACTCAAAGGAAGGAAGGTGAGCTAGAAGTTGTGGCAAGAGATACTACAGAGGTAGTAAATAAATTTTTGAGCAAAGAAATGTTGGAGATTGATGAACCAGAACTAGTTCAAGGACCAATCCATCTAGCTAATCTCTCTCTAGTCCAAATGATGAAGGTAACATCTTTCACTCAGGCCAAGGCAAGCAAGAAGATATTAAAGTCTCACTTAGAAGACAGTAAGTTGTTAAGTCTTGCATCCAGTGTACTGGAGAAGATAATGCCGACCCTCCAGAAGAATCCATCTGACTCTCCCTCCGGACATCTGAAGAATCTTGTAAACTCTGTAAGTACACATTTTGAGTATTTTGAGAAGTCTGCAAAAACTAAAATCAGGAATGAGTTTTTGGATAAGAAATTTAGTGAAATAAAGAGCCTAATAGGGTATGATAGGACGATACTTGGTATCAATATAAAGAGTATTCAAAATGCTCTAAATGATGGAAGTGATATATACAAGTTTTGTCTATCTTGGGCCAAAGTTAGTAAGGATATTGACAAGAAGATAAAGGAGCAAGAACAAAAGTTGTCAAATCTATCTCAAAATTTTGATCCTCTAACAATTTCTCCTATAATTCAGGAATGTCAAGTAATCAACTTGACCGATGAGATAAAGAGGCTTGTTAAAGAAAATGGTAATATTATGAAGAGAATGTGTGAGCTCAGGGGATTGATTGCCCCCAAATTAGAGACAATGTATAATGCCTTATCAGAAGCTCACACTGTAGTTCAGACAAATGACCCTTCAGATCTAACAAAGGCAGAAGCATATGCATTTTTACCAAGTGGACACATCTCAATTTTGGATGGCATGAAAAGAACTTGGGCCTCTGAACTTGAACAACTGAAAAATAGTTTTGCAGACATACTCAAGTTCATGTAAATATAACTTAAGGATTGGTTGTACATATGCAACACTATATACATATTTTTATTTATTTATTTTGGCTTGTGGATCCCATCATTTACCATTGATGTCAAAGGGGGAGTGAAGAACAGTGAAAAATGAGGAATCCAGCAAAGGGGGAGCTCTAAAATCAGTGGAGAAGCATAAGAGTAAAGAGTAAGGGGGAGTAAATGTGTAACACTTAGTCAATTTTCACTAAGTGTTGCCATTAATGCCAAAGGGGGACATTGTTGGCAAGTGACACTGCTAAGCATGACAGGTGTTGTCGTTGATGGAAACTAAGACTTCCATCCATCCGCATAACTCAATTTGAACTTACTGGAAGTCAGAATCAGAATTTATCTAAGTCTGGAAAGTCAAAAATAGAGCATGCGACATGGTCCGGTATCTTGGTCCGGATCTTCCCAGGGGTAAATTAGAGTTCGTTGTAGATCTGAGGGAGTCATAATCATTGTCAAGATAATCTAAATCCATATTTTTGGTCTCCGCTAATGGAGGATTCAATAGTTATTAGCATCTGAGTATTGGGTTAATAATTTGACAGAGTAGGCAGAAGAACAGTCTGACCCTGTAATTGATCTTGGTTCCAAATGTATAGAAGTTGTTGGTTGGACAAGTTGTGATGATCAATGATAGTAGCCAACCTGATTAATGATTTGTGAGTGCAAGTTTTGGTCCGCGTTACAAGTATGCATGGATTTAGCTGATAGAGTAGAATTTTCAATAAAGTTCTAAGTGTTCTTGAAGCCGACTGAAAAGTGGTTGAAGATCTGGATACAGATATATATAGCTGATGGATTTGAATGATTTAGTGTGTGTGATGTGACTATGGAACAAGTGTGAAAAGGGTAGAGATCTAAGGTTCAGATGTTAGCAAAATGGTAAGCAGAGCAGAAGTGAAGATGACGTGTATCAAGTTAGTATTTTGTGCTTGACCCGAACTGAATCCCTGCATTGATAGATGCTAATTATCAATTCAAATTCATTGTAACCTTCTTTCTGTAGGTAGTGAGCATGCTATAGGCAGTGGGCCTTCTTTTTGAGCAGTGAGCTCTGGGCAGTGAGCTTGAATGCATGTGCATTCCCTTTGTAATACTTTTAACAAAGTATAATATTGGTGGGTTAACCCCCACTGTAGTTTTTCCCTTAACCGGGTTTCCACGTCAAAAATCTTGGTGTCAAGTGTGTTGTTTATATTTCTGCTCATGTGTCATTGGTTCATGTTTTAATATTTATATCATTAATTTGATTAGAAGTTGTAAAAGAAGATTAAAGGCAAAAAAGTTTAAATTGTGTGACAATTGATTCACTGCCCCTCTCAGTTGTCTGGACCAATTCCAACAATTAGTCCTTTAGATCCCGTAGATATAAAATCTCCAGAACAACAAAACTGTGTTGTAGATAACATTCCTAGATCTTGAAGAAAATTGAGGCACTGGACTAGGGCACCCGCTCATTAGTCCCTGACTTTTCCACACACTGAACTTTGAAATCTAGTATGTGTTTGATTGTCATTTGATATCTCTGTGTGCGATTATTTTTTGTAATTTGTCTGTTTGATTACGAATTCATGAAATTAGGGTTTTGAGCATAATTGGGCTTAATTGAATAACAAATCTACATAATTCCAATCTTTCCCTATGTTCCAAGTGACAGGAGATCTGTAGTAGAGTTCTCTACTCAGATGAATGTCCTTGAATGTTTAGTGGTGAAAGGAGGATCAATTAGAACCATTCAAAATCAACCTGAAATATTTTTCACACTAAACACCTACACCAATGAATCGGAAAGCATTTGCAAGTCTCTTCTAATGTTTGACCAGTTTTAGGATTGATAAAATATGAACATAATGTAGATTTTGTAATTTTTTGTCCTTCACTTGTTGGTAAAACAATTTGTCAGCATAGTATTGTTAACACCTCTCCCTATAGTCATTCCATTTAGGTGATATGGTTTTTCACCGATTCAATGTGTGAAACAATCACCTCTAATATCTTGGCAAGCACTCTCCTATGATCGGTGCTTGCACTTGGACTATTTAACATTTCAATTAGGGTTGTTTTGACGTGAGGACGTGAAGGTGGGGGGTTTTGAAGGTTTTGAGGGTTTTCAGGGTTGTTTTGACCCTCCTCTGTTGGATTTGTGTTTTGTGTTGCCTCATTGACTGTAAATTCAACATAAAAAACCAATCAAACATTGCAAAAGTAAAAATTTATTTTCCAACTCACAAAAATCAATCAAACCTTACCTTCTTTGGTTGTTACACCCTCTACATTTCGTTCACAATGTCCTTGGGAGCGGGATTGGCAAGGTGGCATGGTGAAAACATTGATTACACCTAGAAATTGCTTGACTCCTCTTAACGCGCTCGTGCTCTTATAACTGGTTTTTGCTTACCAAAATGTAAAAATGGGCCACAGGTTTTTGTTTTGCATTTTTATTTTTCAATTTTAAAATAGAGCATAAAGTGAGTGCATTATAACGTGCTTGTGTTTTCCCTTGCATAGGACCAAAAAGTCAAAGTGGTGAATTTTTGGTCCCACAACTTTGTGCATACACCCCTAAGGGGTGTAAAATTAGACAGGTTCACCAAAAAATGTAAAGAAAAGTAATGTAGGCCTGCCTATGTTAACTCTTTCTTTGCCTTGGTCTCATATTAATTTAGGCTAGAGAATTTTTATAGGACTCAATTGATAAGTGTTCGAAGGACTATTTACATCTAGTGTTTGAGCAATGTCATGATTGTGATTATATGCTTGTATTAGTAACATGTTATTTCATGTTTGAACGTAAGTGACTTATTTAGCTTCATTATTTTTCATTAGTATATGTTGATAGCAAGTTATTTTATTGGTTCAAATTATGAGTTGATTTAATAATTAAATGTGAATTGATTACTTATGCATTATGATGTTATACTCAATTAAAAAGTTTTATATTGAGTTTAAATTTTTATATGATGTGATTGCAAGACATTTGTATATACCTTCGTTGATTCCGTATTCTAGTTGTGTGAGGCCGACTATTTTACCTCCCATATTTTGATCATTATGTTATACAGACTTGATGTTTTACCTCACTGATTTGATACATGTGATCTGATTCGATCATATTGAATGATATGTTGTGGTTCGATATATGGGATTCATATTAGATGACATTGTGTTATGAGATTCTAGTTATTTATGTGATGTGAACTATTTGACATGTTATGGAAAATGCAGTTTAACTTGTAATTATGTATTGATGTTTATTTCAATTTGCGTGGAGTTAATTTTAGTTGCTTCAGCTATGACTTTCTGACAGGACTGACACTTGATCGAGATGTGCAGGTATTACATTCCCTAGCCACGGGAAATCGGAGGTAGAGGATTCACACCATGTAATTCCCGGTTAAGCCGATCCATTCCCAAGAGGGATAAGGATCACGTGTGTATTTGTATGATGATATAATTGTGCTTAGTTTAGTTTTAATTATTTTATTTATTTAGCCCTAGTAACCCTTCTTTTCTTATTTTGATTAATGTTAAGTGTTGTAAAATTTTAATTGATTAATGTCAATTGGTATTTTTATTAATTCTTTTTGGGCCATTTATATGTGGATTTTTGACCCCTTTCATGACCCCTAGGGTCCCAAAAGTTACCTTAGGTGGTCAACCATGAGTCTAGGGTCAACTTGGACCACCTAACCCTAGTTTTGACTCACCTTAGGTCACCCTAAACCATGGTGGAGTAGGAGTGACGAATTTGGGAAGAGGGAAGATGGGGATGGGCCTTGCCTTGGGAAGAGCACCTCTCCCATCCCTAAGGTTTTGGGAAACATTCCCAAGGAAGACTTGGGAGTTCTCCAAGAGTCCTCCCAAGCTCCCAAGTGAGTGGGAGCACCACTCAAGGCCATTGTCTTGTTCAAGGGTGAGTGGGAATCCAACTCACCATTTGTCCCCCTCCCACTTGTGTGGAAGCACAACTGGATGAGGTGGAGATGGAGGTGAAGGGAGAGGAGGACACTTGTCATCCTCCTACCTTCTCTCTATTCCAAGTGGCTTTGGTGGATGGAAGAGATGGTGACAAATGCCACCACCTCATTCTCTCAAGGCCAAATAGAGGGCCTATAATAGCTCCTCTTGTAGAGGAGTGGGGGTTCTTCCATTCTATTCCTTTTGCTTGCATTTTAGAGACTTCTTGCAAATTTGGTTTTCCTTACTAGTTTGGAGGAGTTAGAGAAGGTTGGGAGAAAAATCTGAAGGGGTGGAAAGCTTGGGAAGGCTGGGAGCTCTTCACCAATTCCACTACCATTGCCAAGGTCTTGAAGGTAGGCCTCTGATCTTGTTTTTGCTTTGCTTTACAATGTTCTATAGTTTGAATCTTGATTGTAAGTGTGTTTGCTTTGTGATGTTTTGCTTTGGATGTTGGGTTGGGTGTCATGGTGAGAGCACCTCCAATGGAGGAAATGCTCAACTTGTATGGGTAGGGGAGAGGAACAATCCTTGGAGGCTCTCCCACAGTTGGTGTTTATGTGTTTATGCCTTGAGGGCCTATTATCATATGAGGAGGAGTTATCTATATGGCAAGAGTGCCAAGCAAATTGGTGTGAGATTCTTGTGGAATGTGGTGTTCAGGGATTTTTGGCTTGAGGCCATGTGTTGAGTTCTTCTTTACCATTGTGAGCCCCTTTAAGTTGAGAGGTCTATTCCCTACCCTCACCAAACTCATTTTTTTTATGAGTTGATGTATTGTGTTCATCCTATGGGGTTGTTTTGATTTTTGTGTTAATCTGAATGAGTTTGTTGTGGATTGATTCACCTGTGTGAAATCCCCTACCTCCCTAGCTCGGGGGTGACCCACTTGTGGGTCTACGGTAGGGAGGAGAGCTTCCTTTCTCAGTGGCTGCTTTCTTGGTTGTCTCTTTGTTGTGCTTAGGTTGCAGGTAGTTATGTGAAGAGGCGGAGCTGTTGGAGGCTCATTATGGTGTTCTAATGGTTCCCCATGTTGAATTTAAGTGGCTAGTTTAGCCTTGGTCCTTGTGGTCTTCTTGACCTGTAAATTCTTGTTAATACTGCAATGGAATTTGCCATAGAAGTTGGCTGTGATAGCATTGTAATGTGAACATTTTGTATTAAGAAAATGCATGGAAAATAAACTTAGATGTCTTCTATCTTTGTTTCTCAGATAGATAAAAAAAAAAATGATTTATATATGTGGTATAAGTCACTGTTTAGATTTTGATATAAATGAAAGAAAGGAAATGAAACCCCTGTTTGGTTTATGCTGTCTCTATCTATTGTGTGGAAATGTGTAGATGTGAAATAGTTGTGAAAAGTATATTTATTTAAAGTTTTCTGCCATTATGGTGTCAAAATAAATTATGCATGTGTCAAATGGGTGCTGTTTAGATCTTGTGTTAGGTGAAAGAAAGAGAAGTGCATTTCTGTTTGTCTTAATCTACAAAAGAAAACATAGAGAGGAGCTAATGGTTTATAGGTGTCTTTGTTTGCAAGTTAATTTCTGTTTTGAAACAATGTGGGGAACAGAGTGCTATGGGATTATTCACAAATTTGTAAAACGTATACTTGGTTGCTCATTTAAAAAAAATATATATATAGATCTTTGCTGTTATTTTTAAGTACCTGTTTATTGTACGAATTTGAAAGAAAAGAAATGTATTTATCTACGAATTTCTATTTGCATGTTGTCAAAATGAAAAAATATATATATATAAACTATAAATATGCATATGACCTTTTGTAACAAAGAAAAATATGCATACAGAGTATTTGCTGGCATATTAACTGTATTGACATTTAGTTACACATATATTATATACATATAAAAACATATATATATATATATATATATATATATATATATATATATAAAGATATATATATATATATATATATATATATATATATAAAGATATATATGTATATTCATATTATGCAAACAAAAAAATATATTTTTGGAAGTATATATATATATATGTTTTACATTATATACATGTTTAAAAAAAATTTAAATAAAAAAAATAGAGTTTTATATATGCTGGACAAAATTATGGCAGAGAATATAGTTTTTTTTTGAGCAACTGTTTTGAGTTTAAATAAAAGAAAATTAAAAAATAAAAAATAAAAAATTTAAAAAAATAAAAAAAAGGGAAGGGAGGCATGGGGGATGGCGGCCGTGACAGTCGCCGCCCACCATGCCTCCCGCAGACTGTGGGGAGGGGGCCGAAAACCTCTCTAGCGCCGAAACCCCTACACAGGCCTGCGACTGCTGCCCCGCGCCGCCAGCTCCCCACTCACCTCTGCCCCTCTTTCCCCCTGCGTGCTGCACACTTCCCACGCCTCTCTCCACGTGCAGCACCCATCCTCCGCCTTCCCCTCAGCGCCGTTACAGCGTCCGTCCGCCATTTTTGTACCCACCGCCGCCACTCAGCCACCACCTTGGCTCTTCCTCAAAACCTGCCATCAACACAAAATTTCTTTTTTTCTTTTCACTCACTCAACTGAGTTTAAAAAAAAAATATGTTAGTTCACAAAAGAAATTTATGCTTATCTATGGACTTCCCTATATAAACCTCCAGGAAGCTTCTCCTTGGCCTCCATGGCCTCCAATGGAATACTTCAACCCTAACCTACACATAGGTATCTAACACAAAAAGACAAAAAGGAAAAATAGAAGAGGCAAACAAAAGTAAG
Organism: Cunninghamia lanceolata; assembly: GCA_027924645.1. Taxonomy (NCBI): domain Eukaryota; kingdom Viridiplantae; phylum Streptophyta; class Pinopsida; order Cupressales; family Cupressaceae; genus Cunninghamia; species Cunninghamia lanceolata. The sequence continues at coordinate 3,368,880 of BSBN01000201.1, read as the reverse complement.
TGCTTAAGGCACATTGAAAAGAAAGCATAGTAAAGAGGAAATTAGGTCAACGTATGTATTGAGAAACAATTTTAAAATTGTTTTAGAGTTTTTTTTTTGAGAGGGCATCTTGGGATTTGTTTTATTTTACATTTCTTTTTAAACCTCTTTCCTCTTATTTCTCACATTGATTCAACTTATCTCTAGGGGGGACCCATTTATTTTGTATGCAAATTTAAATGGGATAATTGTTGTAATCGAAATTCTAGTTGGCTTGTAAATTGATTTTAACCTTTGACGTTAAATTCACTTTAGTGGGATTGTTGACCATCTTTTTGAGTCTTGGCGAGGATTGAATCGTTTTAAACTTTCGACCTAATTCATTATTAATTTTCCCAGATGGGTTAATTAAACCCTCTTATCCTATCTATTTAATTATTCGGGTTAGAGACTAAATATAATGCTGGAACATAATTAAATAACAGAATCAACTCTCTTCGGTTTTAATGGACATCTTGCCGATTATTACTATCCTGGTTTCTAATTTTTATTTCTTTATGATAAGTCGATTTATTCAACGTCGGTGGAGCGATTATCCTACTATTTCATTTCTCTGATCCGAAATTTGATCTTAAGTTTAATCAAATCAAATTTTTCCATGGTGGCAATTTTATTTTAAAAGTATGCATCTAACGAAACGCGCTTTGTTGTTGGAATCTTCCTAAAATTTTAGGGTTTAATTTTTGGGTAGTATTTTAAAGGGATTTATCCCATCTTTCCATTTCAACCGCGCATCCATCCTTTTTTTTGTCATCATATAGTTCCGCCTTATCGACCCGAGATTAGTTAGGGTTCGAGTCGGCAATACTACCTTCACCTAGGGAACTAGGGATTCTATTTTAAAACAATCCAACACTTGAAGCGACACACTTCATGTCGCATACTCCCTTGACAACCTTCATCGTCATCGATTGTGTTGTCATGTTTACGCCTCAAGCGTATTGCCACCGAGCACGCAAGCGTGTGCGAGGTGGTTTTTAGGGATAGGGAGAAAATTTTTTGTGGCCCGTGTCATGACCACATGGCGAATGTGGTCGTGGCACGGGCATTTGTGTGTCGTGTTTGCACTAGAGATGCGGGCATTACAAGTTGGTTACTTTATACAGCCTCAACTATCCTTATGTTGAGCAAGTATGCCCAATGTGTTAATCGAGTGTGTAGGTACATGTACCACCAAACAATGATTAACTCGGAGACAATCAATAGGGGTATGTGTGTGTGTGTGTGTTTGTTATCTTGTCTCACTCATTTTGTGAGTTATGAGATGTACCTTGAGTAAACATGTGCTTTGTCAATCCAAATTGTTTATGATTCTAGATTTACATAACATGTCTAAACTTGTAAAGTGTCTATGTGTTTTGATTAACTCTTGTTTGTCTTAACAATTGCTTTATTTTCAAAATGGGTTAGTAGTACTTTGAATTAAGAAAAAACACAATCCTTTTAAATAATTATATGCTTTAATGATAAATAGATATCATTTCATAATGATCTAATGATAATTGTATATCTTGCAATTAATTTTAATGTATAGTTGAAAGACAATGGAAAAGGAAAAGGGTGTTATGTTTTTTTTTCAAGAAATAGTTTTAGTGGGGAGAGGGATAAAAGTGTCTTTTTGGAACTTTGAGTTTTGTATACAAAAGCTAAAAGAAAAGGGTTTATATTCCATTCTTCTTGTTTCTTGTGATTTAAGAGTAGTTTTTAAAAAGAAAACTTGAGAGGAAGAAAATAAGGGTTTCAAAAATCATTGAGTAAAGTTGAAGGAGGAGCTTGAATCCTATTTGGGAAACTACAAAGACTTCATATTGGGTGCATTTTAGGAGGAACTTTTCCTCTATTGTGTGCATCATTCATATTGAGGTATTTTTCGTTTTTTGTTAAACTATGTAATTGTTTTGAAAAATAATTGAATGGTTATGCTTCCACCATGTTTGTATGCTGGATAGAGCTAGATTTATGTTTTTTTTTTAGGAACTAGTTTCAGTGGGGAAAGGGATAGAAGTGTCTTTTTGGAACTTTGAGTTTTATATACAAAAGCTAAAAAAAAAGGGTTTATATTCTATTCTTCTTGTTGCTTGTGATTTAAGAGTAGTTTTTAAAAAGAAAACTTGAGAGGAAGAAAATTAGGGTTTCAAAAATCATTGAGTAAAGTTGAAGGAGGAGCTTGAATCATATCTGGGAAACTACAAAGACGTCATATTGGGTGCATCGTAGGAGGAACTCTTCCTCTATTGTGTGCATCATTCATATTGAGGCATTTTTCCTTTTTTGTTAAATTATGTAATTGTTTTGAAAAATAATTGAATGGTTATGCTTCCACCATGTTTGTGAAGTGAATACAATTCTTCTTAGTATGTTTGTATGAGGGATAGAACTAGATTTATGTTTGTTGTTCAATTTTAATTGTAGGAATTAAAATTGTGAAAAATGTAAAACTACCAAAATTTTCATTAAAATCATGTGACTGTGAAAGTAGACTCCCCTTACTATTTAGAATTAAAGGGTATTCTTATATTTTTTATTGGGTGAGTTCCAATTTTTAGGTTAAAAGCTTGGAGGTTCCATTAATGGTGAACCTTTGTAGTGTAAGGCTTTTGATGAAATTTTTGGAAAATGACTTTCTATAAATTATGAATGTTTTAATTATTTTATTTTGTGGAGTGATATGTAATGTCTTAGAGATGAAAAGGGTTGTGATTTAGTGATATTTGTTGTGGATTAAACCTTGTTTTTCTTCCTAAGGACTATTATAGGCTTTTTGGCATCTTTGTATACATAAAAATGCGACTTATGATCTTCCTTCTGTCATTATATTACATTTGTATGATATTCATATAACCCATGTGTATGCATTTGGATGGTGGTTGTGAAACCTATGTGTTTACATTTGGTGGTTGTTGTTGTTAAACCCCATCTTAAATAGCATGTGTGTATGAGTACCTAGTTTGATAGCCTCCAAGTCCAATATGGTGGGCCTCCATGTCCCACATAATTGAGTGGTAGACATATCACTATTTGCGGCTAGTCAAATTTTTGATGGTCTGCTGGAGAACGTACAATAATTCTCATAGTTTATTGTGTGTTGTAGCTATCTTTGTTTTTGAAGTGAAAAGTTGCAAATTGGAAACTTTGTAATTTGTAATCTCTATTGATTTGACACCACATTGTTTATTGTTGTTAATTTGAAGCTATATGGATTATGGATTTAGAGTTGCATTGTTATTAGTTCCTGTAGATGGAACTATTGGTCTGAGGCCAGTGTTAAAGGGTGATTAAAGTTTTATACTTCAGCCAATCAAAATTCCAAACTTTTGTTACCACATTTTCAAATTTTTGTCATTTATGTGTATTATGTCCAAGTCTCCTTTTATATTCCTAAGTGTTTTGTCCTCTTTGTAAATCATGACCTTCACTTAGAATTTTTCTCACTTTATAGTCGGCAATCTTATGTTTTTCTAAACCACGATTGGCAAGTTCATAAGTTCTAAAACTTCTTGATTCCCTGACTCAGCCTTCAAATTTTGTGTCTAAAGCCTTTATTGGTCTTATGTTCACTTGTTGTTTAGTTCTTTGTAATTGGTAAGTCATTAGTTCTTGAAACTTCTGAACTCCTAATTGAAGGCTCAAAGTTTCAAAAAAGTGTTGACCCTCAACTAAATGCATGGTTCTTTCTTTGAAGAGCTGTCCTTTTCCATTATGGACATGCATGACAGAGTGACACTTGTCACATTGAAATAAATTGGGGATGTGTTGGGAAAAGTAATTACCCATTTTCTAAAAAGAATTAAGGCACTTTATCGCAGATTGTACTAAAAGATATGCCACCAAAATTTAATGCGATTTAATGAGTTGTTTTTAGAAGGCTACCACCTTTGCAAAAGTAACTTATTCTGCATTATGAAAGGCAAGTTTTGAAGGAGCTCTGGATTTCGTCACCTGCGAGGAATGCACAAAGATATCCACAACCAGGTCAGCTAATTGGTTCCCTTCTATTGTTATTTCTTGCAGTAATAGGATGAATTCTTAATGTTATCCCTATGAAGAAGAATGGATTTCTTTCATGAGTCTGGGTTATTAGTTTTCTTCCAATGTGTTGCGGGTTTATCTAGAACCCATAGCAGTCACATAAGCTCTTGTTTTCTAGTTCATAAAACAAGTTAAAATGAAATACAAGTATCAAGGTTTCCATATGCATCTATAATTGAAAATGGTTTGGAGAAAGTCAAAGACATTGATCTCGAACATATAGATTTGGATGACTTGTGGGTTAGGATGCAACGATACCCTAAATCTTCCATTACTGAGAAAATTTTAAGTAGTGGGTTAGCCCATGCTAGGGGTTTTCCACCTGTCGTGTCATGTCTGGACTTAGTGTTGTTATATGGAGCCTAATCAGACTTGGAGGTTAAATTTACCCCAATTTTGTCGATACGATTTCCCCCTAGATTCCTATGGGGTCAAGGGGTAGTGCCCCTTGCAGGGATTTGGGGGCAGTGCCCCCAAGATGGGGTCAAGGGGTAGTGGGAGTTATTTTTTTATTGGCTGACTAAAAAAACCCTATTTTGTAACTGACATAAGTCTTGATAAAAAAGGCTAAGGGTTAGGGTTTCCATTGATATTGTATTGTAGCATTTTGCAGTGGTATTGAGTTGCAGGGGTTGCTGGTTGTAATCAATTTGATTTACTGGATAATAATATTGGACTCTCTATTGGTGGATGTAGCCCGAGTTTGGGCGAACCACGTTAAAATTGTCTCTCGTTGTTATTATTTTTGTGTATTTTTATTTCTTTGTTTAATCTTTATTTGTATTTAATTGATATCTTCTACCATCTAACCCTAACACTTAGTTGTTTCCTGTGCCAAGAATTATTATCCTGACTCACAAGAGATATGAGCTTTTGATGACTTTGTGATTACCAAGATTGATGCTGAAGCTATCTCTCATGCATTATGATTGCCCAATAGGGAAGAATTTGTTGAGATGTCTATCACCATAGGTTGGGGTTACTTCTGGGACAAGAAAAATTGGTGTTTAAATAGTATTGCTAAGAACTGGCTAAAAATAGAAAAGAAAGGTAAGTCTCAAATTCCCGCCAATTTGAAGCATGGACATTTTAAGGAGGAAATTTCTGATATGATTACCCTTGTTGCATCACATTGTCAGAAGTGTTGAATCTGATTCTTTCAAAAATTGGATGTTTCAATTCATATTGGTGGTTTGTAGAAAATACCAGTATATTGATTGGGCCAAATTAATAAGCGAGCACATGAATGAACAACTAGCTAATTTTCATTAAAAAATTTCCTTTCATATGTGCTCCTAGTTGATTTACATTTTAGCTAGTAAAGAGGTTGTCTAGTCTGCTCTGAGGACTCAAGGGTCCTTTATGCTAGATACACTTGTGTATTGTTATTTTCCATAGCTACAAAGAAGAAATGGAATGAAAGACTTTTGCTGCATGAATGATGCTTTTCTCATGTTGTCTACAAAAAGTATTAAGGTTCACTTGAGAGGAAAATTTCTCCTGAAGTGGCGGCATTGATAAGGACGTTTGGAAGTTTTTACATTCAATTTGATAGATTTACCTATCTATGGATTAGGGGTTTTGAAAGTGCCCAGATATTCTTCAGATTATCTTGTTCTTTTGGAAGTCTATCGTCAAATGGTGACTGCAAATAATGTAGGTATCATAGCATGAAAAAGAAAGGGTATCATTTCCCTATGTCTTTATCTTTCTTTGTTTGTAAAAGCAATGATAATGCCAAAAATGTTGAGAAGATTTTTGTTGAGTATAATTTTCATCCATTATCTGTACAACCATCCTTTGATAGTCAAAACTATGTCAAAATAAATTTCCATGGAGGAAGTCTTTATGAGCATCAATTTCAACTTGAAGAATATTGAGAAGATTGTATTGATAAAAGGGAAGTACAGAGGAGAGACTGGATGAGATTGACAATAGACCAGGGCTAGGCTTTCAATCTGCCCTTACAAGTCCCAAATGTTATTGATGATAATTCTAAAATTTTGGATGAAGGTTATCAAACTATTATCTCTGAACCTCTGCCCCAGATACATTGGTGTGATAAAGAGATCATAGATATTATGGCTCGATCTTCTTTTGTGTTAAACAAAAATGAGAGATGACTACAAGGAAAAATAAGAGAACATGTCAGTTCCTCTATTCAAAAAGATTCAACAACAAAAGAACATGGCACATCTTAGGTCTCTAATACTTCAAGAGCTACAATTAATATGGATACAACTCTTCATAGAGTTGGCTCACAATTTGGAGGTGATGGAGAGGAACTTGAGGATAACATAAGGCTGAAGAGTGCATGTGAGCAAGATAGCCAACATGCGTCCACAAGAGCAGGGACAAAATAAAATGAATGCCCTACAGTAGTTACAAGCTGAACATGTGGCATCTCCTAATTCTCCTATGCCTAATAGTGGCTCTTTGATTTTTAATCAAATCGGTGAGGATAATGTCTTTCATTCTTTGTTCAATAATCCAAATTCTCCGATGTTGAATGGAACTTCTACTCCTAATCCCCTGGTTAGCCAAATAATGTTGTTTTGGGCATTAATGCTAGTACTTCTACATCAACATTGCTTTCATGGCTAAAGAAAGTAGTTGAGAAGAAGAAAAGATACACTCCAATGGTTGATACAAACATAGATATTGTAACCAAGTTGTTGTAAGATACACCTAAGCCCAAGAGGGCTAAGAGGATGTCAAGAATGGTTGCAGATCCCTCTGTTGGACACCATATCTTGGAGATTGCAGACTCAATTGGTGAAAAGAATGAAGATGAGGTTACTGAAGTAGATTTTAATATGAGTAGAATCAATATGGGTACCTCCACTGTTGAAGGTGATATTTACCATGCCAAATTCTCTGTAAGTGCACTATAAAAAAGGGTCAAAACTAAGCAACGAGAGAAAGCCAAATTGTAAGCTTAGGTGAATAATCTGACCTCATTTATTTAATCCATGTTAAAAATTACTTCTCAATCTTCGGATGCAATGCCTAGTATAACTATGGATGGTATAGACCCCAATATTTTGCAACAAATCAAGAGGTATCAAGCCATAGCTAAAGCCACTGAGCAGTGGGTGGAGAAAATCACTTTTGATGGATTGTTATATATTGAGGAGGCCATGAAATTGTATACCCTTCTTTCTGATAAGGGAAAAGCATTGATTACGGAGTTACAAAACATCAAAAAGGATAACAACAATTTAATGATCCAGTGTTTAGAGAAGTACATGAGATGACAAAAATTGATACAAATGCCCTCTTAGCTGAAAAAGTGTTGAATGATCCTACAGATTATGAGTTTGTGCCTTGGTTGGATACACTTGAATGGAAGATGTCTGTGTTAGAGGGACTAGATGGTGAAATAAGGAGAACATTGAGCCAATATCATTATGATCTAAATGACCTCAAAAGTAATAGCACAATTTTGGAGTTGGATATGTTAGATGAGAATGTAGAGAACTTGCTTGATATCAAATCTAGGTAAAGCAAAGCTTCAAGAAGATGCCTACTAAAGAACTTGTTGGTACCAATGTAGTGAATAGCGAATCAATGGGAAAACTGGGGAGTACAACATTATATCTCAGGACTTTCAAGAATGAAATGAATGAAATTTATTAAATGATGGTTGATATGGATAGAATGAAGAGTAAGTGAAGACTTCGAGCTCAGATCACAAGTAGCCCAAGTGGCAAAGTGTTAACCCCTATTATCACCAAGTACAGGGCATACAAGGCAAAGTTACGTGCATAGGCGGAATCAACAACTGGAGGACAAAACAAAGAAGATGAAGCGGTGTGAAATGAAGAATTGACAAATGTCACATAGTGACTTTTCATATGCTTTATGTTGTTTCTTTCAAAAAAATGATTGGCTCTGGAGAGCTATTATATTTAATTAGCTTTTTAGTTATCTTAAAATGGGCCGCCTTCAAGAAATCATTATTATTATTTTTTTAAAAATAGTTATTGTTGGCAAGGCTATATATTCTAAGCATGTCGATGCATTTAGGATCTTTTGGCAAACTTTGTTTTGTGGAAGGTCAATTTTGATGTGATGCTATTTTCAATTACTTTAAATATATGAATGGCAGTTGGTGCAGTGGGATTCTGAAATCGTAAACTTTGTGTTATGGTGAATCAATGCTTATTCTTCTTATGTTGAATATGTTGTCAACTTATTAACTTGCAATTTTGCATTTAAGTGATTGGAGAATTTATTTTGGCTCATTGTTGTGGATGATTTTTCTTTCGATGAATGGTTTCCAGTGGTGATTGTATAATAAATGATATAAGTTTGTGATAGTAGTAGTTGAAGTCTTTGTGCTTCTTAGTATTTTGAGTTATAGTGAGATCCATTGCCTTTAATATTTTTTTGGTTAAAACCACCACCTTTCATTCATTGTATACCTTTAGAAGGTCGCTGCGCTTTGTAAAATAAGCAGTGTCATTCTGAAATACCATTGCAACTCAACTGTTGGTTCAGTTGTCATTTGTTTGGACGAGATAAATTAGAGTTAAGTGACAAATCTATATACCAACAACTTTTTTGCCTAAATTTCATTTTCTTGCTAAAATTTTAACTGTTTACAATGAAAATTTAATTGTCATATTCAGATTCATTGAGTAGTAGGTGCGCATAGATTTCAAGGCTAGAGAAGGTTTGACTATTTAGATTTTTACATTTTAAAACAAGTCTAAATCTGTCTTCAGATTTATTGCCTGCCACGCTGAAATGGTGGAAACTAGAAATAGAACTCATACAGTATTATCTGCCAACCATGTAACATGTAGCATGCACCAGCTGGGATAATACCCACAAATGTTGCAGCATCTGGTTTTACAACTGCCAATTGCATTTGTTTCCAAGTCTCCAAAGCTCATCTACAGTCGTATACACACAGCGAAGTTGGGCCATATCTCTGTCATTTTCCCTACTCACAGTCTATGCAAGAGGCATATCTAGGTAATTTGTTTGGTTATATTTTATAATTTCACTATTGTGGTAAATTTTCCTGGCTTATTAATTTACTTTCACAGATAATTTCATCCTTAAACTTCAAATTCAATTTATTGTTACTTCTTTCCTAAATTTAATGAGTTATCTAGCCAATCATGGACTGCTGTCTATCGCATTAGACCTAATTCATGTAAAAGCCTCCACGGTAATGCTATTCATTAAACCCAAATTTATGCAAAAGCCTTCACATTATCTCAGCTACCTAAAACTAGTTACAATGCAATCTGAAGACGCTACAGAGGGAGATTCTGCTACCACCTCTCAACAGGTGTTGATCTCTTACAAATGTTAATTGTCTAGATGTTTTTCTTTTCAAGGTTTTGCAATCATTGTAGTCTAAGAGGGCACATCTCTTCGAGCCATTCTATCAAGCAGTTCACATGCATTGTCTATACTTCCACATTTTGCATACATGTCTACCAGGGCAGTTGCAATTGTAACATCTGACAAAAATCCCCCTTCCATTTTCCTGTGATAGATGTCCATACCCTATTAAAAGCTCCCATTTTGGCACAAGCAAGCAGGATGTTGGCAAATGTTGTGGAATTTGGGTTTACACTTGCCAATTGCATTTGCCTGAAAGTTTGTAAAGCCTTTCTAATTTTTCATTAACCGAATATTAAGCAAAGTTGTTTGTACATGGTTAAACACTGCCAGTTACAATTTCTAGGCACTCAATGCTTGATTTTTCATTAACTGGGCATTAAATAGAAGAGTTGTTTGTACATGGTATTGAACAAGACTATTTCTTATTACATGGGTTTGTAGTGAACTTTGTACTAATTTTGAAGACATGGACAAGGCTCTCGATGCTTTTATAGGACTCTAGTCTTACTTCAAGTTGGCATAGCACTTCTTTAAGAATTCATAGTCCAATTCTATTTGTTTAAGTTTGTTTCTGCAAAATTCAAGTAAAATTGGATTTGTATTGTCATTTTTATGTGACATCAAATCAATTGCCAACATGCAAACAAATGGCATAGCTCAACAAATGGCATGGCTCAAGTTGATTATTGTTTTGCCCTCCTATTTTGGAACCAAACTTCAACTTGTCTAATGCGAAGATTTGGCTGCTTCACTAGGGCTTGTTTTTGCTTCTGCAAACACATAGACAAAGATATTATGTACTACTATCTACAAGCTCAGACAAATACACTGTTGAGAAACCCTGTTTATGTTAGAAATTGGGTACACTTATAGTATATAGAGTACCATTCTCTCTGAAGTTCTGTTCCAAAAGTGCAAATTGATCTCTTAAAAGTCAAAGTGACCGATGGAGTCAGATTATAGAAAAATGTAAGTGATGCATAGGTTAAGATGTTAATAACTGTTATCATTTTGTTAGCTTGCTTTATTTTTGATGTGGAGAAACCAGATAGTTGCACAAATATATATAAGAAAATGTCTACTTCAATTCCTCGAATCCTAAAATTTGGATCCTTGTAAAACTCTGGTCCTGAAGCAATTCACATCCATACCTACTCCTCACCCACACTTGGTTTAACTTATATAATATTATAAAGTTATTTAATAATCTGTACACACGACAATGTGAAAACCCTATTAATGGGCAAAGTTGGTCTCCTTTTTTGAAATAAGGGCTGCATAATGTGAAAAATCTATTGCAGCTACTGATTATTAATTACCTATCTTAAGTAGATTATTTGGCTGCCAAAAAATAACTTACAACAAATATTAATTAATAACACAGCTGCAATTTCACGGAAAAATCACGGAGACAGAAAAATAAAATCAACACAATATTTTGGACAAATTGTCCCTGGAAAAACCCCGAAGGGAAAACCAGTACTGCAGATGAGGAATTTTATTAAATCAAATCAAGAGATACATAGACTACTTGCCTCTTACTGGCAGAGCTCCGGCAATGATCTCCTCCGAAAATTCTTCTCCCAATTTCTCCTATAGAAATTCCACTACTGCTATCTCGAACACTATCGCTGCGCTCTTGCTCTCACTGCAAATCAATTTGCTATTGCTGCAAATTTATTTATTTGCTATCGCTGCAAATACTTCTCAGATCTATCTTCTCAAAATGCCCATTGAACCTCTTTTATAATCCCCTCATTGAAAACCAATGGCCATGATTTAATCTAAATCAATGGCTAGGATTAATTAGACTCTAGCAAACCCTAATATCTAGAAGTCTCTCGAGAAATCAATTTTCTAGGTATGGAGATAATTATTCTAGCAGCCTTGTAATCACCACCCGAGACTAGAACACCTGTCCAAGCTACATTTAAAATTAACACTCCCTCTTAGCGAGGAAGGTGTTCTGCATAACACCCAACTTACCTCTGAAGAAGATGAATTTTGCCTTCCCCAATGCCTTTGTTAAAATGTCTGCTACCTGTTGATTTGTAGGTATATACTGTAGCTGAACAATCCTCCGCTGTACACAATCCCTGATGAAATGATATCTGATGTCTATATGCTTAGACCTATCATGAAACACTGGATTCTCAGATAATCTGATGCAACTCTGATTATCACAATGTATTACGGTAGTCTCAACCCTCTGACCAAACAAGGCTACTAGCAACTTTCGAAGCCATATAGCCTCACATGTTGCCATACTAGCTGCTATGTATTCTGCTTCTGCAGAATTCAGAGCAATGGACTTTTGCTTCCTACTGTACCAAGAGACAACTCCTGATCCCAAACTAAAGCAGCACCCTGAAGTGCTTTTCCTGTCCACTGTACTACCTGCCCATTCTGCATCAGTATAGCGTATCAACTTGATACCATCACCTCGAGCATATCTGATCCCATACTCGATTGTACCATGCAAATACCGCAACACATGCTTTGCCGCTATCCAATGCACTCTCTTCGGCTCAACCATGAACTGGCTAAGAGAGTTTACTGCAAAGGATATATCTGGCCTAGTGTTGACCAAATACATGAGAGATCCAATCAACATCCTATATAAGGTGGGGTCTACATCCTTTTCCTTGGATGTGTCTACCTTCTTCCAATTCGTGATCATAGGTGTAGACATAGCTCTACAATCTTGCATCTCAAACCTCTTCAAGATTTCAATGCAGTATTTCCCTTGTCCAAGGAAAATCTCTCCATCTGTCTGCCACACTTCCATGCCTAGAAAGTAGTGCATAAGCCCCAAATCCTTCATCTCGAACTCTGCTGCAAGGTCCCTCTTGCACTCCTCTATGAGCCCTAGTGAACTTGTTAAAAATAAGTCGTCCACATATAGAACAAGAATGAGAACTTCACCCCCAACCATCAAGTAGTAAAGGTTAGCATCCGCCTCACTCTTCACAAAGCCTATTCCCTGCAAGTATCTATCAATGCGCTCATACCACGCCCTGGGAGCCTGCTTGAGTCCATACAAAGCTCTCTTCAATCTGCACACGTGGGTTTCGCTGCTGTGTGCTACAAAGCCCTCTGGTTGTTTTATGTATACCTCTTCTAACAATTCACCATTAAGAAATACCATCTTGACATCCATTTGATGGATCTGCCATCCCATATGCGCTGCAAGTGAGATTACGGCTCGTATAGAAGTATACCTGGCCACTGGAGCGAATGTCTCCTCATAGTCTATTCCTTCCTTTTGAGAGAACCCCTTGGCCACGAACCTTGCCTTGTATTTCTCGATGCTACCATCTGCAGCATGCTTAATCTTATAGATCCAGCATGATCCAACCACTGCCCTATCTGTCGGTCTAGGCACAACCTCCCACACATCATTCTGCATTATTGAGGTATATTCCTCAACCATTGCATCTTGCCACACCTGTTGCCGTGCAGCCTCCTGATAGCTGGAAGGTTCACTATCTACCAACTGACTAACCAATGCCACATAGTCATTATACCTAGCTGGTTGTTTCCGTTGTCTATTACTCATCCTAGGAGCTCCCACAAACTACTGAGTATCCTTATGTGTTTGTTGAACCTCACGGTTCCTCCTGCCAACTATAGAGGATGAAATATCAAACTCCATATCTTCTTGATGCATCTCTTGGATTTGCTGTATCTGTTGTTCCATACTCTGCGAACTCTCAGCACCTGAGCCTGTGCTTGTACTAGTAACTGTACTTGTGCTTCGCTGCCCCTGTTCTGGTTGAACAATCCTTGGAGCTTCTGTTGGCTGCTCATTCTGATCATCTGCTGGCAAATCTCTAGACCTCCTATATGCCTTATCCTCCATGAATTTGACATCACGCCTGACAATAATCCTCCTGGTCCCTGGAATAAATATTCGATATGCCTTTGAGGTCTCGTTGTACCCCACAAAGTACCCTCTCTCTGCAGTCTGATCTAACTTGGAACGTGTAGCCCCTGAAATGTGACAAAATGCCAAACTCCCAAATATCCTGAAGTGACTGACATCTGGCTTCTTCCCTGAGAATGCCTCCTCTGGTGTCATCTTGCCCAATACCTTATGTGGAACCCTGTTCTGTATGTATACTGCTGTACTGCATGCCTCTACCCATAAGTAACATGGCATATCTTGGTCATACAACATAGCCCTTGCTGCCTCCGATATAGAACGATTCTTCCTCTCAACAACCCCATTTTGCTGCAGGTTGTAAGGAACGGTCCACTCTCTCTTGATTCCTTCCCTGGTACAGAACTCCTGGAACTCTTTCCCTTTGTACTTGCCTCCATTGTCTGACCGAAGAACCTTTACCTTCCTGCCTGTTGAATTCTCCACAAGAGCTTTGAACTCCTAGAAGTGACTGAAGACCTCATCCTTGGTCTTCAAGAAGTATATCTAGGTCTTCCTGGAGAAATCATCAATAAAAGTAACAAAGTACTCATATCCTCTGAGAGACTTCGTTGACATTGGTCCACATATATCTGAATGTACTAGATCAAGAACCCCCTTGGATTTGGTGTCACTCCTTGGAAAAGCTGCTTTCACAAACTTCCCCAATACACATCCCTTACATACATCATCATGCTCTGTGCTCACCTCTGGAACACCTGTCACTATCTCATGAAGCAATTTAAGTGCTCCATGATGTATATGGCCCATCCTCCTATGCCATAGCTCTCCTTGATCTTGAGGATTACTGCTGCTCACTAGTGCCTTAGGAGAATCAAATTGCAACCTATAAAGTCGGCCGCTCCTAACTCCAATAGCTATGGGTGATTTCCAATCCTTATGCTTGATTAAAACATGCGCCCCTCTAAAGAGTACATTGTAGCCTTTATCCTGAAGGACAGATACGAAAATTAGATTCATGCCCAAGCCTGGCACATACAACACATCATGAATGGAAATAGGCTTGCCATTCTCCCTCTGAAATAGAACAGTCCCTCTCCCAACTGGATCGCACTTGGACTTGTTCCCCATTTGAATCTGGAATCTGATGTCCTCCTCCTTGTAGCTGGAGAAGTACTCCCTAACTCCTGTCATATGAAATGACGCCCCACTGTCTATATACCAAACACCCTGTGAGGTTGAGCTAGTCAGGCAAGCTATGAGTGCAAAGTCATCCTCCATTCTACTAGAAAGCTCATCTACACTTGTTGAAGCTGCCGTTTGCTTCTTGCCTTTCTTTTCATTTTTCTTCCTTTGTGGGCAATCGATGACATAGTGGCCGAACTCGTGACAGCCATAGCATTTGATCTTAGATAAGTCCTTCTTCTTCTCACTTTTTGGATTTGATCCTTTGCCAGACCCCTTCTTCGCTTTCCCTTTTCCTGCTAGGGCAACGTTTTCCTGTTCCACCTCACTTTTCTGACTATTACTACTGGTTCCATTGACAAGACTTATTCTAAGCTCCTCCTGAGTGAAGTCACTCCATAGTCGATCCCAACTCGGTAAGGTGTCTCGTCCATTAATAACTTGAACCAAGACATCCCACTGCTTAGTAAACCCATTCAGGGCTATTTGTACTAGCTCATCATCCTTTGGTTTGTCTCCAACAGCTGCCAATTCATCCTTGACAAGTCTAAGTCTGGTGAGGTAACTTGTGACTTCTTCTCCCTTATTCATCCGGGTATTCCTTAACTTTTCTCTAAGAATCAACTTTCGGTTAAGGGTAGCATTCTGGTACAAATTCATAATGGCGTCCCACATCGTCTTTGTTGTATCTAACTCTGCAATATGCGGAACAATATGATCCTTAACACCGTCAAGAATCAGTCTCCTTGCCTTGGCATCTTCCTTCTTATATGCTAAGAGCTGTGTTGCATCTGTAGGTACAGGTACAACAGTGATCACATAATCCTTGATACCATTCTCTTCCAACAATAAAGAAATTCTGGCTTTCCAGACACCAAAATTTGAGGCTCCATCCAATCTGTCCTGATCTCTTAAACCTGCTGAGGCCATTTCAAAAGAAAATAATAATTTGAAGAGGTCAAACTGGGTTTTATAAACCCTAATTTTTTTTATTTATTATTTTTCCTTTCTCCCTGTGCCTGTTTTGCCCTCAGATCCGCTCTGATACCATGTTGAGACATGGACCAGCTAGGACTCAAACCTAGGACCTTCCATTCGCTGCTGGAGTGCTCTACCACTGAGCTACTAGCCCCTCTTGGGCCAGTCCATCGTCGGTCCGAGTGTGGCTTACACCAACACCCCCCCTTAAGCCTCACCTCTCGTGTGCTTGGGGCTCTTAGCCTGGCCTGGCTCTGATACCATGTTAAAAATCTATTGCAGCTACTGATTATTAATTACCTATCTTAAGTAGATTATTTGGCTACCGAAAAATAACTTACAGCAAATATTAATTAATAACACAACTGCAATTTCACGGAAAAATCACGGAGACAGAAAAATAAAATCAACACAACATTTTGGACAAATTGTCCCTGGAAAAACCCCGAAGGGAAAACCAGTACTGCAGATGAGGAATTTTATTAAATCAAATCAAGAGATACATAGACTGCTTGCCTCTTACTGGCAGAGCTCCGGCAATGATCTCCTCCGAAAATTCTTCTCCCAATTTCTCCTATAGAAATTCCACTACTGCTGTCTCGAACGCTATCGCTGCGCTCTTGCTCTCACTGCAAATCAATTTGCTATTGCTGCAAATTTATTTATTTGCTATCGCTGCAAATACTTCTTGGATCTATCTTCTCAAAATGCCCCTTGAACCTCTTTTATAATCCCCTCATTGAAAACCAATGGCCATGATTTAATCTAAATCAATGGCTAGGATTAATTAGACTCTAGCAAACCCTAATATCTAGAAGTCTCTCGAGAAATCAATTTTCTAGGTATGGAGATAATTATTCTAGCAGCCTCGTAATCACCACCCGGGACTAGAACACCTGTCCAAACTACATTTAAAATTAACACATAAGGTTGCCACATTGACAGGTCGTCAGATCATTTTTAAAACTTAAAAGCCTCAAGTCTAGACATTATAAGTTTAGCCAGGTCCGCATTAAAGAGTCAAGCTTTTGTAACCATAAAGGAGATTGATTTCTTAGAAAAGTAGAGACTTATCACCCATAAGAGTTCTCAACAAGAAAGAAATTTCAACAAGTTGCATATTTTCTCTCTATGTTCTCCAATAATCCTTGTATCACATAGAAGAGTTTTGTTAGAATGCAAAGGACCCATAAAATAGACTAATCCTTGTATCACATAGAAGAGTTTTGTTAGAATGCAAAGGACCCATAAAATAGACTATCATATTCTGCTTTAAGCTATAACTAATGGCTCTAGCTCTTTTACACAAGGTACGGAGCACCATTTCACCTTGTGACATGTAAAACAAACATTTTCAGTTAATTTCGTTTTCTTCAATCTGGCCTTGGCTGCTAGGCCTTGGTGAGGAAGTAAACAACCCAAACCTCTCTGTTTGGATGCATTTCTAATCTTCCATTGGCTCTTGGAATCTTTAAGCTGCCACTCTTTGAATTCATTTCTTGTCTTCCATTACCCCTTGGAATCTTTTATTCACCACATAGGTGGGAAAATCTGAAGTGAACAAGGTTATTTGCAAGATACAGAGGGCAACAGAAGAAAATCACAAGTCTAAATTGATAATGACAGGAGTAGTGTGCTTTTTATACCCTTGACAAGTGGTAAAAGGTAATTGGTACAGAAAACAACAGGCATTTATGATCATTAGTTATGATTTGCAGGGATGTAGGGTATAAATCCTCTTTTGCACTACAATGTGCAAAGAAGTTGGCAGAGTCTAATTTGTGAGAAACAGTGCCTCAGTTTTGACAAGAAATTGGGAGTTTCAGAGTTTTAAGCCTCGCTAGCTTGGTGTGTAGAGGTTTCAAGAAAGTGTTGTCCGACTGGAAGGGAAAAAGGCACAAAAATTGACACTTTCAGAATGCCTCAAATACTTTACACAGTGTGCAAAGTAGGCAAGAAATCCCATAAAGTCTGAGAGATATTACTTTGCTATGCAAGTCAAGGAGATCGGGAAAACATGCATGCCATACACATTGACGTAATGGAGGCACAAATTTCCAATTCTTTGGATTCCCAAAAATTAAAAAACACTTCAAAGTAGAGTTAGGGAAGGCAGGGCTCAAAGCACTTTAGACATGAATGAGGTGCAAAAGGGTCTAATCTTCATGACAAAGAAAGGCAAGTGAGAAAAATTGGAGATTCGGGGAAACTGGAATTTGAAGCGTGGGAATCGGGATGCCTAAGAAGCAAAAAGGTGCAGACTTTCCGATTTTTTGAAAAGACACTAATATTCTTATATTTTTTGAAATGAAGACTTATTTAAAAGACTTTGTGACCTTGTACTTCTTTAGCAAGTCAGTTTCATTATTTTAAACAAAGTTGGAAAAAAATCATTAGGGAAAGGGGCTAATAGCCGCCCACCCTAACTTTGCGCACGTAAGCTCATAGCTAGACATATCAGATTTCGATGATTTTTTTTGGATTTCTCTGTATGCGACCAAAGAGCTTAAAACTATTCTTTCAGCTTCTGGGCACTTATACATTTCATTGTACGATGTGTTATGTGCACATGGGTCGAAAAAGTGTCATTTCAACATGTCACCCCATACATTCGCAACGATGTGCCAATAACCGCTCGTCATCACATTTGTGCACTTGTCTTAATTTCATTGGTTAATTTATTGGAGTTGTGAACATGTATTGGTGCATTTGTGTTAATTTATTAGGTTGGTATTTTACATGTATTGGTTCTTTTTAAAAATTTAATTGGGGGGTCAAGTGATTAAAAACATAGTGGTTATTGGGGTGTGGGCGGCAACTGGCCCCTATCCCCTAGATTAACCTCAGCAAATTAGTATTGATTTGGCTTCTTTTAATGAGAATCTAATTAGGGACATGCTTTTAATTTGACCAAGCTAAACAATAGGACTCTCTACATCCTATTTGTAGCTAAACAATAGGACTCTCTGCATCCTATTTGTAGGACCTCTGGGTGTCGGATTCGGGTGCCTCAAGTAAGTGGTGTATTTGTTATTTTAGGTTGCATCTACAACACTTAATTAAATTTGAAATTAATTAGTTTTCCCTAGTTTTGTCTCTAACTTATGATTTTTATGTTGTGGTTGGTTTATTGTTTACAGTTAAGTTGTTGTTTCTAGTTTGGATCCTAGTTCAGGTTTGTGGGTTCGGTTCATGAATTCAGCCATTGGGTTCGTTTATATATATTTATATAAAAATATATGTATATGCAGCCTAAAAGTAAGAATTAAATGTAGAAAATCAGGAATTAAGTGTAGAACACCACATAGCATCATATAATAAAAAAAACACTTGAATATCAGAAAACATAAAAAATTTAAATATTCATTTCTCGAACAAGTTCAATATCTCTAAACAATTGTGAGTTTTTAAAAAAGGTTTTTAATTGATTCTCTTCTAGAATAGTCTAGAAACTATTGGTATATTTTCACTACTGTGGTGATTTTAAAATCATTAGTTTGCTGAAAGGGGTGGTTTCATCTTGATGATAGAAGTTGAATTCAAAGAAAACCAAATGACTTGGTCTCTTCCAATTCCTAGCAAGGATACTTTTTAGCTAATGGTTTGGATCTCCTACTATTCTTTGTACTTGTTTGTTTAGAATCTAAGATTTGGTAGATGGAACAATTGTTACTACTAATTGGGATTTCTCCATCCCAAAATTGTTTAGGATAGAAATCTGGTACATTCTAGTGTTAATCTATTTTGTTTTTCATTTTTTACTTTTATTTACACAACAATATATCCCCTTGATTGTCATTTGAATTAATTTGAGAAACACAGTAATTAATTGTGGTGACTTGATAGTTTCTACAAGTTAATTAGTTAATTTACCAATAAAAATAAACAAAATGGAAAAATTATTAAAAGAAAAGGAATCTTTAGTGTAAAAAACAAGTGTTGAACTCAGGCCATAAACTTTACCTTGAGTAATTATAAGGGAAAAAATTAATTTAGCCTAATTTTTTAAAGAGCCCAACCTTGTTCCATAGACCTTGTCACATTGATTTTAAACTCATTCATTAATTTATTTTAATTGATTTTAAACATAAAAATTTAAATATTCATTGCTGGAACTTCAAGTTCAATATCTCTAAAAAAGCAAAAAAAAAATTAAAAAACCCATCAAGATTTTGGCCCTGGGTTCGCCCGGGATATCCGACCTGTTTTTGCTGCAAGATAATTTTCATTATTGGATATCTGATTGCATTGGATGTTTCTTAAAAGGCAACACTTACAGACTTAATACTAATGTTATTTTTTTACTTACAACTACAGATTGCTGTACATTTTTTAAGGTGCAAGGCCAATGCATGTGCATCGCAGACTTCCTTTTCCGGTATGCAACTTGCAACTAATCAACAAATCTGATTAATTGTTGTTAATACATGCAATAATGTGGCTTGTCCAAAGTTTAAACTTTGATTACTACATTTGCTTCTCCAATTTTTGTTTGCAATTTCTACTATGTTCTCTTTTTCGCTTCTACTCTGTGACAAACTTTGGAACTATTTCTATGGGTGCTTCAACTAGTTAACAAGTCTAAGGGATGAAATTTCAGAACTTATAAGCTCAGTTGTTAGTTATAGATGCCATTCTTTTAGCATCGGGGGCTTCTGTTGGGGTTTTAATACAGTGGTTAGTGCAGGCAATGTGTTCTTAATAGCTCATTGTTGGTATGTCTTTTCCTGAAAAGGTTCTGCTTTCTATTTGTTAGATCTTTCATAGATATTCTGGGCATTTATTTATTTTACATTGCAGCTATTTTTTTTGTAACTGGGAAATTATAGGCAATTTTTCAGCAAGGGGCCGGTTTTAGTATACTGAGAACATTATGGACAAATCCCTTCATCGATGCTGATATGCATGAGGTTAATACTTAACAATCTCCTAGTTTTAATACTTTTGTTTGGCATTTAGATTTGCATATTCAGCAAAGGAACACCGGAACTTTATGTTGGAAAACAAGATTGTATGTAGCTCTTTGTATGTCTAGTGATGTGACTGTTGATTAGAGTATGTTGTTTCAATGGCAGCTTTTTGCAGTGGTACTGCGAGCAATTGTTGGATCAGACATGTTCCAAATTGCTACATTTACAGATCTTTACTTTGCATCTTTCATTCTAGGTGCTGCTGCAAGTATTTCTTGTCAGCAAGTGACAAACTTTTTATTATCATATTATAAAGGAACAGGGAAAACAAGCTTTCCAGTATTTTGAATTTTCCTTTCTTGCACTTCTTTGTTCTACATAGTTATCGATAATAATAATTATTTGTTCGTGTTTGGCAACAATAAAATTCGTATGAAGTTTGGTAAGGGGAAAAAATTCGAAAAAAAATTTGTCATTAAATTGGCCTTATATAAATTTGACTTTTTTAAAAATATAAGTAATATATCCACAAAATTATCAAAATAGTTTAACATTGATAAATAGATCACACATTTATAAACCATAATAAACTTATCAAAGCTAAACCATAGGAAACATATGAAATCACGATCACAAAGATGTTTTTTGTCAAAAAGGGACAATCAAGAGTCAATACTCTAAAACTTCAAAAAAGCTCCAAGTCATCAAGAGCACTTCGATGATGTAGCATCATCATTGCTAGATGCACTGCTCAAATCATCATTAATAAAGTCAAGCTCATCTGCAACTGGCATTGCTATGTCTTCTGGCATTTTTTGTTGTGAAGAAGATGTGGAATCTTTTGCTGATTTGTCCATAAACAGTTTTAAATTGCTGCAAATGTAGATAAGATCTCCCAACTTTCCGAATAGCAACTTGTTCCTCTTTTTGGAATGAATGTGGTCAAAGCAGCTCCAGTTCCTCTTACAAGCTAATGAACTTGCTCCCTGACTCAATATTCAAATAGCAAAGCATTGTAGTTCAGAAGTTTGTGTTCCATAGATCATCCACCATCTATAAGAAAGTATGTCATCTTGTGCCATGTCATATTTGGCTCCTTCCATTCCAAACATCCCTTCTGCTGCCTTGTATTTCCAACATTATTTTCTGATTAGAGTTGCAATTGTTGGATCTGGTTCAAACCTAACAATGGCTTTTAAAACCTCCGCCATAACTTCACAATCACTTTGTCTATCAATGTGAAATAGCTTAGGCTCCAAATAACACACTGTTGCATGTAAAGGTGTGTGTATCATTTTCCATCTAGAATCCACTATGTACCATATCTCCATGTAGTCTGCTTCCACATTATTTAGTACTTTTTGAATAGCTTCCTTACAACGGTCCATGCTCTCATAAAGCATGCCAAGACAAGGGGTGTCACCATCAACCATACGAAGCACATCAACAATTGGTCCACATATATTTAAAACCTTTATTGCACTTTCCCTAAAATTGCTGTTTAAAATGATTTTCTCTATCATCTTCCCCTTAGGACCTTTAGAAAGAGCTGAATTTTCCCACTTATTATTGCAAATAACAGACCTTAGAGTTGCTTTCTCTTCAATTACTCTTTTCAAAGTGAGATAAAATGAAGCAAATCTTGTGTCACAAGGCCTCAACAACTCCCTAGATGCCTGTTGCTTGTAAAGATTTAATGTGAGATGATAATTTCTTATAAAATTTGTAATTGCTCTCCCTCTATGAATTGCTTCATGTACCCATGGGAATTTAGCCAAGTCATGAAGCAGCAAATCTAGACAATGGGCCTCATATGAGCTCCAATATATTTGTGGGTACTTCTCTACTATCAGCTTGCTTGCTCCCACACAATTTGTTGCACTATCAGTTACCACTTGAATCACATTTTCTACCTCTACTTCAAGAATGACTTCCTCTAATATTTTAAAAACATACTCTGAAGTTTTTTATGGTTCATAGTGTCAATCACCTTCAAGAACAGAACACCTAGAGGACAAGCCACCAAAACATTAATCAATGGCCTCTAACATATATCTGACCATCCATCCATCACTCAATATAGTGCATCCTGTTGCCTTCCAAGAGGCTTTGAACTTAGTTAATTTCTTAGTCACTCTTTCTTTTGACCTCTACAAAAGAGTTGTTCTCAAAGTATTTGAAGTGGGAGGTGTGTACCCTTTGCCAAACTCTATAGCTTTTTGAATTGCATTTCGAAAATGTGGATCCCTAGCTATATTGAATGGAATGACACTTGAATAAAACATATCAGCAAATGCATCATCCACCTGTTGTTTTTCCACTAGTTTCCAAAAGTTGTTCGATGTTCCACACTCTTTCGATCCACTTGTGAACTTGGGCACACTAGAAGAGGACATAATAGATTCCATGAATCTAGACCATAGTTTCAGGACTCGCCCAAACTCAGTGAGTCTTGGGTCGAGTCACCCCTGCTGAGTCCAGGGGGCTCGGACTTAAACTCGGCCGAGTCTGGCAGCCTCACTGAGTCCGAGCAAGTCCCGTCAGACAGACTCATTGGACTCCCGTACAACACAGTATAATTTGTAAGAGGTTATCAATTTTTAACACGAACTTGGGTTTGCAGTACTTGACTTAAAATAATGAGCTTAGATTTATGACTACCTTGAAAGCTTAGCTTCTTTCATTTCTATTGCAGTTATGGTAAATGTATAGGTTAATGGCGCATACTTCTTATGTCCTTAGCCATTGCCTTTTGAAATTTCTCTGAAGTGTTCAACACTTGAAGCTTTTCAACAATGGTTTGGGTTATGCTTCCTTCCTCACTTGTTTCCCTTGTGACTGCAAAGGTGGTCTCCTGCCCATCAATTGTAACTCTGAAAATTTCACAAAATTGTTCATCAATATTTGGACAATTGGCATTGAATGACTCTTAGTGCAACAATTTGTGAACCCTACTTCTTTCTTATCCTCATGTCCTCACACCATTCCTTGAACAGATGCATCGTACCCTTGCACAAGGATATGATGGAGTGTGGTTCTTCCTAATATTTTTCAATAGGAATAATTGCAACATAAGGTTGCTTATTCTTCATGTATATTTTCACCTGTTAGTCAATTCAGACTTGTCTATAAGTCTCAAATGAATCCATTGAATGTTTCAATAGATTGATATATCAATCTTCTAGTTCTCCATGGACCTTGTTTACAAAGAATCAAGAAAATGATTGTCTAGTAGAGAAACATATGGATGTCTACCTGGCCTTTGATCATTGGTAATTGGTCAGCCATTGGATGAAAAACTTAAGACATGTTTATGCATCTTTTGTCTCTATATCTAGGGTTCTTGCATTTCGGGTTTTATATACATGGATTTCATAGAGAAAAACTTAAGATAGGTTTATGAACTATGGATTTCATATTCCGCGAGTTTTGTATACATTTGACTATATTTATATATCTAAGTGTGCTATTTCCTTCAGCAGCTCAGCTACAATTTGCGTTTATACTTATGTGATCGATGTATACTTGTGTATGTTATCAAATTAGCTTCTGTTTGATGATATTTTTGTGTCTTTAAGGTTTATTTAATAAAGGGTGCATGAAACAAGTTTTAAATCCTTAAAAATCTCTAAATTTCTTGGGTTTTTCACTTTGCCGTGCATCGAGTTTGGGTGCCGAGTCCCGAGTCTTGAGTCGAGTCACCCTTCTTGGGTCCGCGCCGAGTCTAAGTCTCGGAACTATGATCTAGACACATCCTCCTTGATTTTCTGTTTCTTTTGTGTCTTTTGCAGCTTTCCTACAATCGAATCTAGATTGATCCTTCTCTAGAGTAGTTTTAATCTCCAAAGTCACACCCAGACATGCAGTAACACCTCCTCATACACTCACTAAAATGCCAAGTAAGTGGTCCATTATGACTACCCTTGTCAAAATTCCAGTAAAAGGTTTCTGACACAAGTTACATTTCCTCACCATTGTTAGTCACATGTTTCCATCCTTCAATAATTGATTTTTTAGGAGCTATTAAATTACAATATGCATGTTTCAAAAGACAAATAATAATTAATATTTAAAATACTAACTAAATTTTATTTTAAAAAATATTAAAACAAAATATATTAAATTTACATTTTAACTTTAAAAAACAAAAATAAAAAAATACTAATTTTATTTTTATAAAACATAAAAAATAGAAATATATTGAATTTATATTTTAATTGTAAAAAACAAAATAATAAAAATACTAATTTTATTTAAAACATAAAATAAAAAAATTATAACTTTAAAAAAATACCAAATTAAATTTTATTTTTAAAAAATATAAATAAAAAAATACTAAATTAAATTTTATTTAAAAAACATATAACTGAAAAAATATTAAATTAATTTAAAAAAACTTAAAACATAAATATATATTAAAATTTATTTTTAATTAAAAAATAAAATAAAAATATTATAAATAATAAATTTTATTTTAAAAACATATAAACGAAAATATATTGAATTTTATTTAGAAAACCTAAAAAACAGTAAACTCAAAACCTATACGCTAGAGTGAAATGAAAATAAAAATAAATAACAAATAATATTTATTTAAAAAACATATAAATGAAAATATATGAAATTTTATTTTACTATTAAAAAAATCCAAAAACGTCGAGGGCCTACCTTTGCACTATTGCAGACTTGCAGTATGCAGTTGCAATTGCACGATGGAGAACTGAAGCTTCGCCACCAAAAATGGATATCCAGTAAGCCCTGAGAAAAAATTTAAAATCATTTACTTTTTTATTAAAAAGACTGGCACCTTTTTCCGATTTTTTTTTCAGAATTTCTTCCAATTTTTTAAGAGGTTTAGAAGTTGGTAACTTCAAGCCAGAAATCAAGCCAAAAATTCAGCGAACCCTGTGACATCAAATATTGAGAATGGTTTTAGTGCCTAAAGTTCATGAAATATTATTTGCAATGGAATAATAATAAATTTCTTCCAAATCATTGATGGCTTTAATTTTATCTTACCTTCACCAAAACTATTGAGAAGAAAAAGGTTGTAATCCACCACCCAATGGAAAAAACCTTACAATATCTCTCTGCAATTAGATATGGATGAAGCGCTGAAGCTAGCTAAGTATTTGAACAATGCCTTCAAAAAGAAACATTTGTTCATACACTTTAACTTCACAAATATGTTTCTCCCAACTTGCAAACTGTTTGTCCTATCATATGTGTAAAGTAATTCTAGTTTCAGATTCTAAATAACCAAAAATAAAATTTATACAATGGTAAGGGACCACCTCTTATAGGGGAAAGGGGTCAGTAGCCGCCCACCCTAACTTCCCACATGTCAAGTTCATAGCTAGACATATCGGAATTCGATGAATTTTTTTGGGTTTCTCCGTATGCGACCAAAGAGCTTAAAGCTATTTTTCAGCTTGTGGGTACTTATACATATCACTCTACAATGCGTTATGTGCATAGGGGTCCAAAATGTGTGATTTCAATGTGTCGTCCCATACAAGCGCAAGGATGTGCCAGTACCTGCTCAGCATCACCCCCCAAAAAAATCCACCCCTCCATTAAATAAGTTATACACTTGGTCCCTATTATACTTAGGGCAGCTTAAAAAAAATTAATTAACACCCCACCTTAAATCAAGTTGGCAGAGTCTTCAAACATACCCACCCCTTTCCCTATACACAACTACACCCTAGCATATATTATTGACACCTTTTTATTTCAGAAGCACATTGAAAGGTGGATGCGGTGGCACGGATGGAAAACATGTGTTCCATTTTAATTACTTTCACGTCCGAATACATATCCTTTTTGATTCTGAAAACCTAATCATTTTCACGAGTGGTCTCCACAATGCATGGGTGGTCGTCTGAGGGTTTCAACAATTTTGTCTCCTAGTTATTGCCCTCCTCCATGCATGTTCTCCATGTAGGTAACGAACACCTACATCATTTCTCCTTGTCATTTCAGTACTGCTTTCCTTCCAATCTTGAAATACACATTGTGTAATTGCAAATTTTAAAATTTGAATGCAAGAACACACAATGAAGCCACACTAAAACTCAAAATCTGATTTTAATGAGTGTTTAAAAGGAGTAGCAAAATCTGAAACAATATTTTGGCTACTAACCCTAGCTTTTTCAAAAACTAGGTTATATGAAAAATGCAAAATTTTAACAAAACCCTAACAAATGAGATATGCAAATGCAAGGTATGAGATCATGAAATGATTAATTGCTGTAATTTATCTCAGATCTGATGTAAAAATCAGAAAATTAAATGTTTCTAATGATATGCAAGGAAATAATGCAAAACTATGCCTTTATGCAAGCCTAGAATGCTTATTTTTTCAAATGTATGCAAAATTTTTCAATGAAGGATGTTAAGTATGATATGAATTAATGCCAGATCTGATTACAAAACTCAACAAGATGCAAGTTTAGCAAAAAATAGGAGTTCACCAAAATGTTATATGGTAAAAGGGGGGATGAACATAAAGTATTGAGTACACTAGATCAAACCCTCCTTTCAATATAATATTCAAGGACAAAAATTGAGCCAAGCCACTACAAGATGGAAGAGGGCTCAGCTACTGATCTTTGTGCTCTTTTTTGAGAAGGAACGATAAGATTCAACCAAGCCTTTTATCAAACCCTAGGCCAATCAAAGCACTAAACCCTAGAATAATGATAATCAACTTGAAACAAATGATCAACAATAAAAATCTAGAAACCAAAAGTACAGAGAGGATCAGTAAGGTGTCAGAACCTATCTCCTAAAAGAAGAGGTGTCAAAGGACAAATTTGGCAACCACCCAAGTCTAGAAGTAGGATTCTGTCGAAGGTCAAAATTGAGAAAAGGATGCAAATGATGCTCAGAACTTAGATCCAGAAGCTTGAATCCTTATAGACTGGGGTGGAAACTGCTCAAGTCCAGTTGGAGGAATATTCCAGAACTATTTTCAGATCTTGAAACTATATTTCCTGCACTGCCTTCCTGTAGCTCCACTTTTCCCAAAACCTGTACCTATAACCTACACACAAGATGACAAGAGAGGGGTTTGGGGGTTGTGGTGTTTAGGGATTTGCCGTTGTCAAATCCAAAGTTAGCATTTAAGCTTTCCCAACATAGTTGTTAATGAGAGAGTGTGCCCTTGCAGGGCAGAGGCTAAAGATAATCCAAATGATGAAATGATTCAAATAGAGATGATGCCACCTCAGAGGTGAAGTCCGTAGGAGGATGAAAGCACTTAAACTCATAAGGAGATGGATGATGATGCCATATCTACAACAAACACATAAATACAAACACAAATATGCAACAACAACACAATGAATGCCTTGAATGCTCTTTGCTCTAATATCATAAGTTTGATTTATCCATCTAGGTGTAAAAAGAAGTCATAAAATCACTTGTATATGCTTTCCTACTAACATTTACAAATTTAAATCACAAAAGTCTGCAAGGAGGAACATTTTGGAAGGGCCCAAGCTGACATACCAAAAGTTAGCCCTGACTAATTAGGAGAGACTTGGGCAGTTGGTGCCCAAGTCGAGGGGCCTAAATTAGATCAGGCTTAAGCTATAGGGGACCTCAAGGGTCCAAAATGTCATGGGTGTTGGGAAGTTTCCTTTGGGATGATCAATTAGAATGTATAATGAAGTATGATGAAGCAAATAAGACCTTGGAGCTAAACTAGGAGGTAAAAAGGCATGTGGCCACTTTTTACTCCATAACAGACTGCAACCTGAAATGTCTTCTCTTAGTTCTGTCCAATCCATAAGGATACTCACCATTGGATAGGAACCTAGCCATGTCTGTTGTCCAGGAACTTACAACTATTGGTTCAACTATAGGTTTTGCCTCATTCAAGTGATAGGATGAGTTCACCTCATCCACTATAGTTTGAGCTAACTGGTCACATAATCCTCTGACTCTAATCAACTAAGTGGCTTTGATAATAACATAATATTCCAGGACCTTAGTGACACAGCTTGCTCTCTTTTCGCTAATTTCTATTCCCATTATGTAGTCTCACACTAGGATGAGAAACTAATACTTTGATATGGTTATTTGCCAGCATATATCTAAACTTTTTCAATGCTCTTACAATGGAAAAAACTTGTTTGTCCATGGGACTGTTACTGACCTCATAGTCTTTCAATGTTTGACTAAAAAAGGCCAGGGTTTGCTCCATACCTTGGTAATTTTGCTACATCAAAATAGATACAATGCTGCTCTCTCCTTCATGGGAATAAAGGACAAAGTCCTTCTCATAATTAGGGTTCATGAGGTTAGGAGCCAGAGAAATTTCTTCCTTTATCTTCTCAAAGCCATCCTTCCCTTCCTTGGTCCATCTAAAAATAAAATCCTTTTTAAGCATTAGGGTCAATGATTTGACCAAACCAGCACAGTTAGGAATAAATTTCCTAACAAAATTGATCTATCCCAGAAATGATTGTAAAGCCTTCTTATGATCAGGTAGAGGAAGAGAAAGAAGAGCTAAAGTTCTTTCTGGATCTATGGAGATCCCATCTTTAGACACCAAACGACCTAGAAGCTTTCCTTGAGAAACAACAAAAATACACTTTTTGGGGTTCAGAGACACCCCAAACTCCCTGCATCTTTCAAAAACTTTCTCCAGACGCGCCATATGATTTTTTCACTTCTTGGAGAAGACGATGATATCATCCAAATAAATGAGGATGAATTTGTTGATAAAACCCTTGAATGCAATATTCATTGCCCTTTGAAAAGTGGTGCCAACATTGGAGAGCCCAAATGGCATTTTTGCATATGCCATGGTTCCCCACTTAGTGGTGAAAGTCATCTTGAATCTATCCTCTTCACTCACAAAAATATGGTTATAACTAGAAAACCCATCAAGCACTAAGAACCTCTCTTCCCTTGCAATAGTCTGCAAGATTTCATCCATGGTCGACAGACAGTAGTGATCATTCAGGGAAGCTTGATTCAAATCATGAAAATCCACGCACAACCCTATCTCACCATTTTTCTTCCTCACTAGCCGTAAGTTAGCTACCTAGGTGGAATACTTAATGGGGAAGATGATTCTAGTCTAAATGAGCTTTGCAAATGCTTTCCTCATTAAAGGCTATATCTTGGGGTTCACAAGCCACTGCCTTTGGCAGACAGGTTTGGGATTTGAATCAAGTTCTATGGCGTGTTGGGCAGCATTAGGGTCAAAACACTTCAAATCTTCATAACCCCATGCAAAAGCATCACTCTATTTCTAAGAAAGGTGAATAAAATTTTAATGTTCAACATCACAACATACCTTTCCCTGCAATAAATCCTTGCCCTGGATGATAGCAACAGTTTCATAGTCCTCCCTTTTGAATGTGATGTTCTTCCTTTCGCCCTTGAATTCATCATCATGGCTGAAAATAGCCTCAAGAGTGACCAAACCCTTGGGCAGCTTGTTTTTTTTCAATTGCATAATTTGATTGCCATACCCTTCTTGTAGTCTAGACTATGTGCTTGATGAGAAATCAACCTCATTTTGTATGAAGCTTACAATCTGCTCATTACTGTAAAAAATCTGCTAGTTTACATCATTATCAGGGATTGAGGGCCTGATCACTATCTTGACATGTTGATTGGGTCCTTGAAAGAGGTCTATGGGGGGAAAAACTAAGCACCAATGTTTGCCAATTGGTTTGCCTCAACATTTAATTTCCTTGGGATCACCTGTAGGTTGAGAGCATCAAAACTCTCAAACAGGTCCCAAACTCTGTGTTGATAAGCTCTTAGAAGCTAGTTTTTTGTTGCACATCTTTCCCCAACCTAGTTGACCACCAGCTTAGTGTCTCCAAAGATCTCCAAGTGTTTAATCTTCTTATTTTTAGCTATCAACATGCCATGTACCAATGCTTCATACTCTGCAACATTATTTGTGTAGGAAAAATGTAGCCTATGAGAAAAATGCAATTTTTTACTCATCAGGGAGATCAGTAATACTCTTGCACTAGCTCCATTTATGCTATTTGCACCCTCAAAGAACATTTCCCATAGGCCATTAGAATCATCATCCGGTTTGAGTATAGAAGGGATAGATGAATTCGCCTCATGAATCATGTAAGTACCTAGCCCAGTTGTCTTAGTGGTTTCATAAGGATCAAAATCAAAGTGGTCCCTCGCCCACTCATCAAGAAAAAGGTTCGAGGTTGGAAGGGGTGAATATACTGTCTCAAGTGACCCTGAATCATCTACTTCCTCACCCTGGATAATGCAATGAGGATTCACTAGGCTATGATCATAATTCTCCACCTGATAGTTTGAAATTGGTTCAACCTTAATGGTGAACCTTGTGCCATATCTTGTCCTCAGCAGCATGTGAGATCAGTCAGAAGAAAGTTAGCCACCTACCTTAGCTGTGAAGTCTCTTGACAAGCAAATAGAAAAGAAATGAGGAAGATCAATGATTGAAATATCTTGACTAATAGTCAAGTTTTGACAAGCATGTAAGGTCAAATCCAGTCCTTTGATAACCCTAATAGTGTTAACAGAAGT
The DNA here is from genome assembly GCA_027924645.1 of Cunninghamia lanceolata. Classification (NCBI taxonomy): domain Eukaryota; kingdom Viridiplantae; phylum Streptophyta; class Pinopsida; order Cupressales; family Cupressaceae; genus Cunninghamia; species Cunninghamia lanceolata. The sequence continues at coordinate 3,337,944 of BSBN01000201.1, read as the reverse complement.
ACCATCCAGCTACAACACACTTGATGAAACGGGGGTATATTTGATGCCTAATGCATCTGCTATCTTCTTTGGCATAACTGAAATACTAGCCCCTGAATCTATCATGCATTTATGCACCAGTAATTTCCTAGTGATTAGACACAAGTAGAATGGGGATAGCTTCTTTGTTGGACCCCCCTGCTCTTCACTTGGATGTACAAGATTGACTGGGTCCTTTCCCTTCTTGACTATTGAGTCAGCTGGTGGGAATTGCCTTAAAGCATCCTGTAGAAAATACCTTTGAGAGGGGATTAATAATGCATCCCACATAGACACATTCAGGTTTGTCTTTTTCATCTGCCGTACAATGTTCAAAGGAAATGTTGTTTTGTGCATGGAAGGAATCCATGTTCCTCTCTTTAACTGTTCTGTAGCTTGTTTAGGCACTTTTGGACATGATGAAACCTCCTTTGTAGTAGCAACCTTGCTATTCTAAGTTGAATTTGTAGCACTGGCCCCTTTTGTCTTTGGGATAGGTTCCTTTTGTAATATAATAGGCATGAGATTACCCTCTAATTGCCTCTTTTTGGATCTTGTGTTGTCTACAACACTACTTACAAGCATGATCACACTGTCCATAGGATGATTAACAACATAGAAATCCTCAGGAGTCCAAAGAATTAGATTGGAATCAGAAGAAACCTCATTTGATACCTCAGGGTTATTGTTGACTGCTTCTACCAATGATGCTTGTTGAGTGTGAAAATTTTGCACCATTAGGGCTCGTTCCTTTGCTCTAAATGCATAGGTTGACTAATTGTGAGGTTGGTTGCAAGGATAGCACCAATATACCTCTTGGGCTAGATTGTTTTGAATAGGAACCAAGGCCCTAACTGGATTAATAGCCAATATTTGTTGAATGGGTCTAACCATTTGCACAGGATGAAAAGGGTTATTATTTTGGTACCTATTTGGATGGTAACCTTGGTTCTAGTTCTGATTTCTATTAGAATTATAACCCTGTCCCCATGTTTGATTTGAAGACTACCCTTGGTTATAATTTTGATGGGGTTTAGGGGCGGTTTGTATGGCTATGGTATTGACTTTGTTAGCCAGATTGGACATTAGGGTTTTAAGGTTAGTCTCTTCTTGTGAAAGAGAAGATGTAGAGGCTTTAGGCTCTAGGATGGCAGCAATAGTAGGTTGTTGAACCCAGGAAGGTAGTTCTAGAAATATAGGTACAGGAGGTCTGGGAGCAATTTTCCCGGCCTGTATTAAGTAATTTTTAGCCTTCAAATCTATCTCATATGCATCTGGTAAGGTATCGACAGCCATAGATTGCATCATAATAGCTATATCAGAATTTAAAGCTCTCAAAAAATACAAGAAAGCACCTTGTAGAGATGGTTTGAGGAGAGTTGGAATCCTTTCTCACGTCCTTTGAAATATGAAGTTGAAGTCAACCATCATCTCACTGGGAGCCCTCTTTATGGATGTCAACTGTTCTAGTAGAGAAACATTATCTTCTCTTTCTCCAAACTGCTTCCAGACTACTTTTCCTAGAGCATCCCAATCATGTATTGAAGTAGGGGGTAAACTCTTAAACCATTGAAGGGCTCTACCCTTGAAGGATGAAACCATGAGCCTAATAGCCACATCTTGGTGAATTGAACATACATTTGATATGTCTTTGATATGTTCAGTAGGTGTAGTAGAATCATCACCCATACATAATGGGATACTCAAGTTAGGGTTGAAACAAGTATATCATTGTGGGTAGCCAAGTCTAAAGGGTTGCCCCCATTGAAGGTTACAAAGGGCCGATTTCGTTGTAGAGCCATATTTAGGGTATTCAAATTTATTCTAGGTATGTGCAATCCCTTTCTTGAGAATTGAAAACTAATAGGAGGAGGTGTACACTAAGCTCTTGGATGAGATGGAACAACATTGTTATTCCTTCTCGCACAAGACCTAGATAACCTAGTGTTATGCATGAAAAAGGGGGACAAGGGTTTGATAGGTAGATCCTCCTTTCACTACACACATTCAAGGATAGTTAACTGAGTTGAATCACAAGTTTTGCAAGAGGATTCACCTACAGGTTGGTTGTCACTTGTAAAGATAGGGAAATTTAGAAATTGATGATTAATGTGTTAATTTAATGCCCAATTATGCTCAAAACCCTAATTATGCAAAATTGTAAACAAACAGACGAATTCCAACAAATGCTCGCACACAGAGATGGTAAATGAAGATCAGATAGACACTGAATTTCAAAGTTCAGGATCCTAAAATTTTGGGGGCAAAGGGACTCACGCCCAAGCCCAATGTAGTATTTTCTTTAGGGGTTTTCAGACTCCTTCCGACACTGATTATCCCTATTCTAGAGATTTCAGCCTCTGCAAACTTAGAGGGCAAAGGGACTAGTTCCCAAGCCCTAGCAGTGCTCTTTTCCGCTTCTTTCTATCAGATCCAAAATCCTTATGCTCTGCAACTCCATTCTTCATGTATCAATACCTGTCACCTGCAATCACAAGAAGAGGGGTTGGGGGTTGTGGTGTTTAGGAGCTTACCTTGGTCAAGCCCTGGAATGGCATTCAAGCCTTCTAACACCGTTGTTAGATAGAGATTGCATATCCTTGCAGGATAGAGGTAAAAACAAATTGATAAATGATTGATTCAATCACAAATAGATATCACCTCAAGGGTGTAGCTCTCACAGAGATGAAACTCTTTCACGCCATGAGGAGATGGATTGATGAAGTCAAATCTACAACCAACAAACACATTAACAACACAAGTATGCTCTATAACACAATGAAAGCCTGAATATCCTTAGCATAAGATCACATGTTCACCTTATCCATCTAGTTTACAAATGAAGTCCTAAACATGCTTATATATGCATTCCCACTACAAATTTCATAATTCAAACTTAAGATGTTAGCAAGGAAACCTTTTAACGGTCACAAAACCGACATCTAAATTTGGGACCCCGCAAAAATAGGGCAAGGAAAGGGCATGAGTGCCCAATCCCTAGGACCTATTTTGGGTTAGGGTTAAGGCTCACATATGTTCGTCAAGTCCCACTTGACATAGGTTTCAGGCCATTTTGTCTCGGGAGTTAATTCTAATATGCAAGATGAAAAACAAGGGACTTGGGAGCTAAACTTAGGAGGTAAAAGTCCTAGGGGGACATTTATGACATAACACCTTGTTCTTCTTCTTGAAGCAACAACATGTAATTCAACAAATTGATAATTATTACCTCTTGAAGAAGCTCTTGTTTGCACCCTAGGAATATAACATTGGACTGATTAGAAACCAAGAGCCAATAGAGTTGCTAGGTGCATGAAATTGTCTGCCAAACTGTAGAATACTGAGAACAACACCAAATTCTTAGCCTAACTCTCAACTCAGAGTAAAACGGTTCCAGTGGGCATGCCAAAAACTATTGTCACTTGGATTTGCACCCTGTATGGAAGCGCCTTTGCTGCAACAATCCAATTCAAAACATGGGAGTGATTTCCAGGTGTGGGACCCTGCAAAGGAAATCAAACCTCTAGAGAAGGCTAGTTCCTCTTTCTGAATATGAGATTCAGAGTAAACTAAGACTAAACTTAATCTAACACTGCTAGGAAAAGGGGAAGAAGGAGAAACTAAAAATGAAAAGGTGATACACTAGGTTAGAATGTTTGACTCTTAGATCAACCATTTATGCACAAAACAATATCAAAAAATAGACAAGCATACACAACTCATAAACTATCTGTAGAGGTAAAGGAAATTGATTGAAGTCCAAAAGGAAAGAAACATCCACAAATGGAAATTCAAACAAAAGTATTACACAATTTAGGAGAATTATATGAATAGGTAAAATCTATTGTTTATTATCAAGTAGGCAAGATTACAACTGATACAAGATGTGGTTTTTTAGACCAACCACCAACAATAATACATTTGATTTTATGTATATATAGCATTTTACATTCGACCTAAGTCACCCACTATAAAAAATCTACCCCATGGGCCTGTCAAAAGATATTTCTACAAAGGGAATATATGTGTAGACCTACTCTGTTTGACATAAATGTAGAAAATATCTTCCCCAAAGTAGCTAAGAAATAATATCTGCATTGAATTTAGCATATGATTCATCCACCTACATCATTAAATACACAACAACTACCTCTAGCTGGGCAAGAATATCTGATCTTAAAATTCTGACCTATACTTACCAAAAAAATTTCTTCTCTGTGAACTATGGCCGGCCTCTGGTTTTCCTCTTTTCCTTTTCTTTTGAAGATTTGTAGAAGTTGTTGGACATCAGGCTTTGGGCCTTCAGCTTTCAGCCTTCCAAGAGAAAAGGAAGAAGAAGAGAACCCCGCTTCCTGAGTCCCGTAATGCTTAGAAAAAGATAAGTTCGACAGATTTCAGGCCTTGGACATTCTGCCTTTTGGCTTCCGCAAGAAGGAAAGAAGAAGGGGAACCCCCCAAGATCTGCTTTCCAAATGACAACTGTTTAGAAAAGGTTTCAACGGAAGTCATGCTTTGGGCCTTCCATCTTCCGCCTTCCAAAAGGAAGGAGGAAGAATGAATTCCTAACCCCCGTCCCTTGAAACACTTAGAAAATTTTATGAACCTAGCAAACACTAGCCACGTGTTAGCACCACACATCAGTGCATCCTTTACCTTTGAAAATGGTGGACTTTGGTTGCCAGGCCTTCCATCTTCTGGCTTCCAAAAAGGAGGAGGAAGACAAATCTTCCAACCCCCTGCGCCCAAAACACTTAGACAGATTTTACAAACTAAAAAAGTGGAGTTCGGAGCCGATAAGGATGGTATGACAAAGGGGAGAAGTCTAAAATCTAAAACTCTGAAAAGGCTTAAAACACAAGGAAAACTTAGGATTTTTGGACTTAGCTATTTTGGGGTTTTTTCCTTGCACTTCGAAAAGGGAAAACACTTATAGATTTCATAGATTTTTGGGCTATTTGGCTAGAGGGCAAAAGAGGACAACAAAAACAATTCTAGAAGCTCTATACACATGATTTTCCTGTTGAATGGTGAGGCTCCTCACATGTCATCCTCTCATTGGTGAGCACTTCCACCAATTACAATTGTTAAATATGTCTAGTTGAGATGAGTTTCATCATCATGTATTGTTTAGGGTAAGTAGCAATTGTTAATTGTTGAAAGGAAGTTCTCCCTTTCAGTTTCTCTCTCTCTCTCTACCTCTCTTTCTCTCCCTCCCTTCCTCCACCCCCTCTCTCTCTCTTTTCTCTATCTCTCTTTATCTCTCTATCTCTTTTGCTCTATCCCTCTTTCTCTCTTCCTCTCTTTCTATCAATCTCCCTCTCTATTCTTCTCTCTTCCCCCTCTCTCTCTTGCCCATCCTCTCTCTCTGCCCATCTCTCTCTTCCTCTCTATCTTCTTCCTTTCTCTCATCTTCCTCTCTTTTCTCTATCTCTCTCTTTGTCTATCCCTCTCTCTCCCCCTCTCTAACTCATTTCATCTCTCTTTCTTTGGAAGGCTAGTTAAGTTGTTAGATTTCTTATATAGATTAATTTAAATAGTGTTATCAATAAAAATACATATTATATTTAATAATGTACATTATATAGAATATAATATATAATAATAAATATAATTTAAATATATATTCTAAATGAATTTAATATATAATTGAATAGAAAACATAAATAAATAGTAAACATATGATATATTTAATATTTTAATTAGTACTACATGTAAAAATATATAGTATATATATTAATTATATATTATATTATATTTATCAAACTTAAAGTAAAAGTGTATGGAAATCAATATAGTTACTGAACATGAACGAAGCAAGGGTTTCTTATTCTTGAGTAAATGTGGTGGTTTTGCCCCATGCAAAAGAAAAGCGATGGGGAGGCGACCTGCGTGGAGGCTTTGATCGAGCCACTCAGGGCTTGGATGAGCCTACTAAGGCAAGTTTTTTGGATGCTCAAGCTCGGCTTGCCTCACATCTAGGGGGAACAAAGTGTTTTCTGATAGAACCTCTGCCTCCTGCGAGGATGGTTGGGCATAGAATGGGGGGCCTGTTGTCCATCTCAGCTATGTAGGGGCTCTTAATGTGGGTAGGGTTCGACATTCCTAGGTAGATGGGCCTGTGTGTGGACACAAGGGCTTCAAGGAGTTGTTTTTCCGTCCTTTGCAATTCTCCAGAGCAATGCCAGTTTTAGAATTTGATGAAGCAGTTGAAAAAGAAATCGTAGATAATTAGTTTTTCTTTGCAGAGAAAGGTCTTATAGGAAGATTTCTCAAGCTCTAGCCAAGCCTAGCTAAACTCCATCAATGGATCAAAGATTCATGGAGTTTAATTTTGAAAGGTAGTGTGGAAATTTACCCATGCGCTAGAGGCTTTTTCATTGTTGCTTTCAACAACATCGAGGACAAAAACTTGGTTCTCCATGATTATCAATGGTCTTTGAGGGTCATATGCTCATGCTCAAACCCTAGCACCTTGCCTTCAACCATCTTACAAAATCATTCTCAGTTGCTCCTACTTGGGTGTACCTCCCAAATCTCCCGCTCTAATTTTGGATGGAGTCTTTTTTTGCTATGATTGGGAATCAAATTGGGAAATTTTTGGCGGTGGATGAAGGCTCCTCTATGTTCATACATACCACTTATGCCCACATCTTGGTTGACATAGATATCTCAAAAGGTTTACCAGCTGAAATTACACTAAAAACTTCGGGTGGATGCTAGAAGCAATGTTTGGATTATGAAGGTTTACCTTTTAATTGTCACAAGTGTTTTGAGATTGGTCATTTGGCAGATAATTGCTCCAAAAAAAGCTCGTGGGTCTTGCCTCTTGGTGGAAAGATGCTGCTCCTAGCCATTACTCAATGGATAAAGAGGTTCCTGCCCCATCTCTGGAGGAGACTAGCATTTCAAATCCCTCTTCAGAGTTAATAGTGCCAAAGTCTAGTTCTGTTATTTTGTTGGGTTCAGATTTGGATTCCTCTTCACAGCAGTGTACTACTTCTGGTTTAGCTATCCCTCTTGATTCGACGTCTTCTAAGGCTGATTCTGGTTTAGGGTTGGAGATGAAGACTCTTGAGCCTGTTGGTTCTCTGAATGATCATCTAGTGTACCCTGTTGGTTTCAACATCAAGGTTGATGGTTTGGTCTCAGAGTCAGGAGATACGAATAACAATTGGATAGTGGTGCATCATAAAAAAAGTTTAGCTTCTCACAGTATGCAGTTATGCTCTCATCACAAATAATTGTGCCCCTGGGAGGTGGTTTTGTTGTTGTATTGTTCATTGTTTATGTAAGTTTGTGAGTTGTTATTTGTTAGATGTCAGTTTTCTGGCTGATAGGCCTTCTACACAAAGTATGACTATGGCTGTTTAATGGTTCTTGGACCTTAAAACCAAGTTTTTACAACAATAAAAAAAATCTATTATATTATATTTATATTTAATAATGTATATTTTATAGAACATAATATATAATAATAATAAATATAGTTCAAAAATATAATTTCATTCTATATAATTAAATAACACACAAATAAATATTAAATTATAATGTATCTAATATAAATATATGGTTTTTTTTATCAATGAACGCGGTCCACATAGATCCAAGCATGAACACTTAGTAATTTGAACACATCCACATTAGAAGCCAACTATGGAAGACCAAGAGTCACAACTTAGAATTCCACATTAGATGTCCCTATGGCAATTTGAACTTGGGTCTCCTCAACAAGAACTCAATGTTTCAACCAATTAAGCTCAACCCCTTGGACCATATATATATATATATATGTGTGTGTGTGTGTGTTACTTATGAACTATAGGGCTATTTTATTTTTTAGTGATAATGTAATTATTATTATTATTATTTTCTTTATGAATATCATCTAAATATATTTATATTTATATTTAATTTTTGTGGGATGTCCATATTAGAAGAGAGTTATTTTATTTTATTTAGTTAAGAGTTATTTTATAGTTAGTTTATTTTCTTAAGAGTTATTCTATTTTATTTTATTTACTTAACAACTATTTAATAGTTTTAGATTTTTTTTTCAAATATATGTGGGCTATGTTTTAGTTTTTATTATTTTTTATGTCAGCACTTTAATAGTTTTTGTTAACACGCACACACCATTACACTCCATCCCTTGCTACCATTGTAGAATGCCTCTTGACATTAATTAACATTATATAAAATATAATATACAATAAATTTACTTCACTAATAAATATATAAATATTATATATATAATATATATTAAAAAACCAATATTAAATATATATTTGTTTAGAGATTTGATCATTGCATGTAATCCAATTCCTAGTAATCAAACAAAGTTTTTAATTTTTAATTTTTTAAATTGAAGAATGTTTCATTAATTATCTGAGAGGCATTATACAGTCAGAGCAGATGTACATACATTTTTATGGCCCCAATTTAAATTGACGTGTACTAACATGTCACAAAATGAAGTAATTAAAGTTAAACTATATAAAGTATTTTAAATAATTTAAACCCATCTCCTCCCATATTCCAGGAGAGAATATGGGCAAGGCTTGCATGTCATGGGTAGTTATATTTATGGCTACAGCTACTTGAGAGTGGCGTAGAGGTTTGCATCTACGGAGGCAGAAGTGTAGCTGTGCATGCAGCTCATGTGCCACCTCCTCTGCACATGTTTCCACCACTGGGTTTCATATCCTTCCCCTGCCGCCCTCCAGTCTATCTCCACCCAATTTCAAACCCTAAAGGTGACCTCCCCAATTACTGTGGTACTTTTGACTGCACTCGCTTTAGATTGAAATGTGCCTAGCAATACAGCACCGCAACCAGTAGTGATGAAAGAATTTTGAGTATAGCGACAAGTTTGAGCAGAAACAAGAGAGCTTGATGCTGGCAAGGGCTATGGGTTGACAATAAAAATTAGTAGTTGTTGCACCATTGGCACAGGTTCAAGTCATACAAAATGACTCCCCAAAATGAAGTAAAAATAGTCAGGAAAGAGAACAGACAACCAGTGGCTCATGTTCGAGTCAAACAAAGTGACTTCTCAAAATAAAGTGAAATTAGTCAAGGAAGGGAATATGGGGAAAATATGCTGAGAGGGTGGGTGCAGGTGCACCTGTTTATCTGACAACTGTTCTCGAGTATCTTATGGCTGAGGTATGGCAATTTATTGAAGATTGTTTGTAGAATGTTTTTTTTTTTTAATATGAGCTAAAAATGGCATATGGGTTTTTATTTTTTCTTGGGTCATTTTTTCACTCTTCTAAGAGTATTAGGGTTTAATGGCTTTGTATGATTTTCTATAGTTGCTTGAGTTGGATGGAAACACTACAAGGGATAATAAGAAGACAAGGATCATCCCCTGTGATAAAATTGTGTATGCAGTAGCATCAGTAGGGAAACATCAAATGGGTGGGAAAGAATAGAGTAAGAGACTGTAGATCCTTTTGTGTAAACTTGTCTCATATTTCTCCTCTTCAGCACAACATTCTTCTTCATTTTCTCTATTTTAGACAGATTGAAGAGAGAAATTCATATAGACAATTGGAATAAAAATGAACTCTATGAAGTGGGCTAGACTAATAGTGATACCCCAAAACAAAACCAATTTGAAGGATGGAAGGCTAAGGCATGTAATTATTCAAATGGGAGGTGGGTTCATGATGAGATAAAAATGAGGTATGGTAACAAATGTAAAGAGATTTTCAAAGTATGGAATTGCATAGCAAACAACAAATCAAATGGCAAGGATATTTTACAGTGGCATAGGTAGCCCTGGGGCTATGACCTTCCTTTCTTTAACTCCTTATACTTCTTGGAACATTTTAGAGACACCAGCATTGGTAATAATATTACCTTTTCTTGTTGGAGCGTTGAATGAATTTAGATCTATTTATGTAGGTTGAGATGTGCACCCTTTTTCTATCGTTTTGTAATTCTTCAATTAGATTATAGGAGATTTATGGTGTGGATCATGTAGGAATGTACCTTATTAAGCCTAGGCCATTTTGAAATATACCCTGTATTTCATTACAACACAGTCTTTCCACATGTCCTCTGTTATGGTCATGGGAAACCTTATTGCTGTGAGGGGGATTTGAACCTGGGTTACACTCTTACAAGGTCAATTTCATACTTGGGTTAGATTATGGGAGGCCATTAAAGACGGGTCATTACTGAAGGTATGCCACTAAACCCCAATAAATTTGGGTCATGTTCAAATGTATCCCACATTCGTTATGCCACAACCTCACCCATGTCTCTTGTTATGGGAAATTTGATTGCGAAGAATTGATTTAAGATTTTGACCTTGGTCATGCACTATGAGTTTTCCCATTATCATTATACCACAATTTCTTTGGCAACCTTTGCTTTCTTAATTTTGAATGTTGAGGCAAGAGAATCTGAGAAAAAAAGTGTTCTCTAATGTAATGTGATTCTCTATGGGTTGAACATGAAATAATAGGTACACTTTACAATCAATTCCCTCAGATAATGTCCATGAAAATTCAAATTTGCCATTTAGACAAAGTAAAAAACTTTAGGATGGTTATTCTTCATTGACAAGCTAAGTCGTCCTATATTACCAAAGCAACAACATCTCCTTGGGCTCAACTTTTCATCTTCTATGATCATATCAATATTAACTTCTTATCATCACAATGGATCTGCCATAAGTGCCTTTTGAGAGTAAAATTCAATATAGAAGGTCTACTTAACTCAGTGGAAATTCTATTCACTGTGAGATTACATAGACATAGGGTAAGAGATATTTTTATTGTTATGGAAAAAAGAAAGACATGTAAGAGATATTTTTATTGTTATGGAGAAAATAAACATACACGATTTAGAGTTTGCAAACTAATGGTTAATACATACATCAAACTTTTTATCATTTGCAATCATACAATGTTAGTGCCACCACTAATGATGGACTTGTTGGGAAGATGCTTGCTTGCACTATCTAGAGGAAATTACGTTTTTCTATTTTTTGTTTAGTTAGTTAGTTTGTTATTGGCCAATAAGATTTTCCAAATGACAGTTGCATATAAGAGGGACTATATTATTGGCCTTCGTCTACCAAATAATCCAAGCCCCACCAAGACATAAATAGAATACACTTCCAACTTGCACATTAAGTAACTTACTAATAGACCAACTAGAAGAAGTAAACTAAAAATGACAAATAGAAAGAACTAAGAATATTACTATGATCAAGTAGGATGTGCAAATGGTCAAAATGTAGGGAAAGTAGCAGCGTCATATATTAGCTTCACTCTGTCATGTAGCCTTCCTAAATTAGTAGAACTGAAGGCTAACGATATCTCTTGGGATATTGTAGATATATATTTTTAAATATAAATATACTAGTTATTCAAACAAATAAAGATAATGGTCTACCTTTCCAAATGATATGTCCACTTTTCCCAATGATGACAAATATATTCTGACTGACCATTTTTTAAAAACATTGTTGAGGGAAAAGTATGTGTGGGTAAAGAAAAAGAGAAATCAGTGAATGAAAAAATATTGGAAAAATGGGAAAAAATGGCAAGTGAAAAAATTAGAATTCCATGCGTATGGTGGTGATATATTACATCATCTTGCATGGTTATTCTCAATCCTATGATATTAAGTCTCAAAGCTAGGTCACTCCCTCTTATAGAGGGAATGCCTTTGACATAATTAATAATGCAATAGTAATAGTAATTGGAATTGAATTTATTGAAAGATTAATGTTGTTTTCAAATTTTTAAATGGAAAAGAGTGATCTAGCCTAAGAGATTAAACTAGGTCAAACCTCTTCCACAAACATTAGGACAAAAGTCAAGCTTGGCTTCGACCCATGAAGGAAAGCCAAACTATAAAAGTTTTTATTGAGAAGAGTCAACTAAATTCAACCAATATCTAGAAAGAAAACTAGGGCAAATGACCAAATCCTATTTGACAAAGGTCTGCTAATAACTAACTATTGGAAATAGATATCAGAAATCTAAAAGCACAACAGAGATTAGGAAGTAGCTCAGAACTTGGATCCAGATTTGAAGGCACCAAAGACTAGGGTACTTGGGCACCCTAGACCCTAATTAGGGTTTAGCATAATCTCTGAGTATTACCAAAACTGTACTTGTAAACCCTTTCTTCTTCCTAGATCCTGTCCTTAGAAACCTACATCTTCAACCTGCACACAAGAAAAGAGGAAAAGGTTGTGCTATGTATAAGGGCTTGCCTTAGCCAAACCTTGTGTTGGTGTTTCCACTTCCACTACAATGATGATTAGATCCAAGAGTGCATGCCCTAGGAGGGTAGAGGCTAGATCAACAATGTATGATAGAAATATGAATGAAAATGATAATGATTACCACAAGATGTGAAACCCTAATTGATGGAGATAACTCAAGATCATGCACCATTCTTTCAAGACCTACAAACAAACTTCATAACAACCACAAGTAGATAGAAATCCCAAGTATGAAGAGCACTTTAGCATAGAAGATCAAAACATGTGAGCAAACTTGCAATATCCATCTAGGTGTAAAATGAATTGTAAAACTCCTTTATATATTCATTCCCGCTCACAAACGATGAATAAAACCAAATGGGGCTAACATATACAAACTAAGGAGATGTTCTAAGTTGACACCACAAGAGAGGGGATAAATAATCCATCTGGGACTAGGGCGCTCAGGTGTCGTAGTCCTTTAGCCCCACAAACTCCAGGGAGTGTCAAGTGTCATGGGCTTAGGCCATTCCTAAGTTTATTCTATCGGGTTTATTCACTGAGATTGAGATTTTATAGTTTAATGCTCAAAAAGGTGTTAAAATAGGTTCTGATTAACAAATGTAATATTTTAGGTCCAACTAGGTGCTAAACTAGGTGTAAAATGCTAGTGTACACATTTTACTCTATAACATTTAGCCCCCACTTTAGTGTGGATATGAACTTACATTTGAACACACACTAAAGGAAGAAGAAGAGAGATTTCAAACACAAAAACATAGAAGCCAAAGAATTCCACCAAGTTGTGGACTATTAGTAGCCCCAAGGCTTAGGATTCTAAGGTTACAAACACATAAGCAAAGAGATTTTCAAATACATAAAACATTACAACATAATTCACACATACATGGAGTACTAAAAGCATAAATAAGAATACACATGAAATACACACAATACCCAAGGAAAATACACGCCATACACAATGTATACACACTTGACATGAAGCATACACATAAGGCACATAGTATGGATAAGTGCACAAAGATGAGGGACCAAAAGGGGGTCTTAAGATGCCACTTTTTTTTTTTTTTTTTTTTCTGAAATCAGGAAAGACTGATGTTGGATGAGAAATTGAAGATAGTTACACTCAAAATTTGAAGATACAACAAAAAAAAGAGTCATAGTGCTCCAAATCTAGTTTCTAAACTACTATTTAAAAAAAAAAAATGGTTGAAATTAAGGGGTTCAAAAAGGTGGAGCACACAAATTGGTCTTGTTTTTCTCAAAAAACATAACATGGTGTCTTCTGTGCTCCCCCTAAAATGTTAAATTTTTTTTAGTATTTCAAAATTTGCTTCAGTGAGAAATTAGCTAACACCATGTAGTTTATCCCTAATTTTTCTCATAATTTTTTCATGAATAATTGATTTTTTACTAATTTTCAAAGTGGGCACATCCTGAAAAATAGAAAATTGAGCATGCTCCCCCCTAAAATTTTTGAAAACTAATTGAAAATTGAATTTTAATTTTTGAATACGTGTAGAATGGAATCTAGTTTCTAAAAATGTAACTTATTTGAAACTTCAATAAATGGTTAAAAAAAAGTCAAAAATACCAGACACTAGTTTTTGACAAAAACTAATACACTAACAAAAGAAATTAAAGATGAAATCCTTAACATATTCAAAATGTGAAAAAAATTATATGGTTAGATAACTAACAAAGATCTTAAGATTATGGTGGTATTTTTTTTAACTTTTCATTGAAAAAAGTGTAATCCTGATGTGGAGCACACTCCAGACTATGTGAATTTTGTTAGAATCTAGAAAAACACGTCCTTGGATGACCTAAACATAGTCCAAGCCTTTGGGTTTGAATTCCAAGGTAAATCCAAGCCTAAGGCTTGGAAATTTCCAAGGCAAAGTATAATGTGAGCACGTTATATTGCACTTGCGTTATGCTGAACTAAAACAATCACTCCCTCCCCTCCTCTCTCTTTCTCACCTCTACTTCCCTTCTCTCTCTCTCACTCTCTACTTCCCTCCCCTCTCTACATCCTACCCTCTCTCTCTCTCTACTTCCCTCCCCTCTCTACCTCCTACCCTCTCTCTCACTCTCTAGTTCCCTCCCCTCTCTACCTCCTACCCCCTCTCTCTCACTCTCTTCTTCCCTCCCCTCTTTACCTCCTACCTATTGGATTTAGGACAGACAACTGAGAGGGGAGGTGAATCAGTTGTCACCAAAATCTTGTTCCTTATTCACTTTAAAACATTCTTATATTTCAACAGCATATCAATGATTCAATCATGAAAGCATAATGCAATAATTCAAGAGCAGAAACAAATTCAACACATATAACACCAAGATTTTAACATGGAAAACCCAGTTAAGGGAAAAACCACGGGGTGACTAACCCAAGATTGTATTCTTTGTTAAAAGAATAAGAAGAATAAAATGGCACTTGCCAGTTAGGGCTCACTGCCTGAGCACACTCCTCACAAGAGGCCCACTACCTACAGGAGACACACTATCTACAGAAGAATATGACTATTACATACTTGAACTGGAGATTAGCATCTTTACTATGCTTGAGTTAGTTCCATTTAAGCTCAACACCTCTGCTCTGCTTTTTGCTCCTCTTCACTACCACCTTCTCATCATGACCACAAGGATACAATTGAATGACTTTGTAACTCTTATTTATACATGACTTTAACTTTGGAATGATCATCAAAGTCGGCACAACATACACTTATTTTATTATAGAGAAATTACAAAAATACAACTTGACTTATTACAAAAACTTCATGCGCATCACTACATTGTCAGCCACACATAGCTGGGACTTCAATCTTCTTCAAGGAACATGCCATGCTTCGCAAAACATCTTCAAGATCAACTGCAACATGCACAAATCATCTGGTCGACCAAGACTAGGAAGAACACCATCACCCAAAGGTAAATCTTCAATTACGAGCTCAATCTTCAATGTGGACTACCAACACAAATTGGACATAATCTAGAGACCCCCACAAGCTTGCTTGAATCACCAAGAACATCTGTACCACTTCTTGGTTATAGTAATCATTTGCATCTTCATCTGAAACCTCAAGAACACAGTCGGTCATCACTATAACATTAGAAGGATTGCTTGTGGACCTCCAAACCATGAACCAATTGAGTTGTCAATTCACATTAGCCTCCCAAACATGCCACTAGATCCGCAGAACATGATATTGTATTTCTGGATCTCACCAGACCTATTTGTGTCACTCTGTCACCTCTGAACAGTTACCAAAACTGATTTTACTCTCATGGCCATAACTCCTCCACATTTTCATGTGGACCTCTCAAATCTTGACTAGATCATCTTCAGACACATATCTACAAACCCTTTGATGCGTATTCTCTGATCTTCATCTAGCTGGGATCTTCACTTCATAGAGTTTCATTGTCTTCACTATTCTTCTTTGTTTCTGATAGGACTAATTTTCTCAATATCTTCAATACACAACTCATCCAATCCTTGACATCAATGCAACAGGAGAATGTTGACATCAATGACAACACCGGTTAGGCCCATACTTGCAACACTACCCTCTCTCTCACTCTCTACTTCCCTCCCCTCTCTACCTCCTACCCTCTCTCTCACTCTCTTCTTCCCTCCCGTGTCTACCTCCTACCCTCTCTCACACTCGCTACTTCTCTCCCCTTTCTACCTCCTACCCTCTCACTCACTCTCTTCTTCCCTTCCCTCTCTACCTCGCACCTTCTCTCTCACTCTCTACTTCCCTCCCCTCTCTTCCTTGTACCCTATATCTCACTCTCTTCTTCCCTCCCATCTCTACTTCCTACCCTCTCTCTGAGTCTCTGCTTCCCTCCCCTCTCTACCTCCTACCTTCTCTCTCACTCTCCTCCCTCCCCTCTCTATCTCCTACCCTCTTTCTCACTCTCTACTTCTCTCCCCTCTCTTCCTCCTACCCTCTCTCACTCTCTACTTCCCTCCCCTCTCTACATCCTACCCTCTCTCTCACTATCTTCTTCCCTCCCCTCTCTAGCTCCTACCCTCTCTCACTCTCTACTTCCCTCCCCTCTCTACCTTCTACCCTCTCTCCCACTCTCTACTTCCCTCCCATCTCTACCTCCTACCCTCTCTCTCACTCTCTTCTTCTCTCCCCTCTCTGTCTCCTACCTTTTCTCTCACTCTCTTCTTCCCTCCCCTCTCTACCTCCTAGCCTCTCTCTCACTCTCTACTTCTCTCCTCTCTCTACCTCCTACCCTATCTCACTCTCTACCTCCTGCCCTCTCTACCTCCTACCCTCTCTCACTCTCTACTTCCCTCCCCTCTGTACCTCCTACCATGTCTCTCACTCTCTTATTCCATCCCCTCTCTACCTCCTACCCTCTCTTTGAATCTCTACTTCCCTCCCCTATCTACCTCTTACCCTCTCTCTCACTCTCTACTTCCCTCCCTTCTCTACCTCCTACCCTCTCTCACACTCTCTTCTTCCCTCCCCTCTCTATCTCATACCCTCTCTCTCACTCTCTACTTCCCTCCCCTCTCTACCTCCTACCCTATCTCTCACTCTCTTCTTCCCTCCCTTCTCTAGCTCTTACCTTCTCTCTAACTATCTACTTAGCTCCCCTCTCTACCTCCTACCCTGTCTCTCACTCTCTTCTTCCCTCCACTCTTTACCTCCTACCATCTCTCTGAATCTCTACTTCCTTTCCCTCTCTACCTCCTACCCTCTCTCTCACTCTCTACTTCCCTTTCCTCTCTACCTCCTACTCTCTCTCTCTCTCACTCTCTTCTTCCCTCCCCTCTCTACCCTCTCTCTCACTCTCTACTTTCCTCCTCTCTCTACATCCTACACTCTCTCTCAATCTCTAATTTCCTCCCCTTTCTATGTCTCCTCATCATTCTTCCCATCCAATGAACTTTTGTTTTACCTTGTTTCCATTTCATCATCCCAATTTATATCCTCATCCCTCTTTGCATGTCCTAGTTTTCTTGTTTCCATGTTGTTTGTTGATAAGGGAGAGGGAGAGGAAGAGGGAGAGAAGGTGGAGATGAGGGGAGAGATAGGGTGAGAGAGTCCTAGTTTTCTTGTTTTCATTTCCTTAATCGATAATGGTGAGGGAGAGATAGAGGGGAGAGATAGGGAGATAGAGGAATGATAGGGGAGAGAGAGGAAATAGATAGGGAGAGATAGATAGGTGGAGTGATTTAGAGGAGACAGATAGGGAGAGATAGAGAGGAGAGATAGGGAGATAGAGAGTGAGAAAGATGTCCAGAGAGATCTTGGGAGAGAGATTGAGAGGTAGAGGAATGATAGAGATATAGGGAGATAGATGTTTCAGGTTGCTCAATTTTAGGGGTTTTGAGAGAGAGAGAGAGAGGCATTATTTAGGGTTTATGAGTTTAGGGTTTATGAGTTTAGGGTTGCTCAAGTTTAGGGTTTATGAGTTTAGGGTTGCTCAAGTTTAGGGTTTAGGGGTTAGGGTTAAAGGGGAATTATTTATGGTTTAGGGTTTTAGCCCGGTTGCTTGAGTTTAGGGTTTAGGGGTTAGGGGCATTATTTGAGGTTTATGAGTTTAGGGTTGCTCAAGTTTAGGCTTTAAGGTTTAGGGGTTTAGGGTTTAGGGTTTAGAGAGAGATAGAGAGGGGATCGATAGAGATTGGGAGAGATAGGGAGATAGTGGTTTAGGATTGCTTCCAAGGTTTATGGTTTAGGGGTTTGGGGTTTAGGGGTTTAGGATTGCTCAATTTTAGGGTTTAGGGGTTATGGGTTGAGGTTTAGAGGTTTAGGTTAGGGTTTAGAGAGAGTATCGATAGGGAGATATAGAGGAGATTGAGCGGAGAGATAGGGAGATAGAGGGTGAGGGACATGGTGAGAGACATATGCAGAGAGATTGAGAGGTAGAGGGATGATAGAGACAGGGAGATAGACGTTTAGGGTTGATTGGGTTTAGGGGTTTAGAGAGAGAGGGAGATAGAGAGATAGATATATACTTATACATAAAGGTTTACATAGATATATATTTATACATAGAGAGAAAACACTTATATTTGTTTCCATGCATGAAAGCATAAAGGTTTCATTCTTCATAAAACATGAGCACATTTTGGGAAGAAAAAAAATGGGAAAAAACATGTGGGATCTATGATTTAGAACCCACGTGGCATGCTATCAGACAAGAAAATGCTTTTTCATGGTGTTTGACATTTTAAGAATCATTGTTTGATTAATCCACAACCTTTTTTTGTTTTTTCAACGTAGAAGAACTGGTTTTGCATGTTTTTGGACAAAATTTGATTATTTAAACTGAAAGTTTCATGTTTCATATTGTTTCAAAGATACTTTTCATGCATTTAGATTGAATTTGATAATATATGTTTGTTTTTTTCTTAAATTTCACTAATCCTATTCTAGAGTTATATAGAATTCAATATTGAATACGAGGGAACTTGCCAAAAAGATCAAATTTTTGAGGATTTTGAAGCCAAATTTTGGAGGATTGGTCAACTCGAATATCGAATTCTAAGGTATGTTCTTTATGTATTCATTTACTTCACTTTATGTTCTTTAGAACACTCACAATCACTAAAAGAGGAACTATCTAAGTTAAAAAGTCATCATTATGTGCATTAATAGAATTAAAATCATTAAATATGATATATACATGAATTTGTTGTATCTTGAATCATTAATAAAATTTGTTTCATCTTGAATTTGAACTATGTCATCGGTACCTCCCAAGGATATACATCATTTCTAGTCAAACCAAGGATATTCTCCTAACTTTTGAAGATTGCACCATAGTTAGGATTGCATAAAAGATCTGAAACTTTAAGAGTTTTATCATGGTAGAATATAAGATCAACAATCAACATGTGCTCATCTATGTCATCAAGAACATCTAGGCAAAACATCTACCATTGAATTAACTATTCATTTGCATACTTCTGCATTCATGAGTTTTGTGACCATACCTTTTGCAATTAAAGCACTCTCCAGAGAAGGATGAATTAGTCTGATTCATTCTTCTTCTACATTGATTTACTTTATAACCAAAGTTATTGCAATTGTGGCAATATCCATTGAAGGAAGGATATCTTTGAGCATTTGGTTGCCTTACCGGAGGTCTTCTAGGCCTGTTTCTTAGATTTTTTGATTTGGAGTTCTTCTGACCAGATCCAGAGCTTTCACCTTTTTCATACCCCGAGCCTTGCTTGTCATCTACCCTCTTTTGGCTTTGAAGAAGAACTTCAAGTTGAGTAGAGCTTATCTTGAATTTCTCTTTGTATTCATTTGCTATTTGAAGATCCCTTTTAAGAGTGTCAATTTGATTCTCAAGTTGTTCTTCATTATCTCTAGCTTCTTCAAGATCAGATTCTAGATGCCTGATTATTCTATCCATTTTGTGGCAGTCTTCTAATTTCTCCTTGACAGATTGTCTTAGATCATCTTCAATTTTTCTTTTCTCTTCAATTTCTTGAGTGAATTTCATAACTCTTGATTCCATTTCATGTCTTACCATAATGACCTCTTTTGATAACTTTTCACATAACTTAGTTTTCTCCTTCAGATCTTCATTTGTATCATTGGCTTCACCTTGACTTGCCAATTGCTGAAGTAGATCCTTTCTCTTTTTCATAGAGATACTCAGTTTCCCTTTTAGTTCATTTATGAAATCATCAGCCTGTTTGAGTCTTTCCTTCAATTCATTGACTTTAGAGTTAGATTGCTCAAGATCATCTAGGGTAGACTGAAGTTGTTCCCTCATACCATACACATCCATTTGAATTCCCAGATCTTCCTCAAGTTGTTAGGCTCTGTTTGGAGGAACTTAGCTCTGATACCAATTGTTAATAACTGAGAGGGGGGTGAATCAGTTATCTTAATTAATTTAACTTTCTGTTCTTCTTTAACAACTAGTGTAGCATCAAAGCAACTAAGCATCCATAATCATGAAAGCAGAAACAAAGTCAATACACATGACACAATGATTTTGATGTGGAAAACCCTGTTAAGGGAAAAACCACAGGGTGACTAACCCAAGAATGTATTCTCTGTTAGAAGAATAGAAATACAAAATGGCACTTGCCAATTAGGGCTCACTGCCTACAAGAGACTCACTATCTACAAGTTATAAAGAGAGTAACAAGATACTTGAACTGATGAGAAGCATCCACATATGCTGGAGTTCAGTTCTGGTTAGCCTCAATACACTGATCTACTACACTTCATTCTTCCTCTTCTTTGGTGTTGCTGTCCTGTCACATACCGGACCTGTCTTGCTGTCTTCACACTGCTTTTCTGCTTTTCTTCACACTTCACCACAACACCACACCCTTTCATACTGAAATAAATATAGTATATATATCTAGACCAAGGATTTCATCCACTTTCTAGTCGGCATCCAGAATACTTACTATTTTCCCAAACTCTTGGTCTGTCAGCTGAATCCTTGTTTATCAAGTGATGCATATCAAAGAGATGCTCATAGAAGCCATCAACCATGTCAGCCAATCATGAATTATACCTCAAGAAACTTGATCACCATCAATAACTCATCCGGATTAAGGTCTGATGCTCTGCTGGTCAGTTCTTTCTCAGTCAACTCTACCAAACAGGAACCCAACACTTAGGTGCTCATATCTCTTCACTCTTTCATCACCGGAGGCTCAATCTTTAGAATGTATCATTCAAGGTACTCCTCTTAACTTCCCCAAGTCTGCACTTTACTAAGATACTTCCTCTAAGAGATCCAAACCTTATTGTCAGACCTTGCTGCATGCTCTGTTCTTGCTTACCGGACCACAACACTCTTCAATCTGACTTCCAGTATAAGCACACCATGTCCTACAAATGGGTGGGATGAACTTTGTTGCCATCAATGACAACACTCATGAAGCCATATAGTGTCTCTTGCCAACAATCTCCCCCTTTGGTATTGATGGCAACACTTAGTGAAAAATGACTAAGTGTTACGTTGTGCTCCCCCTTGGTTGATGCTCTGTTCTAATGTACACTTTTTTGGAGCTCCCCCTTAGCTGGATTCCTTATTTTTCACTTTTCCTCACTCCCCCTTTGACATCAATGGCAAAGGGTAGAATCCGCACACCAAAAATTTCAAAAATTAATCTATACATATCTGCATAAGTATATATACAAGTTGTACTTACATATACTTAAGTATATCTACAAAAGTATTCTTCAACTGTACAACTTCTGTCACCCAACTCTACTTCATCTTGTCCAAAATTGAGATGTGACCACTCAACATGAATGCAAAAGCTTCTTTTTTAGATCTGTCGGATCATTGGTCCGGGCTATTGTTTGAGCATCAGTTAGGGCTTCATGCATAGCTTCTAACTTAGGGATAATGATCCCTCTAAGTTCACTTAACTTGTTTATTCTATTTTTATTTTCCTTCTCAAGCTTCTTTATTTCATTTGTGACTGCAATAGTCTGACACTCTTGATTGATTATGGAATAGGAGAGAGGATCAAAACTTTGAGATAAACTTAACAGTTTATCCTCTTGCTCTTTTACATTCTTCTCAATGTCCTTGGTAACTTTAGACTAGGATAAACAAAATTTATATATATCTCCACCATCTTTAAGAGCATTTTCTAAGCTCTTTATTCCAATATCCATAACTCTCCTATCATTGGTTATTAGTCCTTGTACTTCGGAGAATCTCTTTCCCAAAAACTCCTTCCAGACCTTTTCTTCTACTAACTTCTCTAAGGAATCAAAATGCGTATGAACATAATTTACAAGAGATTTTAGATTACTGGATGTGGAGGCTGAAGAATCCTTTTGGAAGGAAGGCATGATCTTCTCCAATACACCGGATGCAACTTCTATAAGCTCACAGTCTTCTATGTGAGACTTTAGGAGTTTTTCTTTTGCCTTTGCTTGAGTGAAGGATGCTAGCTTCATGGTTTGAACCAGGGAGAGGGAATCAAAATTGAACAGTCCTTGAAGTAGTTCTGGTTCATCAAATTCCATCATCTCTTTGGTCAAGAAATCTTTGACAGTTTTTGCAGTGTCTCTTGCCGGAGACAGAGTCTTCTTTCCTTCTGCAGTCTCAGAATTCTCTCCTGGGGTCTTCTCTATTTGGTCTTTTTGTTTTTCCTTTACTTCTTCTTGACTGGTTTTCTCCTTTAATATTCTTCTCCTTTAGATCTAGAGTCTGTAGGGGAATCCAGAGGAGAGATGTTTTCTTCTTTATGGACTTCCTCTTTCAGAGCAGAGGAATCCAAGTCCATAGTTTTCTCCTCACCTATTTCTTTTGAAACTTTTGCATCTTTCTCTGTAGGATCTTCCTTTGATGTACTGAGTCCTTCATCATCCATGACAGAGGGTTCATCACCTAAGTCTTTTATAACAGGAATATTGAATCTTTTATAGGTGTTCCAGAGGATATCTTTAGTCTCTTTGGCCACTTTTTCAGTCTCTCCAAGCATAAGCTGATTCATTCTAGCTTTGCTTCAGAACTCATCCTTGCAATCTTTGAAAATCATATTCATTTGTTTCTGAGTGATTGAAGGATAGAGCTGAATAGCTATCTGTTCCCGAATCTCAAGGTCCTTTGCCTTAGCATTATTTTTCCTTATTTCTAGTTCCTTCTCTAGGCTCTTAGGAATTACATATATGATTTCAATAAATGCCTTATTATAGATATTCAGATACCTGACTATAGCTTCTTGCAAGATCTTCTGGTCAGCTTCATTGTAATCATCATAGAATTCAGTCATTGGTTTTAGGTTTCCATCCACAGTGATTGATTTGACTACATCATCAATGGACAAAGTGGGCCTTTCAACAAACTCTTCTACCTTCTCTTCCTTGTCTTGACCGGTAGAGTGTTCACCAGATGTTTTCTTTTTCTTCTTCATTTTCTTTACTTCCTCATCTGTTTCTGTCTCTTCATCATCCTTGAGGCTTGTGTATGATCTGGTAGCCTTTGTCTTTGTTCTCTTTTCTCCTTTACCAGATGATTTTGCTTCCGGTTTTGATGCCTTTGATCTCTTAGCAGTGGCAGGTGCAGAGCTCTTAGAGGATCTGGTCCAGGAGGGGGCTTCTACTGCAACACTTTCTTTTCCTGCTTCTTCATTTTCTTTCTCTGCCCTTTCCATCTTCTCTCTGTTGGCATCAAGTGCCTCTTTTGAAATTCCATGCTTCTTGGCAAAATCTTCTACTTCCCTTCTTACTTTTCTCTTGATCTCAAGCTATCTAAGTTCAACATGAACTTTTACACTTAGCTCTTGGTAGGTACCAAACCTTTCTACCTTAGGATCCTTGGGTTGACTTAGCATGTGTTGAATATGCAGCTCTAGAATTTTCTCATCAACTTCATACCCCATTGGCATGATCTAGACTATCCTTGGCTCTACTGCCTCCATTAGGCATTGATCAGTGTCTACCATGAAGCACACTATATCTTTGTACTTCTCAACTAGAGATTGGGGGATTCTCTCTCTAGCTTGCATCATGCTTTGGAATTTTTTGAAGTAGCCCCATAGTGCCGTGTTTTGTGCCTTGGCATCACCAAGACCATGTAAGTAATCTCTGATTTGAATTGCAACCGGTTTGTTATTTTGCCATACCCATCAATTGGATTCGAGTATCAAACCACCGTATTTGAAAGAATTCTTCTTATCCTTCTTTATCTTCTGTAGATTCTCCTAAAGTTGGTTCAGAAGGAGCTCACAAAGATCATAGTCTATATTCTCTCTTAAAATCTGATAAGTAGTGTAAATTGCAGTTTTGGGTACTGAATTTTCCCTGCTAGAGTGATATATTTTGTAACCAATTATCATGGAGGTAAAGTTGACATCCGAATCAGTGATGTCTTCTATTGTCATTGCTCTCTTGTCAAATTTTGATCTAGTAGCCTCACTCACAGTTTGGTTTTTAACCAATTTGAGAATAGGTAACCCTTCAGATGAATGCAAACTGACTACTACTCTAATAGCATCTTTTGTGATCTTAAATGGCTTATTCAACCACATGAAGTTGTCATGCACTCTGCTCAAAACATACCGGACTCATTCATCTTCTACAAAATAGGGGAAATGGATGCAATGTCCAAAGTGTTTGTCTCGGATAACCTTGTACTATGGTTTGAGTTCAAAAGCATCATCTATTAACTGATTGTGATAGATATCCCTTAACTTGGATTCCCCAAATTCTTCAATATTCACATGAATGTAAACCCTAACATCTTCTACATGCAAAATACCATGTAGAATGCTAGAAAATGCACCTGAGGGATCCACTTCTAGAGATTTGTAGGGATGCTTCTTAAATTTAGGGCACGACCTATCAGTAATCTTCACAACATTTAGAGTAGCCATTTTTAAGAAGATTTACTGAGAGATATTCAAGAATGAAAAATACCTTTTACGCTTCTAGGTTTCACAGTATGAGCTGAATCTGATTGTTGGAAGAATTGACTTCTGCGGTTGATCTTCGAGAGGGTTGAGACAATTTGTTTACAGAGATCCTTTTCTCTTCTTCTTGAGTGCAAATGTACAAATGATGAATAAAAGAACCCTTTTATTTCTCCACAAACCCTAATTTTGTTTGCAATAAATGCATACCTTAAGTTATTCCAGTTGCTTTGTTCTCCTTGTCCTGAGAGATTTTTTTGGATCACTAAGATGCACTTAAAGTTATTATTGGAGGATATTAGCAATCTATCTACCTTTCACAATCATTCCACTTATCCGCAGATCAAGATACCTCAAATTCGAATCATACCAGATCTAACTGTGAAAATCCTGTTCTTACCGGATGACTATAGAACCAGATCAATCTTGGAAGATTAATCTTTTCAAAACTTCTTGCAGATCTTCCATATCTTTACCATGGCTTGTTTAGATATTTCTCTGAGAACCTTTTGATCTGCAACCTTTCATGTGCAACTTTAAGGCACCTATTGACTGGCTGGGGGAAAATGTTTTTCTTTTGTTACTCCCCCTGAGCCAGAGCTCATCTATATAGTTTCTGGAAGGAATATCAGCACCAGATTCTGGTACGGATCCATCCCCATCATTTTCTATACTTCTCTTCACCCATATTTTGTTCATCTCTCTTTGAATTTCATCCGCATTCACTTTTCCTTTTCCTTTGTCTTGGTTTTGATTATGATGCACTAGACCCTTTTTGTCCTGATTCTTACTTCTGCAGAATTTGGCAATATGACTGGATCTATTGCAATTGTAGCAAACAACATTTCTTTGCATATTTGACTGATATCCTCTTGATCTACACTGATTAGCCATATGTCCCATTCTATTGCATGCAAAACATCTACCATTGAATGAATTGTTCATTTGTATATTTCTGCATTCATGAGTTTTGTGACCATACCTTTTGCAATTAAAGCACTATCTGGAGAAGGATGAATTAGTCTGATTCATTCTTCTTCTACATTGATTTGCTTTATGACCAAAGTTATTGCAATTGTGGCAATATCCATTGAAGGAAGGATATCTTTGAGCATTTGGTTGCCTTACCGGAGGTCTTCTTGGCCTATTTCTTTGATTTTCTGATCTGAAGTTCTTCTGACTGGATCTAGAGCTTTCACCTTTTTCATACCCCAAGCCTTGCTTGTCATCTACCCTCTTTTGGCTTTGAAGAAGAACTTCAAGTTGAGCAGAGCTTATCTTGAATTTCTCTTTGTATTCATTTGTTGTTTGAAGATCCCTTTTAAGAGTGTCAATTTGATTCTCAAGTTGTTCTTCATTATCTCTAGCTTCTTCAAGATCAGATTCTAGATGCCTGATTATTCTATCCATTTTTTGGTAGTCTTTTGATTTCTCCTTGAGAGATTGTCTTAGATCATCTTCAGTTTTTCTTTGCTCTTCAATTTCTTGAGTGAATTTCATAACTCCTGATTCCATTTCATGTCTTACCATAATGACCTCTTTTGATAACTTTTCACATAACTTAGTTTTCTCCTTCAGATCTTCATTTGTATCATTGGCTTCACCTTGACTTGCCAATTGCTGAAGTAGATCCTTTCTCTTTTTCATAGAGATACTCAGTCTCCCTTTTAGTTCATTTATGAAATCATCAGCCTGTTTGAGTCTTTCCTTCAATTCATTGACTTTAGAGTTAGATTGCTCAAGATCATCTAGGGTAGACTGAAGTTGTTCCCTCATACCATACACATCCATTTGAATTCCCAGATCTTCCTCAAGCTGTTAGGCTCTGTTTGGAGGAACTTAACTTTGATACCAATTGTTCATAACTGAGAGGGGGGGTGAATCAGTTATCTTAATTAATTTAACTTTCTGTTCTTCTTTAACAACTAGTGCAACATCAAAGCAAATAAGCATCCATAATCATGAAAGAAGAAACAAAGTCAATACACATGACATAATGATTTTGACGTGGAAAACCTTGTTAAGAGAAAAACCACAGGGTGACTAACCCAAGAATGTATTCTCTATTAGAAGAATAGAAATACAAAATGGCACTTGCCAATTAGGGCTCACTGCCTGAGCACACTGCTCATAAGAGGCTCACTGCCTACAAGAGACTCACTATCTACAAGTTATAATGAGAGTAACAAGATACTTGAACTGATGAGAAGAATCCACATATGCTGGAGTTCAATTTTGGTTAGCCTCAATACACTGATCTACTACACTTCATTCTTCCTCTTCTTTGGTGTTGCTATCCTGTCACATACTGGACCTATCTTACTGTCTTCACACTGCTTTTCTACTTTTCTTTGCACTTCACCACAACACCACACCCTTTCATACCAAAATCAATCTGGTATATATATCTGCACCAAGGATTTCATCCACTTTTTAGTCAGCATCCAGAATACTTACTATTTTCCCAAACTCTTGGTCTGTCAGCTGAATCCTTGTTTATCAAGTGATGCGTATCAAAGAGATGCTCATAGAAGTCATCAACCATGTCAGCCAATCATGAATGATACCTCAAGAAACTTGATCACCATCAATAACTCATCCGGATTAAGGTCTGATGCTCTGCCGGTCAGTTCTTTCTCAGTCAACTCTGCCAAACAGGAACCCAACACTTAGGTGCTCCTATCTCTTCACTTTTTCATCACTGAAGGCTCAATCTCTAGAATGTATCAGTCAAGGTACTCCTCTTGACTTCCCCAAGTCCGCACTTTACTAAGATACTTCTTCTGAGAGATTCAGACCTTATTGTCAGACCTTACTGCATGCTCTGTTCTTGCTTACCAGACCACAACACTCTTCAATCTGACTTCCGGTATAAGCACACCATGTCCTGCAGATGGGTGGGATGAACTTTGTTGCCATCAATGACAACACTCATGAAGCCATATAGTGTCTCTTGCCAACATATTTCACTTCTAATCTAATCATGCAAAAATCAACAAGTTTGGACTCATTTATTAGACAAACATAATCTTAAAATCCCCTCTTCCTTTCCACTCTCAATAGTGACATACAAACCATTCAACTCATGCTTATGATTAGGACTAGGTGTGCAATCATA
Organism: Cunninghamia lanceolata; assembly: GCA_027924645.1. Lineage (NCBI taxonomy): Eukaryota > Viridiplantae > Streptophyta > Pinopsida > Cupressales > Cupressaceae > Cunninghamia > Cunninghamia lanceolata. Next base: position 3,310,170 of record BSBN01000201.1, on the reverse strand, counting down.
CTATTGCCTTCTTTCTTACCAATTAACTGATTTGTATTCATTGATTGTGATAATTCAACACTTCTAGTGCTTACAAGGGTGCACCATACTTAGCTTGTTTGTCATAACAATCATCATGTTGATTATTCATTATGCTTCTAACATCATCATTGTGTTTCTTGTCATGAAATCCATTGGTTTTTTTTGAATTACCTTTGTGAGCATTACTCCCATGACCTTGATTGACAATATATTGCTGATTTTAGATGACTTCATACTTGTCTTCATGAGCTACTCTAACTAATTCACCACCTCCAATATAAGAATTTGGGCTATCCTTTAACATGCTGGTAGGTCTATTTTTACCTTGTGAGTCTCCATTTGGAATGGTTGGTCCATCACATTGTGCTTGTCATAACTCTCCTTAGTGCTATTGACTTCTATCTTGTCTTGAGTAGGTGTATCCATGGGAGGTTAAGAAAGTGTGTTTGAGAAGATATGCTAAGAAAATGTGAAACTAACCTAGAGATTGTGCCTACCACCATTTCTAAATTAGCATCAACAATCAACATGTGCTCATCTATGTCATCAAGAACATCTAGGCCTAGACTATCATTACACATTTCACTTCTAGAATCTAATCATGTCAAAATCAACAAGTCTGGAGTCATCATATATGCTGATTATTCATATGCTAATTTCTATATGTTGATTATTCATTAGTCATCATATCCTAATTTCTATATGCTGATTATTCATTATACTTCTAACATCATCATTGTCTTATTCATGATGCATATAGAAATCATCATCATGCCGAGGAAATGAGCAAAGACTCTAACACCAGAAGATCATGAAGTTGAAAATGAGATGAAAAGAGAAAGAATGAGGTGAATTTGCGAAAGTAGGAAATTGTCAACCATACAAGAAGACATTCCACCATTGCCGATTGAAGAGGAACATGACACATCTAATGAAGCTAAGAGAGAGAGATGGTATTGGCGGCACAAAGGGAACAAATGCAAAAACCTCATTTCAACGAGGAAATTGAATTCAAAGTTGGAGGCACTCCATAATCCATAGGTCAAGTTAAAGGAACACTATCATTATCTTCTCAAATTGGAGACACTCCATCTTTCATAGGTGAAGTTGAAGGTACATCTTCATTCTCTTTTCAAGTTGGTGGCATGCCATCATTCACACATCAAGTTGAAGGTACACCATATTCTCCATCTCAACTTCAAGTCATTTCATTTTTTTCATATCCAATTGAAGGTATGTCATCTATCCCATCTCAAGTAAATATTGAAGAAATTTCTAATGTTGAGTCAACTTTACCAATGAAATCATCTCCTAGAATTTTGCATAGGAAGTCTAAGTTTCTAATTGATATCAATAGAATTTTTTGAACCCCATCCAGGATACGATTCCCAAGTGCACTTGCCAAAGATATGTGAATAAGATATGGAAATCATTCTTTGAGAACTTAAATGAAACTAGAAGATGTCAACTATTTCTTGAATTGATGAGAAATCTAAAATTTAGGCCCATTATGAAGATTCTTGGCCTAAGAACATTGAATGCCTCAAGTGAAAAATCAATTGTAAAGAATCTAATGACTGAATATGAGAGTGAGGGTTCCACCTCATGTACCAAGGATAGTAATGTCACACGATGTGTCATTACATCGACAATAGTAAGCCAACAAACAAACAAAGCTTGCCTCATTAGAAAGGCAAGTCAAGCATTGAAAATAAGTAGAAAAACTCTAATGAGATCCTTTAGAAGACGTGAAAGAGTTGAGGACCCAACAACTAATAAATTGTGGGCATTCTCTAGGAGATTCCCATGAAAAGAGAAAGTTGTTGTTGAAGCCTTGAGATCCCTCATTGAAGAATTTTGGAAAAATAACACAAGGGTATCTCCTAATGCAAGAGATGTTGTAAGAAGGAGAATTGGTTCTTGAAACCATGAGCCACATCCAAAGCATTTTTTTGATGTGACTCAAACACAATTTTTCAAGAAATTTCAAGAGATGTATCCTCAAGTCAAAATTAGTCAAAGGTATTTTGAAATGGTAAAGCAATTTTATGTCAAAATAAATCACACACACACAACTTTTTGTTGTAGAGTACATATTGATTTTTCTAATCATTATGATATTTATAGATATATGTATAGATTTGCATACTAATGATGTTTTGTAGGAGTGTAATATAAAGTTTCCACCTAGATCTTCAAAAGATTTCATATCGAGCATCTTATGCCAGAGAGTGGATGGTCAATTATTCCACAATAGCTTATGCTTGGATGGCATATGTGATCATTGTGGTGGGTTGCAACATTTGCCAATTTGTCAACATATGGACAACACACATGTTATTGGAAATGAGCTAGTATGTTTTGGTAAATACAAGACAGTGGCATATAGTCTGAAAGATGGCAAAGAAGTAAAAAGGTGTGATTTGGTAATTAAAAAGATTTCAGTGTATTAGTTTATCTCTATTTTATGAGATAATATAGTTTATGAGTATGCAAGACATACCCATAGAGATCGATGGTTGGACTTGCAATTCAAGTTATGCAAGGACATGTTCCCACTTGGTACCATTATTTCAGTTGTTGAATTTGTAGAGAAATACACACTACAACCACAGAATGAGGTGCAATCATAGTATTACAACTCTATGTAGGTTTCTATATTTGTGCAAATAGCATTCATTCATGTAGAAGATAGTATAGAGGACAACATGAAGATCTTGAGGGAATATCATTTTTATATTAGTGATGATTGCATACACTCTACAAAGTTTTTGCAAGGTTGCTCTCAGATGTTCTACAATGATTTGGCTAGTAGGAGTGCATATCATTTTGTCAGCATATCATATAGTTAGATAATTGTGCATCACAATTTAAGAACTCTTGGATGTTCTATTGGTTGAGAATGATGCATAATATGAATGGTGTTCAACATATGTGGAATTTTTGTGAGGCTGGGCATGGAAATGGGGAGCTTGATGGTGCAGGAGCATGTATCAAAAGAGCATTGGCATGAGAAGAGTTGAAGTACAAAGACAATGCAAAGTTGACAAATGTGAGATCTATTGTTGAATGGTGTAATGCTACAATGGGTCCAGGTAATGAAGGTAGCTCTACAGTTCATAGATATTTTTGGTTGGTTGATGATAGTAACATTGTAAAATATGAGGACTGTTGTACATTGATAGGATCGAGTAAGCTACACTCTTTTAGAAGCTCTTGGTGGTACCTGTTAGGGTTTAGGGTTTTAGGTTCATAAAATTCTAAGTCTTTACCTTTAAAATCCTTTAAACTTAAGTTCCTAAGATTATGCGCTTTATTTTCTAAATGTCTATTGACCACCTATGATAAGTTCCTGGTCCCTTAAGTTATGACTTAAAGCCTTTATATTCGTTAGGTGACTAACCCCATGTCCTAGTCTTACCCCTCATGGCCCGTAAAAAAAATTAAGCCTATGTCCTAAGTCTTCGTATAGGTTATAAGACTTAATATAAATGACTATCACAGTGTCGCATCGCATCTTACATGACATGACCATCCTGCTGCGCAGCTGTGACAAGATGACACCTGTTGAAGGATCTAGGCTTACGTCCCTTTAAGAATCTTGCATTGAGCAACCATATGCTGCCAAGTGTCAGTCTAAAAGTGGTCTGAAGGAAAGTTTTAATCTAACAGTTGCGCATCATTGCAAGGGTATCTTTCTAGGAAGGAACTTCACCATGCGGTCAGGAGATGGTGACACGCGGCCACGTCTTATCAAAGAAGTCAAAGGCAAATGAAGGATGGATGCATGGATGCCTTATTGCACGTGCGCATGGTAGGTAAGTGGTGGGCTATTTTTGGCTACAATGCCACGAAATGGTGCCACATGTTCAGACTAGACAAAAGATGATGTGGTTGGCAGAGGAAGTACATTTGATTTGGCCTATCCTTATTGGTCGAGGACTTTTTAACTATGATGACCAAGATTTTCAAATCTCACGAGTAAATTACAACCATGGATTTCATAGGAATAAGCTTGGATCAACGACGCATATTTAAATTTTCTTGATGAACGTTGAGGGCACCCTGTGACATGAATGAAAGATTAAGGCTGAGGCTACCTCCATTAATGCCTCAGAGGCTATGCTACAAAGCTTAAAAGAGAAGAAAGAGATTTTTGCATCATTTCTCCAAGAATAACAATAGATTTTTAAGCGAGCAAAGAACAAAATTCAAACTTTTGCAAGCATAAACCAGCAAGTTCATTCTGTCTAGCTGTGCGTGACAAATTTTAAGTTGACTACTTGAGGAGATAGATAATTGCATGTATAAGAAACCCTAGCTTGTTACAATTAGTTTGAAAATGAGTCAAGCCAGTCAAGCCTTCACCTCTAAGAACAACTTAGATGAGGATCTTATGATCCAGCTCCCAGGTTCTGCTAGGAAGACCCTGAATCTACATGGTCCAGGTGGGCTAGATGACAAATTCCTTGACTTTTGCTATAACTGTAGAGATGCCCGACTGCCTGTTCCTGGTTGGGTCTTGTTTGAGAACTGGCACCGTAGAATGGATTATAAGGCCCTATTCTTCCATGCTTGGTGCTTTGATTTGGCCAAGCTTATTTGCCCTAATGTCTTCCCTAATCTAGACCTGGTAAGGGTGATACCTCTGAGATACGATCATCAGATGAGGACAGTCTTAGCAGGGAATGACACAAAATTAATTAAGTTTACAAAGGGATACATTGCCACTGTGTTTAACCTGAGCCCCATGGCTAATAAACCAATTGACCTAAGTGCATTAAAGAAGAAGTACCAAACTGTTAAGTGTGCCTATAGAGATTTCAACTTGGCCAAGCATAGGCTAAGAGGAGTTGATGGTAAACTGGTGAAGATCTCAGCTAGTGAAGAAGAACCCTTCCAATGTGACCCATTCATGCACTATTTTGTCAGAACATATCACAGTTTGTGCCAAGTGCTAGGTAGGGATGCCTCAGACAGAATGTCCATCTCTCTGATGATGATGGTAGTGGATATTCAAAGTCAAGAGACTAAGGAGCCATATGACTATGCCTCCTACATTGCAGATAAAATGCGCAAACAGATGATGGAAATCAAGAGCAAGTTATTTATTGTGGATGCCCATGTTGAATTCACATGGTATTCCATGTTGTGGTATATGCTTCTGTTTGCTTTGTCTGGGATGTGGCACTATAATCTACATGTAAAAATGGTAGATGCATAGGGAATTATGCTGCCAGTGTAGATGTGGACATATATGATAGATATGCATTGTACTAATGCTGACTATGTAATTTTTGAGGAATATTTTGTGAGGAGAGTTCTTGGTTTCTTAGAGCCAGAAGGGGAGAGGTTACATCTAGATGTATTAGATTTCTTAAGGCCATTAGCAAAACTCCTCACTTGGGGACTGATCACAATTGGGGTGATTGGTTTTACCATGAGCACACTACTTGCATCAGGGTCTATGGATGTGAGGCCCCACCCCACATTCTACCTAAGTATGTGCCTAAGAGAATTGCATTTTTGGAGATCATTAGGCAGTTAAATGAATTAGATAAGGAGCACCTAAGGAAGCACAAGAAAAGGTCATTTTTTCCTACCACCCTTAGATTCAATGATTTTCTGATAGCTAACAAAAATGCGTTGGATCATATTTATTTAAGGCTATAGTGTTATGGGATGTATTTGGAGCAACCAAGGATTTTTGACCCTGAGGGTTTCATTAACAAGGTGAGTCAACAAACATAGACCAAGGTACATTTATCAGGTTAACTTTAATGATGACATTGCCAGGAATTGCTTCATAATGGATAATGTCCACCACTTGAGGATCAAGTGGGACACAATAATGGCGGGATAAAGGATGAGGGTGCCTTTGCAGAGGTCCAAGACCCCATACAGAGAATTCAAAAAATGTTGGATAATGCAGAGCAATTAATTGCTAGTGCTCCTGCAGGAGAAGAAAGGCCAGCCTACTAGCCTAGCAGTTCTAGGGGAGGATACAACGTAAAACGAGAATCAACTTCCCCTTCCCCTGTCAAGAAGGAAAATATTATTGACTTAGAGAATCCAGAAGAAATTGAAGTAGTAGATTTAGAGGGGGAGGCAGAAGAAAAGGTGTAGGAAGTTTCCCATCAGGTGAATTCACCTGACAAAATAAGGCCCTATTCATCCCTTGAAAATAGGGCAATGAGGACAATGACAAGCCAAAATATAGATATTGAAGATGTCAGAGTAATGGCTTGCAATACGTTTTTTGAAGATGATAAATTCATAAACATTCCTAAATTTAGGAGTTATGTGGTGAAAGTGAGGAGTGAGGAGTTCCAAAAAAGGATTGAGGATGCTAAGAGTGGAGCTGATCCCTCTGAGTATGAGGCCATCACCCAAAGGGTATTGAAAGAAGTCAATCATGCCATCAGCACAATGACTCTAGAGGAGGAGAGGGCATTAGTTGTCAAAAGTAATATCTTGCTCCTCCCTCATTGGACTCTATCAGATGCAATTGCATTTGACACAATAACTAGGGAATATTATGATGTAACAGATGAACAAGTAGAGAAGGCTCTCTCTAGTGCAGCCTTCAGTCCTAGGTTTGAGACATTGGCAATATGGGCTCTAGCCCCAAATAATAACAAACCTAGGATTGGATTGGGGGAGTTAGTAGGAGATGCAATAATCAAGAGGGTATTTGATACCTCTTCCCCCCAGGCTGCAAGTTTGAATGTACATATTGCTCAATTTGCTGAGGTAGTCACTAATAAGTTGTAGAAAGAACATGATGAGCTACTGTTACAATATGCTCAAGTAATTGCAGAGCTCAATAGGTATAAAGAGCATCTATCATTAGGCGCTGGTACTTCTACTCCCCCACATGTGATCCCAACAATAGAGTCCTTTCCAGTTGATACAGAGTATCTATTGACTGAAATTAGAGAATTGAGGGAGGAGGTGAAGAGATTGAAAGAAGAGAAAAATAATTCATTCAAAGAGATTGTCACAAATTTGGTCAATCATAGGGTGACCAAAGTTGTGGTGAGGATGGATGAGACATGGAAATCTCAATCTGATTTAAAGGCTGCATTGGATAAACATGAACACAATAAAGAATGTCTTAATACAATGCAGATATCATAGCTACCAAGGACTAGTGAATTAAGAGACTTAATCAGGTGTGTATGGTTTGATGCACAGACGCCACCAGAGATGAAGCTAACCCTTGAAATACTAGAAATTCTTGAAGGGTTGTGTCTTTCCAATTGAAGTTGGATAAAGTACTAGGCGAGAAGAAGTAGTTTATGGAAAAAGCAAATAAGAAAACAATGCCTAGCATATTGGAGGCCGATGGACAAGTCAAGAGCCTTGACAAGTGGAACGCTGATTTCAATGACCATGCCAGCCAGCTCATATCCACTTGTTGCACTGATGGGGACCCCAAGTTGGCAGTTTTAAATTCAACTTTGGATAAACTACATGTATTGGTAATAAATTTTGAGTTGTTTTGTAAGGAAGCGAAGATTTTGATGGATGCATGGTACACAAGACACAATGACAAGATTTCAAAGCTAATTGCATTCCAATGGCCATCAGAAAAGTCATATGTTGAGTGGGTAGAAAGATATGGATAGATGTACCTAAAGCAAACAAGCAACTACTCCTCCCCTGCATTTATGTAGCTAGGCTCCTCAAGTCATTTGGGTCCCATGTGACATATTATTTTTTATCTTTCTCAGGGCTCAATGTAATAAATGCATATATGCCCTTGAGCGGCACTTTTTAACGTATTCTCACCTAATCAACCAATGTAATGAATGTTGGCACTAGGCTCCGTGTCTATAAAGAGTTAGTTGCCTCAGTTTGTAAGGTTGTTGGAAGTCTTAGGATTTTGAGGAGTAAAGCTAATACAAAATTTTGGCTAGTTGTTCTCTTTATGGTCTTGTGAGTTCCATTCTAATGTATGTATTTTCATGAGCCATTTATCAGTTTTAGATTAATTTATATTAGTAATGCAATGTGCATGTGTTTTTGTTAACTGTCTCCATTTGTTATTTGCATCTTTCTCTTGAATGAAGTAACTAAGGGTTTTCTGAATTCTGGGGTACATATCTGTTGCATTGCATATTTGATTTTTTGCTTCTGTTTAAGGAACATGATTAAAATGCTTTAAATCAAATATGGGGAAATATGTGTAGTAATAGGGATATTTGTAAGAGTTAGTAGGAATACGTAATCTTGGGGGTTCTCTGTTAGGTAGGAACTACGTAACCTTTTGAAACTTGCATGTTTGTTTGGTTTATGAGAATTTATATGTTTTAAGTTGGACTCCATGCCCTTGGATAGGCATTGATCAAAGGCCTGCATTAAATTTATGAATCAAGCCTTAATCTGACAACCACACACATAAAAAATTAAATCAACTCAAAACCTTGAACTGTAGGATAGCAGGAGTAGAATTTAGGTTTCAAATCCTCTGATTCACAATTGAAATAAGACCCAAAGCTAGCCTCTTTGTATTTATCTCATAGTTTTGGTCTGCATAATAGAGGATTTATCTACTTTTGTGTGAATACCTAGTTGTAATAAAGATTCACTATGAGGGTATTGAGTAGGGACACCCCCTAGGTCTTGCAGAGCTTGAAGTGCAGAGGAGACATTAGAGTCTATCTCCTGTTCGTTGGCCACTGACCTGAGGATCTTGTGGATAGAAGATAACTTTTAGGGAAACTTAGGCTATCAGTTGAAAAATATCCAATAGATTGGCAGCTCTGTTGGGGAGTTGAAAAGGAACTTGGAACTTAAGTTTAAATCCCAATAGTGGGTGGCGACTTTGAGAAAAATCTCCTAGCTGGTGAAAATAGAAGTTGTATGCAGGGGAGAAGATCCCTGCAAAACCCTTTATTCTAAGAATTACCAAGAAAAATGTATAGAAGAAAAGGAACTGCTCAACCCAGTCATGAAGGCTCACCAAGCCCTAGGAATAATGATGGTCCCCAAGATAATCCTAGGTCTTCTGGGCAACAACCATAATATTTTTCAAACACAGAAGCTGATATTTAAGAAATGTATGAAAGACAATGAAGTGATGGGTTGAGGTTAAGATCTCAAGTGTTTCAAGAATGTCCTTTTCTAGATCCCCTTGATAGATTTGAAGATACATAATCCCCATGGGATATTGATAATCCCAATGGGAAAGGACCCTCTTCTTCTATTCCAAGAGAAGAAGAACTAGCTGAAGAAATTTGAAATCTCAGGGCATAACTTGATTATTTACAAGCCCTAAAAATAAGAGATGATATGAAACAGAAGGTGGAGGCCCTAAGAACTGCACATCAAAATTTAATTCCCACCCTCAATAATGCAAATGTGACAAGAAACCATCAGGCAAATGAGGTTCAAAATCAACAAAATGACCAAAACATCCTTGGAAATAATCAAGGGGTTGATCATCATGTGAATCAGAATTTGTAAAATGATCAGAGACATAATGTAAACAATAATAGGGTGCCATAGAATCATGTGAGAAATCAAATGTAAATGCCAACCAATTTGGTACGAGACCCATGCCATTGGATAGATTCAGATAGTTAGATTTTGATGGCATTCCTGGATACCTAAACCCTATCAATAAGCATACAGAAAAAAGTTGTTTTCACTCTGGTGAACATATCTCACTCAATTCTTCATATTGGAGGCTCAAAATCAGAACATAGCATCTTCAGATGTACTTCTAAATAAATTCCAATCTGCAGGCAAAGATATTTATCCCACAGGAAATGCAGAACAATCTCTTGGACTGTTCATCTGTATGCAACACACTGTTTCCATTGTAACTCATTGTTTCTCCCAGAGAAGCTAATTTTCTCAATATCCTCAACATCAAGATTACTTACATAAGTAAATACAAAGAATCTTACTCATTGCAAGCAAACAAGAAGATAGGAGCACAGTTGACACCAATGACAACACAGATATGTTGACATCAATGACAACACCGATTAGGCACATACTTGCAACAGACCAAAACTGAGAGAGGTTATTGTGGATGGATCCCACATGCACCTGTAGGTCCAAAAATAATATTCCCAGCTGCAACAAATTTTGAGAACTACTCCATCATAGTTTGGCAGCTTTTTGGTCTTAGGGATCCTAAGGGACTTTGCCAGTAGCCTACTGCCTCGAACAATTGGGAGGCATGGCACACAAAATGAGACCTCCCTTGGAATTTAACCTCCCACACTAACGTATTGGCATAGTCAGTTTGGCTCCATGACAAGAAAAACAAATAATATGGCACATGGCAAGGTTGTGCTGCATGAAACTTAAGCATGTTGCAAGAATGTATTTAATTTTGGTACAGCCAAATAGATTTGAGTTGACAAAAAATGAGAGAGGTTATTGTGGATGGACCCCACATGCACCTGTAGGTCCAAACAAAATGTTCCCAGCTTCCATAAATTCTGAGAACTGCTCCATCATAGTTTGGTAGTTTTTTGCTCTTAGGGATCCTAAGGGACTTTGCTGGTAGCATTTTGCCTCGAACGACTGGGACACTTGGCACATGAAACAAGACCTCCCTTACATTTATCCACCCACCCTGACACATTGGTGTAGTCAGTTCAGGCCCATGAGTAGTGGAATGCAAAATCTCACTCCTAGCACCTTTCCACTGCATGAAACTGAAGCATTTTGCAAGAATGCATTTGATTTCAGCATGGTCAAATAGATTTCAGTTAACGAAAACTGAGAGAGGTTATTGTGGATGGACCCCTCATGCACTTGTAGGTCTAAATGAAACATTCCCACCTACCATGAATTCTGAGAGTTGCTCTGTCAAAGTTTGGTAGTTTTTGCTCTTAGGATCTGTTGGTGCCTGCTTAATAAATTAGGTCTAAAATGCTTAATTTGCAGGCACCTTCCCAAGGGATCATCGAGTTTTTCTATCATCAAGTGTTCATTAGGGTGACTTTGTGTGTCGGGCAGATGTAAATAAGGTTTGCCGATGTCTTGTGTTTGTCTGATGAGGATAGGCATCGGTGTGATATGGTATATCGGCGGCCGGGGTTGAAGTATTTCTGACGAGGTTGGTCTGGCTGACGGAATGTGGCTTTGGGTTTTCATTAGAGTAACTCAGTGCATCGGTGAAGGATTTTTAGAGTTCTCTAAGTGTTTTGATCTGGCCGATGGAGTAGCTATCGGCGTAACATTGCATATCGGGCGAGCCGGCGAAGGGTTCACTGATGGGATGGTGTCTGGCTGATGGAGGTGGTCATCGGTGTGTGTATTGTGGTCAGCGGGGGAATTCTAGGCTCCACTGATGCATTTGGTCTGACCGATGGTGTCATCGGCGTATGTGTGGCATCGACCTAACATGTTTGTGGTTTGCTGATGTTGGGTGTTTGGCCGATGGAGATGCGCATCAGAGTGACTTTGCTTATCGGGCAAATCTTAGAGAGTTGGGCCGACAGGGTTACTCTGGCCGATGGACTAGCTTGTAGGTGTCGGCTTGATTTTCTGCATCAGCGTAGGTTTGAAGTGTTGCTCCGACGGTTCGGGTTTGGCTGACGGAGGGATGTGAAGCGGTCATCGGTGTGACGGGTGATATTGGCAGGGGAGTTTTCAGGCCTCCCGATGGAGTTGGTCTTGTCGATTGGGTCTTTTGTATTGGTAGGAGTTGTGGGATCGGAGATGTATCCTAGTGTTTGGTCGATGGTTAATGTCTCACCGAAGACCTAGCAAGGGATGTTCATCAGTGAGATTAGTGTTGTCGGTAGGAGGGTTTTCATTGGATCCGATGGTGTATGTTACACCGATGAAGGCAAGAGTTGGAATGGTGACCGCTAGCAGATGGTTCGTGGGTCGAGTGGGGCAAAATGCTTGACACTTATTGTGCTCATGACCATGCTTATAAAGTGTTAGAATGGTCTCTACAGGACGAATGTGGGATATTGATTCATGCAGATGTGAAGGTCTTCCTGATGGTCTGGGTCACGCCGATGGCATGATCTGCAAGGCAAAACATGCATTTTCAAGGTGCCTACATGGCACATTTTTGCAGGATAGTGACTTTTCAACGTGGATTTGGTGCCATCAATTTTCAAGTGATGGAAGGATCGACGGCCACGTTTTAAAATGGAGTATGAGTTTCCTTTGTGTCTTCAGGCACGTTTTGAGTGGGAAATTTCCATATGAGTTGTGCGACTATTTCCAGGAGAAGATGTGGGTGGTTGAGCCATCAATGGTGATTTGCAGAGGCATGGGCAAACGGTTGAATAGCCATGTACCTAATTTATGGCAAGAAAATTCTCTGACAGTGGCACACGACTCGAGCTCATCTGCCCCTTGTCCTTTTCCTACTCCATATTTTGTCCCCTGCTGCACTTAATCTTTGGAGGCCATTTTTCCTTAGAGTGAATGTATCTGGTGAATTTTGGATTGGCCATGAATTAATTGCTGAAGGTACACTCTCTCACTGTTTTAAGCAGACTGTGTTACTCTTTTGGTGGTTGTTGAAAACTGGACATATCTGGCTTTGTAATAGATACAACTGGCTTTGGTTGCTCTGTGCAGGAGGTCTTGTGAGTTTATGTATCTCTTGTTGTATGTCTCATGCATGAATCTACTGATTTCATGATTGATTTTATGAGTAATGCTGTATTTGCATGTGTTTTGTTATTCTATCTCCAGTATTGCACGTGTCCTTCTAAATCTAGATATCTAAGGGATGTCTGGTATTCTAGAATATAGAATTCCTATATTGAATGCTTGATCTTTCAACTTCTGCTCAAAGGGTAGATTAAAGTGTTTTCAGATTAAATGTTGGGAAGGATATACTGCAATAGGGATGCCATAAGTAGAGATAACTTAACACTCTGTATTGGGAGGTATCTATAAGGTAGATATCACACAAATCCCCTTGAAATCTAGTTTTATTGTGTTCATGCTGATCATTCACAAGTGTATGTCTACCGACTCCAAGCCCTGGATAGGCACCAATCTAGCTCTGTGTTGAGGTTATACACCAGGTCTAGGTTTGTATCCAAACATAAATCAAATTCAAACTTCCAAAACAACCATTAGGACTTTAGAATTAGTTTTAGGATCCAAAATCCTCTGATTCACAACTGAACATAAGCCCAAAGCTAGCCCCTTTGCTCTTATCTCACAGTTTTGGTCTACTTATAGGAGGACTTATCTGCTTTGTGTCAACATCCCAAGCCAATCCACAATCATATTTCATGGGTGTTGAGTAGGGAATACCCCCCTAGGTTTTGTAGAGCCTGAAGAAGAAGAGGAGATAAAAATAGAGTCTATCTCCTACACTGTTGGCCCCTGGCCCAGAGATCCTATTGAACATCGATGGCTACCTTGTAGGGAAATCTGGGAATGAACATCCAGTCAGGGAAAAAACCAATAGAAATTGGTGACTCTACTGGGGATTATGAAGTGATGGAATCCTGATTTGTAGAAGAAAACAATTCCTAGTTATAGGTGACGACTCCGAAGTAATCTCCCAACTGGTCAAAGTAAAATTTATATGCAGGGGAGAAGATCCCAACATAATCCTTTATTTGAAGAGTTACAATAGAAAGAAGGATGATGTATAGAAGAAAAGGAACCGTCTCAGTCAGTCATGAGGGTTCCCCCAGGAATAATGATGATATTCAGGACAACCCTAGGCCATCAAGACAACATGTGCTTTATTTTTCAAATGTAGAAGCTGATATCCAAGGTGCATATGAGAGGCAACAGGGTGGCAGTTTAAGGATGAGGTCAGAGGTGTTCCAAGAATGCCCTTTCTTAGACCCTGGTGAAAGATTTGAAGAGGTAGAATCTTCGAGGGATGATGAAGATGATGACCAGAATGGTATGAGACCATCTACCTCCATGCCTAAAGAAGAACAGTTAGTTGAAGAAATCAAATGCTTAAGAGCAGAATTAGAATATTTACAAGCAATGAAAGTCAGAGATGACATGACACAGAAAGTGCAAGCTCTGAGAGTTGCTCAGAATGATTCAGTTCCTACCCTGGAAAATGCAAATGTGTAGAGAAACTAGTGCAGAAATGCAGTGCAACATCAACATAATGATCAAAGATAGAATGTAAATGATGCCAGAATACCATTAAATAATGTAAGAAATTAGAATGCAAACAGAAATTTTAATGCTAATTAGTTTGATAGACAACCCATGCAATTGGATAGATTTAGGTAGCTAGTGTTTGATGGTATTCCTAGTTATCCTAACCCCATTGACAAGCATGTAAGGCTGCAAGTGCCAAAATTTTCAAGAAATAACACTGTGTCAGGGGTGGATCATCTAAAAGCTTTTCAAAATGTCATGGACAACTTTGAGGTTAAACATGAGGATGTTTTCATGAAGTCATTCATGCAATCTTTGGTTGATGAGGCTAGAGAATGGTACAAGAATCTACCTGATCAGAGCATTTCATCATGGGATGATTTCAAAAGGATGTTTAAGGAGCAATATGGTGACAAAACTGACCCTAGCTTTTTTGTAAATGAGTTCACTAGTATTACTAAAGGGTCAAATGAGCAGGTTGGAAATTTTAATGCAAGATTTACTAAAGTGCTGAACAAATTGCCACATCACTTGAGGCCAAATGAACCAATGTGCATAATATTATATATTAATGCTTTTGAGGCCAAAACTGCATATGGGTTAAGAGATAAAGGTCCTGCTACGCTCAGGGATGCTTTCAAGATAGCAATAAATATTTAGAATAATAGGAAAGCATTAGGCAAGACAAACAGGAGGGATGATGTGAAAATTCTGCAGAATCCAAACAAACCTCAAAATATTTAAGGTAATACATCTGCTCCTGAAGATAAAATTGATAAACTGGCAAATGTTGATAAGGACCTAAGCTATAGACTGGCTAGAAGTGAAAAAGGGATAGGTCCTGATAGGCAGGTCTACCAAAGGCAGGAAAAAAGGCCATCATTGCATGATATGCCATATAATACCAATTGGCATAATGGTAAACCTGTATTTTCACATAACACCACAAATCAGAGAGCTCAACATACCAAGGAAACTCCTGATCCTTTGAAGAAAGCTGTAAATATTGTTGATGATACTCCATGGTGCATAATCTGTCAGATGCCACATTCACAGTCACAATGTATGATTGCTTAGTCTTTGTATGATAATGTTGTTTCCTGTAATGAATACAATGAGCCACATTATGTATAGGATGATGATGTTAATATGTTGTCTACTAGCAGTGGACGCCCTCCTCATGATGCTGATGAAAGTACAGATGATGGGACTCAGGCCTGTCAGCAAGTTTTTTATGATGAAGATAGTAAAGATAATTATGTGTATGCTCAGGGCTCACACAATTTTTTGAGTAACCTGTAGAGACCTTCTGATGAAGAGATTAGGGCTCTCACCACAGTAGTAGTGGCTTAGGTCAAAAGCAATTATAACTTCAGAGGTAAAGCTTAGGTAAGCAGCCCACATCAGCCAGAAGGCATTTTTGCAAGTCAGCCAATGCGTGATCATAGAGGGGCTAAAACATATAAGAAACAATGGAACAACAATAAGTAGGGTTTCAAACAAAAACCAGGTCATGATTTCCACACATCAGACAATGAAGGCCCCTAGAATGAAGACCAAAGTAAGAACCCTCGGGTTATGGGTGATAGTCAAGCAACCATAAAGACTAAGGCTGGATCAATTCAAGATAGGAATAAAACCATGGAGCAAGCCACGACTGTTATACAAAATTGTGCTCCATTTGATATAACTCAAGTCCTCTCTTAGGTAAAGGTTTCTGTCCCATTGATGGAACTTATGAAGGTTGAAGAAATCAAGAATAGGACAATATCCCTAATTTCTGGAATACCTTGTCAAGCCAAATAGAATGATGTGACCCAAGGTAAGAAGCAGGCCTTATGCAATGAAGAAGATGAAGTCCTTGAGGTGTATTTAGGGATGATCATGACTAAATGTCCTTCACAAGTGGAACCATTCTATGTCTCCCTTATTATAAATGGGAAAGTGATCAGAAATTGTATGCTTGATTCAGGAGCATCCACAAACATCATGCCTCTAGCTATCATGCAACAAGCTGGGTTAAAAATAGACAAGGCATGTGGGAAGTGCTATGCCATGGATGCTAGAGAGGTACCAGTTATTGGAATCATGAAGGATGTGAATTTTAGACTGGCAGCATTTCCTGAAAAGAGCTATGAAATGAACGTAATAGTGGTTGACATCAAGCCACAGTATGGCATGTTGCTGTCAGGGAGATGGGCATCACTCATTGGTGAAAGTATGCAGCTGGACCTGTCATATGCTATGATTCCACTGAATGGCAGGGATGTCAAACTAATCAGAGAAGAAAGGTCATCAGAGACAGTGGAGAATCAAGAATCAGAGGAACAGATATGCTTTGTGAACACCGACTATGATAACTTCAGGGTTGTATCAGATGATAAAGAGGATAAAGAAAAAAATGTTTGCATTCAAGAGCTAGACTAGCAGGGTCTATGGACCATGTATTTTGATGGAGCTTGTGCAAAGGAAGGCTCTGGAGCTGGAGTTGTATTCTTGTCTCCAACTGGTAAGCTCCTAAAATTCTCCTTCTTGCTAAGATTTGCTTGTACAAACAACATTGTAGAGTATGAAGCCTTACTCTTAGGTTTAAATCTGGCTCTCAAACATGGAATTAAGATGCTGAGGGTATTTGGGGATTCTAAATTGATTGTATCCCAAGTTTGGGATAGGTATGCCTCAAAGAACAAAAGATTAAAACAACACAAGCATGCTGTCTGGGATACCATTGAACTATTTGATGCATTTTCAATAGGCTGGGTAGAGAGATCAAAAAATGTCATGGAAGATTTCCTTGCTAATGTGGCTATTAGGCTAGATGATATAACCCTGTCTGACATTACAAATGTTGAAGTTAAAATCAGACCTGCAGTATTGGAAAACATAGGCAGTTGGCAAGTGTTTGATGATGACAAGGACTTGTTAAAATTTTTGCACTGCATAGATGAATATGAGAACCAAGAAATTGACTTTCAAAATTTTGTAGAAACTATAGATGGAAAAGAAACTCTTATGGGGAAAGAAGTAATTCAATTGAAGACTAACAAAATCCCTAGAGGGTTAGTAGATTTGGAAAGAGTTTTTGACAATAGAGACCAATTGGTCACAAAGACATCTCCAACAAATAAAGATGATTTAGAAGAGATAAATTTGGGGACATCTCAGGCCCCCAAGAAGGTATACATTGGAAAACAACTCAAACCACACATCAGGTGCATGTTGATTGCATTACTGAAAAGATATAAGCATATTTTTGCCTGGTCATATGAAGACCTCAAAGCTTATAGAGAGGACCTATTCCAGCATGAGATCCCTTTGAAGCCTGGAGCTAAGCCATTTAGACAAAAGCAAATGCCTATTAATCCCACCTTGGCTCCAAAAATGCAGGAAGAACTCAAGAAGCTTAGGGAGGCTGGAATAATTGTGCCAATCAAACATTCAACTTGGGTGTCTAACCTTGTCCCAGTCAGAAAAAAGAATGGTGATATTAGGCTTTGTGTTGACTTTAGAAATTTGAATGTATCCTCCTTAAAGGATAATTAACCATTGCCTAATATGGAAACTATGTTGCAGAAAGTGATTGGTTGTGAACTCCTATCTATGATGGATGGTTTCTCAGGTTACAATCAGGTGAAGGTAAAGGAATCAGAACAATACAAGACTACCTTCACCACTCCATGGGGAACTTATTTGTATGTGAGGATGCCATTTGGATTAACAAATGCAGGTGCTACATTTCAAAGAGCAATGGATGTTGCTTTTGTAGGGTTGATTTTCTCAATTCTGGCTGTATATCAGGATGATCTGACTACCTATTCAAAGAAGGAAGAGCAGCATTGTATGCACTTGGAGCAGATTTTCATAAGAGCACTAGAGTATGGCATTTCTCTAAATCCAAAGAAGTGTGCTTTTGGGGTAGTTGAAGGAAAGCTCCTAGGGCACATTGTTTCCAACGACGGAGTTAGGATTGACCCTGATAGAATAGCTGCAATTGATAAGATCCATATGCCAAAAATAGTAAAAGGAATCCAATGCTTCTTTGGACAAATAAATTTTGTTAGAAGATTTGTTCCCAACTTTGCAAAAACCACAAGGAACATTTCTAAAATGATGAAGAAGGATGAGATTGTCAGCTGGGAAGGTGAAGCAAGTAGATCTTTTTAGGACATCAAGGAGGCAATAAAAATGGCTCCTGTGCTGAAATCTCCTAATTTTTCTAAGCCATTTCAATTGTTTTCATTTGCTTCTTTCCATACTGTTGCTGCATGTTTACTATAGAAAAATGAAGATGGATTTGAGTAGCCCATAGATTTCTTCAGTATGTCCTTGCAGGCTTCTGAGCTAAAGTATGACATCATGGAGAAACAAGCATATGCACTAGTCAGAGCAGTCAAGAGTTTTAGGCCATATCTGGTAGGATCCCAGATAGTTGCGTATGTGCCTATGGATAAACAAGCTACAGGAGTTCAATATAGAGATACAAATTACCAAGTTGGTGAAAGGACAAGGATTAGCCAAGATGATGATGCAGTCAAACTTGGAAGCATTCCAGGTCAATGCAGTCCAGAATGAGAATGTTAATGTATCAAAATCTGAATGGTATAAAGACATCATATATTACTTGCAAAATCTGAATTGTCCTTCCCATTTTAGTGATAGTCAAAAGAGGACCTTAAAACTACATGCAATCAGGTATGTTATTGTTCAAGGTGAGCTGTATTGGAAGAACCCTGATGGTGTGCTGCTAAGATGTGTGGATAAAAATGAAGCTAACAATGTTTTGAATGACATGCATAAAGGATTGTGGTGGACACTACACTGCCCAAACAATAGCTCACAAGATTCTCAAGGCAGGATATTGGTGGCCCACTCTCTTTTTAGATGCACAAAGGTTGGTAAGGAAATGTGACCCTTGCCAGAGGTTCTCAGGAAAGTTAAGGTATGAAGGTGCACTGCCCCTAAGAATTGTAACTGTGGAGGCTCCATTCTAGCAATGGGGAATTGATTTTATAGGGGAGATTACAGAAAAGTTAAGTGGGGGACATAGTTGGATTTTGGTGGCTATTGACTACTTCACCAAATGGATTGAGGCTATTCCAACTAAAAGAGCTACAAGTAAGCTAGTGATGGATTTCATACTGAAAAATATTATCGTCAGGTTTGGAGTACCATTCAAGATAGTCACAGATAATGCTATGTGCTTCAGATCAGGTGAATTTGTTGATTTTTGCAACAAGTATGGGATAAATTTATCATATGCATCACCATACCACCCACAGGGAAATGGTCAGGCAGAGTCAAGCAATAAAAGCCTCATGAAAATCATCAAGAGGATAGTGGATAAGAATAAGAGAGCTTGGGATTCAAAGTTAAGGTTGGCATTATGGGCTGACAGGGTGACAGTGAAAAAAGCTATTGGAAGGTCACCTTTTGAATTGGTATATGGTGCATTAGCCAGTCTGCCTATAAACAATCTCCTACCAGTATATAAATTCATCTGAGAGAATGATGAGGAGATTGAAGACTCCATGACAGGAAGAATAAACCAGCTGGTTGCACTGGATGAAAGCAAAAGGAAAGCCCACCAGATCAATCTCGAGAGACAACAAAATGTGAAGCATCTGTTTGACAGGAGAGCTACAGAAAGGAATTTCTAGATAAATGACTGGGTGTTCATCTGGAATGCAAGGAATCAGGACAAGGGTAAACATGGTAAGTTTGAACCCTTGTGGATGGGCCCATATCAGGTTTGCAATACTCAAGGGGAGGATTCCTATATCTTCTAGGCCCTAGATGGTGAGATGCTGGAATTGCCTGTGCATGGCCAATTCCTCAAATTTTATTTTGCATAAGTGCTCTGCCTCTGTGCAAATTTGTAAAAGTCTGTGTATATTGTAAATATCTTGTACAGTTGGTGGTTTTTTGTGTTTTGCCTGGTCTACCCAGAGATCTGGTTCTTGCTGCAGCCTTGTGCCTGCACGTCCCCAACTGGAGCCACTGTTGGTGCCTGCTTAATAAATCAGGTCTAAAATGCTTAATTTGCAGGCACCTTCCCAAGGGATCATTGAGTTTTTCTATCATCAAGTGTTCATCAAGGTGATTTTGTGTGTCGAGCAGATGTAAATAAGGTTTGCTGATGTCTTGTGTTTGGCCGATGAGGATAGGCATCGGTGTGATATGGTATATCAGCGGCCAGGGTTGAAGTATTTCTGATGAGGTTGGTCTGGCCGACGGAATGTGGCTTTGGGTTTTCATCAGAGTAACTCGGTGCATTGGTGAAGGATTTCTAGAGTTCTCTGGATGTTTTAATCTGGCCGATGGAGTAGCTATTGGCATAACATTGCATATCGGGCAAGCCAGCAAAGGGTTTGTCGATGGGATGGTGTCTGGCCAATGGAGGTGGTCATCGGTGTGTGTATTGTGGTCGGCAGGGGAATTCTAGGCTCTGCCGTTGCATTTGGTCTGACCGATGGTGTCATCGGCATATGTGTGGCATCAAACTAACATGTTTGTGGTTTGCCAATGTTGGGTGTTTGGCTGATGGAGATGCGCATCAGAGTGACTTTGCTTATTAGGAAAATCTTGGAGAGTTAGGCCGACAGGGTTACTCTGGCCGATGGACTGGCTTGTAGGTGTCGGCGTGACTTTTTGTGTCGGCATAGGTTTGAAGTGTTTCTCCGACGGTTCAGGTTTGGCCGACGGAGGGATGTGAAGTGGTCATCGGTGTGACGGGTGATATCGGCAGGGGAGTTTTCAGGGCTCCCAATGGAGTTGGTCTTGTCGATTGGGTCTTTTGTATCGGTAGGAGTTGTGGGATTAGAGATGTATGCTAGTGTTTGGCCGATGGTTAATGTCTTGCCAAAGACCTAGCAAGGGATGTTCATCGGTGAGATTAGTGTTGTCGGTAGGAGGGTTTTCATTGGTTTCGATGGTGTATGTTACACCAATGAAGGCGGGAGTTGGAATGGTGACCGCTAGCAGATGGTTCATGGGTCGAGCGGGGCAAAACGCTTGACACTTATTGTGCTTGTGGCCATGCTTATAAAGTGTTAGAATGGTCTCTGCAGGATGAATGTGGGATATTGATTCATGCAGATGTGAAGGTCTTCCCGATGGTCTGGGTCATGCCGATGGCGTGATATGCAAGGCAAAACATGCATTTTCAAGGTGCCTACGTGGCACATTTTCACAGGATAGTGACTTTTCAATGTCGATTTAGTGTCATTGATTTTCAAGCTATGGAAGGATTGACGGCCACGTTTTAAAGTGGAGTATGAGTTTCCTTTGTGTCTTCAGACACGTTTTGAGTGGGAAATTTCCATATGAGTTGTGCGACTGTTTCCAGGAGAAGATGTGGGTGGTTGAGCCATCAATGGTGATTTGCAGAGGCATGGGTGAATAGTTGAACAACCATGTACCTGATTTATGGCAAGAAAATTCTCTGACAGTGGCACAAGGCTCGAGCTCATCTGCCCCTTGTCCTTTTCCTGCTTCTCCATATTTTGTCCCCTGCTGCACTTAATCTTTGGAGGCCATTTTTCCTTAGAGTGAATGTATCTGGCGAATTTTGGATTTGCCATGAATTAATTGTTGAAGGTACACTCTCTCGCTGTTTTAAGTAGACTGTGTTACTCTTTTGGTGGTTGTTGAAAACTGGACATATCTAGCTTTGTAATTGATACAACAGGCTTTGGTTGCTCTGTGCAGGAGGTCTTGTGAGTTTATGTATCTCTTGTTGTATGTCTCATGCATGAATCTACTGATTTCATGATTGATTTTATATGAGTAATGCTGTATTTGCATGTGTTTTGTTATTCTGTCTCCAGTATTGCATGTGTCCTTCTTCTGAATTTGGATATCTAAGGGATGTTTGGTATTCTAGAATATAGAATTCATGTATTGAATGCTTGATCTTTCAACTTCTGCTCAAAGGGTAGATTAAAGTGTTTTCATATTAAATGTTGGGAAGGATATACTGCAATAGGGATGCCATACGTAGAGATAACTTAACACTCTGTATTGGGAGGTATCTGTAAGGCAGATATCACATAAATCCCCTTGAAATCTAGTTTAATTGTGTTCATGCTGATAATTCACAGGTGTATGTCTATTGACTCCAAGCCCTAGATAGGCATCAATCTAGCTCTATGTTGAGGTTATACACCAGATCCAGGTTTGCATCCAAACATAAATCAAATTCAAACTTCCAAAACAACCATTAGGACTTTAGAATTAGTTTTAGGATCCAAAATCCTCTGATTCACAACTGAACATAAGCCCAAAGCTAGCCCCTTTGCTCTTATCTCACAGTTTTGGTCTACTTATAGGAGGACTTATCTACTTTGTGTCAACATCCCAAGCCAATCCACAATCATATTTCATGGGTGTTGAGTAGGGAATACCCTCCTAGGTTTTGCAAAGCTTGAAGAAGAAGAAGAGATAAAAATAGAGTCCATCTCCTACACTGTTGGCCCCTGGCCCAGAGATGCTATTGATCATCGATGGCTACCTTGTAGGGAAATCTGGGAATGAACATCCAGTCAGGGAAAAAACCAATAGACTTAAGTGACTTTATCGGTAGCCTACTGCCTCAAATGATTGGGACACTTGGTGAATGAAACAAGACCTCCCCTAGCATTTACCCATCCACCCCGATGCATTGGCATTGTCGGTTCAGCCCCACAAGTAGTGGAATGCAAAATTGCAGTCCTAGCACCTTTCCACTACATGAAACTAAAGAATTTTACAAGAATTCATTTGATTTCAGCATAGTCAAATAGTCTAGAGTTGACCAAAACTGAGAAAATTTATGGTGGATGGATCCCATGTACACTTGTAGGTCTAATAGAATGTTCCCAGCTGGCACGAATTTTGAGAACTGCTCCATCATAGTTTGGCAGTTTTTTGGTCTTAGGGATCCTATGGAACTTTGCCAGTAGCCTACTACCTCAAATGACTAGAATGATTGGCACATGCAATGAGACCTCCCCTGGCATTTACTCACCCACCTTGACGTGTTGGCGTAGTCGGTTTGGCCCCATGAGCTATGGAATGCCAAATGTCACTCCTAGCACCTTTCCACTACATGAAACTAAAGCATTTTGCAAGAATGCATTTGATTTTGGCATGGTCAAATGGATTTGAGTTAACCAAAATTGAGAGAGGTTATTGTGGAAGGACCCCACATACACATATAGGTCCAAACAAAATGTTCCTAGCTGCTATGAATCCTGAGAATTGCTCCATCATAGTTTGACCATTTTTTGGTCTTAAGGATCTTAAGGGACTTTGTCAGTAGCCTACTTCCCTAAATGACTGGGACACTTGGCACACAAAACGAGACCTCCCCTAGCATTTACTTGTCCACTTTGACATGTTGGCGCAATCGATTCGGGCCCACAAGTAGTGGAATACAAAATATCTCTCCTAGCACCTTTCCACTGCAATACACATGTAATGAAACTTCAATACACATGTATGGACAAGGTGTTGAGGACACATATTTCATCCATTTGATTTATAAATGATAGAAAACTTACCCTTAAGAAGCTTGTGCATGGAGTTTTTGAATGTCGTAAGCTTTTTGGGAAATTTTTGAGGGTTTTGAGCATTGAAAAATGAGATTTTTTTTTGCATTTTGAGCACCAACCTACCTTCCTTATGGGTCCACACATGGGAATGTACAGTTGGGGTTTTTTATAATTTTTGGCAAGTTTAAAAACCTTATTTCTTTTATCAAAAGGTGGCATTTTTTCCTTGAAAGTAGTTGTCATCACCATGTTTACACCTATAATTTCCAATTTCAACGCCTATTTCATATCCTTGGCCCTCCACACTTGCCTTAGTACAGATACAAAGTCTTAACATTTTCTTCTTTGATCAAAATATAGTTATTTTGCATATTGAAGGCATTCTTATAGAGAAAAATCAGAAATTCCTTGCCTGAATTAGCATTTTTAGCCTAGGGCTTGATAGTTTATAGTAGTGGAAAGAATTTGGAGGCCCTCATGGTTTTGGATGTTCATCTTTTCTAGATCTTGTATGATTTAAATAAAGAATTTCAATTGGGAGTTAGATCTAATTACATAAACTAATTGCTAGGGATTTGATTTGATTCATTTGTATGAGTACAATCTAGTTTGATCTTTATACTTATGTAATAGGGCTAATATTTTGATCTTATTTGGGATGCAGGGATATGGCGATCAAGGTCTTATTGCATTCAAGGAATTATCTACAATGATGTATACAAGTTCATCACACATGATTCACATATCTACAGTCATTATTGGCAATCAATTGTTCATATGCAAGGCATTATCTTTGACTAGACTGTCATATTCCCCTACTGTTACAACCTATTAAGATTATCACAAAACTCATTAGGAACCCAAAGAATTCACTTTTCCATCTAGGGTGATCATGGCTAAAATAGGGTTGTAATTTTACATGAATAGTAGGTTAAGAAAACCCCATACATATTATAACAAAGGGTGAATGTTACAACAATCTTGAATGAAGAAATGTAGTTATCTTGAGGTAGCCATCTCCTAACACTGTTGCAACATGTTACAAAAATGTTTAATTCATTAATTGTGTCTATTCTTTAATTCGTTAATTGTGTCTATTCTTTGTCCATTCTTTGTTGTGAAGTAAATACAATTGACACGTGTAAAGAAAAATTCCACAACCTTTGCCAGCATCCTCCCTATCTCTACCAAAATGGGATCTTTGGAACAACATATGGACAACCATCAAAGCATAAAGGATATAGGAATTTTGTCACATGTTGTAATTGCAGCTGCCCTTGTAGACATGTATGCAAAGTGTGGAAGCATAGACAAGGCATGTGGATTGTTTGATAGAACACATGATTTTTGGATTTCATTATGGTTTATCTTACTACTCATTCTTGGTGTGTGCTTCACTTGAAGTTATCATGAATATGTTTGAGGACTTGTATTCTTCATGGTGAAGGCTTGGTTGTGGTGAATTTTGTGTAATATTGAGTCTTCTAGTTGTTTCTTCTCTTTGGGTACTATGACCCTATTACATGGTTGGATTCAAGTGGGTTCTCCAGTGTCACTTCTTTGGGTTGATTATGTTTTACAATAGTGGTAAGGGTTTGTGAAGGTGTTTGTGAAGTTGACTGTGATGAATATTATGTAGGTTTTATTTTGAATGGTGGAAAAGGGTTTGATTTCTCAAGAAGTATTATACATTTAGACTTTATCTTATGAGCATTATGGTGAAGGCCAATGGCATTCTATTAGTCATAGTGACAAACCCTAGAGGCTAGTGCAGTGTAATATACCTATACTCAACTTCTGTCTCTCGTGTGGAGTATAAAGTTGGAATAGAAATATAAAATGCCAATCTTGGGTTAAAAACCTCATGGTGGGATCAACTTGTCCCTAAACCCTTTATTAATGTGCTTGGAATGAATTTGTAGATGATGGTAAAGAAAAAAGTAGAGTGCCTTCTAAAATGACTAGTTTCTCTTGAATATTGTTGTGGTTGTTAGTTCCATGTGTATAGTCTCATTGATAAGATGTATTGTTATTAGCCCTTAAGAACAAAGTGAAAATGCTTTACTTGATTAAATATGTGGATATCAATTATTATGTGCATATGAGAAAAATGTTACCTTAAAAGAATTTGAAATATTTGCAAGGGTTATAAGATAGACCTATGGCTTTATTGTAACTCTAAAATGATTTTTAAGGAAACCCTTATTTATGAAATTGTTATTGTGTATATTTTTTCAAAAATTAAGCTCAACGTATATATGTTGCAATAATTGCAAGATATGCACAAAATGGATTTGTTGATAAGGATTTAGAAACTTTCAAGCAAATGTGATTGGTAGGTGTAAATCCAAATTCCACAACCTTAACCAATAGCCTCCCTATGTATGCCAAAATGGGATCTTTGGAACATAGTATGGACATCCATCAAAGCATAAAGGATATGAGAATTTTTGTCAAATCTGTTGTAGTTGCAACTACCCTAGTAGACATGTATGCCAAGTGTGGAAGCATAGACAAGGCACTAAACTGTTTGACATAACACCTCAAAGAGTGCCATCTCATGGAATGCAATAATTACAAGATATGCACAAAATGGATTTGTTAATAAGGCTTTAGAAATGTTCAAGAAAATACAATTGAGAGGTGTAAAGCCAAAATGCAATCTTTGGAACATGATATGGACATCCATCAAAGCATAAAGGATATGGGAATTTTGTTAGATCTTGTAGTTGCAACTGTCCTAGTAGACATGTATGCAAAGTGTGGAAGCATAGACAAGATATGTAAATTGTTTGACATGATGCCTCAATGAAATGCCATCTCATGGAATGCAATGATTGCAAGATATGCAAAAAATGGATTTTTTTGATAACACTTTATAAACTTTCAAGAAAATACAACTGGTGGGTGTAAAGCCAAATTCCACAACCTTAGCCAGTATCCTCCTTGCCTATGCCAAAATGGGATCTTTGGAATACGGTATGGACATCCATCAAACCATAAAAGATATGGAAATTTTGTTAGATGTTGTAGTTGCAACTACTCTCAGAGACATGTATGCAAAGTGTGGAAGCATAGACAATGCACATGAACTATTTGGAATGATGCCTCAAAGAAATGTCATCATATGGAATGCAATGTGAAGTCAAGGAAAATAAATGAAGTCAAAAACATAAACAAAATGCACAAAAACACAAGTTTATACCTTCAAGTGCTATCCTCCTCCTTGATAAGGTTGAGAGAGTGCACCCTTACTCTCTAGCTTTACCCATGGCTTCAATGTGAAATGCTCTCAAATGCATATGCAAATCACTAAAAACCTAGGTCAAGATAGGAAGAATAATGAAGGGATTTTGGTATAAAAACAATACACAAAACTTGGATGATAAAATGGCTTGGGAGAGGTTGTATTTATAGGCATTTTAGAGGGGGATTTGATCTAATGGTTGAGATTGAAAGTAGAGATCAATGGATGAGGATGAGTGTGAGATGGAGGGCTTAGATTTGATCAACATCAATGGAGGGATGAGAATAAAAGTGAATTTTTAATTCACCTTGGGAAGGGGTGTGCAAATTAATGAAGTTAGATGAGAGGGATTAGAAATGAATTTTTAATTCTTTTGGGGAAGAGTTCTATTAAATGTGAAGTTGATGCAGGAGCATCCAGTGGTGTAAGGGCAATCTTGCATCACCCAAAAAGAAGTTAATTTAAAATCATTGTAGTTGTTTTTATTTCTTTCCATAATTAGTGTTTCTGGTTCAATAATATCCAGAATAATGATGTAGGACTTATAGTTTTTTCAAAACTACTAAAAATAGCAGCCTGCCTATTTTGGAAAGTGTACCTGCCATTTTAGGAAAGTTTGCATTTGGGCACAGATTGAAATGAAAACTTACAGAAAGTTACATAATGAAAATATAAGACCTTTGGTGAAGGAATCAGGTAAAGATCATTTGTGAGCTGAAAGATATTAAAGTTTTTGTTTTCCAAAAAGCCCTTGAAAATTTTTGAAACGAGATATGAGGCACTAAAACATCCTATAACCTCCCAAAATGTTGATGGAAATCTATTTATAGATTTCTAATGTAATAGTTCACATTGCGAGATTTCTAACGCTTAAAACGGTTCGTCAATCAGACACCTGGATCAAAAGTTATGCTTCTTGGAAGTTGACCTACTTTTGGAGGGAGTTGCAAATTTTGAAATTTAGTTGGAGGCCGCCAAAAAGTGCTATTTATGACTATTTTGGGAACCCTGGGCAATAGTGGAGTTAAGGGGGCAAGTGTAGAGTCAAGAATAGGTGGGAAAATAGAAACCCTAGCTAATTTGGGGTTACAGAAGGCTGAAGATTCTAGATTCTTCAGGTTGGGAAAGCTGTAATGTGTTGCAGCCAGTAGAGGATTCATCCTCTGATTGTAATTGAGCTTTTGTAATGTAATGAGTTGCCCAGATCAATAAAAGAAAGTTCTATTTTCTGTGTTCAATTTCTGTTGTTGTGTGTTTTGTGATTTACCCCCTTCATCAAGTAGTATCAGAGCCAAGTTCCTAAGTGTGCAGATAGATCGCCGACCATGAGACAGTTTGCACCAGGACCTGAGGTTGTGGGTTTGCTGTGCAGATCAAGATGCCTCCATGAAGAAATTGTGTTGGGAGGAATGCTTTGACGGAAGAGGGTTTTAGAGCCCTAGAAAGGCAAATCAATGCATTGCAAGAGGAGCTGCGAAGAGGGTTTGATCCGAGAACAAGAGAAGAAAGCGAAGATGAAGCTAAAGAGGAGCTATCTGAGGAAGAACAAGAAGCTGTAGGAGATCCTGTAGAAGTTAGATTGTTGAGGACCATTTCTAAGATCAGAAAGAGGCCTAGGATTGAAGTTTCTACATATTCTAGAGATTTGAATCTGGAGCATCTTATTAATTGGATCGATGACATGGAGGGTATTTCAAGTATGAAGATGTGGAGGACCCAGATTGGGTCAAGTTTACAAAAACAAAGTTGAAGGGCGACGCCAGTATTTGGTAGAAGGAGGTCCAATTAGAGAGGAATAGAAGGGGAAAAGGAAATATCACCAGATGGGATTGGATGGTGGAGAAACTAAAGAAGTAGTTCATTCCTGTGGACTATGAGATGGAGTTGTTGAAGAAGCTGCAAGGAGTAAAGCAAGGTAACAAGTCTGCTAAGGAGTATATAGAAGAGTTTTATAAGATTACTATCAGGACAGGCCATGCAGAGCCCAACAAGGAGAAGGTAGCCTGTTACATTAATGGGTTGAGGCTGAGTATTCAAGAGGAGCTGAGCCTGGTCATAATAACCACCATAGAAGATGTATACTAGTTTTCCCTGAAGGTGGAAGAGAAGATGAATAAAAGATTTGATAGCAAGCAAAGGGGAAGAGGTCAAGGCGGAAGGACTGGTGGAAGACCCTATGGAGGCCGTAATGAAGATCAAAAGAAAAGTGAAGAAGCGGGCACCAGTCTAAATCAAAGAGGGGATAACACCTACTGCCCTCATGACCAGAACAACAGTGAGCAAAGAGGAAGAGGAAGAGGCCGACCTGGGAAAGGACCTAGAAGAGGAGGTTTTAGAGGAACCTGTTTCCAATGTGGAGAAGAAGGGCATCGAGCATACGAGTGTCTGCAACATCAAGGAAGGACAAATAGAAGACCTAAAGGTAATGCACAAGTTACACATGTAGATGAAGATGCACATTCTAAGCATTTTGAAGATGCTGAAAGGGGAGAAACCTTAGTTGTCAGAAGAACCTTGCTAAATGAGGAGAAAGAACCAAATCAGAGGAAGCGTTTATTCCGCACAAGGTGCAAATGTGAAGGTAAGTGTTGTGATATTATTATTGACAGTGGAAGCACTGACAATCTTGTTTTAGAGGAGATGGTTGACAAGTTGAAGTTGACAAGAAGGAAGCATCTAGATCCATATCAGATTGCATGGTTGCAGAAGGACCACGGAGCTTTGGTCAATGAGCAGTGTTTAGTGAAGTTCAAGATTGGGGACTACCATGATGAGGTGTTGTGTGATATCATACCGATGGATGCATGTCATATGTTGTTGGGGAGGCCATCGAAGTATGATAGGAGTGCTATCCATGATGGCCGTGCAAACACATATTCCCTAACAAAGGATGGAGTTCGTCATAAGTTGAAGCCCTTGAAGGAGGTGGAAGAAAAGGTATGTAGCACTACCAAAATTTGCTTGGTAGATGGTAGGAAATTTTTGGAAGGTATGAAGCATGAGCGTGATTGCTTTGCATTGATTCCTAAGATCAGTCAAGAGAAATGTGAAGATGTACCAGCAGAAGTCTCAGATATGTTGGAAAATTTTTAGGACACTATCTCTGATAATGTACCAGAAGGTTTACCACCAGTAAGGAAGATAATTCATCAAATGGATTTGATACTAGGAGCTAGTTTGCCAAACAAGGCAGCCCATAGAATGACTCCAGCAGAGAGTGAAGAGTTGAATAGACAAGTTTAGGAGTTGTTGAGGAAGGGATTGATAAGAGAAATCCTAAGTCCATGTGTGGTACCTGCAGTACTAGCACCAAAGAAAGATGGAGAGTGGAGAATGTGTACAGACTCTCGAGCCATCAATAAGATCACGATCAATTACAGATTTCTATTGGCCAGAATGGATGACATAATGGATTGTTTGAGTGGAGCCAAGTACTTCACAAAGATTGACCTGAAGAGTGGGTATCACCAGATCCATATCAGAGAAGGAGATGAGTGGAAGACAGCCTTCAAAACCAAAGAAGGTTTGTATGAGTGGTTAGTCATGCCATTCGGGCTAACCAATCCACCGAGCACATTCATGCAGGTCATGAACGAGGTACTGAAAGAATTTTTGGAAAGTTTTGTTATTGTTTATTTGGATGATATTTTAATTTTCAGTAAGACTTGGGATGAGCATTTGATGCATATCAGAAGAGTTTTAGAGAAGCTGAGGAAGGAAAAGTTGCTGATTAATCTGAAGAAATGTAGTTTTACAAAGGAGTTGGTATACCTAGGATTTGTTGTCTCAGAGGAAGGTCTTAAGATGGACCCAGAAAAAGTAAGGGCGATCATTGAATGGCCTACGCCAATGAGTGCAACGGAGGTAAGATCTTTTCATGGTTTGGCAAGTTTTTACATAAAGTTTATCAGGAATTTTAGTAGCATTTGTGCACCCCTAACCGAGACAATGAGAGGGGATAGAAAAGAGTTTAGATGGACTAAAGGGGCAGACAAGAGCTTTGATACATTAGAGCAAAAAGTTGTAGAACAACCTATTTTGGCACTTCTAAATTTCAATAAGGTATTTCAGGTAGATTGTGATGCTAGTGGTAGTGGTATAGGAGCTGTTTTGAGTCAAGAACATAAGCCCATTGCCTATTTTAGTGAGAAGCTTAATGATGCCAGGAAAAAGTATTCTGTTTATGATCAGGAGTTTTATGCAATAGTTCAGGCTTTGAAGAGATGGAGACATTATTTGTTGCCAAAGGATTTTGTTTTATATACTGATCATCAGGGTTTGTGGTATCTTAATAGTCAAGGAAAGTTGAATCAAAGGCACTTAAAATGGGTTGAGTTTTTGCAGAGATATACTTTTATTTTGAAGCACAGGAGTGGGAAGTCCAACAGAGTTGCAGATGCCTTGAGCAGAAGGCAAAATTTGTTGATAGAAATGAAGATAGAGGTTGTTGGGTTCGATGAGCTTAAAAGTTTGTATCTTGAGGATCTAGATTTTGCAAAGGCCTGGAAAGCTTGTTTGGAACCTGTTACTTTGGACAAGACAAAATGGTTGGATTTCATAATCCAAGATGGCATGTTGTTTAGAGGAAGCCAATTGTGCATTTTGAGGAGTTCCATGAGAGAGAATCTAATAAAGGAGAAGCATAGTGGAGGATTGGCTAGACACTTTGGTCGAGATAAGACCATTGCTATTGTTGGTGAAAATTATTATTGGCCACAGTTGCAATAGGATGTGAGGAAATTTGTGCAGAGTTGCAGAGTATGTCAGATGGCAAAAGGAGCAAGTTAGAATACATGTCTATATCAGCCACTACCTGTACCAGAGAAGCCATGTGATGATATTAGTATGGATTTTGTTCTTGGTTTACCAAGGACACAGAGACGACATGATTCCATTTTTGTGGTGGTGGATAGATTCTTGAAGATGGTACATTTCATTCCTTGTAAGAAGACTAATGATGTTGTTCATATTGCTAAATTATTTTTCAGGGAGGTGGTGAGATTACACGATCTACCAAAGAGCATAGTTTTAGATCGAGATACTAAGTTTGTTGGTTATTTCTAGAGGACATTGTGGAAGAAGTTGAAGATAGATTTGAAGTTCAGTTTTGCACACCATCCACAGACTGATGGATAGACTGAAGTGGTGAATAGGAGTTTGGGTAACCTGCTACAATGCTTAGTAGGAGATAAGCCCAAGGGATGGGATTTGATTTTACCACAGGAAGAATTTGCTTACAACAATTATGTCAATAGGAGTACTAGTAAATCACCATTTCAGATTGTATATGGGAATAGTCCAAGAAATTCTTTAGAGTTAAGAAATCTAGACAAAGGAAAAAAGACAAGTGCCGAGGCTGAAGACTTTGTAGAACACATGAAAAATTTGCATGAAGAGGTGAAAAAGCACATTAATAAGATGAATATTCAGTACAAGGCTAAGGCAGATCAGAAGAGGAGATATACAGAATTCCAGATAGGAGATGAAGTCATGGTTCACTTGAGAAAAGAAAGGTTCCTAATTGGAACATACAATAAGTTAAAAATGAAGAAATTTGGACCATGCAGAATTTTGAAGAAACATGATTTAGGAAATGCATATGAGGTAGAGCTGCTGAGTGGGATCAATATTTCCCCTATTTTCAACATTGCTAATTTATCAGAATATCATGAAGGTGGAACAGAGGATGGACCAACAGAAGTGCAGTGGAGTATTTTGGCATCTACTTCAATGGAGGAGATAGAAGAGATCTTGGATAGACGTGTGGGAAGAAGTACTCAGAACAGGCAATATGAAGAATATCTGGTAAAATGGAAAGGAAGGCCTATTGAAGATTCTTCTTGGTTGTCTAAGGCAGAGGTTGACTGTTTGGGTTTTCCTCACACAAACATCTGAGACGTGACAGGGTCACTTCTCAAATTACCCTAGGTGTCTAATGCAGGAGCATCCAGTGGTGTAAGGGCAATCTTGCATCACCCAAAAAGAAGTTAATTCAAAATCATTGTAGTTGTTTTCATTTCTTTCCATAATTAGTGTTTCTAGTTCCATAATATCTAGAATAATGATGTAGGACTTTCAGTTTTTCATAAACTGCTAAAAATAGCAGCCTACCTGTTTTGGAAAGTGTACCTGCCATTTTAGGAAAGTTTGTATTTGGGCATGGATTAAAGTGAAAACTTACAAAAAGTTACATAACAGAAATATAAGACCTTTGGCGAAGGAATCAGGCAAAGATCATTTGTGAGCTGAAAGATATTAAAGTTTTTATTTTCTGAAAAGCCCCTGAAAATTTTTAGAACGAGATATGAGGCACTAAAACATCCCATAACATCCCAAAAATTTGACAAAAATCCATTTACAGATTTTCTACATGATAGTTCACATCGCGAGCTTTTCGGTGCTTAAAACGGTTTGTCAATCGGACACCCAGATCAAAAGTTATGCTTCCTGGAAGTTGACCTACTTTTGGAGGGATTTGCAAATTTCAAAATTTAGCTGGAGGCCGCCAAAAAGTGCTATTTATGACTATTTTGGGAACCCTGGGCAGTAGTGGAGTTAAGGGGGCAAGTGTAGAGTCAAGAATAGGTGGGAAAACTAAAACCCTAGCTGATTTGGGATTACAGAAGGCTGAAGATTCTAGAGTCTTCAGGTTGGGAAAGCTGTAATGTGTTGCAGCCAGTAGAGGATTCATCCTCTGATTGTAATTGAGCTTTTGTAATGTAATGAGTTGCCCAGATCAATAAAAGAAAGTTCTATTTTTTGTCTTCAATTTCTATTATTGTGTGTTTTGTTATTTACCCCCTTCATCAGAAGTATGACAAGCTAGGTATGTAAGAACTCATTAATGGATTTGTATGACAAATTAGAATAAAAAATTACCTTGTGTGGAATAAAGGTTAATTTTTTATTTGTGGTATGTGGGGATGAGTGTTAAGTGGGATTTGACCAAACTAATCAAGGGGATTAGTTTAATTAATATGGTTGTAGTAAATTAGTGAATGGATTAATTAGGAGTTAAATTAATTAAACAAGGGTTCATTTAATTAATTTTAGGTCTAGGGGTCACATAGGCTAGGGTAGCTAATTAAATAATAGCTTATTTAATCAACTAGGATAGGGGTAGGCTAATTAGTAGGCTGAATTAACTATATAAACATATTTTACTTAATTAATTTGGTTTAATGAGATGTGGAAATTAATCAAATAAATATTTGCATATTTATTTAATTAATTGGGCTAATGTTAGGTAGTGTACAACCATTGAATTAATTAAATTAATTCAATTTTAGGGATTAAATGATGAAGAAAAGGGTGAAATAATGGAATAATTAATTAAATAAAATTTAATTAATTAATTAGACGAGGAATTAATGATATGGATGATGTCAGAGAATGATTATATGGTCAAGATTTTTTTAGGTGTCTACACAATGATTACAAGATATGAAAAAAATGGAATTTTTGATAAGGATTTAGAAACTTTCAAGCAAATGCAATTGGCGGGTGTAAAGACAAATTCCACAACCTTAGCCAACATCCTCCCTTCATATGCAAAAATAGGATCTTTGGAACATGGTATAGACATCCATCAAAGCATAAAGGATATGGGAATTTTGTTAGATCTTGTAGTTGCAACTACCCTCGTAGACATGTATGCAAAGTGTGGAAGCATAGACAAGGTACATGAACTATTTGACATGATGCCTCAATTAAATGTCGTCACATGGAATGTAATGATTGCAAGATATGAAAAAAATGGATTTGTTGATAAGGCTTTAGAAACTTTCAAGCAAATGCAATTGGCGGGTGTAAAGACAAATTCCACAACCTTAGACAACATCCTCCCTTCATATGCCAAAATGGGATCTTTGGAACATGGTATGGACATCCATCAAAGCATAAATGATATGGGAATTTTGTCAGATCTTGTAGTTGCAACTACCCTAGTAGACATGTATGCAAAGTGTGGAAGCATATACAAGGTACGTGAATTGTTTAACATGATGCCTCAATGAAATGCCATTTCATGAAATGCAATGATTGCAAGATATGCAAAAAATGGAATTTTTGATAAGGCTTTATAAACTTTCAAGAAAATACAATTGGTGGCTATAAAGCCAAATTCCACAACCTTAGCCAGTATCATCCTTGCCTATGTCAAAATGGACATCGATCAAAGGATAAAAGATATGGGGATTTTGTTAGATGTTGCAGTTGCAACTGCCCTTGGAGACATGTATGCAAAGTGTGGAAGCATAGATAAGGCACATGAACTATTTGGCATGATGCCTCAAAGAAATGTTGCCTCATGGAATGTAATGATTGTAATATATGAACAAAATGGATTTTTTTGATAAGGCTTTAGAAACTTTCAAGCAAATGCAATTGGCTAGTGTAAAGCCAAATTCCAAAACATTAGAAATGGTATCTTTGGAACACGGTATAGACATCCATCAAAGCATAAAGGATATATGAATTTTTTCAAATGTTGTAGTTGTAACTATCATGTGAGACATGTATGCAAAATGTGGAAGCATATACAAGGAATGTGAACTCTTTGACATGATGCCTCAAAGAAATGTTGTCTCATGGAATGCAATGATTGCTAGATATGCACGAAATAGATTTTTCATAACGCTTTAGAAACTTTCAACCAAATGCACAAAAGAAACTTTCAACCAAATGTAATTGGCACATCTAAAACCAAATTACACAACCTTATCCAACATCCTCCTTGCCTATGGCAAATGGGATCTGGGGAACATGGTGTGGACAACCATCAAAGCATAAAGGATATAGGAATTTTGTCACAAATTGTATTTGTAGCTGCCCTTGTAGACATGTATGGAAAGTGTGGAAGCATAGACAAGGCACATGAATTGTTTGACATGATGCCTCAAAGAAATGCACAGTCTCATGGAATGTAATGATTGCAAGATATGCACAAAATAGATTATTTGAAAAGGATTTATAAACTTTCAAACAAATGCAATTGGCATGTGTAAAACAAAATCCCTATAGGGATAATTGATCATCATATTAAATATTTAATATAAGTTGTCATATACATAATGTCATGAACATAACATCTAGTCTATATATAAAGCCATATAGGCATGTCCAAACAAAGCCATACAGGCATATACAAAAATATACATCGGTAACATACAAAAGTACATATACAAAGCCATCTAGGCATAAAAAAATGTCCCAAAATCTAATTTCCTATGGAATTTCATCAAATCATTGGTGACCCTTGCTTGGCCGTGAAGATGGAGAGCCAATTAGTGACTCGTCCTCTCTCTCTCTTGTCAAGTAGACCTCCTCAACAGAGATTTTTGCAGCTCCACCTATTAATACAATCAAACAATATGCACATTAATATAAAAAACATGAAATATATAACATCACATATGTAATTGATCACTTACTGCTACTCGATGATCACTCTCGACCATCTTGTCTCTCTCTTCATTTGTAGTTGAATGGGTTGGAGTTGTGACCTCCTGTGAGAAGCATCAAGAAGAAAAATTGACTAAACATAAATATCATTTATGTACATCAAATGACATGAGATAAAACAAGAAAAACAAAATGACATTTTTATGTTATTGGCTCATACCTTGGTCAAAGGATTTGAAGACAACATGGTTGCAGCAATGCCTGCCTATGCTGATTCACGAAGATGGGGAGGAGTCTCCATATTCAACATCTGAAAATAGAGTTCAAGGTTATTCGACCAAAATAGATACATAACATTATTTAAATGCATAATGATTACACATGGCTAAATTTACCTCCATATAAGTGGTTTTGCATCTAGGGGACCAAGGAAACCGTGGAGGTGCTGGTGAAACTCCCTATTGAAATCATCAAATTGTCACTAAATAATATTACCATTGATATATATTTACGATCATGTGATAAATTACATATCTTCTAACTCGACCTCCTCTCATAACCCGCCAATGGATGGCTAACAGAGGCAGGATGAAGAATTTGACCCTGGAATTTCATTGTGTAGATAATTACATACATTAATTTTGACTTATAATATAGATAGTCATATAAAATTAATTAGAAATTTCAAATAAGAATATATTAAATCAAGATGAAACTTGTAAAAAATTAGGTTTGAGAGTCAATACCAAATATACATTGTAAGACATCATAGATATGAGAACAATATCATCTAATATGGATGTGTCCATCATTGGATGTTGCCGCTGCATCGCAGCATCCTGTCGTGAGTCCTGTGTCCCACAATCACACAAGTTCCCACATGAACTACACAAATGTGGGGACAAATGATGCCTGCTACTCTCACCCTCATTGGCCTAGGTGAGATCATCGTCGTGCTATGCTAGAGACTGCTGAGAGCACTCAATGAATGTAGTGTCTCCACCTCAACACTCTTCTTCAAAGTTGAAGGGAGTGACACATGTTCTAGCCTCAATAGGGAACTAGGTACATGGTTTTGTTCTCATTGTGCCCCCTCTCTATCTTGGGCAAAGCCACCACCTCTGCCTTAGAACTGTCAAATGTCAAACTAATTAGGAATCTTTTTGAGGATGAACTCACAATGGAGTTTCCTCAAGAAATATTGTGGCACCTCATTCTTGTTGCATGGACGCTCGTCAAATACCATGTACCATCTATCCCAAAATTTTTGGGATATATCTTCATTTCTACACCAATGAATAGGGAAGCATTTGCAAGTCTCTTCTAATCTTTGGCCAACTTGAGGATTCATAAAGTATGAACATAATGTAGATTTTGTGATTTTTAGGTCCTTCACTTGTTCATAAGACAATTTGTTGGCATAGTATTGCCAACACCTCTCCCTATAGTCATGAAATTTGGTGATTTGGTTTGTCATCTATTCAGTGTGAGAAACAATCATCTCTAATGACTTTGCAAGCACTCTCCTATGATTGGTGCTTGCACTTGGATTGTTTAACATTTCAATTAGGGTTTGAAGATGTTTTTTATTTTCTTCTATTTTCCCTAAATAGTTTTCCTGCATATCTCTTTCATGGTGAGGATGTGAAGGTGCAGGGTTTTGAGGGTTTTTGGGGTTGCTTTGACCCCCATCTATTGGATTTGTGTTTTGTACTACCTCATTGACTATAAATGCAATATAAAAAATCAATCAAACATTGAAAAGGTAAAAAAATCTTTTCAAACTCACAAAAATTAAGAAAACCCTACCTTCTTCAGCTGTTGTACCCTCTACATTGCCTTAATGATGTCTTTGGGAGTAGGATTGATGAAGTGACATGGCGGAAATGTCGATTACCCTTAGCATTTAGTTGATTGCTCCTTCTTGTAATGCACTCACGGTTTTGCAATGGTTTTTTTCCTCCTATGACTATAGAAATTGCTGCAGCTATTGTGTTTTATGTTTTTTTCCTTTTAGGAAGTAATAATGCGAGTGCATTATAACGCGCTCGCAATATGGTCTAAATGGGACCAAAAAGTCATGTGGTGACTTTTTGGTCCCACAACTCCATGCTTACACCTATATACATGAAAATACATATGGAAAACATGATGAAGACACATAAGATACAAGTTCAAACATAATTCATAAAACAAACAAACATAGAAACAAACACAAGGACAAACACACATGACACATGACTCTGATGCTATCTTGCTTTGTCGCTAGGGGTCATGTGAAAAGAAGTGCCTTCGTGGATCATACACTAGTAAGGACTACCAAATTACTAGGTGACGATGACAAGTCACATAAAGCACACATACTAGTCAATTTCATTGTACTAGGTGGCTCATGAACCAAAAGGAAACATCATGGGCTAGTGAGGAGCACCGAATCACTAGGTGCATTCCATGCCAACCATAACAAACAAGTATGTAATCAAAAGAGCATAACATGATGTATGCCCCCACCTTGAAGTGATTGCTAACTCCTATCAGGGACCAATTGATTTAAAGTAGAATTGTTGGAATTAGCTCAGACAACTGAGAGGAGGGGGGTGAATCAGTTTTCCCAAAAATTACTCTTTTCTTTTCTTTTAATCTTCTTTCACAATTGGCAAGTTGATTAATGATGCAAACATTAAAGCATATAATATCAACACATAAGAAGAAACATAATCAACACAATTGACATCAAGATTTTTGATGTGGAAACCCGGTTAAGGGAAAAACTACGGTGGATGTTAGCCCACAAGGTTCATGCCCTGTTAAAAGTACTTACAAGAATGGGAAGGCAGTTGCCTTCGGGCTCACTACCTAGATCTCACTGCTCAAAAGAAAGGCTCACTACATACAAGAAATTTGAGTTTAATACAGAAAGAACAAACTGATAATTAGCATCTCTTCATGCCTAGTTCAGTTTCATTAATGCTCACCAAAAACCTCTACTTCTATCTCCAAATTCTTCTTTTCTAATTCTTCACTCTATACTACTTTCGCTCCTCTTCTTCTCTACTCTACTTCTGATCCTTTCTTTATATTTAATTCATTTTACACAAGGATGATTTTCAACAACTCTTCAACAAGTATTTGTACGCTTCCTTAACCTTGGAATGATCAACAAGGTCGGCTAAACTTGATGTGGATCATTACATTGTCAACCCAACACAATTGAGACTTGAATCTTCCTCTACAAACATGCCATGCTTCATAAAATGCTCTTAGATCATCCGCAATATGGTAGGATCATCTAGTTGGCCAAGACTGGGAAGAACATCAACCATAAAAAGGAAAATCTTCAAAAGCGAGCAAAAACTTCAATGCGGACCTCCAACATAGCAACTACATGATCCAGAGATCTTTCAAGCACATTGAATTCAATAGAAACATCCGTACTCATCCAACTCATCAGAATCACTTGCATCTTTATTCAAAACCTCAAGAACACTATCTGCCATGATTGTCGAACTAGTAGGATTTCTTGCAGACCTCCAAACCACGAACCACTTGTATTGATGATACACACTGACTTCCAAAACATGCCTCTAGATCTGCAGATCATCATTTTACATTACTGGAGCAATCTGGACCACTTCCCTTTCACTCTGTCTCTCCTGAGTATTGTAGGTACTGGTTCTACTCAGATGGCCATAACTTCCTTAGATCTTAATGCGAACTTCTCAAATCATAACTGGAGCTTCTTTAGGTAGATGTCTACACATCCATATGGTCCGTGTACATTGATTGTCATTAATTTTCTCAATATCCTCAACAATCTAGTCTTCTATATAGACAACAAAATAGGATATAGTTGACACCAATGGCAACAAGGATATGTTGACATCAATGACAACACCACTTAGGAACATATTTGCAACATATGATGTGAAAAACTGAATTCAACCATCAAGACAAGAACTTTTCCCCCTTTCTCTTGTCACACCTACAACCACTTTCTTCACTACTCCCCCATTCACCAGCAACTATTCACTTCTAAGTTTTTCACATGACTTCTCTCCCACTTTGACATCAATGGCAAAGGGCACATATTTTCTATCTTTTCTCCCTTTTTTCTTTAGATTAATCCCAAAATTTGCATACTGACTACTCCCCTTGAGTAGTAACTCCTTAACATCAATCTGGATCACAAGATATGAATGTGAATTCCACTAGACTGATGCACCTTAGTGCATCTTAATTCTAATCAGGAGGGGTAATAACCCCTAACTTTTCTCTGAGATACTCAAAAGTATCCTTGGGAAGAGGCTTAGTGAAGATATCCACAATCTGATCTTTGTGTAGACATCCTAAAATGACCAAGTTGTCATATCACTCGCATTTCAGCATTTCTGTCGCATCACCTGCATTTTCCACATTAATTAAATAATTTAATTATTTAATTAATTATCATCAAATTCTTCTAAATCTCCTAAATTCAACATTAATTAAATAAATCCTCGTTATTTAATTAATTAAATTAAATTCCTCTATATGCTTCCACAATTAAATAATTTTAATTATTTAATTAAATCATTATCTTCTTTTCAAAATTCACATCCACATTAATTAAATAAATCCAATTATTTAATTAATTCAAGAAATCCTCTCAATCTCCAAAAATAAAATAAATAAAATATTTTATTTATAATCATTCTTCCAAAATCATGCACAATAATTAAATAAATTTATTTATTTAATTTGCTTTCTGAATCTTTTAAATTAAATAATTCTAATTATTTAATTATTTCTTCCAAAATATCTTCTCTAAATTTAAATAAATCAATTATTTATTTAAATTGCTTTTTCTTCTAAATTTGAGTTATCTCTAAAATAACTCAAGTTTTCTATATTTAATAAAGCAAAATATCTTCTTTTCTCATGCAAATCTCTTCTTCTTGTTTTAAATCACTTAACTGATTGTTTATTCTTTTAATTGATTTATCTCTTCAGTTAACTCATTCTTCTATTCTTGATAACTCCTCTCATGCAAAAGAAAGCAAGACACATGTCTTCTTCTCATTCGTTGCATGTTCCTCAACTGTTCTCCTCCGTTGATTCTTCTGAATTATCTGGACTGTTGATCGATCTTCTTTGAAATCTATATAAACCCCCCTCATGTCCTTCATTACCTCTCTCTTCGATCGTATTCTCAGGCATACTTAACAGAGCTTTGAGCACACAAAACGCATCGATTGAGCACTCTTACGATCTTTTGACATTGGTCTCTTGAGCACACTATTTGCTTCTTGCAGGTATGGCTTCGCAACTTCATTGAGCAATCCACATTCAATCCAAAGGAAATAATACAGATTTTGGTAAAAGTCTTTATTTCATTGATTATTTGTCATGGCTTTTATTTAAATTCATTTTCTTTATGTTATTGGGTTCTTTGATTTAATTAGTTTGATTTAATCAATTTTTCCTCATACACATTCTGGCATGCCCGGTGGGACCCACTAATCCCTTTGTTTCTTTGAGAAATTATTTTTTTTGGAAGTCACAGTATGGCACAGCGCAAACGATATTTCACAGCGCTTCTGGCAGTATCTCTGAGCACTCTTGGAGGCACAGGTCAGCGCCCTCGGGGGCACAACGACGCTTCTAGCAGCATAGAGCGGTGCTTTTGGCATAACAGAATGGCGCGTCCAGCATTATCATGGCACTTTTGGCTAAATTAGGTTTTTGACTTCGTCTTGTGTTCTTGTAGGGTTTTCTCATTACATATCTTATTCATTTGTTTGACAAGCTGTGGTATTTGTTTGGCAAACCTGCTTTTGATACATCCTAAGCTGATTTATTTAGGGGTATCTTCGGTAGTTGCGTTAATCTATTGTATTCCTACACTTTCTGAGTTTTTTGGAT
The DNA here is from genome assembly GCA_027924645.1 of Cunninghamia lanceolata. NCBI lineage: Eukaryota > Viridiplantae > Streptophyta > Pinopsida > Cupressales > Cupressaceae > Cunninghamia > Cunninghamia lanceolata. The sequence continues at coordinate 3,267,987 of BSBN01000201.1, read as the reverse complement.
TTCACTATTCAGATCTATCAGATATTATTGCTCAGAACAGTAGATTAAACATGAAATCCCATTTTGATCTGGTCCTTTTGACAAAAGCTAATCTTTTCATGATCTGAGACCATGCGGTGCATTCGGCATAACAGTACAGCGCTTCTAGTTATTTTTCAGCGCTTCTGGTAGTATCCTGCAGCGCTCTTGGCATACACGACATCGCTTTTGGCATAACAGTATCGCGCTTCTGGATGCACAGTACAGTGCTTCGAGTTATTTGTCAGCGTTTTTGGTAATATTCTAAGACGCTTCTAGTCTGTGATACAACGCTTTTGGTCAAAGTTGATTTATTTTTGCTAACTTGTGAATTTTTTGGTGGAACTAACTCACTTGTTGCAGCTTCTTATTACTCACACAGAGCAAATCGGGGTTAACACGTTCATGTAGGACGAGTGTTGAAGAACTTTTTTTTGATTTATCTTACTAAGTCTTAGAAACACATTGCATGCTTAAAAGGATAATTGAACAAATCTTTTTTGCAAAACTAAGTCTTAGGAACATACTGCTTTTCTTAAGGGACAATGGACATGTATGAACAAACACCTCAATTTTCTTAAGGGACAATGGACATGTATGAACAAACACCTCAATTTTCTAAAGGGACAATGGACATGAATGCCAAACACTTCATTTCATAAGGGATAATTTACAACTATAAACATGTGTGTGCCTAGTTTAGTTGCACCTTATTTTTCTTATAACGGGACAATTGAACCTTTGTTTGACGTTCTTGCTCTTACTTTTCTGTACTTCCTTTAGAAGGGCCTGCTTTTGGATTGTGCTTCATCCAAAAGGGACAACCCTAAGCAGAGTTTTCCTTTGAACCGCTATATAAGAGGGATAAGGCGAAAGCCAAGTCCTAACTGACGTTAGTCTTACCTTGTGGTGCCAAACTGAAAAGAGCTGTAGTAGCTCTTTATGGAAACAATTTTCACATTAAGCGAAGTGTTTGAAACTCTTAGTAGGATTGGTTAAAGCTTTTAGTAGCTTATCACATTGCTCGTAAGGCATTGGTCCCTCAAAGTCACTAAGAACCATTTTAGATAGAGACTACCTGACCTATCTCTGAACATTGTGGTAATCATCAGTGCAAGGGAAATTGATTTAAACCCTTAAGATACTCACCATTGGCTCCCTTGAGAAGAGATAGTATTCCCTTGGACATAAAGCTCTTGTGACCTACTTGAGCTTTCCAAGGGGAGGGTGAGATATCCCTACCTATCGTCTCTCGCAAAGATACTAAATATCCGACACCTTTATGGAATGATATTTTTATTGACGGAGCATTAAGCTGTGAGCTGATCTACTGCAATGACACCTTGTCTCTAGGGATAAAAAGTGCTTGTTATTGATTGCAATTGTCTTATACCTGTGGAAACATTGGGCTTGTTTGGAGCCTTGAACATACACTATCTGTTGTGTTAGTCCCTTATTTTTTGACCACTTGTTTGCTATGTTTTCTCTTGCCAAACCAATCCAATCAGAAATAGAAACACTCTATCAAAAATTTTGCCTTTTAGAAACATCAGACACTACTTTAGCGCCCCTAGTATTACAGCAGCTCACCTTTGGTAGTATAGTAGATTGCCTTTGGCATAACAGTAATTCACCTCTGGAAAAACTCTACTTCAATGCCCTTGGTATAACAGTAGCTAACTTTTGGTCACTGTAGCTCACCTTTGGCATAGCAGTAACTCGCTTCTGGTAGCTCAGTCCATCACCTTTGGCATCACAGTAGCATGCTTTTGGTTGCACAGTCCTGTGCCTCTGGTCAAATAGTATAGCACTTTTGGTCCAGTACTTTGTGCATCAGAGTTTGTCTATTTCTCAAAGCATCTCACAGAAACCCGGCATTACCTTTCTTGTCCTAGTGTATTCCATGGTAACCACTAGGCTCCAACAAACTATGAAGTCCAAGCAAGTTGCCCCTAAGAAGTGCAAGTCGTCTCCTCGCACACCACAATCAGGTCGTCTCAACATTACCCCCAAGGTGACTCCTAGTACACCCGCAGCAAAACCAATCAGCACTTCAAACATGCCGCACATCGAACAACCAAGCAATCCTCAGGAGGATAGGATCCCTTTGATAAGTACACCTCAATATACCATAGGCTTGCCTCCGGATTTTGTCCCTCACGGTTATACTGTAGATTTAGTCCCATCTCAAGAAGAGCAACACTTTGAAATAGGTCAATCCTCTCAAGTAGATGGGCAAGATCTTGATGAAATCATACAAGAGCCTAGAGTCATGGCCGCCTTTGACAAAATCTTTAGTGAGAACCAAGATCATTTCTTTCACTTGCTTGCAGAGCAAGGCGCCAAGTTACCTCAAGATTTTGATTTATCCACTCTCAAGGAGAGCAACAACGCCCAAGATACCATACAAGCGGTGAAAACCATGTCCATGGTGACTATGCCCTTACCTACACAAGGCTCACAGTATAGGAATCCCCTTTTTCAAAACCCAACAGAAGAGAGGGCCATATCACCGCTTTTGACTCCTATGGAGATCTATAAAAACCAACAAGAAACTCTCCAACATCAAGCAGAGTTAGCTAAGCAAGCCACCTTAGCTCGATCGAATATGCAACCACCTCCTACAGTGTCCACCCCAATCGCAAGTGGAATCTTGGTTACCCCATCACATGAAGGTTTCCCACCAAATTACAATCTGGGGAACAATTATGTAGCCATGCAACAAGGGTCTCAACAAATGCCACCTCCTATATCATCACACCTTCATGTCTTTCAACCAATTAGAGTAATGCAACCACAACCACAACATTCTTCTACTCTCGTCCTTAAGCAACCCCAACCACAGCATTCTTCTACTCGCATCCTCAATCAACCCCAACCATCGCAAATCACGTCTACCTATGTCCCTCCTCCACAACATTCATCCTCGCTCAACTTCTTTCACACATTGCCTAGCCACTCTCAACATGCCCAACATCAAGTTTCCCAAAGCTATGTGCCACCATCGCAACCTAATCAAACGCACTTTAGCTTTCCTCCCCCCAATACTTTTCTTCAACCATTGCAAAGCCAACATTCTTACCTAGTGCCACCTCCACCTCTGCCAAATCAAAACCTCCAATTTCAACCCAATCTCAACCAAACGTACAACCCGTATGATCCTAATCAATCTTATGACCCTTATAACACCAGCGTGCATGGCTTACATTATAATCTTCCATATGGGCAACACCAACCACTTTTTGGACAGCAGGAGATGTTACCAACCCCTCCCACGACTATGGAGCTAAAGATCGCAGAAGTTCAACATCAGCTATCTAATCTTACGTTTGGCCACACCAAAAAGACCTTCTCTTTAGAGGAAGTGTGTCCTTATCCTTTTGATCGGTCATTACCAATGATCCCTTTTCCTCAAAATTTCACTATTCCCAATTTCGATAAATACAAAGGAAAAGGTGACCCAAAAAACCATCTTAGGGAATTCTATCTTGCTTGCTTCGAGGTCTCACATAATGACACATATCTTATGCGTCTCTTTCCTCGCAGTCTTGGAGGTCAAGCAAAAGAATGGTTCTCACACTTACCCATGGGTATCAAGTCTTTCAACGAGCTAGCAGAGAAGTTTGCCACCCATTTTTCTTACAACATAGAGCATGAGATTTCCATGACTGATCTATGCAACAATAAATAGAAAAATGGTGAAACTTTCATTTCTTTCCTTCAACGATGGAGACACATGGCTAGCAAATTCCCTTTCAAGATTCCAGAGAAACAGCTTGTTAGCATATTTGTGCAGAACCTCAACCAAGAGTTAGGTTTCCATTTGCAAATTCTTAGTGCTACAACCTTCGATGAAATCACATACAAGGGAATCAACATTGAGAAGGCCCTCATTGCTAAGGGTGTGGTCAAAATCTTTAAAGAAATGAAAGATAGCGCTCCTCATCAACAATGGAACGACAAACCCAAATATTGGAACAAAAACAAAAATGTGGTCAACAATGGGGTGGTCGATACTAAACATGTCCAAATGTTGCAAACACCGCTGCAGCTCTCCAAACCAAGTAAAGCTCCACCTCAACAACAGCAGCAACAAAGGCAGCCTTATCAAAACCAACAGCAATGACAACAAGAGTGGCCCCAACAAGATTACCATCCGTGACATCAATTCACTCCCTTGGGAGTGCCCATCGAATCAGTCTTACAGCAAGCTTTGCAGAAAGGGCTCATCACTTTACCTGATGCTCCCCCATATGGAGAACCTGTCTACAAAACTGCATGTTACAGAGACAATGAATATTGTGAGTTCCATAGGAGCAAAGGGCATCGAACTGCATCTTGCATGAAACTTAAGCACCTCATCCAAAACCTCATCGACGGTAATCAAATCACTTTTGAGGATGAATCAACAGCTCAACACACGAACAAGGATCTTGATATGTACAAAGAACCATTTCCTCATCACGGTCCACCTCCTCCTCAGGATAGAGGTAAAGGTATCAATCATGCTTCCACGTCCTTCGATTCCATTGTAGGTTGTTTTAAAGAGAGTCGCGTGTCTACCCTCACAATCAAAGGCAAACCTATGGATTGTGCTATTACTACTCGTTGAGGTCATGTCACCATCCGTGCACCTACACCTAGGCTTCCGGTTCAGTCTGATTATAGTCTTGTCGAACATCTAGGGAGAACACTAGCACAGATCTCTATTTTGGATCTTCTATGGTCATCACCTGCACATAGAGTGGTGCTAGAAAAAGCCCTCCAACAGTCTTTCGTTCCTAACAACATAGCGGTCGTGGATTTCCAAGCTATAGTAGGTAACATTGCTTCGCCCTACAATGTGGTCTTCTCTAAGAAAGATCTCCCATCCCATGATCCATGTCACAATGATGCCTTGCATATTGAAGTTCTCATCCATAAGTGCATAATCAAACGTATACTCATAGATGGTGGTGCTGGTCTCAACATCTGTTCTTTAAAGTTACTAAAGCAATTGGGATACTCTGAGGATCACGTCAACACTGATCATAGTATTACAATCAAGGGGTATGATGATGCAGAACACCGTTAAGAAGGTGTTATTCACTTGCCTATACAACTGGGCCCTATCATGCTTGAAACTAGGTGCCAAGTCCTTGATATTGAGCTGCCTTACAACATTATCCTAGGCTGCCCATGGATCCATGCAATGAAAGCTGTTCCCTCCACGTACCATCAGTCCCTAAAATTCCCATACAATGGTACAGAGATAACTATCCCAGGAGACCCCAATCCTTTTGAATTTTGCCGTGTCTTGCAAGGGAGCTATAAGAATTGCAACCAAGTGCCTAAAAATGAAAAAGCCTTTGAATCCCCACTATATGTTGATCCTGAAACTCTAACGCAAGCCTCTACAAGTGAATCTACCAACCTCCCCAAAATCACCGCTCGAGTCTGGGATATAGGCTTTGGCACTTATGATATCTCAGAATCTTGTTGTGTAGGGCGGATGCCTCTATCTCCAAAATCTTACGGCTAACCACCCATTGCTAAAGTTACCAAAAAAGCAGCTATTCCTCCCCCAACATTCCTAACCCAATTCCAACATGGATGGTTATTGGAAGAGGAAACTATTGAGGACATTTCTTCTTGGCTTTATAAGGAGAAAGAACCAGTCACAATACCAGTCAAGCAATACGGCAATGGCTTAAGAATAGTAAAAAACATGGGCTATAAAGGCAAAGGTGGCCTTGGGAAACAGAATCAAGGAACTATGGAACCCATTGTTGTGACAAAGAAGCTAGACAAGAAGGGATTAGGATTTGGTAAGAAGGTACCACGCGCCTTGGACATCGAGTATATCCTCGATGAGGTAGCTGACACTTTTCCCACCGATTCGACATCTACAGAGGATATCATTGATGACTCCTTCCTCCATATGACCAACCTCTTCGCAGAATCCTCCATTTTTACACTATCCTCCGTATCCTTAACCTCCACTACCAGCACCCAGAATGTAACACTTGTCTACCCTGAACTTATCAATTGGGACCAACAAGGGTCCCTCGTTATAGATGTATTTCAGAATGATGAAGCTTTAGCTGAGTTCATGGGACTTCGGGAAGGCATCCCTCTTGGTGATCATAAAGCAAGTTTTGTAATGGAACTAGAGCCGACGGCTTATTTTGGTGAGAATGCCAAATCCTCTAGTCGCAAAAGAGAAAATAAAGAAAGATCTCTAGGTGAAAACCACACTGTGGCACCTCCTGATCACAAAATAGTAAAAATAAAGGACATATCCAAAGGTGAAAACCCGACTTTGGCACCTAAGGATGGAGGATTTGACCTTCCCCTACCATCTAAGTATCAAGAGAAATCATCTCTCCTAGTGGAAGATTCTACAGAGATAAACCTGGGTACAGAACAAAATCCAAAGACCACATTCCTAGCAGCATCATTATCTGAAATAGAGCACAGAAATCTTAATAACTTCTTCTTGCAATGAACCATCAACTTTGCATGGACCTATGCAGATATGCCAGGGCTAGACCCTAAGCTGGTAGTTCATTATCTCATAGTTGATCCCAAAGTGAAACCAATCAAACAAAAGTTGAGAAAGATGCACCCACAGATAGCTCTCTTGGTGAAGGTGGAAATACAAAAGCTGTTAGACGCAAAGTTCATACGACCAATCGACTATTCAGATTGGGTCTCAAACATTGTACCTATGTCTAAACCCAATGGGCGCATCCGCATGTGTAATGATTTCAGAGATCTCAACAAGGCATGTCCCAAAGATGACTTTCTACTACCAAACATTGACATTATAGTGGACTTGACAACAGGGCACGAGATGCTTTCTCTCATGGACGGATTCTCAGGTTATAATCAGATAAGGATAGCTGAAGAAGATCAACATAAAACAACCTTTACTTGTCCTTGGGGCAATTATTGTTGGTGTGTCATGCCGTTTGGTCTAAAGAATGCAGGAGCAGCCTATCAAAGAGCAATGACAGTGATCTTCCACGATCTGTTTCATCACATCATGGAAGACTATGTTGATGATATATTGGCTAAATCTTCTAGGGCGGATCACATACAGGTTCTAGGACAGATCTTCGATAGGCTTGAAAAATACCAAGTAAGACTCAATCCAAAGAAGTGTGTATTCGGTGTAACATCAGGAAACCTATTGGGATACATTGTATCTCGTAGAGGCATCGAAGTCGATCCAGTGAAAGTAAAGGCTATAGTGGAGATGCCTCCACCAAAGAACCTTAAAGCACTGAGGAGCCTTCAAGGAAGGTTGCAGTCCATTTGGTGTTTCATATCACAGCTAGCAGATAAATGTCAACCCTTTCAACACTTGCTCTGAAAGGATGTCTCATTTCGATGGGACAACAAGTGTCAGGCAGTGTTTGATCAACTTAAAGAGTATTTGGCTACCCCTCCTGTATTGGTTCCACCAGTTGCAGACAAACCTTTGATATTATACATCTCCACTACAAACTCAGCCCTAGGGGCCTTGCTAGCACAAAATGATGAATCAGGAAAGGAGCATGCAATTTATTATATCAGTAGAACCTTGGTGGGATATGAGCTCAATTATTCACCAATGGAAAGGGCTTATTTAGCAGTAGTGTTCGCCTCCCAAAAGTTGCGACATTACATGCTGAACCAACACACAAATCTGATAGCCAAGATTGATCCCTTAAAGTATCTACTAGCAAAAACAGCTCTCACAGGCAGACTCACTAAATGGGTCATGATCCTTAGTCAGTTCGATATTGAGTACACGGATCGTAAAGCAATCAAAGGACAAGCCCTCGCGGATCAACTAGCAGAAGCACCTATGAAAGATACACATCCTATGGTAGCTGACTTTCCTGCTGAGAATCTCTTCACTCTTGCTACCTCCATAATGTGGAAGTTGTATTTTGATGGTTCTTACACACAGCATGGATCAGGAGCAGGCATCTTATTTGTTACACCTCAGAATGACTACATTCCAAAGTCATATCGGCTTGCATTCCCTTGCACCAACAACATTACCGAGTATGAAGCACTCCTTATAGGTCTCAATATAGCAGTTCAATGGGACATAACAGAATTACAATTATATGGAGACTCACAGCTAGTCATTCGCCAAGTCACGGACGAATACCAAACAAAGGATGAAAAGTTGGTCCCATACAAGCAACTAGTGGATGCCTACAAACCACATTTTTCTAGCATCACATTTGAGCAAATTCCAAGAGAGCATAACAAAGCTGTAGATTCTATGGCTTCTGTAGGGTCACTAATTGACATGCCTGCAAATACACATAAGTGTGAATTTTTGATTGAGCAATTGTTGATACCAGCCGTCGATGTTCCTGTTACTGAAATCATCTGCGAACTTGTTGGTCCCAATTCCCCATGGTATGAAGATATCTATGAATACCTCAAGAACAAAACCTTTCCCCCTGACCTATCATCCACCCAACGCAAAACCTTTATTCGTCGATCCTCCCGTTACATCATTCTGGGTGATACACTATATCGCCGGAGTCTTGATGGTATCCTCTTACGATGTCTTAATGCGGAAGAAGCCGAAGCTACCTTATGAGACATACATGAAGGTGTCTGTGGCGCACATTCTACCGGTCCTAATCTTGCTAAGAAGATACTCAAAATAGGTTATTACTGGCCTACAATAGAGCAAGATGCTGCACAGTTTGCTAAGAAGTGTCTACAATGCTAGCAGCATGGAGATTTGATTCACGCGCCAGCCCATGAATTACAACCTGTGACAACTCCATGGCCTTTTTCTCAATGGGGTCTCGACCTTGTAGGAGAAATCCACCCTTCCTCCTCAAATGGTCATAAGTTTATCATTACCGCCACTGAGTATTTCACAAAGTGGATGGAAGCCATTCCTATAACCTATATCACTGGTAAGCAAATAGCCAAGTTTATCCTAAACTACCTCATATGCCGGTATGGTATTCCCCAAGCCATTGTCACTGATAATGGGAGACCATTCAAGAACCAAGATGTCCATGCCTTGTGCACACAATACAATATCCAACATCGCTTTTCAACTCCCTACTATCCGCAGAGTAACGACCAAGCTGAGGCTTCTAATAAGACCATTCTTAAAATCCTCAAGAAAGCAGTCAATGAAGCTGGTCGTGATTGGCACTTGCAACTCAATCCCGCCCTATGGGCCTACCGCACTAGTATCAGAACACCAACTAGTGCCACACCATATGCCTTGGTCTTTGGCTCTGAAGCCATCCTACCTATAGAGGTCGAGATCCCATCCCTCAAAGTATCTATGCAGGACCTGATCGGCGGAGATGAGTATCGCACTTCCAGATTAGCTAAGCTAGAACTCGTAGATGAGAGACGCCTTGCCGCACTTAATCATCTCCATGTCTACCAAAACCGCCTCTGGCGTAATTACAATAAAAAGATCAAAGAAAGACGGTTTCAAGTGGGTGATCTTGTACTTAAAGAGAATCAGAGAAATCAAGCAGATCGAGAAAAGAAGGGCAAGTTTGAGCCTAACTGGTTAGGCCCCTTTATTGTGATAGCAGCATATGGATCAGGAGCTTATACTTTGGCTACCCCTGATGGCCTTCCTCTAGATGAGCCACTTAACAGTGTCTATCTCAAGAAGTTCTATGCCTGATCCTCAGAGTATTCCAAAAAAAAATAAAAAATAAAAATCCAAAAAAATAAAAAGAAAACCATCCTCTGGTGAAAACCTGGCAAACAGGTGCCTTGGATAAGTACCATAGTGAAAACCTGGCAAACAGGTACTATGTGTAGAGTCAGCATCCATTGTCTATCGAGTCCTGTCCACTCCGTGTTCAGTTCACAGTGCTCTTTCCAATCCATCCATAATAAAACCATTGACCTTGTTTGCATTTCCATCTCCCTATCTAGTATAGCTTGGAAATTTGTCAATGTCCCTCGTTGTCATCCCACGTCTTGATCTATGTCTACAGTTAACACTGTCTTGTCCTAGGTCAAAGCTTTCGGTGTCTTCGTCAGCAATCACCCACACCATTTCCTCTACAAGAATGGGGGCAACCCTTTCCTTAACTTAGGTCTAGGATTGGTTCCTTGTTCATGGTTCACAATGCATACTTCAATCTCTTTTTTCATTTCCATAGGTAACACCCTTTAATGGACACATCGCTCCTATGATAAGGATGTTATCTTCTCAACACTCTTTTCCTACATCATAACACTAACCAGAACTACATATTATCTCATCATTTCAATCTTAAGGTACCCTGATCCCATGGATATCGGTATGTAGGTAGTCTGGAATACGAAGGACATTTCCAGTACTCAGGTACATAAGATCCCCTCCTTTTCATCTTAACCTATTTCATCACTCTAACCAGAACTACATATTTATCATTTCTCATCTTTCATCGTCGTGTGCCTTGATCTCATGGATACAGGGTATGTAGGCAGTCTGGAATACGAAGGATGTATCCAGTACTCAGGCATACACGATCCATCATTCTCCACCCGTCTCAATCCATTAGCATTCCATCCTTCTAGTCTTCCATTTATCAAAATCCATTCGCCTCGACTTAACTAACTCAAGCAACAAGCTAGCGCATCCTTTCAAAAGCAAAAGTCCTTACACAAACCTAAAGCAAAGCGGCTTCCTTCCAGAGTCAACTACTATCCTGCATACCGATTGCCAACATCAGCTAAGTATCACTTAAACCAAGCCCTAGATCAACAAGCTTGTCTTCTGCAAAGTGTTCCATGATCGAGACCAACACATGTGTCTCCTGCGACATGTGGCATTTCCTGCAGCGAGACATTGTCTTTTTAGGTAGATAGCCCCCTTTAACGGACACAGAGTTCCTACGATAAGGCTGTTATCTTTCCTATCCAATCTATCTTGAGCAACCTCTTTGGCAAGAGAATATGTTGGCTGTATGTTTACTTTGTAAGTCAGTCAATTTGATTTTTGGTTTATCTTTTGTTCCTTTTCCAATACCTATTCAAGGCTACCTTGATTTATTTATAATCTTGGTATGTTGCGATGCAGTACGGATTGGGGGCATAGTCATTGCTTTCTATGTGCTGTGTTTGAGAATGATCTTCAGTATCTTTCTTAGCATTCTATTTATCTTGTGTGTGTTACGTCCTAGCATCTTCTTGCATTTACATGTATTGAAGTTTATTTTATGTTCAAGACCATAGCTTATTCACATGTTCCAACAAGGTTATATCATGTCTAAAGAGATCTAAGTTCAAACTGCTTGCTTGCAGAGTCAACGTCCACGCACTCGGATATTACTGCACCTTGGTCTTTTATGCCTTGGTGGTGAACTATCCACGTGCTATATCAAAATAAGGATTGCTCTTTATATACAAATGCAAAACCATTGCAACAAGCTCATCTTTCATCCATTCCCACCAACCTTTATATCATTTTCATTGCAGTAATCGATCAACAATCTCTGTCTCCATCTCCTCCTGTTCTCCGCTCTGGTGCATATCTGCAAAACCCACATGTCAGATATCACTAGTCATCACATCTATATTATCATACATCTCTATCATCATATGTCTATAAGCATCATATAAGCAACATATGTCATCACCTGAATCCATAATCATACATACATATCATCACATCCATGACATCAAGGAATGCATACAACACAAAAGCATGAACAACAAGTGAGCCAAATAGATCATCATATATATCAGGTACTGGTCATCATAATAAAAAATGTTTGTGTCTACATCAACAATACAAAATGTGTATACATCCAAATATACACCAGTATAGTACAGTAAGGCTATCAAAAGCCCACAAAATATATATCAGAATGCACGCAGGCATCTGTCCAAAATGATACAATATGATACAATATACAAGTGTGCATGCCCTAGTGGGTAGAGCTGCCCTCCTGCTGTGGCCCTTGTCCTCCCCCTGTGCTCAGTGGAGGTCCCCCTGCTGCTCCTCCTCCTCCCCCTGGTGGTAAGAATGGTCCCCTAACTGAGGACATTGACTGCCCTGTCCTACGGGATCTGGATGCCCCAGATCTGCTCCTATCTCTGTAGCTCGGTGCCTGCTGAGCTGTTGGCACCACACCCACATACAGACCCATGTAGTACTCTGCCTCCCTGCCGGTTGATACTAGCTCACCTTGCACTCAAACGAGCTCGCTGTATAAAGTCCTTTGGTCTGCACTCAGTGCACAGCGTGCCTCCTCTCTCTCTCACCTCACTCTAAAGAGTGTGGCCTCTACTGTCAACCGCAGCTGTACCTCTGCATCTCTCTCTCTCCTGGTCTGTGCTAGCTCCTCAGCGTCTGCTACTGGTGCGACTGGCGGCTGCACCTGTACCTGTGCCTGTGCCTGTACCTAGGCCTGTAGCTGTCTGTATGCCTGCACCTGGGCCTATAGCTATGCCTGTACCTGTGCCAGGGCTGTCTGTGCTGCTGAGGCTGCCTGTGTCTATGCCTGGGCTGTGGCCTCTGCCTACCTCACATCCGCCCATGCTGCATCCCTATCCCTCCTCAGTCGTGCCATCTGGAGTTCTAAACAAGTCCTTCGGGCTATCTCCTCCTGTAGTAGTCGCTCAGCTCTCTGCAGATCAGTCTCTACGACTGGGCCCACTGCCTCCGCCATCTCCACATCAGCCTGCTGGCCGCTACCCTCTCCACCTGCCTGTTGCCTGGCTGCCCTAGCCTGTCATCTCATCCTAGCCTCCCCACCGAGGACTAGTACCTCTCCCACTGCCCCTGCTACACCTGGTGTAGTCAATCTCATCGGCCTGTGTGTCTGCCAGTACTGATCATACTCTGGCAGCGTCCCTAGGTCTGCTAGCCCGGAGTCCCAATCCCATCTCACGGGGACAAGTCCCCGTACCTCTACCAACGCTGTTGCCACTGGGATCTCGGCGTCCCAGTCTCCAACCTCCCTCCACGTCCTGGCATGTGTGGCCTCCCCCACGGGTAGTCCCTGCAGCAATCCAAATTGCCTGAGAACTTGCTCTGGAAGATATCTCTCTATCATATCTGTCCGTCTACTGAACAGATAGCGACCCTGTCTACAATACATGAGCTGCTCATGCTCGTCATCCCACTCCTCGCATAGTAACTAGGGCCTCCATATGAATAGGTCCATCTCGTCAATCTGCCGCCTCCAATAGCTAACAGACCCCATCCTCTGATGTATCATCACCCCGTCATATAAGAATGCATATGGCTCACCTCTGTCTCGGTGGCACTGTGCCATGGGTCAGATCACTAGAATGTGCTCCCACGCCCATACCTGTAGTAAAGTCACTCCTGCTGAGAGGCTCTTGCCTCTCCTGTACACGCAATGGTGCATGTCGTGATATAACTGTCCTAGTACACAGGGGCCCCACACATACTATCTGCCATGTGTGAACATCCCTGATAGCACAGTCCCCCAGCCAACTGATAATCCTCTAGATCTCCTGTCTGGACACAGGAAGCTGCCAATCAGTGACGCAACTATCCATCTGATCCTGTCGTAGAGTCTCGGGACGTCTGCCCATCAGATCTCCCCATCATCTATCCACATGTCATCTGTGCAAAAGACCTCCTCCAAGCCTGCCTCGCCCCATGCCGGGTCAAAGTCCACTATCTCCCCATCTATCTGAATCCTCAGGATGCGGTATACATCCTCCAGTGTCACTGTCGCCTCCCTCGTCAGAAAGTGGAACGACGAAGTCTCGCTGTGGTATCGCTCCACCACTGCAGTCACTAGGGCGAGACTCGCCCTAATGTGTGTCAAATGTGCCACGTGCCATAGTCCTGCATGCTCCAAGAATGCATCCTCCTCCCATGTCAACTGAACAACCTCGTGTGCAATCGCGTGGTGTTGCTCCCGCGACATCAATGGTGGCAAGATCCTCTACATCCATAGCAATTCACTTGTCAGTTTTTCATTACTCAAATCCCTCGAATCCTATCTACCCATGGGCTATGCTATGCAACCCCAAACCATTCCTTTCCCCTCTTGTCAGCTAGGATAGGCATCCCTATTCTACACCCCTCATTCTACTTAAACCCTAATTTTCTTCTATTCAAACCAAGCGCGCTTTGTTTTATACAAAAGCGCTGTCCATCCCTACCAACAGCGCCATACTGTCCATCCAGAAGTGCTGAGTTTTTTCTACTAAGTGCGACCTAATCCCCACAAGTGCCCCACCCAACTGCCAACCGTGCCTTTTTGCACTCCCAAACGTGACTCAATTTGTTCTATTCTCGCCGGCCGTGCTATGCTACCCTAGCAAGTGCGCTGCCCTGCCTAGCCAAACGCGCTGTGGCATTATGCCAAATGCACTGCAGCGCTAACAAATTAACCAAAAGCAATGCGATTTTACCAACCGCGCTGCAAGCGACTACCAGCCGCACTGTGGCGTGCCAAAAGTGCCTAAACTACCTACCATACGCGCCGCGACTCCTAAAGCGCTTTTGGCTGACATATCAAACCCTTCCTAAACCTAGCCCTAATCTACCCTCAAATGACAAATGCAAAGGGGGTTTTCGATCACTTACTGCTGCCAGAGCTCCTACTGGCCTCCTGTAGGTCTGCACCAGTTCCACCTGATGTCTGTGCATTGGAATCGGCATCTCTCCTCGCTGGCTGCTCAACTCACTCCACCTAGTTTGGAAGCTCTCCTCTCTAAATTTAGAATCTCAAAGGGTGCAAATGAGGATTGTGGTCCCCATGGGATCTATTTATAGTGTCCCACCCTTGGTTTTTCCTTCCCACCCCCCTTTCTGCTTTTTCTCCTTCCTGGTCGCGCACTCTTCTAGTCGAGCGTCAACACTGTTCTTCTGTCACTTCCCTGTCTTCCCGCTTGAGGGGGCATATGCTGGGGCAACTACCTACACTGGGGCATCACAAATTTTGTATCACCTTCAATAATTATTTTCTTTGACGCAACGCTATAAACTGCATTGCATCAAAGAGGGGCAAAATGTAGACATCTTAAAATGACCAAGTTGTCATATCACTCGCATTTCAGCATTTTTGTCGCATCACCTGCATTTTCCACATTAATTAAATAATCTAATTATTTAATTAATTATCATCAAATTCTTCTAAATCTCCTAAATTCAACATTAATTAAATAAATCCTTGTTATTTAATTAATTAAATTAAATTCCTCTATATGCTTCCACAATTAAATAATTTTAATTATTTAATTAAATCATTATCTTCTTTTCAAAATTCACATCCACATTAATTAAATAAATCCAATTATTTAATTAATTCAACAAATCCTCTCAATCTCCAAAAATAAAATAAATAAAATATTTTATTTATAATCATTCTTCCAAAATCATGCACAACAATTAAATAAATTTATTTATTTAATTTACTTTCCGAATCTTCTAAATTAAATAATTCCAATTATTTAATTATTTCTTCCATCTTCTCTAAATTTAAATAAATCAATTATTTATTTAAATAGTTTTTTCTTCTAAATTTGAGTTATCTCTAAAATAACTCAAGTTTTCTATATTTAATAAAGCAAAATATCTTCTTTTCTCATGCAAATCTCTTCTTCTTGTTTTAAATCACTTAACTGATTGTTTATTATTTTAATTGATTTATCTCTTCAGTTAACTCATTCTTCTATTCTTGATAGCTCCTCTCATGCAAAAGAAAGCAAGACACATGTCTTCTTTTCATTCGTTGCACGTTCCTCAACTGTTCTCCTCCGTTGATTCTTATGAATTATCTGAACCGTTGATCGATCTTCTTTGAAATCTATATAAACCCCCCTCATCTCCTTCAGTACCTCTCTCTTCGATCGTATTCTCAGGCATACTTAACAGAGCTTTGAGCATACAAAACGTGTTGATTGAGCACTCTTACGATCTTTTGACATTGATCTCTTGAGCACACTACTTGCTTGTTGCAGCTATGGCTTTGCAACATCATTGAGCAATCCACATTCAATCCAAAGGAAACAATACAGATTCCGGTAAAAGTCTTTATTTCATTGATTATTTGTTATGGCTTTTATTTAAATTCGTTTTCTTTATGTTATTGGGTTCTTTGATTTAATTATTTTTCCTCATACACACTTTGGAAGACACAAACTCCAACTTGACTTCATTCTCATTTACTTTCTCTCTCAAGAAATAAAATTTGATAGATATATGCTTTGTTTTTTAGTGCAATACCTGATTCTTTGAAATGCTTATAGCACTTGAACTATCACAGAAAATTGTGACTAGCTCCTCAAACACAATTTTGATGTCCTTTAGCATTTGTTTCATCCACAAAACTTGAGTACAATTATTTGCTTTTGCTATATACTCTGCCTCTACAGTAGATAGAGATATTGCCTCTTGCTTTTTGCTCATCCAAGAGACCAATCTTCTTCCCAAGAAGAATGCACCACCACTAGTACTTTTTTTGTCATCCACATCCCGTGCCCAATTAGCATCTATATATGCATGAAGAGTGAAGTCATTATCCTTTGGATACCACAGTCCATAACTAATTGTCCCCTTAAGATATTTGAAAATTCTTTTGACTGCCACAACATGGGATTCTTTTGGATCAGTTTGAAATCTAGCAACAAGTCCAACTACACTCATAATGTCAGGTTTGGTTTGAGTCAGATAGCTCACAATCCTCCAATCATTGATCTATACCTTTTCTAATTTTCCTTGGGGGAGTCATCATCTTTGCTTAGCTTGCACCTGGTTACCCTAGGTGTACCTACTGGCTTTGAATCTTCCATTCCAAACTTCTTCAACAATTCTTTCACATACTTGGACTGAGATATGAAGATACCTTTATCTGACTGAACAATTTGCAGACCTAGGAAGAAATTCATCTCACCAAACATTGACATCTCAAACTCACTTTTCATTTGATCAGCAAATGCTTTGCACATACATTCATTTCCACCAAAAATAATATCATCAACAAAGACTTCAACAATTAGAATGTCCTCATAATTAATCTTGAAGTATAGATTACTATCAGCGATACCTTTGCTGAATCCTAGCTTAAGCAAATGCTTATCCAAACTTGCATACCAGGTGTTGGTGCCTACATAAATATTCAGTTATCAAGCAGTTAATTTCGCAGGCACCTTCCCAAAAAATCCAAAAAATTCTAAGTCTTTTGGCCTTTGCAGTTTAAAAGTGCAAAAAATAGTTTTAAATGCATGTATCTTTGTAAATACAAAGGGGTTTGTATGTGCAAATGCAAATGTACATTGGCGGGCTTACAGAATGCTCAATCGGTCTTCAAAAAATGGAAAAAATCAGTTATATGCCTCTTTGTATGCATATTGGGTTTGGAATATATGCATATACATCGAGGAATCTTTTGTAGATTCCTCAAATATTTTGCATTTGTATGTTGAGTTTGCTTGTATATCAGGTTTGTATGTTTAGACATACAATGGAAACATGCAAAGAAAAGATGCATTGGTGACATACAAGCGAAACATGCAAAGACAATATACATCGAGACATATGCAAAGGTGAATGTATGTCCGACATACATTGGGAATGTACATTGCAAATATACAAAGGGCTAACATGCATTTGCTAAGTGACAGAGGGTCATCGGCAAGACATGATGCATTGGCAGCTAACTCCAAAGTTTGCCTGACGGCTGATGCATATACAATGGAAATGTGTAAAGGATTGATATGCAAGAGTTGGGGCCCACAGGCATACAAAAGGGTTTGTATATGTTCGACAGACAAAGCAGAATGTATATCAATATGCAAGTGCAATATACATTCCCGATATACAAGCCAAACCCGATTTAAAAGTCAAATTCGACAAATTCAGAGTTGGGGTCCACGGCTTGCATGTATATGGCATTGTATATGCTGATATACAAAAGATTGAAGATACAAGGCCCAGATTTCAAAATTTTCCAATCCGATTGATAAAATGATTTGGGGTCCGGGGTGTATGTATATTGCACTTGTATGTGCAATATACAAGGTGATATGCAAAGGAAAAGATGCAAGCCAGACCCGATAATGATTGCAATTTGTTCTATCAAGGTTTGGGGTCTGCCTTGTATATTTTTGATTGAATGTATATACAATCTTATATAAAAATGCATATGCAATGATTCATAAGGTGAAAAAAGGCAAAATAAATGGCAGAAAAGTTAGCGATAGAAGCACAGGGTGCCCACGTGGCACGTTTTAGTTGGTGGGCAAATTTTTAGCATGTTTTGATGCTGCAAATTTTGGTGGTAGGAAGGGAGATCGACGGCCCTGTTTTAAAATCTTTCAGCGAAGGATTTCCTTTGTATGTGCAGTTGCATTTTAGGCAGGAAAACCATAGAGCATGCATATTGCTGCATTTTCTGAAGCTGCAGGTAGGTTGGCATTAATGGTGAGGTTGCAGAAGCATGGTCAAAGACATGGACATGCCACCTACCATCTTAAGGGCAGAAATCTTCAGGCAGCAGTGTAGATCCAGAGTCCACCTGCTCCTTTCCTTCTCTCTGCCTGGAACTTTTAATGATTTGGGTGCCATTCATGGTGTGATGTATTTGGCAGGAATTTTGAATTGCCATGTAATTATTGCTAAGTACATGGTCTTGCTATAAAATGCAAATTGTGTTACTCATTTAGGTCGTTGAAGACTTGGGAAATTTTTTGGGAAAAATAACGAAGAACAGAGCATTATCTTGGTTGTTTTATCTTTGTTGCAGTTTATGAGTTGCATTTGAGTGCACCTTGCATATATGTTCAGTTTCTTGTCATTTTATATGAAAAATGCATTATTGCATGTGTTTATCTATCTGTCTCCATGTGTTGTATGCATTCTCTTCTTTTGAATCTGGTTGCTAAGGGTTTCTCAGATTCTAGGGTATAGATTTCTGTATCACATGCTTAATCTTTAACTTCCATTCAAGGAGTGGATTAAATTATTTTAGGTTGAGTATAGAGAAGATTGTATGTCAGCTAGGATGTATGTAAGTAGAGACAGTTAAATACTTATCCTTGGGTGGTGTTTGTAAGGCAAATACCAGTCCTAACCCCTTGAAACTTGAATGCCAGTTGCAAGCCATTCTCTTGTATACATCTTGTTGACTCCTTGCCCAGAGATAGGCACCAGTCTGCTTCCTGTGTAGTAGTTATGATCCAAAACCCCCTGTCTTGTGTCCAAAATATAAATTCAAACCATTTCATAATTCCCACCTATTAGTTGTAGGAGTAGGATTAGGACCCCTGCATACTCTCATCCATAACCAGTTAGATATGTCTAAGAAAGTTGCCAACCTTGTGATCTATCATTGAGATCTTGGTCCAAAAATGAGAGTATTCTACCTGTCATTGTAAAGCTAAATCTTCTATCATTGGGCGAGTCAAGGTTAAATCTTTAGCTATAGGGATACCCCCCTTGGTGCGGCAGAACTAGAAGTGAAGGGGAGGCAGCTCACACAACCTCCTGTATTTGTTGGCTGAATCTGCCTATGCATTGGAACTGGCAAACCCTTTGCCGATTCAGAGAGAAAGACCCAACACCAGGCTCTTGGGGCTTGCTTAAGTCCATACAATTCGCTTTTGTCAGTCTGTAGACCACATCTCTCTGATCAGACAACTAAAATCCTTTCGGTTGCTCAATGTAGATTTCTTCCTCCAACTCTCCATTTAGGAATGCTGATTTGACATCCATCTGATAAACTTTAAAATCTCTGAAAGTAGCAAAAGCAAGAAATAATCTGACTACCTCTATCCTTGCCACTGGAGCAAAAGTTTCTTCAAAATCAATTACTTCCACTTGAGAATAGCCTTTACATACCAACCTTGCCTTATTTCTTACAACCTCACCATCTTCATTTAGTTTATTCTAGAAGACCTGTTTGGTTCCAATCACATTTTAGTCTTCAGGTCTAGGAACAAGATCCCAAGTGTGATTCTTTTCAATTTGCAACAATTCTTCTTCCATTGCTTTAACCCAGTTTTCATCATTGTAAGCTTCACTTACTAATTTAGGTTCAATCTTTGAAATCAAACAAATCTCCTCTTGATCTTCAAAAACTTTTCTCCTAGTTCAAACACCTTTACTCTTATCTCCTATGATCTGATCTTTAGGATGATTTAACTTAACATACCTGAGAGTTTTGGGAATTATTTGAACTTCTGTTTCTTGAACTTGCTCATCATCTGCACTAACCTCTTGAGTTACTGGAGTTACCAGATCAATCTGGATCTAAGTCTAAATTTGAACTTGCCTTCCTTGACTTTGACTTTCATCTTGATCATCTAAATCATATCCCCAGTACTTGGAATGTCCTTCTTTGCTTTCATCAACTTTAACATTAGCACTTTCAACAATCTTTTTCAACCTCTTGTTGAAGCACCGATAAGCCTTACTTTGAGTAGAGTATCCAAAAAAAATTCCTACACAACTTCTTGCGTCAAACTTGCCTAAATCCTCATCTCTTTTGATATAGCATTTACTACCAAAAAATTTGAAATATATCATAGTAGGAGGATGACCAAACCATAGTTCATAAGGAGTCTTACCAGAATTTCCTTTGATCTGCACCCGGTTAAGAGTGTAGACAACAGTACTCATGGCTTCTCTCCAATAAACTTGAGGAACATTTGTTTCCATCATCATGGTCCTGGTAGCTTCTTGAATGGTCAGGTTCTTCCTTTTCACAACTTCATTTTGCTAAGGAGTCCTAGGAGTAGATAACTATCTTTTTATTCCATGCTTTTCATAGAAAGCATCAAACTCACCGGAAGTAAATTCTCCACCTTTGTCAGATCTCAAACACTTCAATTTCCCACCAATCTCATTTTCAACTATCATCTTGAACACTTTAAACTTATCAAGAGCTTCTGATTTTTCTTTTAGGAAAGTTACCCACATCATTAAGGAATAATCATCAATTAGGAACATGAAATATCTCTCCTTGCACACTCCTAATTCTAGCAGGATCACAGAGATCAGTATGTACCAGTTCCAATCACTCACTAGAAGTTTGTTCCTTACTTTTGAATGAAATTTTGTTTTGTTTACCCAATTGACATTCTCTACATATGCTATCAGGTTTCATAAGTCTTGGAAGATATCTTACAGCCTGAGTGGTACTTATTTTGACAATGTTATCAAAATTCACATGACACATCCTCCTATGCCATAACCAACTTTGATTTGTCTGAGCAATCAAACAACTTTTTCCAAAACTACTTAAATGAAAGATGTTACCTCTAGTTTGAGTACTAGATGCAATTTCAGTTCTGGAGCTTTCCAAGTTTTTGCATTTTCCATCCTTGAATCGAAGATCATAACCTTTGTCAACCAACTGTCCAACACTGAGAAGATTATGTTTCAGTCCTTCCACATACAGAACATCATTGGTACAATTCTTACCATCAAAAGAGATGGATCCTTTGCCACGGATTCTACTAGCTGAGTTGTCTCCAAATTTCACAAGCCCACCTTCATATTTTTCAAAACTCACAAACTTACTTTTGTCACCAGTCATATGACGAGAACATCCACTATCAATTACCCATTCATCCTTTTCAACAACCTAAGCAGCCAAGGCACTTTCTACATTTGCACAGCTAGTAGATTTAGTAGACATTGGATCTTCTTATTTAATAGCAATGAACACCCAATCACCTTCTCCATGATTAGATTCATCATCTGTGACTCCTTATTCTCCAGTTTCTTGGACATAGTAGCAATTCTTCTCACTTTTGTATCTGTTAGGGTTTCATTTTGAAAACCTCTCCGGACACCTTGAGGCAAAATGACTAATCTTATTACAAGTAAAACATTTTAATGGTAACTTTCCTTCATACTTACTGCATCCTCTTGGCATTCTTTTGGCAATAAGAGATTCAAGATCTGCAGTCTCATTTTCATCATCTTCAAGATCCTTCCTTGTCTTCACAAATCTGTTTGATCTTCCTGAAGAAGTTTCTCCCATATCATATCTTTGCTTTCCATATACATTGGCCTTGAATGCAGATTTAGACTTAGGGAGAGAGTCACCAAACTCACTCATTTCAAATGCTGAGAGATTACTAACTAGCTGATCCCTTGTGACAGTTGTTACTATCCTGATTTCTTCAATGGATGCAACTTTGTGCTTGTATGCTGCAGGTAAGGATTTGAACACTTTGGCAACAATTTTTGATTCTTCCAATACTCCACCTGCATTTCTAATACTGGTCACAAGTTCATTTACTTTCTGCATATAGGAAGTAATGTTTTCATCTTCACTCATTACCAATCTTTCATATTTACTCTTCAGGCTTTGCAGCTTGGCACATTTAACATATATGTCACCTTCATACAGATTTTCCAACTTACTCCAGATTTCATGAGTAGTTTTCAAATCAAGGACATTTGCCAATTCAGTATCAGACAGAGCACTCAACAATGCTTCTTTGGCTTGAATGTTGTGTTTAGCATCTCTGAGTTCGTCTATATTTGAAGGTCCATTCTTCAGAATCTTATACACATTCTTGGTTATTAACCAAAAGGCATCACCCATACATTCCAGATGACACTGCATGCGTACCTTCTAGATGGAGTAATTTGTTCCATCAAATCTCAGACTTTCCTTCTTGTAAGATGACATCTTGGATCTCCTCAAGCGGTCAAGCTTCTTTTAGAGGAACTTAGCTCTGATACCAATCGTTGGAATTAGCCCGGACAACTAAGAGGGGGGGTGAATCAGTTGTCCCAAAAATTACTCTTTTCTTTTCTTTTAATCTTCTTTCACAATTGGCAAGTTGATTAATGATGCAAACATTAAAGCATATAATATCAACACATAAGCAGAAACTTAATCAACACACTTGACATCAAGATTTTTGACATGGAAACCTGGTTAAGGGAAAAACCATGGTGGGTGCTAGCCCACAAGATTTCTACCCTATTAAAAGTACTTAAAAGAATGGGAAGGCACTTGCCTTTGGGCTCACTGCCCAGAGCTCACTGCTCAAAATAGAGGCTCACTGCCTACAAGAAATTTAAGTTTAATACAGAAAGAACAAACTGATAATTAACATCTCTTCATGCTTGGTTCAGTTTCATTAATGCTCACCAAAAACCTCTACTTCTATCTCCAAATTCTTCTTTTCTGATTCTTCACTCTATACTACTTTCGCTCCTCTTCTTCTCTACTTTGCTTCTGATCCTTTCTTTGAATTTAATTCATTTTACACAAGGATGATTTTTAACAACTCTTCAACAAGTATTTGTACACTTCATTAACCTCGAAATGATCAACAAGGTTGGCTAAACTTGACACAGATAATTACACTGTCAGCCAAACACAACTGAGACTTGAATTTCCTCTACAAACACGCCATGCTTCATAAAATGCTCTTAGATCATTTGCAATACGCTAGGATCATCTGGTTGGCCAAGACTGGGAAGAACATCAACAATAAAAAGGAAAATCTTCAAAAGCAAGCACAAACTTCAATGCGGACCTCCAACACAGTAGCTACACAATCCAAAGATCTTTACAAGCACATTGAATTCAACAAAAACATCCGCACTCCTCCAACTCATTAGAATCACTTGCATCTTTATTCGGAACCTCAAGAACACTATCTGCCATGGCTGTCAAACTAGAACGATTGCTTGCGGACCTCCAAACCATGAACCACTTGTATTGATGATATACAGTGACTTCCAAAACATGCCTCTAGATCAGCAGATCATCATTTTACATTACCAGAGCAATCCGGACCACTTCCCTATCACTCTGGCTCTCTTGAGTATTGCAGGAACTGGTTTTACTTAGATGGCCATAACTTCCTCAGATCTTAATGCGAACTTCTCAAATCATAACCGGAGCTTCTTTAGGCAGACCTCTACACATCCATATGGTCTGTGTACATTGATTTCCATTAATTTTCTCAATATCCTCAACAATCTGGTCTTCTATATAGACAACAAAATAGGATATAGTTGACACCAATGGCAACAAGGATATGTTGACATCAATGACAACACCACTTAGGCACATATTTGCAACAAGAACAAGCCACAAGATAGGCATGAGAGATTTCCAGAAGCACATGCCCACAAGATATGTGTTCCCAAAAAACTACATCACAACTAGGGGTTTCCTCCACAAAAGGCAAGCTGAGGCAATGCTACAAGCCTGATACACAATGGCTTGTGTAGTCATGGTATGGCGCCAGACATAGCAACAAGGTGCCACATAAATCAAAAACATATAAGAAATAACAAGTTAGATTAAGTAATAACACAAAGGGATCTACCTGAATGGCATTAGTATATGAATGGGTGTATAATAGGAGATATCTTGAGACTATATATATTTGGAATTGTCATCATCCACTACTTGGTAGAACTACATAGACAAAGGAGGAAATAACACATGAAATTAAATAAAAATCCTTTTGGACCAATAAGGGAGAATGCCAAAGCATCCTACACCTTGCATCGTCCCCAAAGGACACACCAACAATGCAAATTATGACATATAGAAGAATGATGATGCAAATAGAGAGAATGTCACAATGGATTTCTGTCCCTTTGTATCCTTGCACCGACATGGGTGTCAAGGATCATCTAAAGAGAGATTAACAACAATAACAACATAAATAAGTAAAGCATCAAGCAACACATTATGGGGGAAAACAACCACATGCACTGATGACAAAATAGAAATAAGGGCCACACTTATGAGTCAACCTAAAGCAAATGAATCCTCCTCCCAATCTTGCTCATCACCAATTTGGATAGGTGGACATGATGCAAGAGGAACCATAGCACGTGTGGTGTAAGGAACAAGAGCCATACCTGTATTATGTTCAAATTCGCTAGATCAGAATGTAGTACAATAGGTTTCATAGTGGCTTGTGAAGCGTTACTCTTCTCTATAGGGGATAACACATTAGTAGATGTCTCTTTCGCATCCATCAGTGAAAAACACTTGCGAGGAGGGAGATTCTCCTCTTCTACGTCAAGGTGAGCCAAGCATGATGATGGTTCTTTCTTTCTCTCACAATTTTATTCTATTTAGCTTTATTTTTGATGTTTGTGAGGGGAACCGTAGTGTCTTCTAATGTGGTATTCTTTTCTTCCTTTGTTTCAGGAACATTAGAAGAAATAGGAGGAACCACCAAAGGCTAGGAGACCATGGGGGGAGGGTTTCTCAATGTGGGCTGCTCTTCCTTCTCAACTTGTGAAATAGGTGGAAGTACTTGAGCATCCTCAAGTGGTCGAGAAACCTCAGGAAATAGTACATGTGCAACCGATTGATTTCCACTAGTCTCCATGGAGGCAGGTGTGACAAAAGTAATAATGCAATTGCGAGGAGGTCTATTTAGTGCTTGGAGGTTGCCTTTTTGCCCTTGAAGGGATGCAGAAGGGGGAACCTCAGCATATCTACCAGATGCTTGGGGATGGGGAAGAGCCTTCTATTTGGGGTTAACTTCATTTGCCACCTATGGAATAGGGGGAACTATTGTCATAGCCTCAGAAGATCGAGGAGGTTCGAGGACATCACATGGAGGAATGTCACTAAGAGATAACTCTGCTATTTTCTTTGCTTTAAACTTTTGATATAACAAGAAGAATAAATCCTCTCTAGCTCGAGCGACTCCAACTAGTTGTGGCTAGAAGTAGTCAAGTGTAAAATGTCCATGTCGAGCAACAGGTAGGTACCAACTATGATGTATAACATGCACCATCCTTCAAATGGGAACTTTAAGCACTTATGAACCATAGAGGGGACTGCCTTCATGGAGCAGAGCCATGGGTGACCTAACTTCACATGAAATAAGTCTAATGTATGAATGATGACAAAATTAACATCTAAGGTTCTTGGCCCAACTTCGACTTCAAGAGTTAAGGCACAAAGAGATGGAAGGATAGACCCATCATGTGCTCTAATTTCCATCTCCAATACATCGTAGGTATCTTGATGTAAACCATGTATGTAGAGAAACTCTTTAGTTACTACATTTACCATGTAAATAGGATCTATTATAGCATCTCAAATGGGTTTATCATTGATTTGAATAGTAATGTAAAGAGGTCCATCAGGAGCTTCAATAGTAGCATCATGTGGAGTAAAAGATATAGCAAGTTTCGATTCCACTCGCTCTTTGTGAGGGCAAGCATCCACCATGCAAATATTGCCTTCATAATCTTGTTCTTGAGATAGATCTACAACATTAGATTCATGATGAGGTAAAGGGTCAATATATATTTGAAGATTTTGATTAGGAGCTACCACCAATTTATTCCCTTTATCATTCATACCAGCAACCTAGATGACATTGGAATCAATGAGGTCTTAAACTTCATGTTTAAGACTCATACATCTTTTAGTGTCATGGCCACCGGAGTGGTGGAATTGACAAAAGGCCTTCGAATCAAAGGAATATGCTTGCATCTTACTTGGATCCAGAGGTCTAACAAGTGGAAGCTTGATTAGATTGTTGTTCAAAAGTTGTGTCATTATAGAGTAGAGAGACTCTGATAATGGTGTGAAGTGTCTTATTTTCGGTTTGAATTTATACGGGGCAGGAGCAGGAGATGACACTACCACCACATGTTTTCTTATGTTACTAGATGAAGTTGCATTTATCTTGATGAAATTTTTGTTGTGTCTTTTGAATGAATGATTGTGAGAGGCTTCAGATTGACCAACTGGAGTCGATGAGGGATTATTGTCATACTGACTAACTGGAAGTTGGTAATCATAGAGAGCCATGTAAAGATGAGTGAAAGAATCATATCGCATTAACAATATCTTATCACGGATGTGAGGTTGTAAGTTTCCAATAAAGATTCTTTGTACATCAGCATCTAGAATAGAATATTGAACTTGTCAAAAGAGGCTCGATAATGGGGCCCATAAAATATGTTATTTTTTCTTTCATTTCAAATTGTGCTAAAAGTTGAGACTTCAAATCAGAAATCAAAATCTTACCATTCCCAATGAGCAACATATCATCAACATACAATTCAATAATGAGAATGCAATCATTGTCAACCTTGTCAACAATGATTCAATTTTGATCTCAGAAATCCCAAACTCAACATAAGGGCATCAAATTTCTAGTACCACATCCTAGGAGACTGTTTCAAACCATACAAAGACTTTTTCAACTTGCAAACCAAATGTTCCTTACCTTTCTCAATGTAGTGCTCAGGCTATGACATATAAATTAAATCCTTCTCCAAATCACCATGAATGAATGTTGCCTTCACATCCATTTGCTCAACTTCAAGATCATATGATGCAGGAAGTGATAGAAAAAATCTAATGGATGTCAACTTTGCAACGGGAGAGAAAATATCACCATAATCTATTCCCTCAACTTGGGAATAACCCTTCACGACCAACCTTGCCTTAAACTTCTCAACACTGCCATTTGAACCAAACTTCTTCTTGAACACCCATTTGCATCCAACAAGTTTATGTCCATCAAGCAAGGGCACCAAATCCCAAGTATTATTTTTCTTCAAGGAAGCCATCTCTTCTTCCATGGCCTCTTTTCAGAAATTTGCATCACTCATACCCATAGCCTCGCTTACGGTCCTCAGCTCATCAGTGTTAGAAATAAAAGAAAAAATACAATTGGAATCATGCAGTGAATAACCAAACCTATCAGGTTACCACCTTATCCGTGTGGATCTCCTCAAAAGTTGAGGTTGAGGTTCATCTTCTTTCGAACTTTCAGAGTTGCTAGAGCTTTCCTCATCATCAGGTCCAACAAGTGTTTTCAATTCAACATTCTCAGGGTTGGAAGGAAGTTGAACCGCATCCTCTTTCTTCTCTTTTTTCTCTAGCTATAGAACAACAAAAGAATTGAGCTCTCTTAAAATTATGCTTTTGCTATATAGACCTCTCTTAGCCACTGGATTCCAAAACTTGTACCCTTTCACACCGAAGATACACTTCACAGCCTTGTTCTCCAACCTAGACCTCTTCTCCTTAGGCACATGTGCATATGCCTCACAACCAAATACTCAAATGTGTTTCATTGAAGGATTTTTACTAGACCACACCTCCATAGGTGTCTTATCAACAAGCACCGAAGTAGGAGACCTATTAACTAGGTAACAAGTGGTAGCAATAGCTTCAACCTAAAACTTTTGTTCAAGCTAGTCCCACTTAGCATACTCCTAGCTATCTCCATCAACTTTCTATTCATCCTCTTTGCAACTCCATTCTACTGAGGGGTATGTGGAGTTGTCTTTTTCCTCTAAATCCCATAGTCTTTACAGAACTTGTCAAAATATGCATAACAAAACTCACCACTATTGTCAGTCCTCAAACACTTAATCGTTCTATCCTTCTGATTCTCTACAAGAGATTTGAACTCTTTGAATCTACTAAAGAATTTAGATTTTCTTCTAAGAAAATGCACCCATTGTCCTTCTACTATAATCATCAATGAATGAAAGAAAGTAAATTTTTTTTTTAAATCGAAGGAACAATAACAGGACCAAACACATCATAATGAATCAAGTCCAACACCTCAGAAGATTTGTGAGAACTAGAATAAAACTTAACATTGTTTTGTTTTTCATAAATGTAATGTTCAAAAAAATCAAACTCAAGGTTATAGTCATTCATACCCTTAATGAAGTTTTTATTTTTTAGGGTCCTCAAACCCTTTTGACCAATGTGACCAAGCCTTTGGTGCCATAACATTGTCTTCTCAGCTAGAAGTTTTATCTCCATAGAATGAGCACCCTTAGGTACCCAAAAAGCATGTGACCATCAGAAGTAGATGCAATGTAGTCCTGTTTGTTGCTGGTTTCAATGGTGAGTATGAAGACTCTGAATTTCTCTTCTTTGAAATAGAGGCACTATTGCACTGAACTACACATGCATTAAGTTGAAATAGACTACTAATCCAAACACCCTTAGCTAGCACCATAGCTCCTCTAATCATCTTGCATCCTCCATTCAAGAAAATAACCTGCACATTACATCATTCAACTTACAGATAATAGGTTCCATGCCAAACCAGGGATATGAAAAACACCATTGATCCCCTTCACTCATCCATCAAATAAACACTCTTCCATGACCAACAATCTTCAGGTGAGAATTATCACCCAAGTACACCTTTCCACCATCATATTCTTCATACTTAGTGAACCAACCCTGATACGAGGTGATGTGAAAAGATGCACCAAATTCAATAAGCCACACATCCTTAGATGCATGAGTTGCCAAGGCAGCGACAACCACTTCTCCTTCATCTTAAGAAGACTTGTCAGAATCTGAATCATAGTTCTTCTTCTTTTTCTTCTTCTCCTCCTTGCACTCCTTGCGGAAGTCGCTGAGTTTTCTATAGTTCCAACATAGAGCCTTGGACTTTCGAAGAGACTTGGATCTCCCATGGGATTTGGATCTTCCTTTTTCTTCCTTCTTCTTATCCTTTTTCTTTCCATTCTCTTTAGATCTACCATGAACTGCAAGAGCCTCCTTAGCTGATTTGGAAGATTTTCTCATCATCTATTCCGAAAAAAATGATGCAACCACTTCATCTATCTTGAAGGTGGTAGTGGTACTGCCAATGACCTTAACAAGTTGGTCCCACAAATCTAGTAAGGAACACAGTAATGTCATACATTGATCCTCCTCCATCTTCACACCAACAAAGGACAACTAGGAAACAAGCATATTGAATTTATTCAGGTGATCAGGGACAAATCCTCCATCTTCCATCCTTAGAGAAGACAATTTATTTCATAGGAATAACTTATTCGTGTGAGGGATTTAGCCTAATAAACATCTCCAAGTTTCTTCCAAAGATTTTTTGTAGTCTTCTCTTCATGGATATTCAGAAGCACTGAATCAGCCAAACAGAGTCTTATCAAACCCTTAGCCTTGTGATCCATCATATCCCAGTCTTCTTGTTTCACATTTGATGGCATGATTCTGAATACTACGAGCCATAGATCTCTATCCATCAATAAGTCCTCCATCTTGAGTTTCTACAACTCAAAGTTGCCTCCATTAAACTTTTCAATCTCAAACCTCCTAGATGTGCTTGCCATCTCTTTCCTGCAACAAAGATTTCATAATCCTTTGCAGAAGCTCCCACTCAAATGAAGTTCAACTCAAAAAACCCTCTACCCAACAACTAGAACCAAAGGTGACCAGGCTCTGATATCAACTAGAAGGAAGCAATGTATGCAGAACACAATTCCTACACTGATCTAATGAGGAAAGTTATGCAAATTTTAATCTTTTATAGTTAGAGATTATGAGATGTACATTAGCAGAAAGGTAACAACACATAAAAAATAAGTACAATGCTCATAACATAAGATACACGTGGGGAAAATCCTTTCAGGTGAAAAACCACACACTCCAAAACCTGCACAATGTATTATCAAATCCAAAGAAGATTAAAACACACTTACAATGCAAATTCTTTCAAGAGTTCACAAATGTTGAATACTAGAGTAATTCCAACAACATAATGGTACATGTAAATGACCCATACATACACTACTCCAACCACATGTATTTATAGAGTTTCAAGGCCAAAACTTCTAGAGGTGGGCATCCAACTTGCCCTTATGGCCCATTTCCAACGCCTTTGGACACTTGTTCAACATGTACTTGACCTTGTTACATCTATCATAACCTAGAAGTTTGACTTTCCCAAGTTGGGGAGCTCCATCCAAGAATAGACTATGACATATGCTCTTACACATCTTACAGTTGTCATAGAATCTGTCATATATGACAACAAAGTTTACAACTGTAAGAGAATTTGTCGTAACTGACTAATAATAGCATATTCCTCTTACAACTTGTCATAGTCAAACTTGGGCGCCTAGGATTGCCTTCTCACATGCAAAGATGCTTCAAGACACTTGTCTTCATCTATCATAGGAATCTCTATTTCTGGCTCTTAGATGTCATAGATTCCGTCATATGTCATAACCTCTTACACAAGCCACAAGATATTGACACATGGCATAGTAGTGCCACCTCAAATGGGACGCCTACATTCTCAAGTGTGGACTTGGTCATCCAAGTCATCTTCCAAGTGTGATGACATCTCAACATGCCACCTCACACTAAATGACAAATTCGGATGAGCAAAACTCAATACAAGATAGGAAAATAAATAAATACATAATCAAATAATAAATGTTAGGAAATTGCAAAGGTTGAGACACCTTAATTCTCAACAGATTGATCCTATGATTCTAGGTCATTTCTATGAGTGTGGATCTAATATACGACTTGCATATTTGACCTAGAATATTGCACACTTGTACCTTCTAATTCACTATATTCTCTAACTTTAGCTAATCGTTACAGACTGTTAGTATTTAGAAATACTTTAGGGAGGTTGTCGAATTGTTAGGATCATGTTCTCCTAGCTCAACCTATTGGAAAGATGAGTTTTACATTCATGGAAATGATCGATTACATTAATCATCGAAATGCTTTATAGTGACGATACAAATTAGGTTCCTTTTAGTGTTCTAAATCAAAAGATTCTTATCTAGTGGATGCTCCTTAAATGTAAATGATATATCCTTGGTATTTCATGATGAAAAAATGCACATTGAATGCCTTTAAGTACCACTACATAGCAATAATCACACGGAATGTGGACCAAGTCAGTGTATGGTAGGAATAAAATAGGTGGGATTTGGCAAATATTGAATTTGAATTTTTGAATTGTGGGGGTCAATTCTATAGGTGTGGGATCGATCTTGCATCACAAGGTTGACTGAGGACATCAAAATGGTAATTATAATGTAGGGAATGAATGTGTAGACATAATGGGTGTATTAAATGCCACATGTGTGTGAAAGTGTGTAGAAATGGATGGGGCGTGGTCAGACATGTGGGAATATTTGTAAACAAATAGGGATGATGGATCTAGAGGTCCAAATAAGTTTGACTTCATACAAGACTGCATCATTTGTTAATATATAATTGTATTAATCCATTCTCTCAAAATAAACCCAAAACTAAATAATAAGAACTAACAGGAATATACAAATTTTACCATTGTAACATAAATATATTACTCAAAATTATGAAATGTTACTACTTTTAATATTTTTATCTATTTTACCTTTGTAACACAAATATATTACTCAAAATTATGAAATGTTACTACTTTTAATTATTTTATCTATTATAGACAGCAATAAATTTCCTTTTCTCGTAAATGTTAGTTATTTAAGAATATATTATTAAATATTGTTTAAAAACGCCGCTGATAATATTTTTTACAAATAATTTAGTAGATTTTTCAAAACACTTCCAGGCTTAGGGAACCTAGATTTGCAAAACAATTGAGTAAATCTCAGACCATATAAAAAGAGTCTTACAATGCATGAAAAACTTGCCTTTTGTGACAGCCTAAAATTGCAGGGATGGTTTGCGAAAATTAAATTTTTTATTTCGTACCAGAAACTGACAAGCTTATCTGATAATGGTTTGTTGTCTTCTATGATCTTTTTCCAATAATTTGTATGATTAGTTGTATGTTTGATGTTAAGCAATAGATGTCAATGCTTTTTGTCTACTGCACCAGCCCATGTTGTATATGATAAAATTTGATTATACTAAAATATTACATTTGAAATTCTCCGCATGTTAATGCTCTTGGAGTTTTCAGAATAATAGAATTTTGCTTGGATATCCTCAAAATCTGATTTAAAACATATGACAGAAATAATCTGCTGCAACAATAT
Source organism: Cunninghamia lanceolata (assembly GCA_027924645.1). NCBI lineage: Eukaryota > Viridiplantae > Streptophyta > Pinopsida > Cupressales > Cupressaceae > Cunninghamia > Cunninghamia lanceolata. Next base: position 3,235,259 of record BSBN01000201.1, on the reverse strand, counting down.
ACTTCTAACTTTATGGCTTGAAAAGTTAGCTTGACAATCTACACCTTTATGCAGAGCTTAAAATATTTCTAATCTGTAGTTGTTTTAAAAAAATATAATTTCATAACCACACATTTATGAGGATACACCTTCACATAAGACTCGTCACGGCCATTAAAATGTGAGTGGCACCTTCCTGTAAGTTCAAAATCTCATCTATCAGCGGCCAACTCATAATATTCATAATATTTAACATTTTGTAATTATCTTATTTTGGGAAGGCTGTTTTCCAACTATTCTTAAATATCATTCAGTTCAACCGTTAAAGTTAAATTTTGGCTAATAAAAGTAGGACAACTACTTACCACTTTTTAGTAGAGATGAGATATAAAATTGTTATTGATGTTTGATCCTTCAAAAATGTTTTTATTTTCTTTAACATTATATTATAGTTTTATTACATTAAAAAAAAATCAACTATAAAAATGGGCAAATTTATCTTCAAAACAAATATAAATTTTGCAATAAAACAAATTTTATATATCTATAAAAGAAAATAATTAATTACTTTGAGAGGCCTTCTACAATTGCAGTAGGGTGGAGATTGGAGACGTGGTAATAGATTTAAAAAATATATCGAAAGTATGCGAGAGATCTATTTTGAGGCGCCTATTTTTTAATCACCAATCCTAACATTAACCACCTCGAAAAGGATATCTCTGAACGTACTTTAGATATATATTTTAAATATAGGTGTGCTAGTTACGCTTAGAAAACTTCTACAATTACAGCGGAATAGAGATTCCAGACATGATAATAGATTTTGCAGTCAATCAAACTTCCTTCTTTGATCAGTTTGTTCTCAGCATTCTGAAGATGGGTCAGCTAGACGTCCTCACCGGAAGCTTCCCCAAGAATTGTGAGGTTCCAAACCCCAACTTCTTCAGCTTTCTTTATCCTCAATCCTGAAATTTCTTCATCTTCTTACTCCACATAAATCATTCGAAGAAGAAGAAGCAGCCGCCGCCTTCACCTATTCAAACAAATGCGTCTCATAACATGTCTTTACGTGGAATCCACCATTAAGGTAGACGGATGCTGTCTTCAGCATAATTATCGGTCCTTTAAAGGATTGGGTGACATATAATACATGTTATTGGAATAAACTAGTTAACTCATTTGATGGGATTTCAAATCATGCTTTAAGAAGTGACAAAAGCCTTTGATTTAAAATTATATAAGTTTTATTTGATTTAAAATTATATAAGTTTTATGGAGAGTAGTTGATTTGGGGTATGTTTCTAAACACTCTTCTATTTAAATATCGTCCACTTTAATGGTCAAACAATCAATAATAATTTTACACCTCATTCACAATAAAAAGTGTTAAAATATTTATCCTATTTTTATTGGTCAAAATTGACCTTTTGATGATATTTAAAAAGAGCCCTTTCTAAATATTATAATTTAAATTTAAAATTTTTATGATGAGATCTATTTGGAAATAGTGAATGTAAATAATTTTTTGAGTAAGGTATTTATTTTTGGAGGCTTGAAAATTGTAATGGTGACATTTGTATAATCATGCTAATTTGTATTTAGTTTTGGACTCTTTTTTATGAAATAATTTAATACAATTATATATCAACTAGCATATTATATTTTAAAAAATATATTTGAAGTACGCTAAAGAATGTTCTAGAGAACGTGCGCGAATAGTAGAAGGACATGTGTCATTAAAAAAGAAGCTTTGTTGAGTTAAATGCTTTCTTGATGAGGATGAGTTTTCATTTTCTTATTTAAAGTTGTTTTAACTCAGTTTTTGATTTTGTATGACAAGAGGAATATATTTTTAGAAGATGTTGAAGATTTTTAAAAGATAAGAAAGCATAATTAAATAAATAGATTTATTTAATTATTTGTAGATAATTTGGAGGAATAAAATAAAATATTTAAATATATTTTATTTTTATGGAGATTTAACATTTAATTTAAATAAAATTACATTTTATTTAAATTAAATAATTAGAATTATTTAATTATTTTAGAAGAATAAAGTTGATGTAGATTAATTAAATAAATGTAATTTATTTAATTAAATGAGAGGAAGTGAATCAAATAAATAAATAAATTTATTTATTTATTGATAGAGGAATGTAGATGAAATAAATATTTAATATATTTATTTAAGTAGAGTCATGTCATTTTTAGGTGTATGTAGGTTTCATAGCAGCTTGTGAAGCTTTATTCTTCTCTATAGGAGACAACACAGTAGTAAATGTCTCTTTCACATCCATTAGTGATAAACGCTTGCGAGGAAGGAGATTCTCCTCTTCTACGTCAAGGTGAGTCATAGCACGATGATGGTTCTTTGTTTCTCTCACAATTTTATTCCATTTAGCTTTATTTTTGATGTTTGTGAGGGGAACCGTAGTGTCTTCTAATGTGGTATTCTTTTCTTCCTTTGTTTCAGGAACATTAGAAGAAATAGGAGAAACCACCAAAGGCTGGGAGACCACGGGGGGAGGGTTTCTCAATGTGGGCTTGTCTTCCTTCTCAACTTGTGAAATAGGTAGAAGTACTTGAGCATCCTCAAGTGGTCGAGAAACCTCAGGAAATAGTACAAGTGCAACTGATTGATTTCCACTACTCTCCGCGGAGGCAGGTGTGACAAAAGTAATAATGCAATTGTGAGGAGGTCTATTTTGTGCTCGAAGGTTCCCTTGTTTCCCTTGAAGGGATGGCGAAGGGGGAACCTCAGCATATCTACTAGATGCTTGGGGATGGGGAAGAGCCTTCGATTTGGGCTTAACTTCATTCGCCACATATGGAATAGGGGGAACCATTGTCGTAGCCTCAGAAGATCGAGGAGGTTTGAGGACATCACAAGGAGGAATGTTACTAAGTGATAAATCTGCTATTTTCTTTGCTTTAAACTTTTGATATAACAAGAAGAATAAATCCTCTCTAGCTCGAGTGACTCCAACTGGTTGTGACTAGAAGTAGTCAAGTGTAAAATGTCCATGTCAAGCAATAGGTAGGTACCAACTATGATGTACAACATGCACACATCCTTCAAATAGAAACTTTAAGCACTTATGAACCATAGAGGGGACTACCTTCATGGAGCAAAGCAATGGGTGATGCAACTTCACATGAAGTAAGTCTAATGTAGGAATGATGACAAAATTAACATCCAAGGTTCTTGGTCCAACTTTGACTTCAAGAGTTAAGGCACCAAGAGTTGGAAGGATAGACCCATCATGTGCTCTTATTTCCATCTCCAATACATCATATGTATCTCGATGTAAACCATGCATGTAGATAAACTCTTTAGTTACTACATTTACCATGTAAATAGGATCTATCATAGCATCTCGAATGGGTTTATCATTGATTTGAATAGTAATGTAAAGAGGTCCATCAAGAGCTTCAATAGTAGCATCATGTGGAGTAAAAGATATAGCAAGTTCTGATTCCACTCGCTCTTTGTGAGGGTGAGCATCCACCATGCAAATATCACCTTCATAATCTTGTTCTTGAGATAGATCTACAACATTAGATTCATGATGAGGTAAAGGGTCAATATATATTTGAAGATTTTGATTAGGAGCTGCCACCAATTTATTCTCTTTATCATTCATACCAGCAACCTGGATGACATTGGAATCAATGAGGTCTTGAACTTCATGTTTAAGACTCATACATCTTTCAGTGTCATGGCCAGTGGAGCAGGGAAATTGACAAAAGGCCTTTGAATCAAAGGAATATGCTTACATCTTACTTGGATCCAGAGGTCTAACAGGTGGAAGCTTGATTAGATTGTTGTTCAAAAGTTATGTCATTATAGAGTAGAGAGACTCTGATAATGGTGTGAAGTGTCTTGCTTTCAATTTCAATTTATATAGGGTAGGAGTAGGAGATGACACTACCACCACATGTTTTCTTATGTTACTAGATGAAGTTACATTTATCTTGATGAAATTTTTGTTCTATCTTTTGAATGAATGATTTTGAGAGGCTTCAGATTGACCAATTGGAGCCAATGAGGGATTATTCTCATACTGACTAACTAGAAGTTGGTAATCATAGAGAGCCATGTAAAGATGAGTGAAAGAATCATATTGCATTAACAATATCTTATCACAGATGTGAGGTTGTAAGTTTCCAATAAAGATTCTTTGTGCATCAACATCTAGAATAGAATATTGAAAATGTGAAAAGAGGCTTGATAATGGGGCCCATAAAATATGTTATTTTTTATTTCATTTCAAATTGTGTTGAAAGTTGAGACTTCAAATTAGAAATCAAATTCTTACCATTCCCAATGAGCAACATATCATCAACATACAATTCAATAATGAGAATGCAATCATTGTCAACCTTGTTAACAATGATTCAATTTTGATCTCAGAAATCCCAAACTCAACACAAAGGCATCAAATTTCTAGTAACACATCCTAGGAGACTGTTTCAAACCATACAAAGACTTTTTCAACTTGCAAACCAAATGTTCCTTACCTTTCTCAATGTAGTGCTCAGGCTATGACATAAATTAAATCCTCCTCCAAATCACCATGAATGAATGTTGGCTTCACATCCATTTGCTCAACTTCAAGATCATATGATGCAAGAAGTGATAGAAAAACTCTAATGGATGTCAGCTTTGCAACGGGAGAGAAAATATCACCATAATCTATTCCCTCAACCTGGGAATAACCCTTCATGACCAATCTTGCCTTAAACTTCTCAACACTACCATCTGAATCAAATTTCTTCATGAACACCCATTTGCATCCAACAGGTTTATGTCCATCAAGAAAGGGCACCAAATCCCAAGTATTGTTTTTCTTCAAGGAAGCCATCTCTTCTTCCATGGCCATAGCCTCCCTTATGTTCCTCGGCTCATCAGTGTTAGAAATCAATAAAAAAATACAATTGGAATCATGCAGTGAATAACCAAACCTATCAGGTTGCCACCTTATCCGCATGGACCTCCTCAAAAGTTGAGGTTGAGGTTCATCTTCTTCTAAACTTTCAGAGCTGCTAGAGCTCTCCTCATCATCAAGTCCACCAAGTGTTTTCAATTCAATCTTCTCAGGGGTGGAAGGAAGTTGAACCACATCCTCTTTCTTCTCTTTTTTCTCTAGTTGTAGAACAACAAAAGAATTGAGCTCTTTGAAGATTACGCTTCTACTATATAGAACTCTCTCAGCCACTGGGTCCCAAAACTTGTACCCTTTCACACCAATGCCATAACTGATGAAGATACACTTCACAGCCTTGTTCTTCAACTTAGACCTCTTCTCCTTAGACACATGTGCATATGCCTCACAACCAAATAATCAAATGTGTTTCAATGAAGGATTTTTAGTAGACCACACCTCCATAGGTGTCTTATCAACAAGCACTGATGTAGGAGACCTATTAACTAGGTAACAAGTGGTAGCAATAGCTCCAGCCAAAAATTTTTGTTCAAGGCTAGCCCCACTTAGCATACTCCTAGCCATCTCCATCAACATTCAATTCATCCTCTTTGCAACTCCATTCTACTGAGGGGTATGTGGAGTTGTCTTTTTCCTCTCAATCCCATGGTCTTTATAGAACTTGTCAAAATATGTATAACAAAACTCACCACTATTGTCAGTCCTCAAACACTTATTCTTTCTATCCTTCTGATTCTCTACAAGATTTTTGAACTCTTTGAATCTACTAAAGACTTCAAATTTTCTTCTAAGAAAATACACCCATGTCCTACTATAATCATCAATGAATGAAACAAAGTAAAAAAAAATTGAAATCGAAGGAACAATAACAAGACCAAACACATCGGAATGAATCAAGTCCAACACCTCAGAAGATTTGTGAGAACTGGAATAAAACTAAAGACTGTTTTGTTTTTCATAAATGCAATGTTCAAAAAAATCAAACTCAAGGTTATAGTCATTCATACCCTCAATGAAGTTTTTATTTTTCAGGGTCCTCAAACCCTTTTCACCAATGTGACCAAGCCTTTGGTGCCATAACATTGTCTTCTCCGCTGGAAGTTTTATCTCCATAGAATGAGCACCCATAGGTACCCAGAAAGCATGTGACCATCAGACGTAGATGCAATGTAGTCCTATTTGTTGTTGGTTCCAATGGTGAGGATGAAGACTCTAAAGTTCTCTTCTTCGAAACAGAGGCACTATTGCACTGAACTACACATACATTAAGTTGAAATAGAGTGCTAATCCAAACACCCTTAGCTAGCACCATAGCTCCTCTAGTCATTTTGCATCCTCCATTCAAGAAAATAACCTGCACATTACATCATTCAACTTACTTACAGATAATAGGTTCCATGCCAAACCAGGGATATGTAAAACACCATTGATCCCACCCACTCATCCATCAGGGAATCGAATAAACACTCTTCCATGACCAACAATCTTCAGGTGAGAATCATCACTCAAGTACACCTTTCCACCATCATATTCTTCATACTTAGTGAACCAACCCTGATACGAGGTCATGTGAAAAGATGCACCAAAGTTAATAAGCCACACATCCTTAGATGTATGAGTTGCCAAGGTAGCAGCAACCGCTTCTCCTTCATCCTGAGAAGACTTGTCAGAATCTGAATCATCGTTCTTCTTCTTTTTCTTCTCCTCCTCCTTGCACTTCTTGCGGAAGTGGCCAAGTTTTATGCAGTTCCAACACAAAGACTTGGACTTTTCAAGAGACTTGGGTCTCCCATGGGATTTGGATCTTCCTTTTTCTTCCTTCTTCTTATCCTTTTTCTTTCCCTTCTCTTTAGATCTACCACGAACTACAAAAGCCTCCTTAGCTAATTTGGAAGATTTTCTCATCATCTCTTCCAACAAAAATGATGCAACCACTTCATCCATCTTGAAGGTGGTAGTGGTACTCCCAATGACCTTAACAAGTTGGTCCCACAAATCTAGTAAGGAACACAGTAATGTCATACATTGATCCTCCTCCATCTTCACACCAATAGAGGACAACTGGGAAATAAGCATATTGAATTTATTCAGGTGATCAAGGACAAATCCTCCATCTTCCATCCTTAGAGAAGGAAATTTCTTTCACAGGAATAACTTATTCGTGCGAGGGATTTAGCCTAATAAACATCTCCGAGTTTCTTCCAAAGATTTTTTGTAGTCTTCTCTTCATGGATATTCAAGAGCACTAAATCAACCAAATAGAGTCTTATCAGACCCTTAGCCCTCTGATCCATCATTTCCCAATCTTCTTGTTTCATGTTTGATAGCATGGTTCTAAATATTGCGAGCCATAGTTCTATATCCACCAATAAGTCCTCCATCTTGAGTTTCCACAACTCAAAGTTCCCTCCATTAAACTTCTCAATCTCAAACCTCCCAGATATGTTTGCCATCTCTTTCCTACAACAAAGATTTTGAAATCCTTTGTAGAAGCTCCCACTCAAATGAAGTTCAACTCAAAAAACCCTCTACCCAACAACTAGAACCAAAGGTGACCAGGCTCTAATATCAACTAGAAGGAAGCAATGTAAGTAGAACACAATTCCTACATTGATCTAATGAGGAAAGTTATGCAAATTTTAATCTTTTATAGTTACAGATTATGAGATGCACATTAACAGAAAGGTAACAACACATCAAAAATAAGTACAATGCTCATAATATAAGATATACGTGGGGAAAACCCTTTTAGGTGAAAACCCCTACACTCCAAAACCTGCACAATGTATTATCAAATCCAAAGAAGATTACAACACACTTACAATGCAAATTCTTTCAAGAGTTCACAAATGTTGAATACTAGAGTAATTCCAACAACATAATGGTACCTGTAAATGACCCATATAGACACTACTCCAACCACATGTATTTATAGAGTTTCAAGGCCAAAGGTTCTAGAGGTGGGCATCCAACTTGGCCTCAAGGCCTATTTCCAACACCTTTGGACACTTGTTCAACATGCACTTGACCTCCTTACATCTATCATAACCTATAAGTTTGACTTTCCCAAGTTGGGACGCTCCATCCAAGAATAGACTATGACATATGCTCTTACACATCTTACAGTTGTAATAAAATCTGTCATATATGAAAACAAAGTTTACAACTGTAAGAGAATTTGTTGTAACTGACTAATAATAGCATATTCCTCTTACAACTTGTCATAGTCAAACTTGGACGCCTAGGATTGCCTTCTCACATGCAAAGATGCTTCATGACACTTGTCTTCACCTATCATAGGAATCTCTATTTCTGGCTCTTAGATGTCATAGATTCCATCATATGTCATAACCTCTTACACAAGCCACAAGATGCTAACACATGGCATTGTAGTGCCACCTCAAACAGTACGCCTACATTCTCAAGTGTGGACTTGTTCATCCAAGTCATCTTCCAAGTGGGATGACATCTCAACATGCCACCTTACACTAAATGACAAATTCAGATGAGCAAAACTAAATACAACATAGGAAAATAAATAAATACATAATCAAATAATAAATGCAGGAAATTGCAAAGGTTGAGACACCTTAATTCTCAATAGATTGATCCTACGATTCTGGGTCATTTCTATGAGTGTGGATCTAATATACGACTTGCATATTTGATCTAGAATATTGCACACTTGTACCTTCTAATTCACTAAATTCTCTAACTTTAGCTGATCATTACAGACTGTTAGTATTTAGAAATACTTAAGGAGGTTGTCAAATTGTTAGGGTCATGTTCTACTAGGTCAACCTATTGGAAAGATGAGTTTTGCAATCATGGAAATGATCAATTACATTAATCATGGAAACGCTTTATAGTGACGATAAAAATTACGTTCCTTTTAGTGTTCTAAATCAAAAGTTTCTTATCTAGTGGATGCTCCTTAAATGTAAATGATATATCCTTGGTATTTCATGATGAACAAATGCACATTGAATGCCTTTAAGTACCACTACATAGCAATAATCACACGGAATGTGGACCAAGTTAGCTTATGGTAGGAATAAAATAGGTGGGAGTTGGCAAATATTGAATTTGAATTTTTGAATTGTGGGGGTCAATTCTATAGGTGTGGATCGATCTTGCATCACAAGGTTGACTGAGAACATCAAAATGGTAATTATGATGCAGGGAATGAATGTGTAGACATAATGGGTGTATTAAATGCCACATGTGTGTGAAAGTGTGTAGAAATGGATGAGGCGTGGTCAAACATGTGGGAATATTTGTAAACAAATAGGGATGAAGGATCTAGAGGTCCAAATAAGTTTGACTTCATACAAGACTGCATCATTTGTTAATATATAATTGTATTAATCCATTCTCTCAAAATAAATGCAAAACTAAATAATAAGAACTAACAGGAATATACAAATTTTACCATTGTAACACAAATATTTTACTCAAAATTATGAAATGTTACTACTTTTAATATTTTTATCTATTATAGATAGCAATAAATTTCCTTTTCTCGTAAATGTTAGTTATTTAAGAATATATTATTAAATATTGTTTAAAAACACCGATGATAATATTTTTTACAAATAATTTAGTAGATTTTGCAAAACACTTCCAGGCTTAGAGAACCTAGATTTGCAAAACAATTGAGTAAAACTGAGACCATATAAAAAGAGTCTTACAATGCATGAAAAACTTGCCTTTTGTGACAGACTAAAATTGCAGGGATGGTTTGCGAAAATTAAATTTTTTATTTCGTAACAGAAACTGACAAGCTTATCTGATAATGGTTTGTTGTCTTCTATGATCTTTTTCCAATAATTTGTATGATTAGTTGTATGTCTGATGTTAAGCAACCTGTGTCAATGCTTTTTGTCTACTGCACCAGCCCATGTTGTATATGATAAAATTTGATTATACTAAAATATTACATTTGAAATTCTCCGCATGTTCATGCTCTTGGAGTTTTCAGAATAATAGAATTTTGCTTGGATATCCTCAAAATCTGATTTAAAACATATGACAGCAATAATCTGCCGCAACAATATACTTCTAACTTTATGGCTTGAAAAGTTAGCTTGACAATCTACACCTTTATGCAGAGCTTAAAATATTTCTTACCTGTACTTGTTTAAAAAAAATATTATTTCATAACCACACCTTTATGAGGATACACCTTCACATAAGACTAGTTCACGGCCATTAAAATGTGAGTGGCATCTTCCTATAAGTTCAAAATCTCATCTATCAGCGGCCAACTCATAATATTTAACATTTTGTAATTATCTTATTTTGGGAAGGCTGTTTTCCAACTATTTTTAAATATCACTCAGTTCAACCCTTAAAGTTAAATTTTGGCTAATAAAAGTAGGACAATTACTTACCACTTTTTAATAGAGATGAGATATAAAATTGTTATTGATGTTTGATCCTTCAAAAATGTGATGTTTTATTTTCTTTAACATTATACTATAGTTTTATTACATTAAAAAAAATCAACTATAAAAATGGACAAATTTATCTTCAAAACAAATATAAATTTTGCAATAAAACAAATTTTATATATCTATAAAAGAAAATAATTAATTACTTTGAGAGGCCTTCTACAATTGCAGCAGGTTGGAGATTGGAGACGTGGTAATAGATTTAAAAAATATATGCGGAGAGATATCTATCTTGAGGCGCCTATTTTTTAATCACTAATCCTAACATTAACCACTTCGAAAAGGATATCTCTGAACGTACTTTAAATATATTTTTTAAATATAGATGTGCTAGTTATGCCTGGAAGACTTCTACAATTACAACGGGATGGAGATTCCAGACATGATAATAGATTTTGCAGTCAATCAAACTTCCTTCTTTGATCATTTTATTCTCAGCATTCTGAAGATGGGTCAGCTAAACGTACTCACTGGAAGCCAAGGAGAAATCCCCAAGAATTGTGAGGTTCCAAACCTCAACTTCTTCATCTTTCTTTATCCTCAATCCTGAAATTTCTTCATCTTCTTACTCCACATAAATCATTCGAAGAAGAAGAAGCCGCCGCCGCCTTCACCTATTCAAACAAATGAGTCTCATAAAATGTCTTTATGTGGAATCCACCATTAAGGTAGACAGATGCTGTCTTCAGCATAATTATCGGTCCTTTAAAGGATTGGGTGACATATAATACATGTTATTGGAATAAACTAGTGAACTCATTTGATGGGATTTCAAATCATGCTTTAAGAAGTGACAAAAGCCTTTGATTTAAAATTATGTAAGTTTTATGGAGTAGTTGATTTGGGGTATGTTTTTAAACACTCTTCTATTTAAATATCATCCACTTCAATGGTCAAACAATCAATAACAATTTTACACCTCATTCACAATAAAAAATGTTAAAATATTTATCCTATTTTTATTGGCCAAAATTTACCTTTTTGATGATATTTAAAAAGAGCCCTTTCTAAATATTATAATTTAAATTTAAAATTTTTATGATGAGATCTATTTGGAAATAGTGAATGTAAATAATTTTTTGAGTAAGGTACTTATTTTTGGAGGCTTGAAAATTGTAATGGTGACATTTGTATGATCATGCTAATTTGTATTTAGTTTTGGACTCTTTTTTATGAAATAATTTAATACAATTATATATCAACTAGCATATTATATTTTAAAAAATATATTTGAAGTATGCTAAGAGATATCCTTCCTTATTCCACTTATTTATGGTTACAACTTTTTTAATCAATTTAGTATATATAAGTGGAATAAGCACCTTAAGAAGGATATCTCTCAAAGGAGTTTAGATATATTTTTTAAAATATAGATATGCTAGTTATACTATGGTGTGAGGATGGAATAGAAGATAAATCACAATGTATACCCAAATCCTAAGCAAAAGATAAGAGCATATAAAGATAAAATCCTAAAAAAAACTAGAAATAAATAATAATTTAAAATTATATTAGATTTGAAAACTCTATTGATTAAAAAACCCTAAATAAAAACTAGGTCAAGTAGGAAGGATCTGGTTCACCAAAATATAAAAGGAAAAAATATTTCATTAAGTGTAGTCTAGGCTAAATCAATAACATGCATATACATAAGCACAATTAATCTAGACTAATAAATGGTAAATATTTGTAGGTGATGTTTTCTAAATACTGCAACAATTAAATTTTATGGAAAATAAATAGAAAATAATGGTATTTATGTCTATGACCAAAGATTGAATGATCCATGTAAAGACTTTGGGATCTAGACTATCTTGGGATCAAGAACAAAATATCTCAATCTATCATTTGCCCTGAGATTAAAATATCTCAATCTATCATTTGCCCTGAGATTAAAATATTGTGTTTTCTCTGTGTAGGGTCAAGTCTAGGGATCAAGGTGAAGTTTGCAATTGTAGAAATGTCTTGTACCTACAAACTTGATTTTGTAATAAATAAAACTCTACTTTTCATTTCACCTAATTCTCTTTTGTTCCTTTGTCTTTTCTAGTATCTAAATGTTGGCAATATTTAGAAATACCTTAGAAGGGCTATTGTTATGTGATAAGGAGACATGTTTTGCTAGGTTAACTTATAGAAATTTGTGTGTACAAGAATGAAAAGAACACTCTTTATATATGCATATGCTCCTAGAATGCTAGTGTAGATCTAGATTCCTTTTAGTGTACAAATCAAAGTGATGTCATGCAGATGATATGTGAATATAGCTCAAAATATGTTGATGATTAAATGAATGCACTGAATGCATTTAAATATAAAGAAATAGCAATAAATCATACAAATTTGTGTTAGTCTGCCCTTGGAGGGAAAAGTATGTGTAGAAGTCAACCATTTTTTTTTTTGATGAAGGGGCCCAGCAGGGGCACAAAGCCCACGAGCACAACTCTTTAGCTAAGAGCCAAGGACTGAGGGGTATCCATTCCGCCAAATTCTCCCGGGGCAGACCTCATCCCTTATGATGTCGGGGCCTTGCACTCAACAAGACTTGAAAGTCAACTAAATTTTGAACCTGAAAACATTGTATCTGGAAGTTTGGAGTCGACCTTGTGACCATGGACTTGACCAGAGACATAAAAGAGGGGCTGATCAAGGTGGATAATGTGACACCTGGGAAGTTAAACTAGACATTGTTGTTTCTAAGGAAAGTGACTGCGAAAAGCAGATGGGTCTGGACCTTTCTCACAATCAGCTCACCAGAGCCACTCTTGGAAGCTGCAGCGTCTTGGTCACATCAGGCTTATGGACCCAACTATGGAGATCGGTAGTATTCAAATTTGGTTTTTCTTGAGCTGGGAAGCAATCGATTTTCAGGAACCATTCCGTCGGAGAATCCATATTGTTCTCAAGTTCAGATGCTGGATCTTCACAACCATGGGCTCTTAGGTGGCTTGCCCTTTAAAATGGGATTATTAGCCGGTTTACCGAAATTTAAAATTTGGGTGTGCATTACAATCGTAGGAAAATGGTTTGGTTGGTTTTTCAATGTACGCTTTGGTTATCTCTTTTAAAAATGGATACTGTTATTTAGTTTAAGGTTGGGTTGGTTAGTTTTTTGTTTTTGTTTTTAAATAAATTTAATATTAAAAGAATGGTTTGAAGTAATCCTATATAGATAAATAAGGAAATTTTGTGTGAAGTTTAGTTTGTATTATAATTTTTCATCTATTTTCATATAGCTACATTTTTATGTATTTGATATTATCTTATTTATTTTTACACATTTTTATATACAATTAATATTTATTGTATCTCTTATGTTTGAACATTTATTTTCCACTTTGATCTTATCATTCCTTTGTTCCAAGTCAATTTTGTGGGCACAAGATTGATCTCACACACAATGGATCTAACTCTCGAAAATTTAAAATTCAAATTCGAAATTTGGTTAACTCCTTCAAATTCTTTTCCCACCATAAGCCCTCTTGGTAAACATTTGTCATGATTTATTTCTATGTATTTGTATTGAATTCAATGTGCATTCATTTATCATAGGGCACCAAAGACAAATCATTAGCATATCTTAAGGATAATCATGCTTGGAACACTTGAATTGGAGCCCTAAAATGAATCTAAGCTTGTGTCACCATTCTAGAGCATTTGCATGTTTGAAGATTGCTATTCTCGACCATTTCCACAATTATAAAATTGGTCCTATCAAAGGATTTGACCTCAAAGACTATGACTCTTACACTCAATGATATCCTCTAAGTGTTTCTAAACATTGGAAATCCTTGACAATCAGAGAAGAGCAATGACTTGTGTGAATTAGAAAGAAAGCACACATAATTAGTCAAATCAAATCCATGTGCTTTAGGATAGATCTATGATTGCACAATTGAACTAGACCCATATATTTGACCCACAACAAACATCAAAGTTATTCATCTTCATCATTTATAGAGCTAAGTACATTGTTATCCATCACATTTAATTGTACAATTATCACTCCCACAATTACCATTTATAATTAAATATGCTAAATTGTATATATTTTATTAAATTTAATCTAAAATACTAAATTGGATGCATTTTTCATTGAGAAATATCCTTCTCAAGGCACCTATTCCACTTATATATGCTAAATTGATTAAAAAAATTGTAACCATAAATAAGTGGAATAGGCGTCTCGAGAAGGATATCTCTCGGCATACTTTAGATATATTTTTTAAAATATAAATATGCAAAATACCATTACAATTTTCAAGCCTCCAAAATTAAGTACCTTACTCAAAAATTATAAAAGTTTAACTTGAAAATTGTGTTATATAGAGTTTTAAAGAAATGGTTTTGTTTTACAGCAAGATGAAATTTATTTACATTCACAATTTCGAAATAGATCTCATCCTAAACATTTTAAATTTAAATTATAATGTTTAGAAACATACCCACAATCAACTACTCTCCATAGAACTTATATAATTATAAATCCACTTTATATATTATTTGCAAAGGCTTTTGCTGCTTCTTAAAGCATGATTTGAAATCCCATTAAATGAGTTAACGCTTGATTATTCCAATAACATGTATTATATGACCCAATCCTTTAAAGGACCGATAATTACGTTGAAGATAGCATCTGTCTACCTTAATGGTGGACTCCACGTAAAGACATGTTATGAGACACATTTGTTTGAATAAGAGAAGGCTGCTGCTTATTCTTCCAATGATTTATGTGGAGTAAGAAAATAAGGAAATTTTAGGATTGAAGATAAAGTAAGCTGAAGAAGTTGGGTTTGGAACCTCACAATTCTTGTGGATTTCTCCTTGGCTTCCAGTGAAGATGTCTAGCTGACCCATCTTTAGAATGCTGAGAACAAACTGATCAAAGAAGGAAGTTTGATTGACTACAAAAACTATTACCATGTCTGGGGTTTGACTTTTTGAGTAGAGAGTTTGGTCAAATGTGAAGAGCTTTTGTCTATTCAGAAGGTTGACGTAATACTTGTCAAACACATTTGGGGAGCGAAGATCTAAATTGGTGGTGTCGACTGTTGTGTGTGTTAAATTTATCATTGTTTTTAGAAGTTGGAGATTGTTTCTCTCTACGTCAAGGTGAGCCATAGCACGATGATAGTTCTTTCTTTCTCTCATAATTTTATTCCATTTAGCTTTATTTTTTATGTTTGTGAGGGGAACCGTAGTGTCTTCTAACATGGTATTCTTTTCTTCCTTTGTTTCAGGAACATTAGAAGAAATAGGAGGAACCACCAAAGGATGGGAGACCATGGAGGGAGGGTTTCTTAATGTGGGCTGCTCTTCCTTCTCAACTTGTGAAATAGGTGGAAGTACTTGAGCATCCTCAAGTGGTCGAGAAACCTTAGGAAATAGTACACATGCAACCGATTGATTTCCACTAGTCTCCGCGGAGGCAGGTGTGACAAAAGTAATAATGCAATTGCGAGGAGGTCTATTTTGTGCTCAGAGGTTGCCTTGTTGCCCTTGAAGGGATAGTGAAGGGGGAACCTCGGCATATCTACCAGATGCTTGGGGATGGGGAAGAGCCTTTGATTTGGGCTTAACTTCATTCACCACTTGTGGAATAGGAGAAACTATTGTCGTAGCCTCAGAAGATCGAGGAGGTTCAAGGACATTAGAAGGAGGAATGTTACTAAGTGATAACTCTGCTATTTTCTTTGCTTTAAACTTTTGATATAACAAGAAGAATAAATCCTCTCTAGCTCAAGTGACTCCAACTGGTTGTGGCCAGAAGTAGTCAAGTGTAAAATATCCATGTCGACCAACAGGTAGGTACCAACTGTGATGTACAACATGCACACATCCTTCAAATGGAAACTTTAAGCACTTATGAACCATAGAGGGGACTGCCTTCATGGAGTAGAGCTATGGGTGACCCAACTTCACATGAAATAAGTCTAATATAGGAATGATGACAAAATTAACATCCAAGGTTCTTAGCCCAACTTTGACTTCAAGAGTTAAGGCACCAAGAGTTGGAAGGATAGACCCATCATGTGCTCTAATTGCCATCTCTGATACATCATAGGTATCTTGATGTAAACCATACATGTAGAGAAACTCTTCAGTTACTACATTTACCATGTAAATAGGATCTATCATTGCATCTCAAATGGGTTTATCATTGATTTGAATAGTAATGTAAAGAGGTCCGTCAGGAGCTTTAATAGTAGCATCATGTGGAGTAAAAGATATAGCAAGTTCTGATTCCACTCACTCTTTGTGAGGGTGAGCATCCACCATGCAAATATCGCCTTCATAATCTTGTTCTTGAGATAGATCTACAACATTAGATTCATGATGAGGTAAATGGTCAATATATATTAGAAGATTTTGATTAGGAGCTACCACCAATTTATTCCCTTTATCATTCATACCAGCAACATGGATGACATTGGAATCAGTGAGGTCTTGAACTTAATGTTTAAGACTTATACATCTTTCAGTGTCATGGCCAGTGGAGCGGTGAAATTAACAAAAGGCCTTCAAATCAAAGGAATATACTTGCATCTTACTTGGATCCAAAGGTGTAACAAGTGGAAGATTGATTAGATTGTTGTTCAAAAGTTGTGTCATTATATAGTAGAGAGACTCTGATAATGGCATGAAGTGTCTTGTTTTCGGTTTCAATTTATATGGGGTAGGAGTAGGAGATGACACTACCACCACATGTTTTCTTATGTTACTAGATGAAGTTGCATTTATCTTGATGAAATTTTTGTTGTGTCTTTTGAATGAATGATTGTGAGAGGCTTCAAATTGATCAACTAGAGTCGATGAGGGATTATTCTCATACTGACTAACTGGAAGTTGGTAATCATAGAGAGCCATGTAAAGATGAGTGAAAGAATCATATCGCATTAACAATATCTTATCACGGATGTGAGGTTGTAAGTTTCTAATAAAGATTCTTTGTACATCAACATCTAGAACAAAATATTGAACTTGTGAAAAGAGGCTTGATAATGGGGCCCATAAAATATGTTATTTTTTCTTTCATTTCAAATTATGCTGAAAGCTGAGACTTCAAATCAGAAATCAAATTCTTACCATTCCCAATGAGCAACATATCATCAACATACAATTCAATAATGAGAATGCAATCATTGTCAACCTTGTCAACAATGATTCAATTTTGATCTCAGAAATCCCAAACTCAACACAAAGGCATCAAATTTCTAGTACCACATCCTAGGAGACTATTTCAAGCCAGACAAAGACTTTTTCAACTTGCAAATGAAATGTTCCTTACCTTTCTTAATGTAGTGCTTAGTCTATGACATATAAATTAAATCCTCCTCCAAATCACCATGAATGAATGTTGCCTTCACATGATGTAGAAAGTGATAGAAAAAATGTAATGGATGTCAGCTTTGCAACGGGAGAGAAAATATCACCATAATCTATTCCCTCAACCTGGGAATAACCCTTCACGACTAACCTTGCCTTAAACTTCTCAACACTGCCATTTGAACCAAACTTCTTCTTGAAAACCCATTTGTATCCAATAGGTTTATGTCCAAGCAAGGGCACCAAATCCCAAGTATTATTTTTCTTCAAGGTATCCATCTCTTCTTCCATGGCCTCTTTTCAGGAGTTTGTATCACTCATACCTATAGCCTCCCTTACGGTCCTCAGCTCATCAGTGTTAGAAATCAAAGAAAAAATACAATTGGAATCATGCAATGAATAACCAAACCTATCAGGTTGCCACCTTATCCACATGGACCTCCTCAAAAGTTGAGGTTGAGGTTCATCTTCTTCTAAACTTTCAGAGCTGCTAGAGCTCTCCTCATCATCAGGTCCAACAAGTGTTTTCAATTCAACCTTCTCAGGGGTGGAAGGAAGTTGAACCACATCCTCTTTCTTCTCTTTTTTCTCTAGCTATAGAACAACAGAAGAATTGAGCTCTTTGAAGATTACGCTTCTGCTATATAGAACTCTCTTAGCCACTAGATCCCAAAACTTGTACCCTTTCACACTGAAGATACACTTCACAGCCTTGTTCTCCAACTTAGACCTCTTCTCCTTAGGCACATGTGCATATGCCTCACAACCAAATACTCAAATGTGTTTCAATGAAGGATTTTTACTAGACCACACCTCCATAGGTGTCTTATCAACAAGCACCGATGTAGGAAGCCTATTAACTAGGTAACAAGTGGTAGCAATAGCTTCAGCCCAAAATTTTTGTTCAAGGCTAGCCCCACTTAGCAGACTCCTAGCCATCTCCATCAACTTTCTATTCATCCTCTTTGCAACTCCATTCTACTGAGGGGTATGTGGAGTTGCCTTTTGCCTCTAAATCCCATGGTCTTTACAGAACTTGTCAAAATATGCATAACAAAACTCACCACTATTGTCAGTCCTCGAACACATAATCTTTCTATCCTTCTGATTCTCTACAAGAGATTTGAACTCTTTGAATCTACTAAAGAATTTAGATTTTCTTCTAAGAAAATGCACCCATGATTGTCCTTCTACTATAATCATCAATGAATGAAAGAAAGTAATTTTTTTTTAAAATCGAAGGAACAATAACAAGACCAAACACATCGGAATGAATCAAGTCCAACACCTCAGAAGATTTGTGAGAACTGGAATAAAACTAAACACTATTTTGTTTTTCAGAAAGGCAATGTTTAAAAAAATCAAACTCAAGGTTATAGTCATTCATACCCTCAATGAAGTTTTTATTTTTCAGGGTCCTCAAACCCTTGTCACCAATGTGACCAAGCCTTTGGTGCCATAACATTGTCTTCTTAGCAGGAAGTTTTATCTCCATATAATGAGTACCCTTAGGTACCCAAAAAGCATGTGACCGTCAGAAGTAGGTGCAATGTAGTCTTGTTTGTTGCTGGTTCCAATGGTGAGGATGAAGACTCTGAAGTTGTCTTCTTTGAAACAGAGGCACTATTGCACTGAACTACACATGCATTAAGTTGAAATAGAGTGCTAATTCAAACACCCTTAGCTAGCACCATAGCTCCTCTAGTCATCTTGCATCCTCCATTCAAGAAAATAACCTACACATTACATCATTCAACTTACTTACAGATAACAGGTTCCATGCCAAACCAAGGATATGTAAAACACCATTGATCCCTTTCAGTCGTTCATCAGGGAATCGAATAAACACTCTTCCATGACCAACAATCTTCAGGTGAGAATCATCACCCAATTACACCATTCCACCATCATATTCTTCATACTTAGTGTACCAACCCTAATATGAGGTCATGTGTAAAGATACACCAAAGTCAATAAGCCACACATCCTTAGATGCATGAGTTACCAAGGTAGCAACAACCACTTCTACTTCATCCTGAGAAGACTTGTCAAAATCTGAATCATAGTTCTTCTTCTTTTTCTTCTTCTCCTCCTTGCACTCCTTGCGGAAGTGGCCAGGTTTTCTGCAGTTCCAACACAGAGCCTTGGACTTTCCAAGAGACTTGGATCTCCCATGGGATTTGGATCTTCCTTTTTCTTCCTTCTTCTTATCCTTTTTCTTTCCCTTCTGTTTAGATCTACCACGAACTGCAAGAGCCTCCTTAGCTGATTTGAAAGATTTTCTCATCATCTCTTCAGACAAAAATGATGTAACCACTTCATCCATCTTGAAGGTGGTAGTGGTAATCCCAATGACCTTAACAAGTTGGTCCCACAAATCTAGTAAGGAACACAGTAATGTCATACATTGATCCTCCTCCATCTTCACAGCAACAGAGGACAACTGAGAAAAAGGCATATTGAATTTATTCAGGTGATCAGGGATAAATCCTCCATCTCCCATCCTTAGAGAAGACAATTTCTTTCACAAGAATAACTTATTCGTGCGAGGGATTTAGCCTAATAAACAGCTCCAAGTTTCTTCCAAAGATCTTTTGTAGTCTTCTCTTCATGGATATTCAAGAGCACTGAATCAGCCAAACAGAGTCTTATCAGACTCTTAGCCTTCTGATCCATCATATCCCAATCTTCTTGCTTCATGTTTGATGGCATGGTTTGGAATACTACGAGCCATAGATCTCTATCCACCAATAAGTCCTCCATCTTGACTTTCCACAACTCAAAGTTGCCTCCATTAAACTTCTCAATCTCAAACCTCCCAGATGTGCTTGCCATCTCTTTCCTGCAACAAAGATTTCAAAATGCTAGGAGTTAACATGAGGTCCCAATAATAACAGTCAGGTAGATATAGACAAACAAGAACAAAGGACGACCAAACGCCAATACAACACATGGCAATAACATAAACAACACAACACAACTTATCTTAACTGAACTTCCAGAGGCAACACATAACGAATGGGGAGAGTACAACTAGGGAATGCTAGGCTGCAGTAGGGAGAAGTGTCATCACATGGCTTGTCATGGGTTGTCCTGGTAAGCCTTCCTAGGCCCCAGCCCCCATCTTGGGTTGTCCTGGTAGCCTCTCCCGACTCCCGGCCCCCATACAACGCTCATGCGGAAATCAACATACCTTTCATGAGGACAAAGGTAGTTGATCTTGCCATTCCAGGCCTTCTCATCTCATCTCAAGCCTAAACAAGCACTTGAGCCATGAGTGAGGCATCCACTTATCTTGTTTAGTGTGTTTAACTACCCAACCCCCTAATTCATTATTTAGGTTATCACTTGATTAATCTACTTCCAACGGGTTATCCTGACTGCCTCTTTGGACGCCGGCCCCACGTTGAAAGCCACTCCCCCTACCTGCATCTAGAAGACCCTACTCAACAACATAGCAAACATCATCATGACAACGATGATACATAAACCATGCAAGGCATTAACCATCTTACATAACCATTATTCTGATATGAACATATACATGTAATAATGCAAGGCATTCACCTTCTTGCATCTCATCTCAATTACAAGGACATATTCTTAATACATTTTCCATGACTTCCAATGAAGTAACTCATAAGAAAAATACTTTTTCACGAATACCGACGTCTCCCCATTGTCTAATCCAACACAACATCCCAAACAAACAAATAAATCACAACATTCATGAAGAGCCTTTCTACACATCAAGATGCATTTAGAATATTTACAATCTCTCACAACACCATAACCAAATTCCTTATACATGACAAAAGGCGACATGACTTCAATAACTCAGGACACTTATCAACACATTACATGAAGTCGAAACACAACAACCTTAGCCTCTGGAAATGAACCCTTGTCAACTTACACTTTGACCATTTCAAACAATATCAATTCACACTGACTAATTATCTAATACCTTTAATCAAATTTCGAATACAATAATCATATACCTATCCTTAATCCATTATCTTAACAAAATGAAGAAACCATATTAAAACCAATGTCAATCTAAATTAAATTTCATTAACCATAATATATAATCACAACGATTCTCTTTTAATCAAATAAATAATGGCAACATTATTCTAAATCCCCAATTTTCTTTGGCTTATAAACAATCAACCATACTTTTGAAATAATAATAATAATAATAATAATAATAATAATAATAATAATAATATATCAACTAATTATCTAATTCAATCCCTCTTCAAAATATAATATATCAATGATCTAAACAATTACCATGAACAAAGAATCAATATAACCTTCTTGTAATGGCAACTCTACAATATCTCTGCCAAACATCTAAATTCTAGAACATCTCAAAAACATAAAAGCACTCACCCAAAACAATATCAATTTAAACATTCTATATATTACGTATAGACCTAAGACAAATACTAGCTTATTTGAGGCATTACTCCTTTTCCTAAATTTACTAAAATATAAATAGAAAGAATCAAGTTAAATATAGACTTCCTAAAACAAATTCAAATTGATGCCCTTTAAGGAAGAATGGAATGCAGATTTATGATTTCTAATTATAATTTGTTGCCTCCATCATGCAATGATTAGTTAAGAATTTCTAAATATAAGTCTATTTTTCTGAAATGATAAGGAGATCATGAGAATGAGTCAACGCCTAATAGATTATTAAGAACCTTCTAAACTTTACACCACGCTACTATAGGCAAATAAAATATAAACTTCTGAGAATACAAGGAATTCTTCATAATTTTTAGCTAAAGATAATATAATACTTAAATGTATAATTCAGTTAAGACTTGTTCAATGCCTCAGATATAAATTCTTAACATAACCTATGGCTAGCCTATTCTATGCCATGACTTGCATAATGCAACTGCAACATATTTAAATACCATAAAGGTATATGGCTAGCATATTATATACAATAACTATCCTAATACAAATGCTATAGGTATAAACACAACAATAGATACATGACTGGCATATGGCTAACGGAAAACAATGCACAAGTATAAATATAAATTAGAGAGTCAGCTAGCATGATACTGCAGATACAATGCAAGCTTTATATCTACAACTACAGATTTGTCCTCTACTGCTAGATTTGTCCTTGCACAAAGACTGCTCCTAGTCTTATTACTAACAGTTTGTGGTGCTTTTAGTGAATGTAATTGAGTGAGACATTTGTAGTGCATTAAGCTACTGATAAGAATGAAATGCGTACCTTGAATAATCGTGACAAAACAATATTTCTCATGACACGGAGGAAGGATAATCTTGTTGACCGATGAATAATATTAAGACTGCTATGGAGGCTGTGTGGAAGCCATTCTCATCCAGTCTGCGGCGTTGAGCTCTTGTTATACCATTGACGGTGCCGATGGGCGCATCAAGGAAGTAATCCACATAGGAAGTTCTACTTGTGTTGCAAATGAGCTTCCTTTGTAACACCTTTGTATCAGCCATGATGTGACCTCCTTTCAAACCCACCTTGTTTGTGATTTCCAACTTATCCTTGTTGGATAAATGTAAGCATTCTTTATCCATCTGAAGCATGTATCGTGCTGATTCAAGATCATTTTCAAATTGAGCAGCGACTTGATTGGATTTGTCCTCATCTAGACTTGGAGTTTGTCGAATAGTAACTGCAACAATATTGACATCCTCCACCTGCTTTACAGAACTTTCCATCTCATTTTCAATATATTGATATTCCGCCCCTTCTGAATTCTCATCAGTCATACCATATATATTCACAGGTGGACTACTGCCCAAGACAATACATGGGAACGTCTGACAAGCTTGGACCAATTCAGAGTTATCCACTGAAGATGGTGTTCTGGTTACTTCATGTTCATGACATCCATGAACTCTGTTTGGTAAGCTAGTTGCAAAACCTGATATATCTTCATTCCTCGAAGAGCGTTGGAGACTGAGGGTAGACTCTATTAAAGCTCTTTCATGTGCAAACAATGCATGCATACTCTCAAATCCCATAAGAAGTGCTATCTTGTTGAGGACCTTAAAATGGCATTGAATGCTTGCTTGAGAGTATGCTTCAAAACCAAAGCAGAACATAAAGGTAAAATCTTTGACGAAAGAAAGTCGCTGAACCTCATGGTTTTCCCTTAAGTATGACAACTATCGTCACCAGGACTTCTTTGCTTCAATGCAATGAAAATCGGCATACACAAGTCTCGCATACGAGTACCACTCACATAAAAATATGACACACATAATACACAAAGAGACCAAAAGTGCAAAATACAACCAACTGTAAAAGCTATTTGATCAATTCGCTACACTGAATCTGGGATGCTAGCATATTTTAATAGTTAAGTTTTCAATTTTTAAATTAGATGCTAGGACTGAGTGAGGAATCTCACCTAAGCCTTGATGAACACATCATCAATTTCTTATGTCTCATATGAATATGCTGCAATTATTGTCTTTAATTTCATAATATAAATATATATATTCTAAACTCAAGAAAATATATATATCTTATTCCCTCTTGATGCTGGTATGCTTAGTTATGTACTTCACTTTAGAATATATATACTCTTAATTTTAGTAAAGTATTTTATTCTCCTTTATCCTTTTCCTGTTGAATGATGATCGATGGTGATCTAACTTCCATTGCATTTATGTTTTGTGTTTTTTTATTCTGATGAGATATCTTCACAATGCCCACCAATATTATCTTTATATCTTGATCGGTGCCTTTTCATCAATAGTCACCACTTTATATGGTGATCGCTGACCTATTTGTTCATTCACTGCTTAGTTAATATTATTTAATAATAATCACTCCTTTATTAGAGTGTCTACTCTCATATTCGCTGCTTGTAAGGAATATTAATAGTTACTTAACAATTACTACTTTATTCTCTTATATGAGATATTTGCTACCAAAAGTCAAGTCTTATATTATATATATAAATATGTTTATAATGTTATAATAATATTTATTTATATAAGAATATATATATAGTTAAATTATAATATTGGATATTTAGTATTTATGCTTATTTATATATTTATAATATAAAATAGTCATAATGATGTTATATTTATATATTATATATTATATAATAATACTTAAATCAATAATACAATAAATATATTGTATTTTCATAATATTTATTATATATGTTGATTAAATATATTTGACCAAAGCGATTTCTCTGTCCATGATGCTTAAATCTTTAATTTAAACAATGCCCTAATATGGGGACATGACAGCCCTCCCCACTCAAAATTGCTTGTCCTCAAGCAATCCCAATGAATTACCTTATATTTTAACACTTACCCTTAATGTGGAATAGTTGTTTTTCAGAGTGATTAGAGTTTACTTCTTTTGCCTGACTATTACTTAGGTTTTGAAGTAGAGCTTGGTTGGTTTTCTCATTCTGTTCTATTAATGCTTAGGTTTTCTTATCACTACTTTCCATGAAGGCCCTAAGTTCATCTTTGAGTGGGTCTTCCATGAGGTTATTTCCTAGGGTACTATTCCTAGAGCCTCTTTGGTGACAGGTTTGCATATTTCCCACAGGATGGCACGAAAGATGCTCTGATACCACTATAATGTCCCTTACCTGGTTTGCCCTAGAATTCGTTTGTGGATTTTATTTTCTTTAAATATTCTTTTGGAATCATCCCTGTAACAGTATATATATGTACAAATCCATATTGCCATACGTCAGTTCTAATATCAATTTCCCAACAATTCAACATAATCAACTTACAAATGAAAACACATAAGAAAGAAGTCACTCAGCATCCCAGGAAGAAGTCATAAATCCTTAGTGGCCTAAGGCCTACCACAGTCCTATTGCCCGAACCCTTGACGAGGGCCTATGGGGGCTGGTCCTTTTGCCGAATCCCTTGTCCGAGCCTATGGGGGCATATTCCAATGTGGGACCCCCATCCCTCCATGGTCCAAACCTTTGACTCAGGCCTACGGGAGCATAATGTCCAAACCCTTGTCTCAGGCCTATGGGGACGGAACCTTAGATGGGGTTTATAGGCAATCTACTAAGACTTATGCATTCACCCCTCCTGGCTAAATCACAAACAAAATATATGCAGTTTCCACACAGTTCCAATTTATACAATTTGCCTTTAGCACTAGGAAATGAATCATATAGTAGTATATGAAGCAACATACGATATATCAGAGTGCAAACAGTTTCTAGCCAGTTTCAAATATACAGTTATTCTTTTATCTATTTTCATTCTGCTTCTATTATGCTATAAGAGATTCAAACAAAAATGTAGATGACAGGACAAAAACAATAATCAGAGAAGTTATATTTATTCATAGTCATCCTTCTTATAGTTTTCTAGTTTTATGGCTTCATTCTGATACAAACTACTGTACAATATAACAACCATCAGTTATATACACCTACAAATGGAAATTAGTACCTAGACATATCATAATGATCTACAGTTATTATCCTAATGAAAGTCACAATTGCCATGACACAATTCCCTTATTTCCTAGTCCCAATTTCCTCACAGCGGAATGAATTAAACCATGTCAAGGATAGGTTTATGCATTTTAAATGAGAAAGACAAAGCATATGAATTAATAGTATTGTTGAATAGAGGGAACTAGATGCTAGGACTGAGTGAGGAATCTCACCTGACCCTTGATGAACACATCATCAATTTCTTATGTCTCATATGAATATGCTGCAATTATTGTCTTTAATTTCATAATATAAATATATATATTCTAAACTCAAGAAAATATATATATCTTATTCCCTCTTGATGCTGGTATGCTTAGTTATGTACTTCACTTTAGAATATATATACTCTTAATTTTAGTAAAGTATTTTATTCTCCTTTATCCTTTTCCTGTTGAATGATGATCGATGGTGATCTAACTTCCATTGCATTTATGTTTTGTGTTTTTTTATTCTGATGAGATATCATCACAATGCCCACCAATATTATCTTTATATCTTGATCGGTGCCTTTTCATCAATAGTCACCACTTTATATGGTGATCACTGACCTATTTGTTCATTCACTGCTTAGTTAATATTATTTAATAATAATCACTCCTTTATTAGAGTGTCTACTCTCATATTCGCTGCTTGTAAGGAATATTAATAGTTACTTAACAATTACTACTTTATTCTCTTATATGAGATATTTGCTGCCAAAAGTCAAGTCTTATATTATATATATAAATATGTTTATAATGTTATAATAATATTTATTTATATAAGAATATATATATAGTTAAATTATAATATTGGATATTTAATATTTATGCTTATTTATATATTTATAATATAAAATAGTCATAATGATGTTATATTTATATATTATATATTATATAATAATACTCAAATCAATAATACAATAAATATATTGTATTTTCATAATATTTATTATATATGTTGATTAAATATATTTGACCAAAGCGATTTCTCTGTCCATGATGTTTAAATCTTTAATTTAAACAATGCCCTAATATGGGGACATGACAAAAGCTTCTAGAGGTGGGCATCCAACTTGGCCTCATGGCCCATTTCCAATGCCTTTGGATACTTGTTCAACATGCACTTGACCTCCTTACATCTGTCATAACCTATAAGTTTGACTTTCCCAAGTTGGGGCGCTCCATCCAAGAATAGACTATGACATATGCTCTTACACATCTTACAGTTGTCATAGAATCTGTCATATATGACAACAAAGTTTACAATTGTAAAAGAATTTGTCATAACTGACTAATAATAGCATATGCCTCTTACAACTTGTCATAGTCAAACTTGGGTGCCTAGGATTGCCTTCTCACATGCAAAGATGCTTCATGACACTTGTCTTCACCTATCATAGGAATCTCTATTTCTGGCTCGTAGATGTCATAGATTCCGTCATATATCATAACCTCTTACACAAGCCACAAGATGCTGACACATGGCATATTAGTGCCACCTCAATGGGACGCCCACATTTTCAAGTGTGGACTTGTTCATTGAAGTCATCTTCCAAGTGGGATGACATCTCAACATGCCACCTCACACTAAATGACAAATTCGGATGAGCAAAACTAAATACAACATAGGGAAATGAATAGATACATAATCAAATAATAAATGCTAGGAAATTGCAAAGGTTGAGACACCTTAATTCTCAACAGATTGATCCTACAATTCTTGGTTATTTCTATGAGTGTGGATCTAATAAATGATCTAGACTATTGCACACTTTTACCTTCTAATTCACTAAATTCTCTAACTTTAGCTAATCATTAAAGACTGTTAGTATTTAGAAATACTTTAGGGAGGTTGTCAAATTGTTAGGGTCATGTTCTCCTAGGTCAACCTATTGGAAAGATGAGTTTTACAATCATGGAAATGATCGATTACATTAATCATGGAAACGCTTTATAGTGACGATACAAATTAGGTTCCTTTTAGTCTTCTAAATCAAAAGTTTCTTATCTGGTGGATGCTCCTTAAATGTAAATGATATATCCTTGGTATTTCATGATGAACAAATGCACATTGAATGCCTTTAAGTACCACTACATAGCAATAATCACACGGAATGTGGACCAAGTCAGCTTATGGTAGGAATAAAATAGGTGGGAGTTGGCAAATATTGAATTTGAATTTTTGAATTGTGGGGGTCAATTCTATAGGTGTGGGATCGATCTTGCATCACAATGTTGACTGAGGACATCAAAATGGTAATTATGATGCTGGGAATGAATGTGTAGACATAATGGGTGTATTAAATGCCACATGTGTGTGAAAGTGTGTAGAAATGGATGAGGCGTGGTCAGATATGTGGGAATATTTGTAAACAAATAGGGATGATGGATCTAGAGGTCCAAATAAGTTTGACTTCATACAAGACTGCATCATTTGTTATTATATAATTGTATTAATCCATTCTCTCAAAATAAACCCAAATCTAAATAATAAGAACTAACAGGAATATAAAATTTTTACCATTGTAACACAAATATATTACTCAAAATTATGAAATGTTACTACTTTTAATATTTTTATCTATTTTACCATTGTAACACAAATATATTACTCAAAATTATGAAATGTTAGTACTTTTAATATTTTTATCTATTATAGACAGCAATAAATTTCCTTTTCTGGTAAATGTTAGTTATTTAAGAATATATTATTAAATATTGTTTAAAAACACCGATGATAATGTTTTTTTACAAATAATTACGCCGAGAGGTGTTCTACACTCACAGCAAGGGCTAAAGATTCAGATTCTCATAAACAATTAAGATTCAAATTCCCATGTAATGTGTAAATAAATAAATTTGTGGAAGCCAAATGGATAGAAAAATAGAAAAACTTGGGCAGTTATGGAGTAAAATCTTTATCACATTAAACAAAAAATAAATAAATTTGTGGAAGCCAAATGGAAGAAAAATAGAAAAACTTTGGCAGTTATGAAGTGAAATCTTTATTATATATGAAGAATATGAAAAGTCTCGCAACATAGTCTTTTTAAATTAACTCATGTGAGCATATCAAATATTCTAACTACAAGTAATTTATAAATGCCAACAAATTGGAAGATATCTAGATATATTTTTTTAAATATAAATATACTAGTTTAGTAGATTTTGCAAAACACTTCCAGGGTTAGGGAACCTAGATTTGCAAAATAATTGAGTAAAACTGAGACCATATAAAGAGTCTTACAATGCATGAAAAGCTTGCCTTTTGTGACAGCCTAAAATTGCAGGGATGGTTTGCGAAAATTAAATTTTTTATTTCGTACCAGAAACTGACAAGCTTATCTGATAATGGTTTGTTGTCTTCTATGATCTTTTTCCAATAATTTTTATGATTAGTTGTATGTCTGATGTTAAGCAACCTGTGTCAGTGCTTTTTGTCTACTGCACCATCCCATGTTGTATATGATAAAATTTGATTATACTAAAATATTACATTTGAAATTCTCCGCATGTTCATGCTCTTGGAGTTTTCAGAATAATAGAATTTTGCTTGGATATCCTCAAAATCTGATTTAAAACATATGACAGGAATAATCTGCTGCAACAATATACTTCTAACTTTATGGCTTGATAAGTTAGCTTGACAATCTACACCTTTATGCAGAGCTTAAAATATTTCTTACCTGTACTTGTTTTAAAAAAATATTATTTCATAACCACACCTTTATGAGGATACACCTTCACATAAGACTCGTTCACGGCCATTAAAATATGAGTGGCACCTTCCTATAAGTTCAAAATCTCATCTATCAGCGGCCAACTCATAATATTCATAATATTTAACATTTTGTAATTATCTTATTTTGGGAAGGCTGTTTTCCAACTATTCTTAAATATCATTCAGTTCAACCGTTAAAGTTAAATTTTGGCTAATAAAACTAGGACAACTACTTACCACTTTTTAGCAGAGATGAGATATAAAACTAGTAAAAGCACCAAAGGTACTATCAAATGGCCAATAGGCATAAATATTTATAGGCCTATCTCTAAATAATATATACTAAGACCTCATTTCTACATTTATTTTTTAAACCATTTTATTATGGTGAGCTCAAAGATTTTTATATAAGTGTATCTTTCAAAAATTTACATCCTTATTGAAGTGTTTCCTTATAAACAAGGTTGTAGTCTCTTGAATGTCAACATTACCAGATTGGATGTTTATTTGTCAACTTTATGTGCCTATTTGAATTTTATCGTTTACTTTGTATATGTATGAAGTGTGTATTTGAACAAACTATGTGTGAAGTAATTGAAATTTGTGTGAAGAGTGTGTTTTAACTTTGGCATTCATTTTGTGTGTGTATGTACTTTTGCATATTTGAACTCGAGTGTCTACTTTGTGTGTGATAGAACTAACTATGTGCATGAAGCATGTTTGAACTTTCGCAGTGTTCACTTTCTATCTATGAAGTGTGAATTTTAACTTTGAGATTCATTTTGTGGGAATTGTTTGTCTAAAATTTAATTTTGGCATTCACTTTGTGTATTTAAACTTGACCATGTTTTATAACTTTGGCACACTTTATGTGTGTATTTGTAATTTAGCATGTTTAAAATTTAGTGTTGATACATGTTTGTACTAAATTTGTGTGAATGACGTATATTTGCACATTAGCATATTCACTTATAGTTTATGTAAATTGTGTGTGTGTGTGGGAAAGTTAATTTAGGCATTCGAGAATGATTCACACAAAAAGTCAAAGGGCAAGCGATTACCAAGCATCTATTACAGTCTCACAGCCATTAACCACAATCATATTTTCTAATTATGTGTTCTATATTTTTCACTTTTCAAATAAAAGAAGGGCCAAAAATATGTATAGTATATTTTGAATATTTTGTCTAAAAATTTGGTGATATTAACATTATCAATTTCCACATTTGCCCTAGTAGACATGTGTGCAAAATGTGGAAAACAAAAACATGGTATGTGAATTGTTATACATAATACATCAAAGAGATGTCATTTTATGGAATGCAACCATTAAATGAAATGCACAATATGGATTTGTTGGTAAACTTATAAGGATTTAGAAACTTTCAAGAAAATGCAATTGGCAGGTGTTTCTAAAATGGGATCTTTGGAAGAGGGTGTGGACATCCATCAAAGCATAATTGAAGGGGAATTTTTGTCAGATCAAAATGTGGAAGCATAGACAAAGCATGTGATCTGTTTGATTAAATGCCTCAAAGAAATGTGGTCTCTTGAAATTCAATGATTGCAGGATATGCACAAAATTGAATTTTTTAAAAGGTTTTAGAAACTTTATAGCAAAGATGGGACCTACTGACACATAGAGAAGCCCACTCTTCTTTCCATTCCATGAAACAACAAATGCACATACCTTGAATAATTTCCATCTCTTGGGCACTCCATCTGCCTTCACTACATGAACTCCACCTTCTTGACTGAAACTAGGATTGATGGCTCTCCATTAGGATTCTTGAACGGGGCAGAGGATGATTTATAGTTGTGGTTGTAATGCCCACTCAAGAAAATGTCAGAAAAAAATCAATAAATAAATAAATAGATTGAGAAAATAAGAAAGGTAATAAAAGAATATGAGAATATTCACTTTATCCAACTAAAAGAAGCTTCTAAATTAAACATAGGTATGATTATGTACATCATGTTTGAAATTTAAAAATACAATAGTTTCATAAAATGTTATGCACATTTATAGACATTGCCAAATAACTTATCCATTAGCAAAATAATAAGATGAAAGATGATTTCTTAGCTCGAGTAATCTACTCAACAGATGTGAACATTAGTTCCACAAGGTTCATCAATAAAGAAACATATTAGAGAGCAATATACTAGCCTAAGGCCCAAAAGGGCCCAACCATAGGGTCAAGAAAGATACAATAACTCATAAGGGATCTAGTTTATTGCATAATATTTTCTAGAGAGTACATGCAACCATTAAGTTTTTAAATAATATCTATAGGTTATAATAGGAAAATTAAAACATCTTAACCATTCTCTACGATTAAATGCATAAATTGCTAGAGAGGATAGAGTCTATCCACATTATGAAATTATCATCTTATAATCAAATTCAAAATAAAATAATATATATAACACTCTTCCTAAATATTACAAGATTTACATGTTTTACAAGATTGCATGCAAGGTCGAAAATCAATTAATGACTAAAGGAAGGTAATTAATTCCATACATGATGAAATCAAAGGTCAATCTAAAAGAAGTCATTAATTCCAAATTCAAATCAGATTCACACAACATGAAAAAACATATGTGGGCTTAACCATTAAAGATTAAATAATGCTTTTTCGAACAGTCCTGTCTCATGTCTCATCTCTCACCCCCTGTCTCATCTCTCACCTCAGCTTGGAATACAAACAATTTTATCAATCTAATATATATATGGATACTTACATTCACTTTTCTATTCAGATGATCAAAAATAAAATTTACCACTAAAGAAAAATCGACTTTCAAATATGAAGTGAACTTGTGAGTATGGGAGATAAAAGTCCAAGTCTAACCTTACTTCTAATTTTTATTCCCAACCCTAGTTAAAACTCTCAAGACATTCTAATCTAGACATTTTCCTTCCTTGGTTTTAATTCACAAATTCTCCCTATCAAAAAAACCATCGACGCAGTCAGAAAAAAACCATTTAAAATGAGACTTTGGTGTTAATGGCAGCGGTTTAAGTCTTGTTACTAAATTATAAATGCCATATTACAAAAGCTTCTAGTGGCCGACAAGAATTTCTGTCTCAATCTCCCCTTTGAAGCTTTCTCACTACAATTATTAATGTCTTTAGCTCCCAAAAATTCAGTTGATATACCTACTATGCCCCCTTACCTGTTTCCCTTCTTAAATAGAGTATAATCACTTCTTTTCTGAGAATTCGAGAGATTCATTCATCAAGTTATTCTGTTCTCAGTTACATTAAGCTTCTCTATCTCTTTCATTCTTTAGAATCGGTGTATAAACAGATGGAATTTCAGTATGAAGAAAGAATATGCAGTGTCCGAGATGTTTGTGCAGATTCGATGGTGGAATCGGATGATGAGGAGACTCTGTCATTCTGACATTTAAGATCAGCCTTCTGTGACATGCCCCTTTACCACAGCACAGGGACGGCGGCAGAATTAGAGAGCGCGTACAGAGTTTCGAACGCTGATTCTTCAGACCAACACAATTTCCACTTCGACTTGGCCTTTGGCCGCTCTAGTTCCATGGCATACTCTACTTCTTCTGCCGATGATATGTTCCACAATGGCCGCCTCCTTCCTCTCACTGATTGCACACTTCATTTGTCTTACAGCGACTCCAATTCGTTGGGGCAAAATGGGGTCCTGTTAAACCATTCAGATGAACAGGGAAGCAATTAAGTAGTCGTGGTCTCGAAACATAAAAGAATGAAAGATATTGAAGGTTACATTGATTGGGTTAGATCAATGAACAAATACCAAAAAAAAAAAAACAAGAGTAGCACAGGAAGACTATGATTAGGATTAAAATATCCTTGAGACTCGATGAGCAAGATAAACACAAACAGAGGCACATTCAAAGTGAAAGCTGTAGATAAAGAAGAACTTATAAATTACCAAGGATTTTAAACAAAACATTGCAGAAAATGCATTTACCAGTGCACTGTTCTATGTCTGAAACCTAGCAAGCCAACAAACGTAAATTGGTGGACTATTTATTTTACCGAAGTATATTTCAAGACAACTTTATGATTATGTAAGAATGGAAGAGCCACAAAACACAAAATCGTACTTACTTGAAAAATTCCTTGCAGAAGCAAGAGCATCACATCCCTCAAATTCTATTTTTTTTACCTCTTGGTAAGCACTGCCTTGATAAGATAGCTTCAATGGCTTCCCCACTTCCTCCATTTCTTGATCTTTTAAAACGGTTCAACATGACCTTTTTTCTTCCACTAAAAGAATGACTAAACAAGATGACCCTTCATATGCCACATAATGACAGGGTTGGTTCTTGTACGATGTGGTATTTTTTGGTTGTTTTAAACATTTATTTTATATGGACAACCAATTTTTTTTTGGATGTGTACACATATAGAACGGCCTATAGGCCAAATTATTATTGATGTTTGATCCTTCAAAACTGTGATGTTTTATTTTCTTTAACATTATATTATAGTTTTATTACATTAAAAAAAAAATCAACTATAAAAATGGGTAAATTTATCTTCAAAACAAATATAAATTTTGCAATAAAACAAATTTTATATATCTATAAAAGAAAATAGTTAATTACTTTGAGAGGCCTTTTACAATTGCAGCAGGGTGGAGATTGGAGACATGGTAATAGATTTAAAAAATATATCGAAAGTATGCCGAGAGAGATCTAACTTGAGGCGCCTATTTTTTAATCACTAATCCTAACATTAACCACCTCGAAAAGAATATCTCTGAACGTACTTTAGATATATATTTTAAATATAGACATGCTAGTTATGCCTAGAAGACTTCTTTCTACAATTACAGCTGGATGGAGATTCCAGACATGATAATAGATTTTGTAGTCAATCAAACTTCCTTCTTTGATCAGTTTGTTCTCAACATTCTGAAGATGGGTTAGCTAGACGTAGGAGAAATCCCCAAGAATTGTGAGGTTCCAAACCGCAACTTCTTCAGCTTTCTTTATCCTCAATCCTGAAATTTCTTCATCTTCTTAATCCACATAAATCATTCGAAGAAGAAGAAGCAGCTGCCGCCTTCACCTATTCAAACATATGTGTCTCATAACATGTCTTTACTTGGAATCCACCATTAACGTAGACAGATGCTGTCTTCAGCATAATTATCGGTCCTTTAAAGGATTGGGTGACATATAATACATGTTATTGGAATAAACTAGTTAACTCATTTGATGGGATTTCAAATCATGCTTTCAGAAGTGACAAAAGCCTTTGATTTAAAATTATATAAGTTTTATGGAGAGTAGTTGATTTGGGGTATGTTTCTAAACACTCTTCTATTTAAATATCATCCACTTCAATGGTCAAACAATCAATAACAATTTTACACCTCATTCACAATAAAAAATGTTAAAATATTTATCCTATTTTTATTGGCCAAAATTGACCTTTTTGATGATATTTAAAAAGAGCCCTTTCTAAATATTATAATTTAAATTTAAATTTTTTATGATGAGATCTATTTGGAAATTGTGAATGTAAATAATTTTTTGAGTAAGCTACTTATTTTTGGAGGCTTGAAAATTGTAGTGGTGACATTTGTATATTCATGCTAATTTGTATTTAGTTTTGGACTCTTTTTTATGAAATAATTTAATACAATTATATATCAACTGCCATATTATATTTTAAAAAATATATTTGAAGTACGCTAAGAGATATCCTTCCTTATTCCACTGATTTACGATTATAACTTTTTTAATCAATTTAGCATATATAAGTGAAATAAGCACCTTAAGAAGGATATCTCTTAAAGGAGTTTAGATATATTTTTAAAAATATAAATATGCTAGTTATATTATGGTGTGGGGATGGAATAGAAGATAAATCACAATGTATACCCAAATCCTAAGCAAAAGATAAGAGCATATAAAGATAAAATCCTTAAAAAAACTAGAAATAAATAATAATTCAAAATTATATTAGATTTGAAAACTCTAATGATTAAAAAACCCTAAATAAAAACTAGGTCATGTAGGAAGGATTTGGTTGACCAAAATATAAAACGAAACAATATTTCATTAAGTGTAGTCTAGGCTAAATCAATAACATGCATATACATAAGCACAATTAATCTAGACTAATAAATGGTAAATATTTGTAGGTTATGTTTTCTAAATATTGCAACAATTAAATTTTATGGAAAATAAATAGAAAATAATGGTATTTATGTCTATGACCAAAGATTGAATGATCCATGTAAAGACTTTGGGATCTAGACTATCTTGGGATCAAGAACAAAATATCTCAATCTATCATTTGCCCTGAGATTAAAATATTGTGTTTTCTCTATGTAGGGTCAAGTCTAGGGATCAAGGTGAAGTTTGCAATTGTAGAAATGTCTTGTACCTACAAACTTGATTTTGTAATATATAAAACTCTACTTTTCACTTCACCCAATTCTCTTTTGTTCCTTTTGTCTTTTCTAGTATCTAAATGTTGGCAATATTTAGAAATACCTTAGAAGGGCTATTGTTATGTGATAAGGGGACATGTTTTGCTAGGTTAACTTATAGAAATTTGTGTGTACAAGAATGAAAACAACACTCTTTACATATGTATATGCTCCTAGAATGCTAGTGTAGATATAGATTCCTTTTAGTGTACGAATCAAAGTGATGTAATGTAGTGCCCCTCAACTTGTCGTCTGTCAGATTGATGGTTGTTTAGTAGTATTAGACTTTATGACAGCATCTTAGATCATTTGATGATGGATTCCTTGTTATTTTGTTAATTCATTATGGTCCTATCATTATGGTAATAGTTGTTGATGTTGGATTTTGTTATTTTATGCCTTACAACTTGATTAATATATTAGATGATACAGATGTTTTGATGTTAATTGCTATATTTGATTGTAAGGTAATTGATTGTTTTATGTTGTTGACTGATAATCAAATATCTTGTTCAACTTAGTCATTTGTTTATACATGAACGTGAATGGAATAGTGTCATATTACTCGTACTCGAGTACCCTACCCCACTACGATTTCCATTCACTATAGGACTGCATGTGGATATATATATATCTTGTTATGTTTAACCGTGCGTTGCTGCAGGATGCAAGTACTAGGCACCGACTCCACCTGATTTACCAGGTCTGAGCGTGCCTTCGCCAATGGATTAGTTGTTTGGAGTTAACGTGGGGTCCCTTGTCAGTGTTGTCTGGTTGTCAGTTTACCCTTGTGGTTATTGTCTGTCATTCGATCATGACTTGCAGACAGGTAATATTGCACCTTGGAGTCTAACTAGGTCAGAAGGTGTCTAAGTGTGTAAGGTAAAGCTGTGCATTAGATAGAATTATTATACGGAAAAATATAATAATTGTAAATGTCGATAATTGTTAATAATTGTTGTAAATAAATTATTATTTTATTGGAAGTAAAATTGTTAAATAAAAGTTGTAAGAAATTTTGTATTGTTTAATATAATATTATTTATAATGAATATTTAAATAAATAAATTAATTGTAAGTCATGTTGTAATTCGTGATTTACAATTTAATTGATAAAATAAATTATAATTGAGTTGTAAATCTATAGACAGATGTAATGTTATAACTTTATTAGTAAAAATATAGTTGGTTGTTCATAAAAAGAATAAATTTGTTTGGAATGAGGCATAAATATTAATAAAAATGATAAATTTTAATAAAAATCAACCTGTTGGGATCATTAAAATAATAAAAAAATATATTTTGAGGATGAAGATGCACGGGATCGCGTGCCGAGTTCCTTTGAAGATGGAAGGGACTATTATATAAAAGGGAAGTTTGTAGAGGCAAAGAGGGGGGATTGCAGGTGGAAGAAGAGAGAAGAAGGCTGGAAAAAGAAGCTTGGAACTGTAGTAATTGAAACAGACTTGTCGATTCGACATCGTAGCCAGGTTCCACTGAATGCCTAATTTCTAAGTCTTATTTTAAATTTGCAAATGTTGTAGTTGGTTGTTTATTTTATTCCAAATGGTTTGTTTGGGTTAAATTTCTACTTAAAGATATACTTCAATCTGCAATCAGCTTGTATTCTGATTTTTCGCGACCAAATCTTAAACCCAGGTGCTCATTTCTGTAGACTGTCCTCTCTACGTTTAAATAGTAACATCTCTTAGGGTTTTAAATCATTTTCTGCTCAAGGAATTCGTTGTTCAATTGTCTTCCTTCCACTACATTTGCTGAATCATTCTGTCATCCCTGCAATCATTCATTTTCGATGGTCTTCTTCATATCATTGAGGATGTATTTCGGCAATACCTTCTGTATGCACTGTCAGACCGGCGTATGATTGACAGGGTTTGAAGATAAAAGATGATGTTTCCTTAAGATCTCTCAGATCTCTTTTTCTAAACTTCTTGCATAGATTCAATCACGTATTTTCCTTTGCAATTTCCTTATCCTCTCATCCATTAAACTATTTTGTCAAACAAACAATTCGACACTGTAACTTATGACAGTTTGAGCTATTGATTTGGAAAAACAGTGGCAATTCTTAGATCTGTTTCATCTATGTCCCACGTGTATAATTTTATGGCTGTGAGTCTAATTATACCAGGAATCATTTTAAATTCCTCTATCTTTCATCAATTTCCAGGCCATTTATACCTCACCACTCCTGCTCTTTTCTGCATAGGTGTTGGGTATATTTTAAAACTAAAGTCATAAGTGATCTGCAGTACTAGAAAACTCATCCAAACGACCAACATAGATTTATCGGGTATCTTAATGATAAAGTTTAGGGCTATTCCAAGGACCACGCATAGATTTATTGTCCAATCGTCTGTGATTAAAGTTTCATTTGTTTAAAAACCTCGTTAACGATTTTGTCTGAGAACCTATTAATCTACTTTTGTATTATTTACTAGTTGATAGATAATGACATGTATCGCTAAAAATTTGTAATACTAGGGCATGATATTGAGGAGATTATTCAGGTAGTTCACTGCCGTCCTTGCCTTGTTATTCACTTTTGATTGAAAGTTTCTGAAGCCTTTTCAACATATCCATTTTGTGGGTCTTCGT
Organism: Cunninghamia lanceolata; assembly: GCA_027924645.1. Taxonomy (NCBI): domain Eukaryota; kingdom Viridiplantae; phylum Streptophyta; class Pinopsida; order Cupressales; family Cupressaceae; genus Cunninghamia; species Cunninghamia lanceolata. The sequence goes on along the minus strand of BSBN01000201.1, from coordinate 3,196,263 downwards.
CAATCATTCAAAATTATGAGATGATTCTTCCTTTTGTAATGTATCAGTCAGTCCACTTTATATCTTAGGCTCTCATGATCTTGCTTGCCTACAAATAAATAATTACTATCAAATTGAGTGAATATTATCATCCTTACCAGATAATGGAGTTTGCAGTGTCTAAACAAATTCATTATCTAAGTTGTTTAGTATACTTGTCATGCATCGATTACTAACTGCACTCACAACGTATCTGGCTGGAATAATGCCTTAACAAATTATGTTTCCTGTATTTGCTAGACATTAAAATCTAAAATTTAGTTAATTTAATATGTAGATCACACCATTTTGGCTGGGCACACTTCTGAAAGAGTTTAATTATGTAGATCGCTGCCCTTGGAAACTAATCCATTTCGCATATATTCTACAATCATTTCAATGCTTATAGATCGCTGTTTCTTTTCAGCTAGATGCACCTTGTATTATAAGTTCAACTTCTTTTAATAGCCTCGAAAACCAGCGATTTTGGTATATCATTGGAAATTCACCATATTTTGTATTCACATTGCTTATAAATTGCAATTAATCTATTCACTGAGACATCTGAGAGGTTCCTTCCTATAGATCACACCTTTGCACTAGTTTAACGGACTACAAAACGGTCCACACAACCGACACAGACTTAACAGATATTTCGATGATAAAGTAGTGCCTCTTGTAAAGGCCAATGCTGCCAAGGGGACTGACCATGCATATATCACGATTAGTACTGGAAATATGTAAAGAGAGGTTGTAATCTGTCAATATCTGTCAGATATTAAACTAGAAAGAGAGGTACTTTTGCCGTATTTTAAACTGGTATTCACACCTTTCACAGTTGGAAATCCACACAACTAAGGAATTTGGATTTGGGGTCGGGATTGCCTAGAGAATATTACTGCCATTTTATTGAGTCACTTCCATTTCATTCATCAAATTTGAATTGTTATTATTCCTGAGTGGCTATTCCAGTTTGACGGAAAAGTGAATACAGTTTAATGCATTACTGTCGTCCAGATCACAGTTGCAAGTTCAGAGAGCTGAATGGGACGTTACTAGACAAAGGGGGAGTTACTCAGCCATTAGCCTATTTAAATATCATCCACTTCAATGGTTAAACAACCAATAACAATTTTTACATGTCATCCACTATAAAAAATAATAATAGCGTTAATTTTAGAGTTGATTAAGGGATAAATAATTAAATAAATAAATGTTGTTCAATAATCCATGGTATCACAGTTTTAGTGATATTATTGTTAATGTTATTAATAATATGGTTATTTTTATTATTATTATTTCAACTGGGAAAGGTGATAGTCAAATGCTCTAACATAATAGTAATGTTATTTTTAATACGATACCATTGTTGGAATGATTAAATTATGTGATAAGGTACATTGTTGCATATATATCTTGTATCAGATTTTCATTTTTAGGCAAAAGTGAATTAAATATTATATTTAAGTTTAGTAATATGTTAGATTAAATGGTTGAAATTTGGTTGGTTAAACCTCTCGATTTATCTAAAGCTAGTGAGAAATAAAATAAAGAAATTGGATGATCTCGATTGTAGTGTATTAATATAATTGTCATGTTAAATATAAAATCAATTGGTTCAGTTAAAAGAGTTATTGTATTTCGCTATTGATTTTATGACAAAGTTATTTACAAGAAGGAAGTTTAGTGTAACTCTAGAACTTGAACTGAATTGTATGAATTAAGAATTCTCATTGTCGTAATATGGTAAATTGTCAATGGTCAAAATTCTAGAGGCATAGTTCATCATGTTTTGAGTACAACCAACATGTGGATAGGTGTTCTAGTGTTGTGGTGTTTTAAAAATGTGATTCTAATTGAGTATGAAGTACAATTTATTATGAATGTAGAATTGTCGAAAGTTGTTAATGTATTTTGTGGATATAATATCCCCGGGATGAGATATTTAACTACTTGTGACTACCTTGTATCCGTTTTGTCGTAATTGTCATATGGAGAGACCTGGAATCTGTAAAAGAGTAAAGTGTTGTAATGCTATAGGCGATGGATAATAATTGGTGTTATGATTCTGTTTGTAATGCAAGAGGGTCTATGCCTTGCAGTGAACATGTATGTGTATTGCTATAATGCCTTGTCTAATGGTTAAGGTTTACTAGGTGTTAGGAAGGAGAGTGGCTTTCAACATGGGGCCGGCACCCAAAGTGGCCATTAGGATAACCTGTTGAAAGTAGATTAATCAAGTGATAACCTAAAATGAACTAGGGGGTTAAGTGTAGATTTCACATTAAACAAGATTAATGGATTCCTCTCCCATGGCCTGTAGTGCTCGTTTAGACTAAGGATGGGTAGAGAAGGCCTGGTTGGCATGATTGACTTCCTTGTCCTCACGAAAGGAAGGTCGATTCCGCATGTGTCACCATATGGGGCCGGCGCCTAGTGAGAGGCTGTCAGGATAACCATAGATGGGGGCCAGCGCCTAGTGAGAGGCTGTCAGGATAACCCATGCTAGGATCGTGTGATGACACTCTCCCTACTACAACCTAGCATTCCTTGTTTGGTCTCTCCACATATGTTAAGTGTTGCCTCTGGGAGTTGTGTTGTGTTGTTTATGTTATTGCCATGTGTTGTATTGGCGTTTGGTCATCCTTTGTTCATGTTAGTCTTTGTCTACCTGACTGTCATTGTTTGGGACCTCGTGTTAACTCCTAGCTTGGGGGTGGACCTTAGGGTTCCACATGGTCAGGTGGAAGAGCTTTATTATCCATTGGTTATTCCTTGTCGAAGTTCGTGTGCAGAAAAGATTTATCTCAGTTTTTAGACATTTGTATTTATATCAGTTGGTGATGATGTATGTGTATAATCTTGTACCAGACTTGTGTAACAGATCATTCATAATGTATGTAATTTTGATGTAGTCTGAAAATGGCAATGTAATGATGTTATGATGTACTTATGTGTAAGGAAAGCATTTCAGTTATCTATTTGATCATGTAGATTACATTATTTGACGGCATGCAATGAATATGAATAAGTTATTTAATTGTGCATTGGATTTAGATCAATTACTGATGTATGTAATAATGTTAGTTGAACTATTAAGTATTGCAGCCTTGAAACTTTGGAGAACATGTCGTAAGTTTAATGGTGTAATTAGTTATGTTGTCATTACTTTGTTATCTTAATCATTTAAAAAAAAAATTTCTTGTTTCAAATAGCATAAATGTGAGTTTCTCTAAGGTGTTCAAGGCGGGGCATTACATCTGGTATCAGAGCCCAGTTTCTAACACTGGGTACTCTGGTTTTATACTAGCCCATTAAGGTATACTAGTTGTTTAAACTTTGAAGAATAAATTCATTCGTAGTCCTCGCCTAGCAACCTGAAGTTGTTCTTGGGTGTGTTGTCTAGGAAGATGCCTAGGGTACGAGGCCGAGGACGTGGACGAGGTAGGGGTCGTGGTAGAGGTGTTGATAACAGCCCTCCTCCTAGTTCCCCTCATGAGAGTACACAAGAAGGTGGAAGTGAGAATCAAGAGAATCAGGGTCAGCCCAGGGGTGCTCAACTATGCCAGCTCCTTGAGGAGGTTCTTGCTCGTCTTGGTCCTAGGCAAGAGATGGAACAACTAGAAGAGAGAGAAAGAGAACAATCTCCCAGAAGGAGAGAAATCATAGCTGAACAAGAAGCTATTCTTGCAGGCCACATGAGAGATCTGATGAGAGCCCGTCCTCCTACTTTTGATGGTTCTAGTAGCGGTATGGAAGCAGAGACATGGCTAATTGATTTGGAGAGGTGTTTTGCTATGCATCCTTATGGTAGCAACACTAAGGCAAGATGTGCCATCATGCATCTCAGAGGTTTTGCCTCTACATGGTGGCGACTAGAGGAACAAAAGTTGCATTTAGATATTGCCACAGTATCTTGGGAACTATTTCTGGAAAGGTTCAGAGCTCGATTTCTATTAGACCACTGGAGGCAATGTCGAGCAGATGAGTTCCATGGGTTGAGACAGATGGCCATGACAGTGGAACAGTACGAGCACAGGTTTTATGAACTCAAGCAGTATGCAGGCATCAGAAATGATGAGGCCATGTTAGTTCAACATTTTATTAGAGGTCTAAATGCACACATCAGTGGAGGAGTTTGTGTTTTCGAGCCAAAGACCATGGAGGTAGCAGTTGAGAAGGCTTGACTGGTGGAGGAGAACTTGACCATGGCCCTAGGGGGTCATACAGGTGTGCAGATCGGTAGCACATCTCGAGCAAGTTTTAGTTTTTGAGGTGGTCAGTCCCATACAGTGGGTAACTCGAGGAGTCATCATGTACCTTCTAAGAGTGGACAGCAACAACAACAGTATTCCTAGATGAAATCAAAAAACTCTCAATATCAGCAAGGTAGTAGATTTCATTCCAGAAAAGATTGAAGTTGGCAGAGAGTTAAACGTGATCGTGCCAGTCAACCGGCACAGAGCACACAGTCTGCAGCAAGTAGAGGAAGTTTTCAGCAGTCAAATGCTCCTGTAGGCAGTGGAGGTTTTGGTAGGGGAACAGGATGTTTCTCTTGCGGCCAGCAAGGCCACATTGCCAGACAATGTCCACGTAAGAATACTTCAGGATTTGGACAGAGGCCTGCAGCTTTAGAGCCAACTGTTGGAGATGCAGGCAGGTCACATAGGGTGTTTGCGGTGGTAGATAATCGCCAAGCAGAGCACCAAGGTACCGTTGTGGAGACTACAGGTGTCTTGCGAGGTATTACTATTTCTATTCTTTTTGACTCTAGTGCTTCAGATTCTTTCATTTCCCCTTCTGTAGTGGAGCATTACAAATTAGTGGCAGCAAAGCAAGATGTTAAGTGGTAGGTGGAATTGGCCTTTGGATCTAGGGTAACAGTAGACTCTCTTGTGTATGGTTGCAAGTTGAGGATAGGTCCTTTATCTACCACGGCAGATCTTCGCATTATACCATTAGGATCCTATGACATAGTGTTGGGAATGGATTGGTTGGATGCTCATCAAGCAGTGATAGACTGTCGCCACAAGTTAGTGAGGTGTGTTGATGAATCAGACAATGAAGTAGAAGTGGTTGGGATTCAGAGACCCATCTCTTTGCGTATGATTTCCGCTATGCAATTGAAGAGATGTTTGCGTCAAGGATGCAAGTTGTTTGCTATAATAGTTAATGACTTAGATTTTGGGGAGAATAGGGAGACATCCCTTGATGATCATCCTATTCTCAAGGAGTATGAAGATGTCTTTCCTAGCGAGATCCCGGGTATGCCACCGAAGCGTGATATTGATTTTAAGATAGATCTTATTCCTGGAGCAGAACCTATTTCACGAGCTCCATATCGGATGACTACCCAGGAGCTTAAGGAGCTTCGTTTGCAGCTAGAGGAGTTATTAGTGAAGGGATTCATTCATCCTAGTGTCTCTCCATGGGGAGCACCAGTTATTTTTGTGAAGAAAAAGGATGGATCTCTACGGTTGTGCATCGACTATCGACAGCTTAATAAGGTGACTATGAAAAACAGATACCCATTGCCACGAATTGATGACCTCTTTGATCAGATCAAGGGAGCTAAGGTGTTTTCAAAGATAGACCTAAAGTCTGGATATCATCAGTTGCGCATCTTTGAGGCTGACATCCACAAGACAACATTTCACACCCGTTACGGGCATTATGAGTTCACTGTTGTACCTTTTGGGTTGACGAATGCACCGTCTGTGTTTATGAGTCTAATGAATGGTGTATTTTGTACCTATCTTGATAGATTTGTTCTAGTATTCTTATATGATATATTGATTTACTCAAGGTCTATGGAGGAGCATGAAGAACATTTGCGATAGGTTCTGCAGTGTTTAAGAGAAAATCAGTTATATGCAAATTTGGCTAAATGCGATTTCTTTCAAACAGAAGTGAAATATTTGGGACATGTTATTTCTGACAAGGGTATTGCAGTGGATCCTTCAAAGATTCAAGCTATCATGGATTGGCCTGCTCCTACCAATGTCTCAGACGTTCATAGTTTCATGGGTTTAGCAGGCTATTATCGACGATTTGTGGAAGGATTTTCAAAGATAGCTCACCCTATAACTTCTCTTCAGAGAAAAGGAAAGAAGTTCATTTGGTCAGAACAGTGTCAAGTAGCTTTTCAGACTCTTAAGGAGCGGTTAACTAGTGCACCTATTCTAGCAGTGCCTGATCCTACCGGAGATTTTGTGGTATGTACTGATGTGTCCTTGGAAGGGTCGAGTGATAGCCTATGAGTCCCATAAACTCAAAGATCACGAGTTGAACTATCCTACACATGACCTAGAGTTAGCTGCAGTTGTACATGCATTAGTAAGATGGAGACACTTTTTACTGGGGCATCAGTTTGAGCTACACAGTGATCACCGAAGTTTACAGTACATTTTTACATCGCCAAACCTAAATGCTAGACAGAGGCGGTGGATGGAGTTTCTATGTGAATACAATTTTGAGGTAAAATATATCTAGGGTAAGGAGAATGTGGTGGCAGATGCTCTTAGTCGGTGAAGACATGAACTTTCATCAATCACTCTTAGAGTGGATTTGAGAGGACAGATTCTTGCAGCACTCCTTGCAGATAGATGGTATCAGGAAGTGAAAGTAGAAGTTGAGTCTGGTAGAACCTTGGAGGGTAGATATGCCAGATATTCTATCGAGTCGGATGGTCTCTTGCGACATTTAGGTTGCATTTATGTGCCTTCTACAGAGGGTCTCTGCACCCTAATCATGACTGAGGCACATCAGGCACCTTATTCTACTCATCCAGGTGTCAAGAAGATGTATACAGACCTTCGCCAGATATATTTTTGGGCCGGAATGAAGAGGGATATTGCTGATTTTGTTTCGAGATGCTTAGAATGTTAGAGGGTTAAGGTAGAACATCAGCATCCCGCAGGTCTTCTCCAGCCACATCTTATTCTAGAATGGAAATGGGACATTATTTCGATAGATTTTATAGTTGGTTTACCCATGTCATCTCGTTGTCATGATGCGATAATGGTCATTGTTGACAGGCTTACGAAAGTAGCACACTTTTCTCCTGTCTGATCTTCATATAATGCTTCATCTGTGGCCAAAATTTTCATGGAGGACATAGTCAGATTGCACAGGATTCCTCGCAAGATTATCTCTGATCATGTTCTAGTTTTCACTTTAGCTCTTTGGACATCCCTTCAGCATGCATTGGGGACTCTGTTGAACTTCAGTTCAGCTTATCATCCAGAGACTGATGGGCAAACTGAGAGGGTCAATCAGGTTCTCGAGGATATGCTCAGAATGTATGTTATGGATCAACAAAACTGTTGGGAAGATTACTTATATTTGGTGGAGTTTGCATACAATAATGGGTACCATAGTTCTATTGGCATGTCTCCTTTTCAGGCTCTATATGGTCGTCCTTGTCATACCCCATTGAGTTGGGATCGTCTTGAGGATTGAGTTCTCCTAGGACCACAAATGCTCCAAGAGATGGAGTAGTAGGTTGATCACATTAGAGAGCATCTAGTGGCAGCACAGGATAGACAGAAGAAATATGCAGATGCTCATAGACTTGACCATCAATTTTTAGTTGGTGATTGGGTATTCTTGCGGGTGCGTCCGCGAAAGAGTTCAATCCATTACGGAAAAGGCTCTAAGCTTGCACCATGCTTTGTAGGGCCATTCAAGGTTTTGGAAAGAATTGGTCCTATTGCATATTGTCTTGCTTTGCTGCCTAGCTTGTCATGCATCCATGATGTATTTCATGTTTCTGTTCTTAGACCCTATCATCAAGATATTTGTCATGTCCTTGATTGGAATGCCTTACAGGTAGAGGATAGGCAGCTAGCTTTGGAGCCCGTAGGCATTTTGGAGCATAGGGGACTCGCTCTCAGGGGCAGAGTCATAGAGTAGGTAAGGGTCCAATGGGATCCTAGTGATGAGACTTCAGCTACTTGGGAAGATACATCCTGAATGCGAGAGCTATATCCATATTTGTTTGCAGGCTTCCAGGAGTAAGCCTGATCCTAGGGGGGGAGGATGTAGTGCCCCTCAACTTGTCGTCTATTAGATTGATGGTTGTTTAGTAGTATTAGACTTTATGACAGCATCTTAGATCATTTGATGATGGATTCCTTGTTATTTTGTTAATTCATTATGGACCTAATCATTATGGTAATAGTTGTTCATGTTGGATTCTGTTATTTTATGCCTTACAACTTGATTAATATATTAGATGATACAGATGTTTTGATGTTAATTGCTATATTTGATTGTAAGGTAATTGATTGTTTTATGTTGTTGACTGATAATCAAATATCTTGTTCAACTTAGTCATTTGTTTATACGTGAACGTGAATGGAACAGTGTCGTATTACTCGTACTCGAGTACCCTACCCCACTGCGATTTCCATTCACTATAGGACTGTATGTGGATATATATATATATCTTGTTATGTTTAACCATGCGTTGCTGCAGGATGCAGGTACTAGGCACCGACTCCACCTGATTTACTAGGTATGAGCATGCCTTCACCAATGGATTAGTTGTTTGGAGTTAACGTGGGGTCCCTTGTCAGTGTTGTCTGGTTGTTAGTTTACCCTTGTGGTTATTGTCTGTCATTCGATCATGACTTGCAGACGGGTAATATTGCACCTTGGAGTCTAACTAGGTCAGAAGGTGTCTAAGTGTGTAAGGTAAAGCTGTGCATTAGATAGAATTATTATACGGAAAAATATAATAATTGTAAATGTCGATATTGTTAATAATTGTTGTAAATAAATTATTATTTTATTGGAAGTAAAATTGTTAAATAAAAGTTGTAAGAAATTTTGTATTATTAATATAATATTATTTATAATGAATATTTAAATAAATAAATTAATTGCAAGTCATGTTGTAATTCGTGATTTACAATTTAATTGATAAAATAAATTATAATTGAGTTGTAAATTTATAGAGAGATGCAATGTTATAACTTTATTAGTAAAAATATAGTTGGTTGTTCATAAAAAAAATAAATTTGTTTGGAATGAGGCATAAATATTAATAAAAATCATAAATTTTAATAAAAATCAACTTGTTGGGATCATTAAAATAATAAAAAAATATATTTTGAGAATGGAGATGCACGGGATTGCGTGCCGAGTTCCTTCGAAGATGGAAGGGACTGTTTTATAAAAGGGAAGTTTGTAGAGGCAAAGAGGGGCGATTGCAGGTGGAAGAAGAGAGAAGAAGGCTAGAAAAAGAAGCTTGGAACTGCAGCAATTGAAACAGACTTGTCGATTCGACATCGTAGCCAGGTTCCACTGAATGCCTAATTTCTAAATCTTATTTTAAATCTACAAATGTTGTTGTTGGTTGTTTATTTTATTCCAAATGGTTTGTTTGGGTTAAATTTCTGCTTAAAGATATACTTCAATCTGCAATCAGCTTGTATTATTAGTTTTCGCCACCAAATCTTAAACCCGGGTGCTCATTTCTGTAGACTATCCTCTCTACGTTTAAACAGTAACATCTCTTAGGGTTTAAAATCATTTTCTGCTCAAGGAATTCATTGTTCAATTGTCTTCCTTCCACTGCATTTGCCGAATCATTCTGTCATCCCTGTAATCATTCATTTTTTATGGTCTTCTTCATATCATTGAGGATGTATTTCGGCAATACCTTCTGTATGCACTCTCAGACCGGCGTATGATTGATAGGGTTTGAAGATACAAGATGACGTTTCCTTAAGATCTCTTAGATCTCTTTTTCTAAACTTCTTGCATAGATTCAATCACGTATTTTCCTTTGCAATTTCCTTATCCTCTCATCCATTAAACTATTCTGTCAAACAAACAATTCGGCACTGTAACTTATGACAGTTTGAGCTATTGATTTGGAAAAATAGTGGCAATTCTTAGATCTGTTTCATCTATGTCCCACGTGTATAATTTTATGGCTGTGAGTCTAATTATACCAGGAATCGTTTTAAATTCCTCTATCTTTCATCAATTTCTAGGCCATTTATACCTCACCACTCTTGCTCTTTTCTGCATAGGTGTTGGGTATATTTTAAAACTAAAGTCATAAGTGATCTGCAGTACCAGAAAACTCATCCAAATGACCAACACAGATTTATCAGGTATCTTAATGATAAAATTTAGGGCTATTCCAAGGACCACGCATAGATTTATTGTCTAATCGTCTGTGATTGAAGTTTCATTTGTTTAAAAACCTCGTTAACGATTTTGTCTGAGAACCTATTAATCTACTTTTGTATTATTTACTAGTTGATAAATAATGACATGTATCGCTAAAAATTTGTAATACTAGGGTGTGATATTGAGGAGATTATTCAGGTAGTTCGCTATCGTCCTTGCCTTGTTATTCGCTTTTGATTGAAAGTTTCTGAAACCTTTTCAACATATCCATTTTGTGGGTCTTCGTCAATCATTCAAAATTATGAGACAATGCTTCCTTTTGGCATGTATCAATCAGTCCACTTTATAGCTTAGGCTCTCATGATCTCGCTTGCCTACAAATAAATAATTACTATCAAATTGGGTGAATATTATCATCCTTAGCAGATAATGGAGTTTACAGTGTCTAAACAAATTCATTATCTAAGTTGTTTAGTATACTTGTCATGCATCGATTACTAACTGCACTCACAACATATCTAGCTGGAATAATGCCTTAAGAAATTATGTTTCCTGTATTTGCTAGACGTTAAAATCTAAAATTTAGTCAATTTAATATGTAGATCGCACCATTTTGGCTGGGCGCACTTCTGAAAGAGTTTAATTATGTAGATCACTACCCTTGGAAACTAATCCATTTCGCATATATTCTGCAATCATTTCAATGCTTATAGATCGTTGTTTCTTTTCAGCTAGATGCACCTTGTATTATAAGTTCAACTTCTTTTAATAGCCCCGAAAACTAGCGATCTTGGTATATCATTGGAAATTCACCGTATTTTGTATTCACATTGCTTATAAATTGCAATTAATCTATTCACTAAGACGTCTGAGAGGTTCCTTCCTATAGATCACACCTTCGCACTAGTTTAACGGACTGCAAAACGGTCCACACAACTGACACAGACTTAACAGATATTTCGATGATAAAGTAGCGCCTCCTGTAAAGGCCAACGCTGCCAAGGGGACCGACCATGCATATATCACGATTAGTACTGGAAATATGTAAAGAGAGGTTGTAATTTGTCAATATCTGTTAGATATTAAACCAAAAAGAGAGGTACTTTTCCCGTATTTTGAACTGGTATTCACACCTTTCACAGTTGGAAATCCACACAACTAAGGAATTTAGATTTGGGGCCGAGACTGTCTGGAGAATATTACTGCCATTTTATTGAGTCACTTCCATTTCATTCATCAAATTTGAATTGTTATTATTCCTGAGTGTCTGTTCCAGTTTGACGGAAAAGTGAATACAGTTTAATGCATTACTGTCGTCCAGATCACAGTTGCAAGTTCAGAGAGCTGAATGGGACATTACCAGATAAAGGGGGAGTTACTCAGCCATTAGCCTATTTAAATATCATCCACTTCAATGGTTAAACAGCCAATAACAATTTTTACATGTCATCCGCTATAAAAAATAATAATAACGTTAATTTTAGAGTTGATTAAGGGATAATTAATTAAATAAATAAATGTTGTTCAATAATCCATTGTATCACAGTATTAGTGATATTATTATTAATGTTATTAATAATATGGTTATTTTTTTTATTATTATTTCAACCGGGAAAGGTGATAGTCAAATGCTCTAACATAATAGTAATGTTATTTTTAATACAATACCATTGTTGGAATGATTAAATTATGTGATAAGATACATTGTTGCATATATATCTTGTATCAGATTATCGTTTTTAGGCAAAAGTGAATTAAATATTATAATTAAGTTTAGTAATACGTTAGATTAAATGGTTGAAATTTGGTTGGTTAAACCTCTCGATTTATCTAAAGCTAGTGAGGAATAAAATAAAGAAATTGGATGATCTCGATTGTAGTGTATTAATATAATTGTCACGTTAAATATAAAATCAATTGGTTCAGTTAAAAGAGTTATTGTATTTCACTATTGATTTAATGACAATGTTATTTACAAGAAGGAAGTTTAGTGTAACTCTAGAACTTGAATTGAATTGTATGAATTAAGAATTCTCGTTGTCGTAATATGGTAAATTGTCAATGGTCAAAATTCCAGAGGCATAGTTCATCGTGTTTTGAGTACAACCAACATGTGGATAGGTGTTCTAGTGTTGCGGTGTTTTAAACATGTGATTCTAATTGAGTATGAAGTACAATTTATTATGAATGTAGAATTGTCAAAAGTTGTTAATGTATTTTGTGGGTATAATATCCCCGGGATGAGATATTTAACTACTTGTGACTACCTTGTATCCGTTTTGTCGTAATTGTCGTATGGAGAGACCTGGAATCTGTAAAAGAGTAAAGTGTTGTAATGCTATAGGTGATGGATAATAATTGGTGTTATGATTCTGTTTGTGATACAAGAGGGTGTATGCCTTGCAGTGAACATGTATGTGTATTGCTATAATGCCTTGTCTGATGGTTAAGGTTTACTAGGTGTTAGGAAGAAGAGTGGCTTTCAACATGTGGCCGGTACCCAAAGTGGCAGTCAGGATAACCCGTTAAAAGTAGATTAATCAAGTGATAACCTAAAATGAACTAGGGGGTTAAGGGTAGATTTTACATTAAGCAAGATTAATGGATTCCTCTCCCATGGCTTGTAGTGCTCGTTTAGACTAAGGATGGGTAGAGAAGGCCTGGTCAACATGATTGACTTCCTTGTCCTCATGAAAGGAAGGTCGATTCCGCATGTGTCACCCTATGGGGCCGGCGCCTAGTGAGAGGCTGTCAGGATAACCCATGCTAGGACTGTGCAACGACACTCTCCCTACTACAACCTAGCATTCCTTGTTTGGTCTCTCCACATATGTTAAGTGTTGCCTCTGGGAGTTGTGTTGTGTTGTTTATGTTATTGCCATGTGTTGTATTGGCATTTGGTCATACTTTGTTCGTGTTAGTCTTTGTCTACCTGACTGTCATTGTTTGGGACCTCGTGTTAACTCCTAGCTTGGGGGGTGGACCTTAGGGTTCCATAGGGTCGGGTGGAAGAGCTTTATTATCCATTGGTTATTCCTTGTCGAAGTTCATGTGCAGAAAAGATTTATCTCAGTTTTTAGACATTTGTATTTATATCAGTTGGTGATGATGTATGTGTATAATCTTGTACCAGACTTGTGTAACAGATCATTCATAATGTATGTAATTTTGATGTAGTCTAAAAATGGCAATGTAATGATGTAATGATGTACTTATGTGTAAGGAAAGCATTTCAGTTATGTATTTGATCATGTAGATTACATTATTTGACGACATGCAATGAATATGAATAAGTTATTTAATTGTGCATTGGATTAAGATCAGTTACTGATGTATGTAATAATGTTAGTTGAACTGTTAAGTAATGCAGCCTTGAAACTTTAGAGAACATGTCGTAAGTTTAATGGTGTAATTAGTTATGTTGTCATTACTTTGTTATCTTAATCATTTAAAATAAAAAATTTCTTGTTTCAAATAGCATAAATGTGAGTTTCTCTAAGGTGTTCAAGGTGGGGCATTACATGTAATGTAGATGATATGTGAATATAGCTCAAAATATGTTGATGATTAAATGAGTGCACTGAATGCATTTAAATACAAATAAATAGCAATAAATCATACAAATTTGTGTTAATCTACCCTTGGAGGGAAAAGTATGTGTAGAAGTCTTGTGGTGAGGATGTATAGCTGACCCATCTTTAGAATGCTGAGAACAAACTGATCAAAGAAGGAAGTTTGATTGACTGCAAAATCTATTACCATGTCTTGGGTTTGACTTTTTAAGTAGAGAGTTTGGTCAAATGTGAAAAGCGTTTGTCTATTCAGAAGGTCAACGTAAAACTTGTCAAACACATTTGGGGAGCAAAGATCTAAATTGGTGTTGTCGATTGTTGTGTGTGTTAAATTTATGATTATTTTTAGAATTTGGAGATTGTTTCTCTCTCTTGATAAGGCTATAACAATTTTTCTCTTTTGGAGTTGGAGTTGCTTAAAGGTGCTAGATTGCGCTTTTATAGCAACTTTAACTACTTTTCAAGATTTTTATTGTACTTGTTAAAGAGTCTCAAGATTAAAGGTGATTTTGAATTAATTATCTTACAAATAAAAGGTAAGTATACTTCAAAAAATCAAAGACTAAAGAAATACAAGAATGTTGTTTTGGCTACTATAGAGTTATTTGATGCTTTTTCCATTGAATGGGTAGAAAGGGAAAGAAACATAGTTGTAGATTTCTTGGCAGTTGCAGCTATTGGATCAAAAGATCTATCCTTAACAAGCATTACAAAAGTGGAGTTATGGATGAGACCTTCATTTCAAATAACATATATCATTGGTAGGTATTTAGTCATGATAGGACATTTTTAAATTTCTAAATTGCATTGATGAACATGATAGTCAAGATATTGATTTTTAATATTTTGTAGAAAATGTGGATGGAAAAGAAACTCTATTTGGGAATGAAATTGTTCAATTGAAAACTAACACAATTCCCAAAGGGTTAGTAGCTCTAAAAAGGGTATTTGATGGAGTAGATAGAACTTTAGTTAAACCCATTGTTGTAAAAGAGAACAATCTAGAAGAAATTAATTTAGGCACACAGTCCTCTCCTAAATGTGTGTATACTGGAAAAAGATTGAATCCTAAGATCAGAACATTGTTGATTGCAATATTGACGAAGTACAATAGGGTATTTGCATGGTCATATGATGATTTGAAAGGATACATAGAAGATTTATTTCAACATGAGATACCCCTCAAACCTGATGCTAAACCATTTAGAAAAAAAGTAGAGATCGATAAATCCTACTTTAGCCCCTAAAATGCAGCAAGAGTTAGCCAAGCTTAGAGAAGGAGAAATTATCAAGCTCTTTAGGCATTCCACATGGGTGTCAAATTTGGTTCTTGTTACAAAGAAAAATGGGGATATCAAGTTATGTGTAGATTTTAGGAACTTGAACAACTATCCATTGCCAAATATGGAGGCATTGTTGCAAAAGGTGGCTGGATGTGAGTTGTTATCCATGATGGATGGTTTCTTAAGATATAATCAAGTTAAGGTCAATGAGTTAGAGTAGTACAAGACAACTTTTATAGCCCCTTGGGGTACATATGTGTATGTTAGAATACCATTTGGACTCACAAATGCTGGAGCAACATTTCAAGGAGCAACAGATGTAGCCTTTGTAGATATAATAAATGATATCTTTGTTGTGTATCAAGATGATCTAACAACTTTCTCAAAGAAGGAAGAGGAGGACTATGGACATTTGGAGAATATTTTCAAGAGGTGTCTAGAGTATGGAATTTCCATGAATCCTGAGAAATGCATGTTTGGGGTTATAGAAAGAAAGTTACTGGGGTGTATAGTATCAAATGATGGAGTTAGAATTGATCCAGAAAGAGTTGTTACAATCGATAAATTTTCTTGGCCTAAAATAGTTAAAAGTATCCAATCTTTCTTTGGGCAAGTAAATTTTGTTAGAAGATTTATTCCTAATTTCATCAAAAAACAAAATCTATATCTAAGATGTTGAAGAAAGGATAGAGTATAGTATGAGAAGGTGAGCCAACTCAATCATTTCAAGATATTAAATATGCAATCAAGCAAGCTCCACTATCACCTCATCTAATTTCAATTATTTTCATTTGCCTCATATCATACTATTGCAACTGTGTTGTTACAAAAGAATTAAGATGGACATGGACAACTTATTTCATTTTTTAGCAAGTCTCTCCAACATGATGAATTCAAATATGATATTATGGAGAAACATACTTATGCTCTGGTAAAGGCTATAAAGAATATTAGGCCCTATTTGATTGGTGCTAAGATTGTTGCATATGTGCCTCATGCTACAATTAAGGATATATTCACACAGTAGGATGTTTTAGGAAGAAGGTGCAAATGGATCAATAAAATCCAAGAGTTTGACATAGAAAGATTCTAGATCACCAAAATGGTAAGAGACCAAGGATTGGCCAAACTCATGGCTGTGTCTAATTTGGAAATATCAGAAGTGAACTTGATAGAAGCTAACAATAATGAAGATATTGGTATTCTTTCTACTTCTCCTTGGTACAAGAATATTATATATTATTTATTCCATTTGAATTGCCCTTATGATTTGAATGATAACCAAAAAAGAACATTAAACTTGCAGGCAACTAAATATATACTAGTTCAAGGTAGTTTGACATGGAAAAATAGGGATGGTGTCCTCTTGAGATGTCTCAATGAAGGAGCTGCCAGGGTGTCTTCAGAAATGCATAATAGATTGTGTAATGGACATTTCATAGATAAAAAAATAGCTCATAAAATTCTCAAAGATAAATATTGGTGGACAAATCCATTTTTTTGATGTGCACAAATTGGTAAGAAAATGTGATCTGTGTTAGAGGTTCTCAGGTAAATTAAAGGGATCAGGTGCATTGCCTTTAAGTTCAATGATGGTAGAAGCTCTATTTCAATAGTGGGGAATAGATTTCATTGGAGAAATCACTAAAAAATCTAGTACATGATATAGATGGATTCTAGTAGCAACAGATTATTTTACTAAGTGGGTTGAGACTATTCCCACTAGAAGAGCTACTAGTAAGGTGGTGATTGATTTTATATTGGATCATATTGTGACTAGATTTGGTGTTCCTAATAAGATTATAGTAGACAATGCAATGTGCTTTAGGTCTGGTGACTTTACAAAGGTCTATCCTGAATATGGAATTGTAATATCTCATTCATCTCCATATCATCCATAGACGAACGGACAAGCTGAGTCAAGTAAAAAATATAATAAAAGAATGCTTGGTCAAAATAAGAGGGCATGATATTCTAAGCTTAGATTGGCAATATAGGCAGATAGAGTGGCTTCAAAAAGGTCTATAGGAAGGTCTCCTTTTGAATTGGTATATGGAATTGATGTTGTTAGGTATTGATCAACATGATGATGCATGTTTCCAAGTTCATCCTGGAAACACATGAAGATATAGATGATGCTATGACTTGTAGAATTAATCAGTTGATTGAGCTTGATGAAAATAGAATGAATTCTTAGAAGATTAATTTGAAGGGACAACAACAAATGAAATATTTATTTGATAAGAGGGCAAGCCTAAGAAAGTTTGAAATTGGGGACATGGTGTTGGTTTGGAATGCCAAATCACAAGATAAAGGGAAACATAGGAAATTTGATCTCATGTGGTTGGGTCTCATGATCATTGAGAATTGTTATGGTGAGGATTCTTATTTCATTAAATTTTTTAGTGGAAAATTTTAGGAAATGCCAGTGCATGAACAATTCTTAAAGCATTATTTCTCTTGAGCTTTTGCTCATCTTTTCCATGCACAATAGGTTTTAGTTTTCCTACCTTTGTGTCTTGGGTTGTGCAACCATGGTTGTTTGTTCCCCATGGTGAAGTGTTTGTATTTGTGTGTATGGTTTGCATCCTGGAGTTCTCTAATTTCTCGTCATGTCCCACTAGAACATGCGTCCCCGAACAAGAGCCAATTTTGGGACGTATGTTGAAATTTCCTTTTATGCCTATTGCTAAAAATATTTGTTGTCTATATGTGAGGTTAGTATTTTCTAAGGATCCTGAGCCTATCAAGTATACTTTCTTAAAAAGCCCCTTGAAATGGTCTAGAATAACTAAAATTTCCAAAATAGCTAGAAAAAACTAGTTGCTATTTTTAGAAAGTTTTCATTTGAGCACGTATGGACCTAAAAATTTACCCAAAGCTCCAGGAATACTAAGTCTACTTTAGTTAAAAAGTTTCAATTAAAAATCATACACAGACATCAAGTTATTAAAATTTTAAAATTTTAAAATTCCCAGAAAAGATACTAAATCACTATTTTGAAGGTTTAGATGATTGAATTTGGTTTTGAAAACCATCCAAAAATTGTTAAAATTTGCTAAGCATATTTCAAGGTAGTAGATCTCCTCAAGCTCTTCAATCTAAAAAAAAATGGGAGCTCAAATGAACACCCGAATAAAAAATTATGGCTCCCGAAAGTTGTGCTACATTAGACATTTTCAGTCAAAATTTTGAATTCCCATAAAAGAAAAATAAAAGGTAGAAAATTTTCTAAATCAAAAGGGGGATGAAAATAAAAGATTCCCAACAATGTGATTTTTTTGTTTTTCTAAAAAATTGTAATAGTTGGCATGATCTTTCAAGGAGAATTCTATATAATGTAATGATTTATCATTTGTAAGGGTTCAAAAAATTTTGGGAAGAGAAATTGTTTGTAAAGTGAAACTCTGTAATCTTTTCTAAGGAATAATAGAGATCTTGAATTTGTTTTCATCATGTTTATTGTAATGGATTCAATTTGTAGCAAAGATATGAGCAAGAACTTGTGAGTTTGATTATCTCCTTTATTGTGTTGCATTTTCTCAAAGAAATATATGCTTTCAAGGGAAACAAAAAATCTATACCTACACATTTGCTATGGGATTAGATGATTTGATTAGTTCATATTCAAGGAACGTGGTAAACCTTTTCAGATCACAAAGGGGATGTGCAATTGTTGTGGAGGATTAGTAAGTAGATTCAGATTCATGCAAGTTAATTAATGAGTTTAAATCATTGTAAGGCAGTGATATTATTATTAAACCTCATAGGTAGAATTTTACTATGATAGCATATTGAATTGAAGTTTAGATTCTGTGACCCCAAGGAGCATGCATTGATCTTTTCTAGTAATCTAATCCACTCTCATAAATTTAGAGGATGGATATTTACACTTTGAGTGTTGTACAGTAGTAGTGATAGGTTGTTTATGTTCATGATGTTGTGAGTAAAATACTCTAGTGAATACATTTTTAGGGGTTATTAATTAATTTATTATCTTTGGTCATATCATGAAATCTATCTTCCATTAAAGTTGAGATCTCCATAGCTAGTCTGCTAGTTTTACTATTTAAAATATCTTAGGGAAATACACTCTCGAGTGAGGTAGAACTCAAAGAAGAAGAGGAGGTTTTATCATGCCCTCCTAGCCGTTGGCCTTTTTTCATCAAAAAAAGCAACCAACAGGACCCACATAGCATGTTGACATCTTGTCATAGTGCTAACATCCAATTGGTACACTACCATCTCTTGGGTGCACTAGCATCCTTCAAGCATACTAGAATCTAAAAAGGGTGCTAGGGTTTGAATGGTGTGATAGTGTCTGGGAGTGCATGCATCCCAAAATAACTTAGAAAATTTCATGTTTTTTGGAATTAAAATGAGATTTTTACAATGTGAAATTGATGATATTTCATTTTTCATGTTTTGTAGTACCCATTGATGATGTGTGAGCATATAGGGGGACAAAATCTCATGTTGTTGCAAGGCTACCTTAGAGCCCTATCCTAGGAGGATATGATGCTATTGTGTGAAGTGGGGATATATTGGACATAGATGATGCTAGAGATGTAGTTTCATGATCGTATGCTTATGGCCCTTATGGAGAGGTGGGATGTGGACCCCTCGATCTTTTGGCTACCTATTGGAGAGATGACTGTGACACTCAAGGATGTGTATCAAATCTTGAGATTACTGATCTAAGGTTTTTAGGTGTTGATCATCAAGCAATAATTGATTTCCTATGTACAGGCTGGGAAACACTATACAATTGGCTAGATCATACTTGGTGATACTACAATGTACATATACATGATATGGTTAGAGAAAGGAGTATTTCCTGTCCCTTTAGTGTGACACATCATGACAACCACTCTTTCCATGTGCATCACCATAGATGTGTGAGGTGCACATCTACATAGGGATCTCATCCATACCATTAGATCGATTGAGGAGTTAGAGATAGTTTTCATGTAGGGATGGAGCATGCTTGCACACTTATACCATGACCTGGGATGTTATATATAGTACAAGAGCCATAAATTGATGACTTGCATGGTCCTTTAGGCATGGGCATTCGATCATATCACTTGCACATGACTAGCAAATTACCCCTCAATGACCATGTGGGATACACCATGAGAACATGCATATCCCCTCAGGAGGTCACGGTAGTTTGGAGATAGATTCATTTCTAGTAGTGAACCTTTGATAGGCTACTCAACATAGATGTGATATGGAGACCATATAGATAGATGAAATCATGGGTTAGTGTGGGGCATCATATCGCAAGGATGTAGAGGGACTAATCATTCATTGGTCACCTTGATTACATTATCATGACATTCTACTATGGGTGGGTGATGAGGTAGTTTGGGTAGGTGTAAGGGATTCATACAATAGTGCTCACCTATGTGTGCTCACATCATAGTGCTATGAGACCAAGGGATCAACCCTGATGGATGGTCATTGATGCATCACTCAGTGATTCAGAGGATGAGGCATAGGATGGAACTTTAGCCTTAGATGACAATGATGTAGGGGTTACCTTAGGGTTTGTAGCATGGTGGGAACCAATTTTTCTAATAGATGCCCCCATTGGAGACCTTGGGCCTCTAGGAGGTAGAAATTATCCTATTAAGGAGGGGGGAGGCTACAAAAGCTCCAACAATAAGGCAATGGAAATATAGGGATAAGAGCACAATCACTATAGGGGAGATACCTAGAGCCTGAGCTTGAGTGATGTAGCCACTGTCATTTGCTAGTGGTGTGCCCAGTTAAATAGTGCCTAGGGAGTCAGCTAGTGTAGATAGTGCAAGGCTCTCCATGGTACCATCTATGACAACATTGACTACATCAACTAGAACACTTACTATATTGACAACTCCTTTAGATCTGGATTGCTAGATTGAGGATCTAGGTAAGACTATTTATGATTTTGCATTTTGATTTGAGTAGAATACTAGTTGTTGATATAATTTTGATTATTTTTGATGAGTTGAGACTGATTTGAATTTGTTTTTATTTTACAATGCACACATGAGAGGGGCTCAAATTCATAGGTCAATTCATAGAAGAGATGGTCCCCATAGTGCAACTCAAGCACCCAGTGAGAGCTAGCTATCAGCCGCTATAGATTATGAGAACATGTTGATATCTTCAAATTGATAGTGTAGCTCCAAGTGACATATGATGAGAGAGGGGTTAGAGTAGATCACATCATTCCAGAGGTCATATCTATCACTACAGAGTGGGGCTAGGCTACCACCTAGGTTACATCACTAACTATAGAGAGACCAAGTAGTAGCACATGTTATGACACTCACGATAGATTGATACTAGGTAGTAGCTAGAGCTTATACTATAGAGTCTACATGTGATGGCCTAGGTGGTAGTGTAGATTTAGAGAGCCTAAGTAGTATCACTAATAAACCTGGATCACTCAAGGGTTCATGAACTGATGATAGATGCAGATAGGCTACACACACATATAATGCTATAGTAGAGCAAGCTATGGCTCATAGGAGAGGTAGAAGAGTTGAGGGGCCTAGTCAAGGGCCTACAAAAACATAGTGGGTCTCAGAATCACTCTCAGTTGAAAGCCTCTATATTCCAACCACCTACACCTGAGGGCTTAGGTAGTCATGCACTACCATGATGCATATTTATGTATCATGATTTTTGTATAGACACCACATTTTGATGTAGTGGTGTATTTTTTATATGATGTACTTGATGAGACATTTTTATATATATCGATATTTTGATGATTTTGAATGAGACATATGTTATGAGATGTTGATATGATATGGATGTTTGATTTTCATGTATGTTTATGATGTTCACATGATGATTCATGTATGGATGACATTGTTTAAATAAATGTTATAAAGATCTAATTAAAAAATTGCAATGAAATTTTCTATTAAACACTATAAAGATATAATTAAATAAATTAAATGAAATTGCTTAATTAAATACTATAAAGATCAAATTAAATAATTGGAATGAAAAGCATTTAACTAATCATTTGCACAATTAATTAATTAGTATGGTAAAGAGATGTAGTAATTTTCATAATTAAATGAAAAATAAAGGAAATAATTCAAGACACAATAAATCATGTTAGGAATGGAAACAACTGTGTACATGAATGCAAGGTATGAGAAACAATAAACAAATTGACACATTGTTTTTTAAGAAATTAGATCTTATACTCATTTATAATATAAAATATCAAGAAAATCATAGCACAATGTAATTGTGCCAATGATTAAATGACACAAGATAAGAAGTTATAAAGTTGTTAGAATAATCACATTATACAATTGTCACATGGAAGAAGGAAATCATGCATGAAAGTGACAAAGATGAATAACATTTGTTGGTTCCTTAAGAGGCTTACCATCCATCATAGAGAGGACTTAAGTACCAAATCCATAAACAAAGGTGATGATGTAAGGTTCCAGCCAATTAGGACTGATTTTCCTTTAGCACTTGTTGGGGCATTTATATTAGGCTGATTCTCATAAGAACCAAGTCACCTATTTGAAATGACTGATGTAGAACACACTAATTATAACTATTATTAAGAGATTTTTGATAAGATTGGAGATGTTTGAGAGCATTAATGTGATGCTCGTCAAGAATTTCAAGATACTCTAAATATTGTTCATGATAAATGTTATCATCAATAAGCCTCTAAAAAAAATTGTAAGGATGGAATCTCTAGCTCCAAAGGCATGATGGCATCAGTGTCATACATAAGGTTGTATGGGGTAGTACTAGTAGCCATACAAATGCTTAAGTGTTAGGCCCATAATGCATAAGAGAGTTGTGTATGCCAGTCTTTGCCATGTTTGTTGATAGTTTTGCAAAGAATTTGTTCAATTGTTTTATTGGAAGTTTTAGCCTGACCATTAGTTTGAGGGTAATATGGTGTAGAATATATTTGTTGAATGCAAAATTTCTCAAGGAATCGCTTCACAGCCTTGTTCTTGAATGAGGAACCATTGTAAAAAACAAAGGTGAAAAGAAGTTTGAAACAAGAAATTATGTTATTATGTAGGAATCTATAGATCATTTTAATAAAACTGTGGATCAAAGTGGAACAAATTCAAACCATTTCATAAAGTAATCCATAGTGGTAATAATGAAAGTGTGCCCTTGAGAAGAGGGAAGAGAAATTTTACCAATCAGATCTAGGCCCTAAACAAAAAATAGCCAAGGGGATGTCTAGGCATGAAGTTCTTGTGTGGGATTTGGGATTAGATTGCTATGTTGTTGACACTAAGGGAATTTCTTAAAAAAGGAAAAAATAATCTTGTTTCATTCTTTTCTAATAGTAGCCCATTCAAAGAAGTTTCTAGACTAAGGTTCTGCCACCAAAATACTCCCAACAAGCACCTAAGTGGGCCTCTTGAAGGAAACTAGTATTTTAGACATAAGTAATGAACAAGGAGGTCATTGTAGCCTCATTGATACAAGACATTAGAGAAAATGATGTAATGTGATACAAAATTTTGAATTTGAGTGCGAGCTATTTTAGAAGAGTTATTAAAAAATGTACCATCATGCAAATAATTAAAAATATGGGAGTACCATTCCTTAGAATTGATATTACAATAAAAAGAAGTATCAAAGGGAGAACAATTCATGATAGCTAGTAAATATACCATCTAAATAATGAAATGATTATCCTTTTCCAAATTATTGAAGGGAACAAGGGAAGCCACACTAGCTATTGCATCCACATGATGATTGTATTTACACAAGAAAGTCTCAATGGAGAAAGAGGAGAATTGGTGAAGTAGTAATAAAGCCAAGTCACAGTATTGAGAAAGTTTATCTTGTATAGCCTAGTAAGAACCAATGACTAGCTTTATAATCAATTGAGCGACTATAAATGAGAGTGAATTTTGTGTTTAGAGATAATGTGGCATGCAATCCAGTAATGAGGGCTTCATACTCATCAATGTTGTTTGTATATTAAAAATTTAGATGAAATAAGAGGGGGATTAGCTTGCGTAAAGGAGGAACTAATATAAGATGAGACTTGAAGCTAGTTTGACACCTTGATCCATAAAAGGATAATTCCCATAGATGATCATCATCCATAGAAAAGATATGGTCATTGAGGAAAGAGTCAAGTTTAGGAAAGGAAAATAGAGGGGGAGTGTCAACTAGATGATCCACCAAAGCTTGCC
Organism: Cunninghamia lanceolata; assembly: GCA_027924645.1. Lineage (NCBI taxonomy): Eukaryota > Viridiplantae > Streptophyta > Pinopsida > Cupressales > Cupressaceae > Cunninghamia > Cunninghamia lanceolata. The sequence continues at coordinate 3,172,041 of BSBN01000201.1, read as the reverse complement.
CCTTTATAGATTTTTGTGAGACAAACTTGAGGTTGAATTTAGTTAATGGCATGACCCATTTAGCTAAACATCAAGACAAATCTATTTTAGAGAATAAATTCTTAAGAGGATCAAATTTAACAATCACATGCATTTCTGCATGGAGAAGATAATGCCTTAACTTATGCATTGTGAACATGAAAGCAATACATTATTTCACTAATGTATAATAGCAAGCTTCATAATCTAGGAGGGTTCAACTGATGTAGTATACATCATGCTCCCTACCCTCATCATCATGCTAGGCTAAGAGAGTAGCCAAAGCATGAGACGATGCAGATGTGTATAAAAGAATTAGACATTGAGTAACATTAGGCATTAAGATAGGTGAATTAACCAAATAGTGCTTAAGATCTTTAAAGGCCCTTTGGAAATATTCTTTCTAATTGAAATAAACATCCTTTTTGAGAAAATGAGTGAATGGTATGACCTACCAATTGTGAGATAAACCAACAAATAACCTGAATCTTACCTTGAATATTGCAAAGTTCAAAAATGTTTTTTTAGAGGTGGCATGTTTATGATAGCATCTATTTTCTTTATGTCTACCTTGATACAACAATGCAATATAACAAATCCCAAAAGTTTGTTGTTGTCCACACCAAAGATGTACTTATGGGGATTTAGTTGCATGATGTATAGATAGATGCATTCAAAGATGAGGTAAATATTATACAAGGAATAACATCTGCACATTACACATATTTGAAATAGGTCGCCCCTAAGCAAGAAAACATGAAACTTATAGCACATCGGCCATTACAACTTGGCAAGACACATGAAAGATTGAACATTGCTTGCACATCTCCTAGATGAGTAAGAAAGACTCACACACCATCTCCAAACACTACTTGAGCTCCACACAATAAGAACTTTGAGCTGCACACCTTCAATCATGTGACCTAGGAACAGTTAGGCATCTGGAACTATCTATAGCTCACTGTCACTTGGAAAACTAAACTTGTAGACCACTAGAACACCTAATATCACAAAGTAATAGGCATTGAACATTTTTGAACATGTCCACAAAACTGCATGAGCAAACCTTCACTTGCGGAGGAATGTGGAGTATTCTAACCTGCCATAGCACATATCAGAACTTTACCACTTATAACTTTCACTGCAGAGGACCAAATGATCTGAGACTTTGGATTAACACCTTTACAACATACTAAACTTAACTTTTGAACTACATGACCATATATTCAAATGCGAAGGAATGCAGAGCATTTTACCAGGCAATCTTCCAGGCAACTTCCTACAGCAGAAATCTTCACCAATGTCTCAAGCCAGAACCTTCTTGTATTAGTACATACTTCCTTAGGAACAATAGGAAGGATCATACAACATGATTTAGGTCATCAACAACAGTTTCTCATAGCTTCTAATTCCCATCTTAATATATCATCATTCATCTTATGCTTCTTATTCTCATCTTAATATATCATCATGAAAACATCTCTGCTGACCACAAACATGCTCAATACAACTTTACTTGTCATTAATCAAGCCATGACATCCAACCATGAACATCAAAAACCAACCATGAACATCAGTAACCAATCAGCAACCACTACTAGCACACCATCAACATAGTATATCATCATCATAAGCATCCAAGCATATTGTTGACATCAAAGACAACCACACAACCACATCAGTGAGAAACTTAGATAACATGTGTGCAATGCTCATTAGTGTTGACTTCAATGAAAACCACACAACTACATCAGTGACAAGCTTATATGTGCAACAATTTTAAGATTTCTTGCAAAGAAATGTTAAATAGATGTCAAATTGCTTATGTTGAAATACACAATGTGTAATTACAAACATATGAATTTTTAAACCAAGGTATGAAATGATTTAAAATTGTCAAATAAACAATGAAAATATGGTATAAATTAATGCTAGATCTGATTTTAAGATGTTTATGACAACAACAAAATCTGAAATAAGATTTTGAGTACAAACCCTAGCTTTTTAAATTGACTAGGTTTTAGAGAAAATGCAAATTTTCAACAAAACCTTAGCAAATGAGTTTTTTGAATGTAAGGTACAACACCATGAAATGGTTAATTTCTGTAATATGGATTAGATCTAATGTAAAAATTAGAAAATCAAATGTTTCAATGATGTGTAATGAAAATAATGCAAAACTATGCCTTTATGCAAGCCTAGATTGCCTTTTTTTCACTTTTTTCAAATTTATGCAACATTTTTCAATGAATAATGACAAGTATGATATGAATCAATGCAAGATCTAAATTAAACACTCAAAAAGATGCAAATTCTTGATGCTACGGGTTCACCAAAATTTTAAAGGGGAAAAGATGAATGATGGAGATAAACATGCACACCAAAATCAAACCCTCTTTCACAATAATATTCAAGGACAAAACCAAGCTAAAATCACAACCAAAGAGAGGTGGACTCAGCTACTGATTTTGTGCTCTTTCTTGCTATGGAAAGATGTGATTTAACCAAGCATTTTATCAAACCCTAGGTTAAGTATAAGTAAAACCCTAGTTATAAGATAATCAACTTGTAACAGATAGAGGACAATAGAAACCTAGAATATGAAAGTACAAAGTGGATTAGAGAGATATGAGAACCTGTGCCACAAAAGATGGAAAGTTGAAGGACTTTGGGGTGGGTTCCCAAGTCCAGAAAGTCCAAATCTTCTAAAACCTAGAACTGGAGAAATGTCGTAGAGAGTGTCTAGATGCCGAATTTAGTGTTTGTTTGAGTAAGAGGATGCCGGGGCGGGTGTCGAAGTATTTCATAGAGGAATTTATGCAAACTGCTTTTAGATCCTGAAACCCTTTCTCTTACACAACCTTCTTGTACCTTCACTTCTTTATTCTTTGCACCTATAACCTACACACAAGAAGAAAAGGGGTTTGGGGGTTGTGGTGTTTAAGGATTTGCCTCAGTCAAATTCTAGGTTCTAGCATTCAAGCTTCCCAACACCATTGTTAGAGAGAGAGAGCGTGCCCTAGCAGGGCAGAGGCTAAAGATAGACCAAATTATGAAATGATTCAAATAATAATGATGTCACCTCAAAAGTAGAGCACTTAAGAGAATGAATATCCTTCAACTCGTAGGGAGATGGATGATGATTCCAAATCGGCAACAACACACACAATACAAACACAAATCTGCAACAATAACACAATGAATGCTTTGAATGCTCTTTGCTCCAATATCATAAGTTTGCAATATCCATCTCTAGGTTACAAATGAATTCAAAACACACTTATATATGCTTTCTCACTAACATTCATAAATTTAATTGAAAGATCCGACAAGAAGAGACCCATTTAATGGTCCTATGCCGACATGCCTTGAAATCTATGCCGACCAATCAGCGAGAACTTGGGCACAGGTGCCCAAGTCCCAAGGTGCCTTTCTGGTCTAGGGTAAGGCATAACATGTGCCCCTAGTTCCCATTTGACATGGTTTTCAGGGGATTTTGCATCAGGATGAATATTTATTTGGGTTCCCATAAGAACTTGGGTCCACAAAGAGGGGAAGTCGTGGGCAAAAAAAAATCTTGACAGAAACAGGTACCCATTTAAAAAGAAATGGGTACTCATGCCTAAATGGATACCCATTTAGGAATGGGTACCCATTTAGAAATGGATGCCTAAGCCTAAATGGGTACTCGTTTAGGAATGGGTACCCATTTCTATATAGCTATTTGAATTTGAAAAAGAACCCTGCACACTTTTATTCCCACATAAAAGGAATGGGTACCCATTCCTAAAATTTTAGGCTTGGGAAAGGCATGGTAAGCCAACCCCTTGCCTTGGACCTACAAGTACAAGTCCATGTTCAGATTTTTTTTATTTGACTTGTTTCTCTATTTATTAATTAATTTATGAACAAACTGGTCCAAAAACTTGAAATGACAGGTGTTTGTATTTTTTTAATAACTTTCAATTTTTAAATTTTTTTTTTAAATTATGTCATCAATCTAGACATCATTCTCTACATAATGGAAAAGATAATTCATTTTATGATTATTTTTGCTCAAATTGTGTTGGTCGTACATGAGGGGTTTTCAAAAACAACAATTATGGCCAATAAAAAATTAATTAAAAAAATATTTAGAAAAAAATTATAAAAAAAATCCTCATCAAACTTCATTGTACCACACATCTTTCCCAAAAAGAATTCATAAAAATACTTTTATTTAGGTCAAATTATGTTGGCTGTACACATGCATGGTATCGTAAAAAAAGGTGACTTTTAAATAGTGGTTTTTAGACATGCCAATTGAAAATCAATTTGTATCATCTGGGTATTAAAATAAATTACATATTTTGAAAATAGACTCCGAGTACTACATTTCATATTACTAAATTTTTTAAAGATTCAATCTTTAAGTGCTTCAAATTTTTAGGTCAAATATGACAAATTCTAAAAATCAGGGAAAACACTTCCACTTTTTGGCCAAAAAGTGGACCCAACTTCTTGCACTGACCCATGTTGTATAATGTTAACACGGGGACCTAGGAGCTAAACTAGGAGGTAAAAAGGTATGTGTCCACTTTTTACTCCATAACAAGTTTGCATCTTATTTATTAGATGGTTAAAAATTAGTTATAACTTGTAACTACACAACATTGTAATAAAAATGACGCTTCTTATCATTTATAGGGCTTGCATCAAAAAGAGGAGAGCATTGAGAGAGTTTTTTACTTTGTAAAGACATTTTTCTAAAGCAATGTAGAAACATCTTGCAAGGTATATAGTTTTATAGATTATTTGCTTCATATCTTTAGAAATTATTCTTGTTGGTGTGTGAAAATGGTCACTTCAACTTGTTTCTCTTATTTATTCTAACTTATTCATTGTTCATGTAGATTCTTACTACAAAGGGAAACTCAATTTACTTCTCTGAATAATGCATATTTAATTTGCATGTATTTGAATAACTTATATTTTCATGAAACAATCTTGTAGATGTATAAATATGATTGTACATGCCATCATTTGTATAATTTTAGAGTAGTTTAATTAAGGAAAAGATCCCCTAACAATAGAGGTAGGATTTAGTCTTATGAGCCATCCCTAACCAATTTGCTACAACATCCCTAATTCTCAAACCTTTTGAATAGAAAGGTTGCAACAAATATTAATGTTGATTTGAATTGATTTGCTATCTCTTTTGTTCTTTTTCATCAAATGAAAGTGGTTAAATTAGACAATGATAATTTATTTGAAATGTTGATAAATGGATTTATGTCATTAAATAGATTGTTGTTATTATCTAATAATGATACTAAGGTATGCATTGAGATGTGTTATTGATAGGAACAAGTCTTGGGGAAGGTAAACTAGGTTTGGCCTTGAAGTGTGACAAACCTATAATCCAAAGTGTGAAGTAAATGATTGTTTGAATTAATTAATTAAGATAAGTTAAGTTAACTAGATGTGATAGTTGATTGTGCTTTCTTTTTTAATTTCTATAATTGACTTAAATGTGTCAACAAATAAAATAAGTCTTTATTTGAATTAATTATCTATTTTCTAAAAGTAATCAATATTTATTTTCAATTAATGCATTAGTCAAATTAGAATTGACTTGCAATTCTTATTTTAGATTATTCATCATGCAAACTTTAAAATCAGAGTTGGAAATTAAAGAAAAGGGATAAAGCTAATTCTTGAATTTTTTAGAATAAAATATAAACTAAAATTAGATATGTTAGAGGTAAATTTTAAAATTAGAACACTAAATATTCTTTTAATATTTCAATTGCTTGAGTTGAAAGATATGCATGGGTTAGAAATATTATTTTTTAATTGAATTTATTTAGTTGGGGATTAATTTATTATTCCCTCAAATTAGATTTTATGCAATTAGTCTACTAGAGCACTTTAGTTTAGGATTAATTCTAATTTTAGGAAACTAAATCTAAAAATTGAATCTAGAAATTTAAACCCTAGGATTTATGCTAGAGAGATTTATGTGAAAGTTGAAGGATTTATGGACATATGACTAGGGTATTGATCAAACTGAAACATAAGAATGAATCTATGGTGAATTTATGATTGTAGATGATATATTGCTGATTTGGGACAACATATTTGATATTTGAATGCAATTTGGAATGAATTGTAATTTTTAGGAAATTGTGAACAAGTTAGAAAAATCAACTTGGGGATTTTCCTTTATGCAAAATGTCAAATGAATGTTTTGGAATGAAATTGGTTTCAAGTAGACGATCTAACATAAATTTGAACATAGGTTCTTTCTTGGTAATTTTGATTTTCAAGTATGCAAGACCTTTGTTCTACTAGTGTAGACTTTTGTGTGTGTTGTACTTCAGTTTTGAGTATGTGAAAAGGATTGGATAGATCTTGAGAGTCAATTTGGGCTATTAAGTCCAAAAATGTGTAGTTTGGGAAAAAATTGCCCCCTAGGGACAAATGCACCATCCAAGGCACCATAGACGGACATGTACATTAGGTACAAGCTTTGTCCTTTGAATATTTTTAGGTCAAATTTTATCTACTAACTCTATTTAATCTATAAAGTATGTTTATGATGTTCTTGATTGTCCTAGAGTAGTGAATTTGTATATGTGGTCTTCTAATATGATTTGGTGAGTTTGTAATTTGTTAGAGAGTTGTGACTGGTTTAGTATACTAAATGGTTAATGAGTAAGTCTAATGTGAACTCAATCCCACACTTTTATTACACTCAAGTATCTTGTGAGTCTAAGATTGGATGCTTTATGTATACTAGGTGCTAGTTTATGTGAGACTAGTTGGAAACTCAATCCCCGTGCCATAGATACTCTTGATTATGAGAAAGTGGTTTATATGTACTAGTTGTAAGTGTGGGAGAATGAATTAGAGCTTACTCTCTATTCTACCCATAGACTTGAGTATAGTGGTCTTGTATCTTGAAAACCTAGAAGGTCATTGTCTCATGATAGGATATGTATAGCTAGAGAAGGGAGATCACCCTTCTTGTTATAGTTTGGTCACTTACTGTGCACTCAAATCATAAGTTCTCTAGTTGGTGAAAGGTTCCTCAAGTAATATTTATATATGCCTTCCATCACTATGTGTTAGTAGATCTATGAAACTAAAGTCTTGTAGCCCACAAGCATAAATGCATTTGATGGCTACCTGAAGTGGTAGCATGTTCTTGTGGCATAGTATACTATCATTCTTTCGCAAGGTAGCTAGTACACTAGATAGTTGGGAAATGAATCCTAGAGTTACCTGGGATATTCTTAGAGGTCTTGTTCTATATTCTCATGTCTTGAGTTGTCTTATTTGACATGTGTTATTATGATTATTGTCTTATGTGTTGTTGGTTATGTGTCAAGCCTTGTTCCTATCATCATAATCTTGATTGGGTGTTACTTGTTTGTTATTAGCATGTATATTATGTTCTTTTGTGTTACTACATATGCATTCTTGTATTTCATGCTTGATTTGAAAATGGTTCTAATTGAAGGTATGAATTATAAATTAAGATACTTTGAAGTCATGTAGTATGGGATGCATGAGTTTCTAACTTAAACTAGTTATGAGTTGATTAGGACATATGGCATTGAAGAATGATTGCTTCCATAGTATGGGCTACAAGTAATGGTCATTTGAAGGTGTTGTATATGGTCTTGGATTCTTGGAATTATAGATTCTTAGTACTTATGACTTGAGTCTTATTTTGTGTATTTTGTAAGATTTCCATTGAAAAAATATGTGCGTTGTCAGGTTTTGTAATGACTCAAGTTTATGATTAAGGTGTATTTGGATGTCCTCTAAGATGTCTACATGTGTTGTAAATTTGGAATGGAATGGTTACTATGTGTGACCTTTTTTTTATGGATCTATGTTTATGTGTGAAAATGGGAAACAAGTTAATAATATAATCATTATATTTGTTTCCACTACTTCATTACTATTGGATTATCTATTTGTGTGCTTCAAGCCATAATTGATGGATGGGGACGATAGGATTCCTTCCACGTGTGGGTTCAAAATACCTTCCACATATGCAATAGGAGCTTTTAGGTCATTGCTTGTGGTTGGCCTAGTAACTATACTTAAATATTTTGTATCATTATTAGTGCATATGTAGTAGAGTGACATGTTGGCCTATGTATTTGATGTGTATTGTTGAGGGTTGTAACTTTGTGATCCATTGTACTAATGGATATTGTACTTATTTGATAGTTACATACTATTCTTATTGAATTATGTATTGATGTTCATGTGAGATTATATTGTTAATGGGTATCACTTTATGTTATCTTTTTGTTAAAATTAAGAAAACTTTTGGGGTTGAAAAATAATAATTGTTACATTTACCTTAAGTGAAAATTTTAAGAGGTAACAATTTTTTTTCCCTAACATAGGGCACAAAGTAAAAAGTCAAATGGAGCCCCACAAGCAAATAAGGAAGATCTCATGACTACCAAAGGAAACTCTTTTGCATTACAACCTCATCTTAACTAGCTTAGAGCTGATTATGAACACATTGCAAGTAATTTGAATAGGTTTATTTTCAACAAACAAGTGCTCAACATTGGAGAGAAGCCATAGTCATGCTTGAAAAAGGACTAGAGATCAATGGACGTATGCTAGTACTTCCTCCTCCAACATCAAGAAGAGTTGTTCAACAACCTCATCAGAGGGTCGAACCTTGCTCACTAGGTCGAACCTTGCTCACTAGCTTCTTCCTAGCAATAAAAGAAATTCTCACTAAGCTAACCAAGAAAGATTCGTAAGATCATAGAATGCTTACGGAGGCTCCACCACTTTCTTCAAGTTAAGATTAAACTCCAAAATGACCAATCTTGAGAAGCATCTAAGTCTTATGTAAAGAAGAAAGTGTACATTCAATCCCCAGTTTTTTACCGTGGGGAAACCAAAATGGGCCACTCAATTGGGCTCAACTTCATGATTTAGCATTTGAATCTTATAAAAACTTTCCAAAGTTCTCTGGCAATGATTCTCTACATCCAAATGAGCACCTCACGACCTTCACCATTGCTTGAGGAGTACCTTGTGTAGCTCATGAAGACACCGTGGTAAGATCGTTTATGAAAAGTCTCGTAAACATCATAGAAGATTGGTTTCAACCCTTTTAGTTGGATGCATCATAATTGAAATGATCTAAGAAAAAGGTTCATTGCTCGTTTCAAGCCGGCAGAAGATGAGCACTAGCGGTTTTCACAACTCTCAAACATCAACAAAAAGGACAAAGAACCCATGTGTCTTAGAAACTAACGTTGCTATTGTTCTATGATCATCTTCCGCTGTGATAAAGTGCACAGCTTAAATGACAGCAAATGGTTTCAAATTTCTCCCATTTTAGTCAAATATATTGCATTGAGAAATACTCAATGTGAGTCATGGCCATGGGAGAGGAAACTAACGCCTTGCTTAAACAACCGTCACGTCAATGTGGGAGGAAACGAATTGCCTCACATAAACAAGCGAAACATTTTCATGCAGACTGACCAAAAAAGACACTGATGAGATTTGACCAGGCTACCACTAGCCTTTTTCACATAGAAATGACTTCACTTGCTCTATCCACAAGATCATTTTTGCTATCTTATATGGAAGCATGAGCTTTCGGTTAAGAGCTAAGGACTGGGGTATCCATTCCACCAAATTCGTATGGGGCACGACCTCGGCCTCATCCTTTATTGTGTCGGGCCATGCACTCAGCAAGACTTGATCTCTGGTGAGCTTATTCAAAACCTTTCAACTTCACTAGCAGGCCAAAGACCCTTTAGCTCACTGACTCCTTTGCATTTGTATATTTAAAATATATTGACTTTTTTAATATCATCCACTTCAACAGTCAAAGGTCAATTTTGGCCAATAAAAATAGGACAAATATTTACCACTTTTTATTGTGAACAAGGTGTAAAATTTCTATTGGCTGTTTGACCATTAAAGTGGATGATATTTAAGTAGAGTGAACTGGAAATACAACATGCTGAATGTTAGGGTTTACCTAAACGAACTCCTTTGAGCATTGACTGATAAAACAAGTTCGAACGACATCCAAAGGATCATCTTCGAGTACCGAAAACGGTGAATATTTTGGACTAGTATGGAGGCGTTAGCTCTAAAATTACAACAAATGATAAAGGATATAGAATCAATTTCAAACTGAATGAGATAAGAAACGAGGTTTGTAAGTAGTTGTAAAGACAACATAAACATTTCAGCTGTTTCTCTTCATCCGTAGCAATAATAAATTTAGTCCATGTCTTTGAATGGGAGAAGACAAATATGGAGAGGCTTACTGACAATCTCATAATTTAGAAACCATTCCATTAAGTATAATCTGGTGTTTGAAGATATTCATTGTTTATGAGGTTGCTAACTTTTATTGATGGAATCCTATATCCTGAACATGCTTTATAAATTGCTGTTGATTCTACCAATGTATTGAAGAATTCACTTTGCGACCTTCATTATTTATTGCATGTGGATAATAAAGAAGAAACTTGAAGAAAGGCAGTCGAATTAATTTGATACCGTTGGAATTCATGACTCTGGGAGACTGTGATCGTAGGAAGAAGACCTCTGCAGATGGTTGGAGAGTCGATTCATGGTTTCATTACACTATTTTTTTCCTTTCAAGTGCATTGAATATTGTCTATTAAATGGAGTATCTTACATAGTACATTATTTAAAAAATTATTTGGTTAATGATTAAACAGTTAATAATAGTTTTATACTTCAGCAACACTAAAAGTAGTAAATAATTGTCTTATTTTTAATTGATAAATATTAATTTTGACTCTTAAATTGGATGATATTTAAGAATAACCCAAGTGATGCCCTGAACAACCATAGCATCATCTCTTGCATTATTAGACATGATGAAATTCCATATACACATAGAGAACATGAATGATGCATTGATAAAAAAAAAACCAAGGTAAATGTAACATCATTGAGTGCAACAAATATAAATTCCCTTAAAGACAAACCTAATAATTATGTGATAAAGATTCTAGGCTCAAATTGTCTAGATTAATCTATAAGTCTTGCATCACTAGTAGCAAGGTCATATGAATTTAGTAAATGCAACATCATTGAGTCCAACAAATATAAATTCTCTTAAAGACAAACCTAATAATTATGTGATAAAGATTCTAGGCTCAAATTGTCTAGATCAATCTATAAGTCTTGCATCACTATTAGGAAGGTCATATGAATTCAGTCAATAGTGCTAGTGTGCAAGGAAGTAATTACCTCCAAGTGATAATCATCAAGCATTCTCAACTAACACAAGTAACAATGATGGAGGTGACGAGTGGGGCAAAAAACCTCAAGATGGTCTATCATCTATTCACCAAAGAATCTATGAAGAAAGAGATTCCAAAGGCAGAGTCTATTCTCATTGAAAGGTCTCTAATGAGACATGCATTACAAATTTCCACTTGGTCCAAACTATGCCACTAGTTGCTAAGCTAGTGATGTGTCAAATCCTTCTAGCTCCCTCATTGTGCACACGTATCCACACATGTTAAGGAAATTTTATGTTGCATTTTGACATTTTTGAATAATGCTCATGAATGAATCTATGTGAAATGTCATGCCTTACCATATTTTGGGAAATTCCACCTTGCAACATATCAACATTTGATTTACTTATGACAATTGCAACAAAGACAATGAAATTTAGTCAAGATGTGACTGATGCTACAAAGCAATCAAAGCAATACGTAACTATTTCTCATCATCTAATATGCTTGATGCTTTCATAGATCCATGGGTTAGCAAATCAAGAGGTACACAATTAGAATACCGGTAGAGCTAGTTAAATATTATTAAAGGAAAAGAGATAGCTTGGTATGCAATTTAGATAGTTCAACAAGTTGTCTAGTGGCTACTTCATTGGCAAGGAGATTCTATCATTTTCATTGTGAGAGTCAACATGTAAAATGTCATATTTAGTAGGACCATTGCAAGAGGTGTGGTGTGTCTTGTATTCTATTTTCGTGCTAGGGATGTGTGGACCTCACCACAAGCTTCTAATTTGTAAGTGACTTAAGTCACTTTAGGGTTTGCATGTTTAAAAAAAATAAAATGTATTCAAACACCTATGCTTAAATATTAAACAAAAAAATTTGTGTATAGATTTTGGAGGCCATAGATGGGTAGAAAACCAAGGTTACAATTTTAAAAACTAAAAAATATAGTCAACATATATAGTTCAGGAAGACCCTAGGCCCAAAAAAAACTTGCAAACATTATAAACTATGCAGAAGCAAGGGAGTTGGAGTCGTTTCCTTTTGGAGGCATTGACAAAGAAGTAGGAGATCCACGGGAGCCACTAGCAGAGGGTGAGGTGCTAGGTCTGGTGCATGAAGCCATAGGAACTAAATGGCTCAGAATATCTGCTTCACCTTGACATCTAGAGTAGGTGGTGGTTGGAATTGGTGAGCTTCAAGAGCACTTTCATAATGACTATAGAACCCCTTTTGCATTGCGTGGTAAACACAAGTGGCCAGTGGCAAATTTCATAACATTTTAAAACTAAATAGACCTCCAACTTGTTGGGAAACGAGGTGTCTCAACCTTATTGCACATTTCCCGTTATAGTTATTTTTATTTTATATTTTCCTATAGCTGTTATGCATTGTCGGTGTTTTGAAAATTAGTTTTTTAGGTGTCAAAAGATGCTCACATGATAGTATATTATGGAAGGCCTATTTTAGGCATATTATGATAGATTCTATGACATCTGTAAGGGTCAAAAATAGGGGATTTCATTTTGGACGTGAAAGCTTATTTGGGGACTGGAATCTTGGCTAAGAAGCCTCGCACATGATTTTGTAAAACCACAGGTGGTTTCTTGTATAGCTAGAAGTCTATAAATTGGAGGCTTGAGGAGTTGTTTGCATAGTGTGAGTTTGTAGGTATTTTTATGCTATCGGAATGCTACCAGAATTCTTCCAGAGTTGTTTACTGGTGATACTCCTGTAATAAACTTGCTCTGCAAGTGTATGTAATCTTGTTATTGGATTTGGAATACATTGAGCAGGCTTTTGGAGTGTGGTGTTTTTCACTCGAAAGGGTTTTCCCACATATATTTGGTGTTTTGTGTTTTATTATTTATTTCATGTTTTTAAATGTGCTTCTAAATTTTCTATAACTGTTAGATCAGTTTTTAAAATTTTTACATAATATCTCTCCTCAAGATTGGCGTAGGAAGTTGTTTCCGCTACTTTAACTTCCTTACAAGTGGTATCAGAGCCTGATCACCTTTGGTTTCAATTGTGGGTTGTTGGGTTTTTTGTACTAATCAAGGTTTGAGTGGGAGTTTGTGCAGAGGATACTTTGTGATCTTGTTGCAGGCTTTTTTAGATGGCAGGCACATCTGGGAGAATGGAGGTTGAAAATTTTTTTGGCACAAACTTTGAAGTGTGGAAGCTGAAGATGGAAGATTTGTTAATTGATTAGGATCTATGTGATGCGGTGGATGAAAATGTCCAGAGGCCTACGAATCTAGCTTTGACTGCAAAATGTGATATAATGTATAGAAAAGCTAAAGGTCTCATAAGACTATGTCTTGCAAACTCGATTTTGATAAATGTCCACGAATAATCCACTTCGAAGAAGCTTTGGAAGAAGTTGGGTGAGATATACCAAGCTAAATCTTAGTAAATAAAATTTTCTTGAGGAAGAAGTTGTATTCCTTGAGAATGGAAGATGGATGAATTTCTGAGCATCTGGAAACATTTAATATGTTAGTGACTTAGTTGACCTCAGTTGGGGTGAAAATGGATGAAGAAGAAAGGTGCCAAACTTTGTTGTGTTCGCTGCCAGACTCATGGGACAACCTAGTCATGGCCATTGGGAGAATTTCAGTCACTCTGAAGATGGAGGATGTTGTTGGTTCTCTACTCTCTGAAGAGATGAGAAGGAAGGCCTCCCTGAATGCCAAAGAGGCTTTGAGTGTTTGAGGAAGACCAAAAGAACGAGGCAAAGATGAGAAGCAGCGTGGCTGTTCTAAGTCCAAGAATAAGGGGGGATCAAAATCTCCTAGTAAGTCCAAGGCAATATGCTAGAACTATGGCAAATCCAGACACTTCCGAAAGGAATGTAAAGAAGAGAAGAAAAAGAAGAAGAAGAAGCAAGATTTTGATTCTGAGTCTGAGAAAGAAGATGGAGATGCCTTTATTGCAGCCTTGGCCACTCGTGCAGGTGATAATGCATGGTTGATAGACTCAGGTGCATCTTTCCACATGACTCCTAACAGAAATTGGTTTAGTAAGTATGAAAACTATGATGGTGGTAAGGTGTATTTGGGTGATAATTCTTTCCTTGACATTGTTGGCCATGGTAGTATTCATGTGAAATTTTTTGACATCTAGTAGAGTTAGAAGATTTGATGTTGTCTTGCATATCCTAGGACTAGCAAGAAATTTATTATCTATTAGCAAGCTAATAGATGCGGGTGTGCATGTACAGTTTTCTGAAGTAGGTGTGAAAATGGTGAGAGGTGCTATGGTGATAGCAAGAGGAAGCAGATTGGGTACATTGTACCAGCTTGATGCATGCACAGTTGAATGCAATAGCACTTCTGATAAAATTAAGCCAGAAACTACTTCGCTGAAAAAAGAGATGGTTTCCTCTTCTGCAGATGGTCATGGCTTCTAGGTACCCAAGGGTGCTCTGCCTACCGAATCAAAGTTGCCTGCAGAGAAGACCATGTTATGGCACCAAAGACTTGGCCACATTAGAGAGAAGGGTTTGAAAGCCCTAAAAAATAAGAACCTTGTTGAAGGTTTGAATGATTGCAATCTAGAGTTTGATTTCTGTGAACATTGTATTTATGGCAAACAAAACCGTGTTCAGTTTTACTCGTCTCCTCATAAGTCTTCATGTATTTTGGATCTAATCCATTTGGATGTATCTGGTCTTGTTGATGTTTCTTCTATTGGTAAATCAGTTAATTATGTTACTTTCATTGATGATTTCAGTAGGAGAACATGGGTATATTTTTTAAAGAGTAAATATGAAATTTTCAATCATTTTAAGGAGTTTAAGGCTATGGTAGAAACTCAGACTGGAAAGAAAATTAAATGTTTGAGGACTGACAATGGCGGTGAGTATTGTTCTACAGATTTTGATAGATTCTGTATAGATTGCGGGATTAAAAGATAGAAGACAACTCCATATTCTCCTCAGCAAAATGGAGTTGCTAAAAGAATGAACAGAACGTTGATGGAGAAGGCTAGGAGCATGTTGAGTGGAGCTGGTCTAGAACAAAAGTTTTGGGCTGACGCTATTGCCACTACTTTTTATTTGATAAATAGATCTCCTACATCAGCACTTGTTGATAAAATGCCTATGGAGGCATAGTTGGGGAAAAAGCCTTCACTTAGACATCTGAGAGTTTTTGGTTGTGAGGCATATGCACATGTGCCCAAGGAGAAGAGAACAAAGTTCAATTTTAAGGCTATCAAATGTATCTTCATTGGCTACGGCTATGGTGTGAAAGGATACAAGCTTTGGGATCTAGTTGCACATAAGGTAATTTATTCCAGAAGTGTTGTTTTTAGAGAGACTAAATCTTCTCCTATTACTTTTCAGCTAGAACAGAAAAAGGATGTGATTCAACTTCCTTCTATGTCTGAGAATGTTGAATCGAGACCCCAAGATAGACAAGAACTTGAGGAGAGCTCATCAAGCTCTGAATCTTCAGAAGAGGGTGAAGAGGAGGAAGAAGTGGAAGAACCTCCACCTCAGCTTGTTCGAAGGTCTACAAGGCATAGGAAACCACCTAAAAGGTATGGGTATTCACCTGATGATTGGAAGTGTATATTTTCTTTGAATACTAACATTGATGAACCGAGATCTATGCAAGAGGCTTTGGGTATGAATGATACAGATTCCTGGAAAGTTGCCATGGATGAAGAGTTGGCAACCCTTGAAAGAAATGATACATGGGACCTTGTACCTTTGCCTGAAGGATGCAAACCTATTGGATGTAAATGGGTGTTAAAGAAAAAGATTGGTTCAGATGGAAATGTTGAAAAGTATAAGGCACGGTTGGTTACGAAGGGATACTCTCAGGTTGAGGGTATTGATTGTGGTGAGATCTTTTCTCCTGTTGCTAAAATGACATCCATTCAATTTTTATTATCTATTGCAGTAGCTTATGACCTAGAGGTCGAATAAATGGATGTGAAAACTGCTTTCCTTCATGGTGATTTGGAGGAAGAAATTTACATGACACAGCTAGAGCACTACGTGGTGAAAGGTAAAAGCAAGTTGGTTTGTAAGTTAAAGAAATCTCTATATGGCCTTAAACAAAGTCCTAGGATGTGGTACCAGAAGTTTGATACTTATGTTTTGAGTTTGGGATTTGTATGGTCTAAATTTGATCACTGTGTATATTTTAAATTTGACAATGATCATTTTCTGGTAATTGCTTTATATGTTGATGACATGTTGTTTATTGGGAAAGGAAAATGTTTGATTGCAGAATTGAAATCTCATCTCTCTGTGAAATTTGAAATGAAAGATCTTGTTGTAGTAAAACACATACTTGGGATGAAGATCATAAGAGATCATGAGAACAAAAAGCTATGGCTTGGCCAGAGTAAGTATTTTATGTCAGTTTTTAAAAGGTTTAACATGCAGGATTGTAAACCACTTTGTGTTCCTATTACATTGGGAATGAAGCTCCTATTTCACAATGTCCTACATCCCCATCGGAGATGGAAGACATGAGCAGAGTGCCTTACCAGAGTGCAGTTGGAAACTTAATGTATGCTATGGTCTGTACAAGACCAGACATTGCCCAAGCAGTGGGAGTTCTTTCTCGTTATATGTCTAATCCTGGAAGAGTGCATTGGGATGCAGTTAAGAGGGTCTTTAGATATTTGCGGGGTACAACAGAGTACTCTATTTGTTTTCATGGTATAGGAGATCAACATTCTATGAGCATTCATGGTTTTGTGGATTCAGATTGGGCTGTTGATGTCGATAGTAGAAGATCCACCAATGCATATCTGTTTACTCTTAATGGTGGTGCAATCAGTTAGATGAGCAAGCAATAGGTTGTGGTTGCTTTATCCACTACTAAGGCAGAGTACATGGTAGCTACTCATGCCTGTAAAGAAGCCATTTGGCTGAAGCGTTTGTGTTCAAATATTGGATTGAAACAGGGTGCAAATATAATTTATTGTGACAGTCAAAGTGCAATCTGCCTTGCGAAGAACCTGACTTTTCATGCCAGGACCAAACACATTGATGTTCAGTATCACTTCGTGAGAGATATGGTCGAGGATGGCAGGGTGAAGCTGGAAAAGGTAGCGACTGTGGCGAATGTTGCGGATGCATTAACTAAGCCCGTGAGCACAACAAAATTTAGGTGGTGTTCCGAGTCTATGGACCTTTTGTCCCCTAGCAGTTGATCCATGATGATGTTATTCCCTTGGCCCTTGCAAGGTATTCGACAAGTGGGAGAATGATGGGAAACAAGGTGTCTCAACCTTGCTGCACATTTCCTGTTATAGTTATTTTTATTTAATATTTTCCTACAGCTGTTACACATTATCGGTGCTTTGAAAATTGGTTTTTTAGGTGTCAAAAGATGCTCACATAGTATATGATGGAAGGCCTTTTTTAGGCATACTATGACAGATTCTATGACATCTATAAGGGTAAAAAATAGGGGATTTCATTTTGGACGTGAAACCTTATTTTGGGATTGGAATCTTGGTTGAGAAGCCTTGCACATGGTTTTGTAAAACCATAGGTAGTTTCTTGTATAGCCAGAAGTTTATAAATTGGAGGCTTGAGGAGTTGTTTGCATAGTGTGAGTTTGTAGGTATTGTTATGCTATCAGAATGCTACCAGAATTCTTCTAGAGTTGTTTATTGGTGATACTCCTGTAATAAACTTGTTCTGCAAGTGTATGTAGTAATCTTGTTATTGGATTTGGAATACATCGAGCAGGATTTTGGAGTGTGGGGTTTTTCACCCGAAAGGGTTTTCCCCACGTATATCTGGTGTTTTGTGTTTTATTGTTTATTTCATGTTTTTAAATGTGCTTCTAAATTTTTTGTAATTGTTAGATCAGTTTTTAAAATTTTTGCATAATATCTCTCCTCAAGATTGGCATAGGAAGTTGTTTCCACTATTTTAAGTTCCTTACACAAGTGGAGTGCTCCTTATGTACATGTCATATTTATCCAAGCTGTTGTTTAGCCTACCTGACAAGACAAGGTATTCATGGATGAATCTAAAGCCCAACACTTCTATGAAGTCAACATACTATACCACGTCCATTATGTTTTACAAGAAAATAGATACCACTTTTGAGAACATCAAGATCCTCAAGAAGTCATGCAACATAGATTCTCTAACCATAGCTTTGATAGAAAACTCCATGTGAGGGCAGGCAATATCAAAAACATGGGCTAGTTTGTGAAAGTTGTAGGGCCCAACTTCCATGGGTTCCCATTTTTGGGGCTGCAGGAAAATGTGTTTATTCTTGACAACTTGCTTCATTGTTAAGACAAGCTAAATGTAGGGGAATGCAGAGAGATATGGGAGGTAGAGGAAAAATAGGTAGAGTGAAATGCATGAGAGGTGGCAAGGGGCTAAATAGGTGAGAGAGAGGGGAGCAAATATGAAACATTTTATGTAAGTTCTTGCCAAAAGGTTTGAACAGAAATAGGTAGAAGAGTAGTTTAGGGTTTGCATGTTAGTTATTACATAGTTACAAATAAGTGTGTAATTAAAAGGACATTGTTTATTATGTGTAGGGATCTCTTTCTAGCATCAACAAGAGGAGAGCATTGAGAGAGTTATGTATTTTGTAAATACATTTTCTAAAGAAACACAAAAACGTCTTGCAAGGTATTTAGGCCTTGAAGAGGGTACTTTTGTAGATGTTACATATTTTTACAAATTATTTGCTTTATTTTTTTAGGATTTACTCTTGTTGATGTGTGAAATTGGTCACTTCAACTCAGTTCTATTATTTATTCCAGTTTATCATTATTCTTGTAGTTTGGTATAATGAAGGGAAACTCGATTTACTTCTCTAAATAGTTTAGATTTTATTTTCATGTATTTGAATGATCTATCTTTTCATGAAACAATCTTGTAGATGTTTAAATATGATTATAAGTGTCATCATTTATATAATTTTTAGAGGTGTTCAATAGAGGAAAACCTCCCTTGACAAAAGAGATGGGATTTAGTCCTATGAGCTACCACTAACCATTTTTCCTCAAAATTTGATGGCATAGTTAGGGAAAGATACCTAACTTAACATGAGTCTCATCAAGAATTCTCTCAAAAATTCACATGTAGCAATACAAAAGAAAGGGTTTCCCTTTGTTCTAGGACATCTTGTAGCTCAACTCATAGTCTAATCCCTATAGACTACAACCTGCATGCAACACCTTATACCCAACAACTAGGATATCAAACAAACATCCACAAAAATAGAAACTAGAGTTTAATGCACATAGACATATTGAACAACAAATAAAATGATATTTTCTATTACATAAAATTAAATTACAAATTTATCATCATTTCCTTTGACTCTTTGATTACAAGCACATTTAGGGTTTCATCTTGTTTTCCCTCTTCACTACTTTATTGTTTCCCTTCCTTGCCTCTATATTCTCTAGTTCATGTGTGGTCTAGTTCTTTACCAAATGATCTTGGCCTCACATGTGGTTACCTTAGGTTTTCCATGCCCAAACTCAACGCTCTTAGCCTCCATACACCTCCTTATGCATCCCACACTTGCACATGACTTACACACTTCCTCTATTCTTTTTATCTACCTACTTGTGCCTTCTCTCTCACTCAACTTGGTTGGGCCTTGACCAAACACTTAACATGGACTCATATTGTCACCAAAATTGCTCCCACTAATATGTCTACCCCTATTCACTCCTTTTACAGTCTCCTCCATACTATCACAACCTCTTAATCCCTTACATAGCCCCATCATACACTCTAACAACCTACAACTAGCTCACTAACCTCCTACGCACTCAAGAAACCAATAATTTACCTCATTGATATCCTACAACACTCATGCAACCAATAAACACTCTTTGTAGTAGAAACAAACTTTTTCTATAGCTTCCTCCACACCTCTTGCAACTTCTCTCATTTCTACTATGACTCATCAAA
The DNA here is from genome assembly GCA_027924645.1 of Cunninghamia lanceolata. Lineage (NCBI taxonomy): Eukaryota > Viridiplantae > Streptophyta > Pinopsida > Cupressales > Cupressaceae > Cunninghamia > Cunninghamia lanceolata. The sequence goes on along the minus strand of BSBN01000201.1, from coordinate 3,151,821 downwards.
TCAATCAATAACCTCCCATGCACTCTGTTAGTACTAAATTTGTTAGGGAATTTCACCCTTTTGCAGTAGGATAGACTGAACTAAAATAACAAGTTCTTAATATTGTGTGTTTAGTTAATAGTTAACATGTATCAAATCTAAATGTCAACACATGTATGAAAGTAATGGTATTATATGTTGTAATTGTTGGTGATTATTTTAACACAGTCATAACAGTAGTTAAAATTCACATAAAATGAACCTAACTGACTTGAAAGATATGAAGAAATCGATTAAGATTTGCTTAATCCCAAGTTTAATATGGTCAGGTCTTGACCTGTTGGGTAAATTCAGTAGGTTGATGTGAAGCTGTAATGTTCAAGGGGCCTTATGTGATTTAGGGTTTCTTGATGATTTGCTGGACTCAGATTATGCAAAAGATCATAAATATCAGCATGTTGTTCATTCCTTTTGCATAAACCTGCTACTGTGGTACAAATCTTTAAATGATTTATGTTATTGCAAGCTTTTTTCTTCTTCAATATTATGAAAATTGCCTACTTTCAACTTAGCTATGCATGCTTCTTTCAGATATGAGACAATCTCCTTTAAATTTCTGCATTTTAAGTTAAGTATTTCAGATGGGTTGGGAAAAGTTAGAGGAATCTAAACTAAACTTCATTCTTCTACCATGGGATCTAAATGTTATGTTATGCACTTTACAGGTAATGCAGCAAATTGATCAAATCCATAGATTAAACCTTAAATGTAAGCCTTTAGTATTTTCACAGACATACAGTCAAGATTGCAAACTTTAAGAGATATTGTTTTAAACACAAAAAGGATCCAGAAGACACTCAGAAGATAGATGCAGAATTCTAGATTCACTTGTATTCAAAACAGACAGTCATATATGATTTACAATGTATGAATGACTCTTAGCTTCATTAATCAAATTACAGAAAACTTACAAAGCTTTACAGATATAGTAAGGAAGCAAGATGTTCCACACATTCCTTATTGTAGATACAGGTGACCTCCTGCTACTTCTAACTAAAGGGTCCCTTTATTCTAAATGCTATGTTTTACAAACCTCTACTGCTACAAATCTCTGTGTAGCCCCTGTGTAAAGTTTTACAGTGTAAAGGGGGCAATATATAGCTATGACCATCCCCAATACAACTCCAAAACCCTAGTTAAACAATGGTTCAAACCTCCAGTTACAGCATCAACGGTGGAGAAATCCCACCCAAAATATATTTGATCGGCACGCATTAGATCTGGGTGCAATATGCCCTTCTGAAACCCTAGCAACTCAAAATGTCCTCTGTTATCTATTTAAATATAATGTTTCCATTTGCATTTTGTCTTCATCATTGAAGGCCTTGACTTCTTGCACTTCCTTGCGATCTGATTTCCTCCTCTGTGATGTCATCGCCATTCTTATCTCCTTTTACTTCCTTTGAGATCTGATTTCCTCTTTCATGATGTCACTGCCATTAAGTTTCACCAGCTTCATATCTGCAAACTTGCAAAATAGACAAAAAAAATGGATTAAAAAAAATGCATTAAGTCGCCTCGTCCATTCATACCTGGTTAGAATGTTAGACGTGCATTAATCACAGCCACTGAGAAAACTGCATATATATTGTTTACATTTCCCCTGTTGAAGTTATTGTGTCTGCATTTGGCAGGAATCCACCTACTGCACCTGCGAATTAAATGTTACGAAGCACGGAAAGGGGGGGGATATTCAGGAAGGGGGGTGATATTCAGGAAGGGGGATGATATTCAGGAAGGGGGTGATATTCGGAAGGGGGGTGATATTTAGGAAGGGGGGATCGATAATTGAAATATGACCCCCCACTGAATATCAGGTTTGACTAGAACTTTGACTGCACATAACTTTCCTTTTTGGCTGAATTTCAGGGTGATGTAAAAGGCAAACTTGCTTAGAATTTTACACTCTTTCACATGGCAAGCTTCCTGAGGAAAGATTCATACTTTAAAATTTTGGGTCAGACTTCAAGATCACAAATGCACCTGACATGAAGCACCTACATACTGACTGATGCTGCCTCTTTTACCATTACCGCCCAGAGCACAAAAATAAGGGAGCAAGCCACAGCAGGGGTCCTTATTTTGCTAAGGAGCAAAATGGGGCGTGTTGTGAACATCACAACAACTAGCAACCAAACAAAACAATCAAATTAAAATCATTAAGGAAAACTGAATGAAATAAATTCATAACCCCCTAACTATCTCTCTTACAAATCATCATCTAACTTGAGACTCAATGTATTCAATAAGGTGCATGAACTTCCTTTTAGTTTAATTGGGTGCATGTGATTAATTATCCTCATCTTGAAGATCAGTTGAGCAAACCAGTGACTGATATTAGCCTACGTAGGTGAGGATGTTCCCTCATAGCCAATCAGATATAGCCTTGCTGCCAGCAGGCATCCATAGCCCCGGCAAGGTTATCGTTACAATTCTCCTAAGTAGAGCCCCACTGCTAGCGAGTGTCTATATCTCCGGTAGAGTTACTTCTATGGGTTAATCTAGATTTTCAGTAAACAAAGTCCTAGGATGTGGTACCAGAAGTTTGATACTTATGTGTTAAGTTTGGGATTTGTGTGGTCTAAATCTGATCACTGTGTATATTTTAAATTTGATGGTGATCATTTTATGGTAATTCATTTTTATGTTGATGACATGTTGTTTATTGGGAAAGGCAAATGTTTGATTGTAGAATTAGAATCTCAACTCTCTGCGAAATTTGAAATGAAAGATCTTGTTGCAGTAAAACACATACTTGGGATGAAGATCATAAGAGATCATGAGAACAGAAAGCTATGGCTTGGCTAGAGTAAGTATGTTATGTCAGTTTTGAAAAGGTTTAACATGCAGGATTGTAAACCACTTTGTGTTCCTATTACATTGGAAATGAAGCTCTCTATTTCACAATGTCTTACATCCCCAGCGGAGATAGAAGACATGAGTAGAGTGCCTTACTAGAGTGCAGTTGGAAGCTTAATGTATGCTATGGTCTGTACAAGACCAGACATTGCCCAAGCAGTGGGAGTTCTTTCTCATTATATGTCTAATCTTGGAAGAGTGCATTGGGATGCAGTTAAGAGGGTCTTCATATATTTGTGGGGTACAACAGAGTACTCTATTTGTTTTCATGCTACAGGAGATCAACATTCCATGAGTATTCATGGTTTTGTGGATTCATATTGGGTTGTTGATGTCGATAGTAGAAGATCCACCAATGCATATCTGTTTACTCTTAATGGTGGTACAATTAGTTGGATGAGCAAGTGATAGGTTGTGGTTGCTTTGTCCACTACTGAGGCGGAGTACATGGCAACTACTCATGCCTGTAAAGAAGCCATTTGGCTGAAGCATTTGTGTTCAAATATTGGATTGAAACAGGGTGCAAATATAATTTATTGTGACAGTCAAAGTGCAATCTGCCTTGCGAAGAACCTGACTTTTCATGCTAGGACCAAACACATTGATGTTCAATATCACTTCGTGAGAGATATGGTCGAGGATGGCAGGGTGAAGCTAGAAAAGGTAGAGTCTATGGTGAATGTTGCAGATGCATTAACTAAGCCCGTGAGCACAACAAAATTTAGGTGGTGTTCCGAGTCTATGGGCCTTTTGGCCCCTAGCAGTTGATCCATGATGATGTTATTCCCCTGGCCCTTGCAAGGTATTCGACAAGTGGGAGAATGTTGGGAATCAAGGTGTCTCAACCTTGTTGCACATTTCTTGTTATATTGTTGATAACTGAGAGGGGGGCTGAATCACTTATCCAAATTATTTCTTCTTTCTAAACTTTCTTATTAATCAATGCAGCATTAATTCAAACAAGTAAACATAACCATGAGATGGAGATACACATGACACAATATTTTTGACGTGGAAACCCTGTTAAGGGAGAAAACCATGAGGTGATTAACCCAAAGATTATTCTCTGTTAGAAGAATAAGGAATTACAAAATGGCACTTGCCAATTAGGGCTCACTGCCCGAGCACACTACTCACAAAGGAGGCACACTGCCTACAAGGAGACACACTGTCTACAAAAGAATGTTATACAATACTTGAGCTAATTGGAAGCATCCACATATGTTGGAGTTCAGTTCCGGTTAGGCTCAGTACACTGATCTGCTGCACTTCATCTTTCCTCTTCTCTTATGCTACTTTCCTTTCACATACCAGACCTTCCTTACTACTTCTGCTCTGCTCTGCTTTTATTCGCATACCACATATCACCACAACTCTTCTCACAACTAAATCCATCCTATATATATATATCTGCACAAGTGATTTCATTATCTTTCTAGTCGGCACCCGGAACAGTCAATCTTCTCACAAACTCTGTTCTGTCAGCTGAATCCTTACACATCAAGTAATGCGGATCCAGTATATACTTGTAGAAATCATTAATCATGTCAACCAAACATGATTCATGCCTTCATAACCTTTAACACCATCAGTAACACATCCAGAAAGTAGTCTGATGTTCTGTCAGTCAGTTCTTCCTCTGTTCACACTGTCACTCAGGAATCCAGTACTCAACTATTCATATCTTTTTCCTCATCTATCACCAGAGGCTAAATCCTTGGAATATACCACTCAAGGTAGTCCTCTTGACTTCCCCAAATCTGCACTACACCAAGATATTTCCTCTGAGAGATCCAGACCTGTCTGTCAGACCTTGCCATATGCTCTGTTCTTGTTTACTAGACCACAACATTCTTCACTCTAACTTCTGGTAGAGACACACCATGTCCTGCGGATGTGTGGGATGAACTTTGTTGCCATCAATGACAACAATCATGAATCCATATAGTGTCTCTTGCCAACAATCTCCCCCTTTGGCATTGATGGCAACACTTAGTGAAAAAATGACTAAGTGTATACACTATGCTCCCCCTTGGCTGATGCTCTGTCTTTATATATATTTTCCGGAGCTCCCCCTTAGTTAGATTCCTCATTTTTCACTGCTCTTCACTCCCCCTTTGACATCAATGGCAAAGGGTAGGGTCCGCACACTAAAATTTTTAAAAATTTTACTATACTTAGCCGCATAAGTATATACATATGGCATACTTACATATACTTAAGTATGTCTGCAAAAGTTGTCTTCAATTGAATAAATTCTGTAGCCCAACTTTGCTTCATTCTGTCCAAAATTAAGATATGACCGCTCAACAAGAATGAAAATGCATATGCCCTTTTTAGATCTGTTGGATCATTTGTCTGGGCTGTGATTTGAGCTTCACTTATGGCCTCATGCATGGCCTCTAACTTAGGGACAATGATCCTCCTAAGTTCACCCATTCGGTTGATGATGTTCTTCCTTTCCATCTTAAAATTCTTTATTGCAGTTGTGATTGCAATAGTCTGACACTCTTGATTGACTATGGAGGAAGAGAGAGGATCAAAACTTTGAGACAAACTTAGTAGTTTATCCTCTTGCTCTTTTATTTTCTTCTCAATCTCTACTGTTACTTTGGACCATGAAATACAAAATTTGTATATTTTTCTACCATCTATAAGAGCATTTTCTAAGCTCTTTATCCCTATACTCATATTTCTCCTATCATTACTTATCAAACCTTATACCTCTGATAATCTTTTTGTAAGAAATTCCTTCCGGACCTTATCTTCTGCTGACTTCTCTAGTGAATCAAAATGTGTATTAACACTGCTGACTAGAGTTTTGAGATTACCAGAAGTGGAGGCTATGGGATCCTTCTAAAAAGATGGCATGATCTTTTCTAGCACTCTGGATGCTACCTCCATAAGCTCACAGTCTTCCATGTGAGATTTCAGTAGTTTCTCTTTGACTTTCTCATTTGCAAATGAGGCTATTTTCATTGTTTGCACTGGTGACAAAGAGTCAAAATCTAATGGTCCTTTTAGTAGGTCCGGTTCATCAATTTGTATAGTGGCTTTTGTCAAGAATTCTTGAATAGTTTGTGCAGTGTCTCTTGCCGGAGACAGATGTTTCTTCTCTTCTGCAATCTTGGAGCTGTCCTTTTGAGTTTTCTCTCCTTCTGCAAGCTTAGTACTGTCATCTTCTTTTTCTTTTACCTCTGCTTCTTTCTCCTGTGATTTTTCTTCTCCTTTAGATCCGAAGACTGTAGGGGAAACTGGAGGAGAAATGTTAGTTTGTTCGGGGCCCACCTCTTCTGACATTTTCTCAGGAGTTTCTTCTGCAACATTTGTAGTGGAGGGATCAGTACCCAAGTCCTCTATAATAGGAAGATTAAATCTTTTGAAGGTTTTCCAGAGAATCTCTTCAGTGTCCTTAGCTACCTTGTCGGTCTCACCAAGCATAAGCTGATTCATCCTTGCTTTGCTCCTGAATTCATCTTTGCAGTCTTTGAATACCATGTTCATTGTCTTGGGATCAATTGAAGGATATAGATGAATAGCTATCTATTCCCGGATCTCAAGGTCTTTTGCCATGGCATTGGTCTTTCTCATTTCCAACTCCTTCTCTAGACTCTTAGGAATTAGAGAGATAATTTCAATAAAAGCTTTATTGTAAATGTTTAGATACCTAATTGTAGCTTCCTGCAGGATCTTTTGGTCGGCCTCATTGTAATCATCATAGAATTCGGCCATTGGTTGAAGGTTTCCATCCACAGTGACTGATTTGATTACACTTTCTAGGGATAGGGTGGGCTTTTCAACAAATTCCTCTGCCATTTCTTCCTCGTGTTGGCCTGTGGAGGGCTTACCGGATCCTTTCTTCTTCTGCTTCTTTATTTCCTTTACCCCCTCATCTGATTTGGTTTCCTCTTCATCTCTTTGACTTGCATAAGCCCTTGTGGCTTTTGTCTTGGATCTTTTCTCTCTTTTACCAGATGCCTGGACTTCCAGTTTTGAGCTTTTGGCTGTGGCAGGTGCAGATCTCTTTGATGATCTGGTCCGGGTGGAAGTTTCTATCGGAGTACTTTTCTTGCTTCCCTTTTCTGCCTCTTTCTTCTCTTCCTCAGCTTTTTGTCTCTTTTCTCAGTTGGCATCAAGTGCCTCCTTTGAGATCCAAAGGCCTTGTGCAATATGTTCTACTTCTTTTCTCACCTTCCTTTTCATCTCTGGTTCTCTGAGTTCCACATGGATCTTTACACTCAGCTCCTCAAAGGTTCCAAACCTTTCTACCTTTGGATCTTTAGGTTCGCTTAGCATGTGTTGAACATGCAGCTCCACAATCTGTTCATCAACTTCATACCCCATGGGCATGATCCAGACTATCCTTGGCTCTATTGCCTCCATAAGACATTGATCAGTGTCTACCATGAAGCACACTGTATCCTTGTATTTTTCAACTACTGATTTGGGGATCCTTTCTCTGATTTGCATTGTATTTTGGAATTGCTTGAAGTAACCCCACAGAGCTGTCTTTCTTGCCTTTGCATCTCCAAGTTCATGCAAGTAATCTCTGGTCTGAATAGCTACTGGTTTGTCATTTTCCCATACCCATCCATTTGATCTGGGAAGCTTATTCATGAAGTAGAAGAACAAACATAGTATCAGTCCTCCATATTTAAAGGAGTTCTTTTTGTCCTTCTTAATCTTCTGTATGTTTTCCATTAATTGGCTCAAGAGTTCATAAAGATCATAATCTGCATTCTTTCTCAGCATCTCATAGGCCATGTATACTGCAGTTCCGGATACTAAATTCTCCCTACTAGAATGATATATCTTGTATCCTATTATCATAGATGCATACTTGATATCCGGGTCAGTAATATCTTCAATGGTCATTGCCCTCTTATCAAATTTTGATCCGGTGGCCTCTGTGACAATGTTGTTTTTGACATATTTGAGGACAGGAATTCCTCCGGAGGAATGTAAACCAGTTACTGCACTAATTGCTTCCTTGGTGATATTGCAAGGTCTATTCATCCATAGGAAGTTATCATGCACCCTACTTAAAACATACCGGACCCATTCATCTTCTTCAAAGCAGGGGAAATGAATGAACTAATCAAAATGCTTTTCTTGGATGCCCTTATATTCTGGTTTAAGCTCAAAAGCATCATCTATCAATTGTTTGTGATAGATGTCTCTTAGTTTGAATTCCCCAAACTCTTCAATATTGGCATGTATGTAAACCCTAATGTCTTCTGTGTGTAAAACACCATGTGGAACACTAGAGAATGCTCCTAGGGGATCTACCTCCAAGGATTTGTATGGATGTTTCTTAAATGTAGGGTGAGGTCTATCAAAAATCTTTACAATATTCAGAGTACCCATTATCAAACAATCTTACTGAAGGATATCAAGAACGATAAATACCTTTTACGCAGGTTAGGGCACACAAAGAAATTTGAATAGAGCTGTATGAAGAGTTGCCTTGATCTTTTGGGAGAAGTTGTTTGCAGAGCTCCTTTTCTTTCTTCTTCGCATGTGAGTGTACAAGTGTGTAAATGACAGACAAATGAACTCTTTTATTCCAAGAAGCCCTAATTTTCACCCTGCAATGAATGCACAACCTAATTCATTCTAGTTTACCTAGTTTTCCTTGTTCAAGGAGGAATAAACTCATTCGGATCATTATGATTCCCTTGTGATTGATGTTAGTGATGAATCATCATATCCGCTTGTCCTTCTGATCATCTTATGTATCCGTAGATCAAGCTGTATCAATTTGGATTCATACCGGGCCAATCTTGTGAGAAACTTGTTTTACCGGAAGACTTGCTTAACCGGACCAATTCTGAAGGAATTGAACTTTTTAAATTTTCTTGTGGATCTCTCAGATCTTTACCTAACCTTCTTTACATGTTTCTCTAGAAACCCTTTGATCCGCAGCTTCTCATGTGCCAAATTCAGGCACCACTTAACTGGCTGGGGGAACAAGCTTTTCTTTGTGTCTCCCCCTGAGCCAGAGCTCACCTTTTAATTTCTAGAAGGAATATCAGCACCAGAGTCTAGTGCGGATCCAACCTCTACATTCTTTGAACTTTTCTTTACCCAAATCTTGTTCATCTCATTCCTAACTTCATCCGCATTCACCTTTTGTTTACCCTTATCTTGATTCTGATTATGATATACCGGACCTCTTTTCTCCTGATTCTTGCTTCTACAGAATTTTGCAATATGACCGGATCTATTGCAGATTTGGCAAACAACATTTCCTAGTATATTTGATTGATATCCTCTTGATCTACATTGATTAGCCATATGACCTATTCTATTGTATGTAAAGCATCTACCATTGAATGATTTGTTCATTTTCATATTTCTGCATTCATGAGATTTGTGACCTGATGCAGAGGCATCCACACTAAAACCTTAACACACAGCATGGATGTCCGCAACCCATCATCATCATCATCATGTTTTCCTTAACACTGTCAGCATCATCACATTTACTCTACCGACCGATATCCTCCTGATGACAAGCCTTCGCCCTTTCGCATGTCAACAGCATCATCTTATTCAACTATCGGCAGCATCATCATATTTGGCAAGCGCGAACATCCTCCTGACGTCCACTGTTCATCTCACCGACAACTTCGACCTTCACTATCTTCAGCATCATGATGTTCAACATCATGTTCATCAGCAGGATAAAAAACATCCAGTTCCTCCCATATATCCTGATGATGACAAACCTTAACTCCACGCACCGTCCCCTCGATGCTTACGTCACCCCGATATCCTGATGACGATTATCCTGATGACGATGACGTCACATGCAGCTCCTCAATATCCTGCTGCTCCGAAATATCCTGATGACGTATATCCTGATGATGATGACGTCATATCCTGCTGTTGGCCAAACTTAACTTTTTTCAGCCCGCGATCAACCTGATCTTCTACCTTATGCCGATACGCTCCTCCTCGGCAACTCCTGATGATGATCACCCCGACGCACATTCACTTCATGCAATCGATAGCATCATGCTCATCTCCATCTACCGGATGACGATGCCTGAAGCGACTGCAGGATATTCACCAAATTATCCTGATGATGCCGTTTTGACAAATTTCCAGCCTTAGCAGATTTTCACCGTTCTGATCTGCCGAACCTCCGGGGATGACCCGATCCACTTCCAGGGTGATCTTCCAAACTCTATCAGCTCGACCTAGCACATACCCATGCTAGGGTTCTCAACATCTCTCGACGGCGATCCTGCACACCTGCATACGAACAAACAAACTAAATCCTAACCTACTGTACATAACCATTCCACTGATTCGATGAATCAACCGGTGGAATGGATCAGCAAATCCATAAAACCACCAAACCAGCAAATCGATCAAACAATGGAATTCAATAGAGGATGAACACAAACAGGATCACTTTATTTGATTCCAAAAGATGCAAATACAATGATTAGTCTCTCTCTCTGTCTCACTCTCTGCAACCTAGCTCGATCGATATATGCAATACCAACCGATCCTCATGCTTAAATAGGTTTTCCTGCGAGTACTACTGACCCGACTCCAAGTGGCTGGGAAATCTCTCCAGGCGGCTGGGAGATCCAACCGGACCTACAGCATACAGCTGTCCTAACAAACCATCTAAAAATAGTAAAGCATGGTCAGCATGACCTTATTACATGCATTTGGTCTTATCAGACCTTCTTGGAAACATTAACAAGACTCAAACTAACTAACTGCCTCATGAAGGCCAGCTGTCAGCTCTGATACCACTATGATGCAGAGGTAGAGTTGATTGTGTGTTGTGTGTTGATTGAGAGGTTGACAAAATGCCTCCAAAAGGTAGTGGTACTGCAAGGGAATTGCAGGAGATGAAGGAAAAACATGCCAGAGAGATGAGGAAGATGAAGGAGCTTGCTGAAGCACTTCAAGCCAGGCTTGTAGCCCTGGAAAAGAACAAAAAGAGGGAAGTGGAAGACAGTGAGTCTGAAGAAGATGAAGATGCTGTTGAAGAATATGAAGAGGTAGCTGAAGATCTAGATGTAGAAGACCAGAGATTGGCAAAACTGTTAAAGGCAGTGCAGAGTGATAAACCTAAGGTAAAGGTTGATGTTTCCAAGTATAATGGAAGTTTGAATGAAGATGAGTTACTGGATTGGATTGCTACACTTGATAATCACTTTGAATGTGAAGATGTTGCTGAGGATCAGAAGGTAAAGATTGCAAAGACCAAGTTAGGAGGTCATGCTTTGGTTTGGTGGGATTATGTACAATCTGAGAGAAGGAAACAAGGGAAGTCAAAGATCACTTCATGGGATAAGATGGTAGCAAGGATCAAAGGTAAATTCTTGCCAAGGGATTATGAAATTTAGATGTTTAAGAAGCTGCAATTTTTAAGGCAGAAGGAAATGGATGTGAAGGCATATACTGAGGAGTTTTATAAATTAAGTATGAGATCTGGTCATCATGAGAATGAGGTAGAAAAGGTGGCTAGGTACTTGGCTGGTTTGAGATTGAACATACAGGATGAGTTAGTTTTAGCTAACCCTAAGAATGTGGAGGATTGTTACCAAATGGCAATCAGGATTGAAGAAAAGATGAATAGGGGACAAGATAAGTCCATGAGAGGAAGAGGATCAGCCCCTACACAAAGGCAAACCAATGAGGGTCAAGAAGACACTGGTAAAGGATAGGGACAGTCTGATTTCAGAGGTGGATGGAAAGGTAATAGAGGCAGATTTGGAGGTGGTAGAGGTTCTACTACATTTTCAAGAAAATGTTACACCTGTGGTGAGTTTGGTCATCCATCTTTCAAATGTCCAGAAAACAAAGGTTCATCATCCAGAAATGATAGAACAAATGACAAGAGAGTACAACTTGTACAAGAAGAGAAAGCAGAGCAAAGTGTGCAGAGTTCAAACACTTATCAAAGAGATAAGGAGCCTGAATATTATGCATATCCTGAGGAGGGAGAAGCATTGATGCTAAGGAGAATTAGTTTGCAGGCATCAAAGGATCTGATGCAAAGGAGAGCTCTTTTCAAGACCATATGCAAGAGCAAAGGTAAAATATGTAAGGTTGTCATTGATACTGGTTCAACAGACAACATGGTATCTCAGGAATTGGTGGATAAACTAAATTTGGAAAGGATTCCACACCATCACCCTTACAAGGCATCTTGGGTGAGTGATAGTCAATCACTTTTTGTCTATGAACAGGCATATGTGGATTTTCAGATTGGAGCATATCATGATAGAGTTTTGTGTGATATTTTGCCCATGGAATGTTGTCACCTACTGTTGGGTAGACCATGGGAATTTGATAGGAGGGTACTGTATGATGGGTATGCTAATACCTATACCATCAAGAAAGATGGGAAGACTATTATGTTGATGCCATTGCAGGCAGATGCTGCAGCACAGGGGGCAGCCAAAATCATTTTAATGGGAAAGAAGGAATTTGTGCAGATGCCTATAGGAGCACGCATAAAGGCAGTTGAGGACACTGCAGAGAAAGGAGTTGTTAAGGACAACAGGTTGAAGAAAGTTTCAGTTTTGACTGACAGAGGTCAGCAGCAGGTGCAGAAACAGGTTTGCACACAGCAACCAGTTAAGAGGAATGACAAGGATGTTGTCATAGTTGGGACTATTGTTTGTCCTATAAAGATTGAAAGGAAGACAGGATTGAACATTGCAGAAGTTCAAGAGGCAGTTCAGACAGAGGTTCTGGTCAGACAACCTGGCAAACACAGGGTATGTGAGAGAAAGGCCTACTTTGACAGGCATGAGGATTTACTTGCAAGAAGGCAAGTTACAGTTCAGAAGTCTTGGAGCAGCCAAGAGCCAGTAGAGGACAAAGCTGGAACAGATCAACATATTGCAAAGGCAAAGTGTAAAGGTGGAGGACTTCCACAACCCAAACTCATGGGACATGAGTTCTTTTCTGTTGGGGAGTATGGTGCAGGAGCACCTACCTGACAGCTAGCCTTCATGAGGCAGTTAGTTAGTTTGAGTCTTGTTAATGTTTCCAAGAAGGTCTGATAAGACCAAATGCATGTAATAAGGTCATGCTGACCATACTAAGATCATGCTGACCATGCTTTTACTATTTTTAGATAGTTTGTTAGGACAGCTGTATGCTGTAGGACCGGTTGGATCTCCCAGCCGCCCGGAGAGATTTCCCAGCTGCTTGGAGTCGGGTCAGTAGTACTCGCAGGAAAACCTATTTAAGCATGAGGATCGGTTGGTATTGGAGATATCGATCGAGCTAGGTTGCAGAGAGTGAGACAGAGAGAGAGACTGATCATTGTATTTGCATCTTTTGAAATCAAATAAAGTGATCCTGTTTGTGTTCATCCTCTGTTGAATTCCACTATTTGATCGCTTTGCTGGTTTGGTGGTTTCATGGATTTGCTGATCCATTCCACCGGTTGATTCATCGAATCGGTGGAATGGTTATGTACAGTAGGTTAGGTTTTAGTTTGCTTTCTGTTTGCATGCAGGTGTGCAAGATCGCCGTCGAGAGATGTTGAGAACCCTAGCATGGGTATGTGCTAGGTCGAGCTGATAGAGTTTGGAAGATCACCCTGGAAGTGGATCGGGTCATCCCAGGAGGTTCGGCAGATCAGAATGGTGAAAATCCGCTAAGGTTGGAAGTTCGTCAAAATGGCATCATCAGGATATTTCTGCATATATCCTGCAGTCGCTTCGGGCATCGTCATCCGGATAAGTGGAGATGAGCATGATGCTATCGATTGCATGAAGTGAATGAATGTCGGGGTGATCATCATCAGGAGGTGCCAAGGAGGAGTATATCGGCATCAGGTAGAAGATCAGGTTGATCGCGGGCCGAAAAAAAAGTTAAGTTTGGCCAACAGCAGGATATGACATCATCATCATCAGGATATACGTCATCAGGATATTTCGGAGCAGCAGGATATTGAGGAAGCTGCATGTGACATCATCATCATCAAGATAATCGTCATCAGGATATCGGGGTGACGTAAGCATCGAAGGGATGGTGCGTGAAGTAGAGTATCATCATCAGGATATATGGGAAGAACCAGATGTTCTTTATCCTGCTGATTAACATGATGTTGAACATCATGATGCTGAAGATAGTGAAGAAAGAGGTTGTCGGTAAGATGAACAGTGGACGTCAGGAGGATGTTCGCGCTTGCCGAATATGATGATGCTACCGATAGTCGAATATGATGATGCTGTTGACATGTGAAAGGGCGAAGGCTTGTCATCAGGAGGATATCGGTCGGCAGAGTAAATGTGATGATGCTGACAGTGTTAAGGAAAACATGATGATGATGATGATGATGAAGGATTGCGGACATCCATGCTATGTGTTCAGGTTTTAGTGTGGATGCCTCTGCATCATAGTGGTATCAGAGCTCTGTCACCGAAAGGGCAGAGGTAGAGTTGATTGTGTGTTGTGTGTTGATTGAGAGGTTGACAAAATGCCTCCAAAAGGTAGTGGTACTGCAAGGGAATTGCAGGAGATGAAGGAAAAACATGCCAGAGAGATGAGGAAGATGAAGGAGCTTGCTGAAGCACTTCAAGCCAGGCTTGTAGCCCTGGAAAAGAACAAAAAGAGGGAAGTGGAAGACAGTGAGTCTGAAGAAGATGAAGATGCTGTTAAAGAATATGAAGAGGTAGCTGAAGATCTGGATGTAGAAGACCAGAGATTGGCAAAACTGTTAAAGGCAGTGCAGAGTGATAAACCTAAGGTAAAGGTTGATGTTTCCAAGTATAATGGAAGTTTGAATGAAGATGAGTTACTGGATTGGATTGCTGCACTTGATAATCACTTTGAATGTGAAGATGTTGCTGAGGATCAGAAGGTAAAGATTGCAAAGACCAAGTTAGGGGGTCATGCTTTGGTTTGGTGGGATTATGTACAATCTGAGAGAAGGAAACAAGGGAAGTCAAAGATCACTTCATGGGATAAGATGGTAGCAAGGATCAAAGGTAAATTCTTGCCAAGGGATTATGAAATTCAGATGTTTAAGAAGCTGCAATTTTTAAGGCAGAAGGAAATAGATGTGAAGGCATATACTAAGGAGTTTTATAAATTGAGTATGAGATCTGGTCATCATGAGAATGAGGTAGAAAAGGTGGCTAGGTACTTGGCTGGTTTGAGATTGAACATACAGGATGAGTTAGTTTTAGCTAACCCTAAGAATGTGGAGGATTGTTATCAAATGGCAATTAGAATTGAAGAAAAGATGAATAGAGGACAAGATAAGTCCATGAGAGGAAGAGGCAGCAATATGAGGGGAAGAGGATCAGCCCCTACACAAAGGCAAACCAATGAGGGTCAAGAAGACACTGGTAAAGGATAGGGACAGTCTGATTTTAGAGGTGGATGGAAAGGTAATAGAGGCAGATTTGGAGGTGGTAGAGGTTCTACTACATTTTCAGGAAAATGTTACACCTGTGGTGAGTTTGGTCATCCATCTTTCAAATGTCCAGAAAACAAGGGTTCATCATCCAGAAATGATAGAACAAATGACAAGAGAGTACAACTTGTACAAGAAGAGAAAGCAGAGCAAAGTGTACAGAGTTCAAACACTTATCAAAGAGATAAGGAGCCTGAATATTATGCATATCCTGAGGAGGGAGAAGCATTGATGCTAAGGAGAATTAGTTTGCAGGCATCAAAGGATCTGATGCAAAGGAGAGCTCTTTTCAAGACCATATGCAAGAGCAAAGGTAAAATATGTAAGGTTGTCATTGATACTGGTTCAACAGACAACATGGTATCTCAGGAATTGGTGGATAAACTGAATTTGGAAAGGATTCCACACCATCACCCTTACAAGGCATCTTGGATGAGTGATAGTCAATCACTTTTTGTCTATGAACAGGCATATGTGGATTTTCAGATTGGAGCATATCATGATAGAGTTTTGTGTGATATTTTGCCCATGGAATGTTGTCACCTATTGTTGGGTAGACCATGGCAATTTGATAGGAGGGTACTGTATGATGGGTATGCTAATACCTATACCATCAAGAAAGATGGGAAGACTATTATGTTGATGCCATTGCAGGCAGATGCTGTAGCACAGGGGGCAGCCAAAATCATTTTAATGGAAAAGAAGGAATTTGTGCAGATGCCTATAGGAGTAGGCATAAAGGCAGTTGAGGACACTGCAGGGAAAGGAGTTGTTAAGGACAACAGGTTGAAGAAAGTTTTAGTTTTGACTGACAGAGGTCAGCAGCAGGTGCGGAAACAGGTTTGCAAACAGCAACCAGTTAAGAGGAATGACAAGGATGTTGTCATAGTTGGGACTATTGTTTGTCCTATAAAGATTGAAAGGAAGACAGGATTGAACATTGCAGAAGTTCAAGAGGCAGTTCAGACAGAGGTTCTGGTCAGACAACCTGGCAAACACAGGGTATGTGAGAGAAAGGCCTACTTTGACAGGCATGAGGATTTACTTGCAAGAAGGCAAGTTACAGTTTAGAAGTCTTGGAGCAGCCAAGAGCCAGTAGAGGACAAAGCTGGAACAGATCAGCATATTGCAAAGGCAAAGTGTAAAGGTGGAGGACTTCCACAACCCAAACTCATGGGACATGAGTTCTTTTCTGTTGGGGAGTATGGTGCAGGAGCACCTACCTGATAGCTGGCCTCCATGAGGCAGTTAGTTAGTTTTGAGTCTTGTTAATGTTTCCAAGAAGGTCTGATAAGACCAAATGCATGTAATAAGGTCATGCTAACCATACTAAGATCATGCTGACCATGCTTTACTATTTTTAGATGGTTTGTTAGGACAGCTGTATGCTGTAGGTCCGATTGGATCTCCCAGCCGCCTGGAGAGATTTCCCAGCCGCTTGGAGTCGGGTCAGTAGTACTCGCAGGAAAACCTATTTAAGCATGAGGATCGGTTGGTATTGCATATATCGATCGAGCTAGGTTGCAGAGAGTGAGACAAAGAGAGAGAGACTAATCATTGTATTTGCATCTTTTGGAATCAAATAAAGTGATCCTATTTGTGTTCATCCTCTGTTTGATCGATTTGCTGGTTTGGTGGTTTCATGGATTTGCTGATCCATTCCACCGGTTGATTCATCGAATCGGTGGAATGGTTATGTACAGTAGGTTAGGATTTAGTTTGTTTGTTCGTATGCAGGTGTGCAGGATCGCCGTTGAGAGATGTTGAGAACCCTAGCATGGGTATGTGCTAGGTCGAGCTGATAGAGTTTGGAAGATCACCCTGGAAGTGGATCGGGTCATCCCCGGAGGTTCGGCGGATCAGAACGGTGAAAATCTGCTAAGGCTGGAAATTTGTCAAAACGGCATCATCAGGATAATTTGGTGAATATCCTGCAGTCGCTTCGGGCATCGTCATCCGGTAGATGGAGATGAGCATGATGCTATCGATTGCATGAAGTGAATGTGCGTCGGGGTGATCATCATCAGGAGTTGCCCAGGAGGAGCGTATCGGCATAAGGTAGAAGATCAGGTTGATCGCGGGCCGAAAAAAGTTAAGTTTGGCCAACAGCAGGATATGATGTCATCATCATCAGGATATATGTCATCAGGATATTTCGGAGCAGCAGGATATTGAGGAGCTGCATGTGACGTCATCGTCATCAGGATAATCGTCATCAGGATATCGGGGTGATGTAAGCATCGAGGGGACGGTGCGTGGAGTTAAGGTTTGTCATCATCAGGATATATGGGAGGAATCGGATGTTCTTTATCCTGCTGATGAACATGATGTTGAACATCATGATACTGAAGATAGTGAAGGTCGAAGTTGTCGGTGAGATGAACAGTGGACGTCAGGAGGATGTTTGCGCTTGCCGAATATGATGATGCTGCCGATAGTCGAATAAGATGATGCTGTTGACATGCGAAAGGGCGAAGGCTTGTCATCAGGACACTGCAAAGAAAGGAGTTGTTAAGGACAACAGGTTGAAGAAAGTTTCAGTTTTGACTGACAGAGGTCAGCAGCAGGTGCAGAAACAGGTTTGCACACAGCAACCAGTTAAGAGGAATGACAAGGATGTTGTCATAGTTGGGACTATTTTTTGTCCTATAAAGATTGAAAGGAAGACAGGATTGAACATTGCAGAAGTTCAAGAGGCAGTTCAGACAGAGGTTCTGGTCAGACAACCTGACAAACACCAGGTATGTGAGAGAAAGGCCTACATTGACAGGCATGAGGATTTACTTGCCAGAAAGCAAGTTACAGCTCAGAAGTCTTGGAGCAACCAAGAGCCAGCAGAGGATAAAGCTGGAACAGGTCAGAACACTGACATGACAAAGTGTAAAGGTGGAGGTCTTCCACAACCCAAACTCATGGGACATGAGTTCTTTTCTGTTGGGGAGTATGGTGCAGGAGCACCTACCTGACAGCTGGCCTTCATGAGGCAGTTAGTTAGTTTGAGTCTTGTTAATGTTTCCAAGAAGGTCTGATAAGACCAAATGCATGTAATAAGGTCATGCTGACCATGCTTTTACTAATTTTAGATAGTTTGTTAGGACAGCTGTATGCTGTAGGACCGGTTGGATCTCCCAGCCGCCTGGAGAGATTTCCCAGCCGCTTGGAGTCGGGTCAGTAGTACTCACAGGAAAACCTATTTAAGCATGAGGATCGGTTGGTATTGGAGATATCGATCGAGCTAGGTTGCAGAGAGTGAGACAGAGAGAGAGACTGATCATTGTATTTGCATCTTTTGAAATCAAATAAAGTGATCCTGTTTGTGTTCATCCTCTGTTGAATTCCACTGTTTGATCGCTTTGCTGGTTTGGTGGTTTCATGGATTTGCTGATCCATTCCACCGGTTGATTCATCGAATCGGTGGAATGGTTATGTACAGTAGGTTAGGTTTTAGTTTGCTTTCTGTTTGCATGCAGGTGTGCAGAATCGCCGTCGAGAGATGTTGACAACCCTAGCATGGGTATGTGCTAGGTCGAGCTGATAGGGTTTGGAAGATCACCCTGGAAGTGGATCGGGTCATCCCAGGAGGTTCGGCGGATCAGAACAGTGAAAATCCGCTAAGGTTGGAAGTTCGTCAAAACGGCATCATCAGGATATTTCTGCGTATATCCTGCAGTCGCTTCGGGCATCGTCATCCGGATAAGTGGAGATGAGCATGATGCTATCGATTGCATGAAGTGAATGAACGTCGGGGTGATCATCATCAGGAGGTGCCGAGGAGGAGCATATCGGCATCAGGTAGAAGATCAGGTTGATCGCGGGCCGAAAAAAAAGTTAAGTTTGGCCAACAGCAGGATATGACGTCATCATCATCAGGATATACGTCATCAGGATATTTCAGAGCAATAGGATATTGAGGAAGCTGCATGTGACATCATCATCATCAGGATAATTGTCATCAGGATATCGGGGTGACGTAAGCATCGAAGGGACGGTGCGTGAAGTAGAGTATCATCATCAGGATATATGGGAAGAACCGGATGTTCTTTATCCTGCTAATTAACATGATGTTGAACATTCATCATCATCATCATCATCATCATCATCATGTTTTCCTTAACACTGTCAGCATCATCACATTTACTCTACCGACTGATATCCTCCTGATGACAAGCCTTCGCCCTTTCGCATGTCAACAGCATCATCTTATTCGACTATCGGCAGCATCATCATATTCGGCAAGCGCGAACATCCTCCTGACGTCCACTGTTCATCTCACCGACAACTTCGACCTTCACTATCTTCAGCATCATGATGTTCAACATCATGTTCATCAGCAGGATAAAGAACATCCGGTTCCTCCCATATATCCTGATGATGACAAACCTTAACTCCACGCACCGTCCCCTCGATGCTTACGTCACCCTGATATCCTGATGACGATGACGTCACATGCAGCTCCTCAATATCCTGCTGCTCCGAAATATCCTGATGACGTATATCCTGATGATGATGATGTCATATCCTGCTGTTGGCCAAACTTAACTTTTTTCAGCCCACGATCAACCTGATCTTCTACCTTATGCCGATACGCTCCTCCTCGGCAACTCCTGATGATGATCACCCCGACGCACATTCACTTCATGCAATCGATAGCATCATGCTCATCTCCATCTACCGGATGACGATGCCCAAAGCGACTGCAAGATATTCACCAAATTATCCTGATGATGCCGTTTTGACAAATTTCCAGCCTTAGCGGATTTTCACCGTTCTGATCCGCTGAACCTCCGGGGATGATCCGATCCACTTCCAGGGTGATCTTCCAAACTCTATCAGCTCGACCTAGCACATACCCATGCTAGGGTTCTCAACATCTCTCGACGGCGATCCTGCACACCTGCATATGAACAAACAAACTAAATCCTAACCTACTGTACATAACCATTCCACCGATTCGATGAATCAACTGGTGGAATGGATCAGCAAATCCATGAAACCACCAAACCAGCAAATCGATCAAACAATGGAATTCAACAGAGGATGAACATAAACAGGATCACTTTATTTGATTCCAAAAGATGCAAATACAATGATTAGTCTCTCTCTCTGTCTCACTCTCTGCAACCTAGCTCGATCGATATATGCAATACCAACCGATCCTCATGCTTAAATAGGTTTTCCTGCGAGTACTACTGACCCGACTCCAAGCGGCTGGGAAATCTCTCCAGGCGGCTGGGAGATCCAATTGGACCTACAGCATACAGCTGTCCTAACAAACCATCTAAAAATAGTAAAGCATGGTCAGCATGATCTTAGTATGGTCAGCATGACCTTATTACATGCATTTGGTCTTATCAGACCTTCTTGGAAACATTAACAAGACTCAAACTAACTAACTGCCTCATGAAGGCCAGCTGTCAGGTAGGTGCTCCTGCACCATGACCATTCCTTTTGCAGTTAAAACATTGTCTGGAGAAGAATAAATTTGTTTGATTCATTCTCTTTCTGCACTGATTAGCTTTGTGACCAAAGTGATTATAGCTATGGCAGTATCCTTGAAGGATGGATATCTTTGAGCACTGGGCTGTCTTACTGGAGGTCTTCTAGGCCTGTTCCTTGGATTTTCTGATCCAAAATTCTTCTAACTAGATCCGGAGCTTTCTCCTTTCTCATATCCCAAACCACACATGTCATCTACCTTCTTTTGACTTTCAAGAAGGACTTCAAGTTGAGCAGAACTTATCTTGAATTTCTCTTTATATTCATTTGCTATTCGAAGATCCCTTTTGAGAGAGACAATTTGATCCTCAAGTTTTTCTTCATTATCTTTAGCATCTTCAAGATCAGATTCAAGATGTCTTATAATTCTATCCATCTGGTGGCAATCTTCTGATTTCTCCTTGAGGGATTGTCTTAGATTATCTTCAATTTTTCTTTTCTCTTCAACTTCTTAGGTAAACTTTATAACTCCTGATTCCATTTCATGTCTTACCATAATGATTTCTTTTGATAACTTTTCACATAACTTGGTTTTCTCAGTCAGCTCTTCATTTGCATTACTTTCTTCACCTTGTCTTGCCAATTGCTGAAGCAGCTCCTTTCTCTTTTTCATAGAGAGACTTAATTTGTCTTTTAGTTCTCTCATGAAATCATCAGCCTGATTGAGTCTTTCCTTTAATTCATTAACTTCAGAGTTTGACTGTTCAAGAACCTCAAGGGCAGTCTTGAGTTGCTCCCTTAAACCATATGCATCCATTTGGACTCCCAAATCTTCCTCAAGTTGTTAGGCTCTGTTGGGAGGAACTTAGCTCTGATACCAATTGTTGATAACTAAGAGGGGGGGTGAATCAGTTATCCAAATTATTTCTTCTTTCTAAACTTTCTTATTAATCAATGCAGCATTAATTCAAACAAGCAAACATAACCATGAGATGGAGATACACATGACACAATATTTTTGACGTGGAAACCCTATTAAGGGAGAAAACCATGGGGTGATTAACCCAAAGATTATTCTCTGTTAGAAGAATAAGGAATTACAAAATGGCACTTGCCAATTAGGGCTCACTACCCGAGCACACTGCTCACAAAGGAGGCACACTGCCTACAAGGAGACACACTGTCTACAAAAGAATGTTATACAATACTTGAACTGATTGGAAGCATCCACATATGCTGGAGTTCAGTTCTGGTTAGGCTCAGTACACTGATCTGCTACACTTCATCTTTCCTCTTCTCTTATGCTGCTTTCCTTTCACATACCGGATCTTCCTTACTGCTTCTGCTCTTCTCTACTTTTATTCACATACCACATATCACCACAACTCTTCTCACAACTAAATCCATCCTATATATATATCCGCACAAGTGATTTCATTATCTTTCTAGTCGGCACCTGGAACAATCAATCTTCTCACAAACTTTGTTCTGTCAGCTGAATCCTTACACATCAAGTAATGCAGATCAAGTATATGCTTGTAGAAATCATTAATCATGTCAGCCAAACATGATTCATGCCTTCATAACCTTTAACACCATCAGTAACACATCCAGAAAGTAGTCTGATGTTCTGTCAGTCAGTTCTTCCTCTGTTCACACTGTCACTCAGGAATCCGGTAGTCAACTATTCATATCTTTTTCCTCATCTATCACCGAAGGCTAAATCCTTGAAATATACCACTCAAGGTAGTCCTCTTGACTTCCCCAAATCTGTACTGCACCAAGATATTTTCTCTGAGAGATTCGGACCTGTCTATCGGACCTTGCCACATGCTCTGTTCTTGTTTACCAGACCACAACATTCTTCACTCTGACTTCTGGTAGAGAGACACCATGTCCTGCAGATGTGTGGGATAAACTTTGTTGCCATCAATGACAACAATCATGAATCCATATAGTGTCTCTTGCCAACAATAGTTATTTTCATTTAATATTTTCCTACAGCTGTTACGCATTATCGGTGCTTTGAAAATTGGTTTTTTAGGTGTCAAAAGATGCTCACATAGTATATGATGGAAGGCCTATTTTTAGGCATATTATGACAGATTCTACGACATCTGTAAGGGTCAAAAATAGGGGATTTCATTTGGACGTGAAACCTTATTTTGGGACTGGAATCTTGGTTGAGAAGCCTTGCACATGGTTTTATAAAACCACAGGTGGTTTCTTGTATAGTCAGAAGTTTATAAATTGGAGGCTTGAGGAGTTGTTTGCATAGTGTGAGTTTGCAGGTATTGTTATGCTGTCGGAATGCTACCGAAATTCTTCCAGAGTTGTTTATTGGTGATACTCCTGTAATAAACTTGCTCTGCAAGTGTATGTAATCTTGTTATTGGATTTGGAATACATCGAGCAGGCTTTTGGAGTGTGTGGTTTTTCACCTGAAAGGGTTTTCCCCACATATATCTGGTGTTTTGTGTTTTATTGTTTATTTCATGTTTTTAAATGTGCTTCTAAATTTTTTATAACTGTTAGATCAGTTTTTAGAATTTTTGCATAATATCTCTCCTCAAGATTGGCCTAGGAAGTTGTTTCCACTACTTTAACTTCCTTACACAAGTGGAGTGCTCCTTATGTACATGTCATATTTATCCAAGCTGTTGTTTAGCCTACCTGACAAGACAAGGTATTCATGGACGAATCTGAAGCCCAACACTTCTATGAAGTTGACATACTGTACTAGGTCCATTGTATTTTATAGGAAAATGGATACCACTTTTGAGAACATCAAGACCCTCGAGAAGTCATGCAACATAGATTCTCTAACCATAGCTTTGATAGCAAACTACATGTGGGGGTAGACAATATCAAAAACATGGGCCAGTTTGTGAAAGTTGTAGGGCCCAACTTCCATGTGTTCCCATTTTTGGGGCTACACAAAAATGTGCTTATTCTTGACAACTTCCTTCATTGTTAAGACAAGCTAAATGTAGGGGAATGCAGAGAGATATGGGAGGTAGAGGAAAAATAGGCAAAGTGAAATGCATGAGAGGTGGCAAGGGGCTAAATAGGTGAGAGAGAGGGGAGCAAAGATGAGACATTTTATGTAAGTTCTTTCCAAAAGGTTTGAACAGAAATAGGTAGAAGAGAGGAAGGGAGGCGACGAGCAGTTTAGGGTTTTCATGTTAGGGTAAGTGCAAAGATGGGGGGCCAAAAAGAGGTCTTAAGTGGCCACTTTTTTTCTGAAATCAGGAAATACTAGCCTTGGATGAGAAATTGAGCGTAGTTACACTCAAAATTTGGAGATGTAACCAAAACAATGTTCGTAGTGCTCCGAGTCTACTTTCTAAACTACTATTTTTTTTTTGAAAATGGCATAGATTAAGGGGTTCAAAAGAGGGAGCCACAGAAATTGGTGTTGTTTCTGTCAAAAAAACATAACATAGCATGTTTTGTGGCTCCCTCAAAAGGTCAACTTTTTTTTGGTATTTTTAAAATCTCTTTAGTGAGAAATTAGCTAATAGCATGTAGTTTATGCCCGATTTTTCTGATAATTTTTTGATGAATATTTGATTTTTTACTAATTTTCAAAGTGGACACATCCTAAAAAATTGAATTTTGGCCGTGCTACCCCTATAAATTTTGAAAACTAATCAAAAATTATTTTTTTTCTTTTTTTAATATTTGTAGAATGGAGTCTAGTTTCTAAATATGTATTTTTTTTGAAATTTCAATGAATAGTTAATTTACAATGAAAAAAAGACCAAACAGTGGTTTTTGCCCAAAAATGGACACACAAATAAAAGAAATTAAAGATGAAAGGCTTAACATAGTTAAAATGTGAAAAAAATTATATCGTCAGATAGCTGAGAGAAAGCCTAACATTCCCTAGGTGTTCAATTTGTTTGACCTTGAAACACGTGCAAATCTGAGGGTTAGCACGAACCGAATTATGTGAAATCTTGAAGAATATGGAAAAACACATCTATTACTGTTCAAAAGGCACTCCAAGCCTTTGGGTTGGAAATCCAAAGCAAATGCCAAGCCCAAGGCTTGGGATTCCCAAAACAAGACATAACGTGAGCGCGTTATAACGCACTCGCGTTATTGTTTTCTTTGCATTTTTCCTTTTCCACAAAAGTTTGTGTTGTTTTTCATGTTTGAAATAACACGAGCACGTTATATTCAACTTAAAATTTTTTATGTTCAAGGCTACTAATCATGTATGTATGTATGCCTATATGTATGTATGTATGTATGTATGTATGCCTATATGTATGTATGTATCTATGTATGCCTATATGTATGCATGTATAGTGTCGAGGGTAGAGGAGGGTAGAGATGGGAGTGAGCCAGATAGGGGAGGAGAGGGGTGGATAAGGATTGTGTGATTAAGGTTTAAGGTTAAGGGTTGAGCATTTAGGGATAGGATTTAGAGTTTAGGGATAAGGGATTAGAGTTTAGGACCTTGAGGGATTAGGGTTTAGGGTTGAGGCTTTAGGGATAGCGTTTAGGGTTAAGGGTCGAGGGATTAGGGTTAAGGTAGAGTGTTGAGGGTAGAGGGATTAGGGATAGGGTTTAGGGTTGAAAGTTTAGGGTTGAGGGATTAGGGTTTAAGGTATAGTTTAGTAGTTCTTGTGGATAGAGCCAGTAAACAATGGGATATTATTTGCCTATTTCATAACAATATACCTCCCCTAAGTGTGGGGTGGACAGCAAGAAACATAGATGTACCCCAATGCAAATCTTTTCTCATAATGAGCATCCTTCTGATTTCAACTATTATCTACTCACTGTGGATGTACCATACGCAAAGATTTTCTCATAGTGTGTACACCTATTGTCATAATGAACCCCAGATGGGCTAGAAAAACATGCCATATAACATTACTAACATTAAAAAATTTCATAGCCATTTTTCTGATATATTCTTGCAACTCAAATATTTTTAAGAGAAGAGTGTCAAAAATGATGGGTTTAATAACCTAACATAAGGCAAAGCAGTTTTGTTGGGTTTAGGGATAGGGTTTAGGGTTTAGGGTTGAGAGATTAGGGTTTAGGGTTAAGGGATTATGGTTTAAGGTATAGTGTTGAGGGTTGAGGGTTTAGGGATAGGGTTTAGGGTTGAGGGTTGAAGGATTAGGGTTTAGGGTTGAGGGATTAGGGTTTAGAGTTGATGGATTAGGGTTTAATGTTGAGAGTTGAGGGTTGAGGGTTGAGGATTTAGGGATAGGGTTGATGGTCAAGGGATTAGGGTTAAAGTAGAGTGTTGAGGGTAGAGGGATTAGGGATAGGGTTTAGGGTTGAAGGTTTAACAATTGAGGGTTGAGGCTTTAGGGCTGAGGGTTAAGGGATTGGGGTTTAAAATATAGTGTTGAGTGTCGAGGGTTTATGGATAGGTTTTAGGGTTTAATTTTTAAGGGTTAGGGTTTGAGGGATAATGTTTAGGGTTTAGGGATAAGGGATTAGGGTTTAAGGTATAGTGTCGAGGGTTGAGGGTTTAGCAATAGGGATAGTGTTTAGGGTTGAGGGTTGATGGATTAGGGTTGAGGGTTGAGGGATTAGGGTTTAAGGTATAGTGTCAAGGGTTGAGGGTTTATTGATAGTGTTTAGGGTTGAGGGTTGAGGGATTAGGTTTTAGGGTTAATGGATTAGGGTTTAAGGTATAGTGTTGAGGGTTGAGGGTTTAGGGTTTAGGGTTAACGGATTAGTGTTTAATGTCAAGGTTAGGGTTAGAGTGTCGAGGGTAGAGGGATTAGGGATAGGGTTTAGGGTTGAAGGTTTAAGGATTGAGGGTTGAGGCTTTAGGGATGAGGGTTTAAGGCTTAAGATATAGTGTCAAGTGTTGAGGGTATAGGGATAGGGTTTAAGCTTTAAGGGTTAAGAGATAGGGATTAGGGTTTTAGGTATAGTGTTGAGGGTTTAGGTTTGAGGGATTAGGGTTGATGAATTAGGGTTTAATGTTGAGAGTTGAGGGTTGGGGGTTGAGGGTTGAGGGTTGAGGGTTTAGGGTTTAGGGTTTAGGGTTTAGGGTTCAAGTTTTAAGGGTTAAGGGTCGAGGGATCAGAGTTAAGGGTTGATGGATTAGGGTTTGACGTTGAGGGTTGAGTACATTGAGGTTTGAGGATTAAGAGTTTCGAGATAGGGTTGAGGGTCAAGGGATTAGGGTTAAAGTAGAGTGTCAAGGGTATACAGATTAGGGATAAGGTTGGAGGGTTTAGGGATAAGGGATTAGGGTTTAAGGTATAGTATCGAGCCCATTGAGGGTCTAGGAATAGGGATAGCATTTAGGGTTTAGGGATGAGGGATTAGAGTTGAGGGATGATGGATTAGAGTTGAGGGTTGAGGGATTAGGGTTTAGGGATAAGGTTTAGGGTTGAGGGTTGAGGGATTAGGGTTTAAGGTATAGTGTTGAGGGTTTAGGGATAGGGTTTAGGGTTGAGGGATTAGAGTGAAGGGTTTAGGGTTTAGGGATAGGATTGAGGGTCGAGGGATCAGAGTTGAGGGTTGAGGGATTAGGGTTTGACGTTGAGGGTTGAGTACATTGAGGTTCAAGGGTTAAGGGTTTCGGGATAGGGTTGAGGGTCGAGGGATTAGGGTTAAAGTAGAGTGTCGAGGGTATAAGGATTAGGGATAGGGTTGGTGGGTTTAGGGATAAGGGATTAGGGTTTAAGGTATAGTATCAAGCCCGTTGAGGGTCTAGGAATAGGGATAGCGTTTAGGGTTTAGGGATGAGGGATTAGAGTTGAGGGATGACAGATTAGGGTTGAGGGTTGAGGGATTAGGGTTTAAGGTATAGTGTTGAGGGTTTAGGGATAGGGTTTAGGGTTGAGGAATTAGAGTGAAGGGTTAAGGGATTAGGATTTGACGTTGAGGGTTGAGGGTTGAGGCTTTAAGGTTTAGGGTTTAGGGATAGGATTAAGGGTTGAGGGATTAGGTTTTGACGTTGAGGCTTGAGGTTTGAGGGTTGAGGATTTAGGGATAGGGTTGAGGGTCGAGGGTTTAGGGTTGAGGTAGACAAGGAGTGACTGAGAGACATAGAGAGGGGAGAGGTAGAGAGGTGAGGGGGAGAGATAAGTGAGATATAGAACATGAGCTAATGGAACTAGAGGTGAGATATTGTAAAGGTGCTATCGAAGGTGAGATAGGCACAAATATTAATGGATCAATCTATAGAAGGAGAAAATGTGAGCCAGTAAACAATGGGAGATTATTTGCCTATTTCATAACAATATACCTCCCCTAAGTGTGGGGTGGACAACAAGAAACATAGATTTAGGGTTTAGGGTTGAAGGTTTAGGGATAGGGTTTAGGGTTGAGGGTTTAGGGATAGTGTTGAGGGTGGAGGGTTTAGGGATAGGGTTTAGGGTTGAGGGATTAGGGTTTAGGGTTGATGGATTAGGGTTTAATGTTGAGAGTTGAGGGTTTAGGAATAGGGATAGCGTTTAGGGTTTAGGGTTGAGGGTATACAATAAATAAACTAGAATTTAGGCAAGGCTAGGAAAATTTTGTGAATCATCATGGGTTGGAGATTGGAGATTTTGTTGTGTTCAAGTACATATCCAAGTCATATTTTAAGGTTAAGATATTTCAAAGAATAGGGTGTGTGAAAAATATCAATGCTCTTCAGCTTATGAATACCAACATAGATACAAATAAAAGATGCCCTTTTTCTAACAGAATATGCAATTCAAGTCAACCAATGGGTAGCAAGTTGCTGAATGAATTGGTTTCTGATGGGAAAAACAACAATTATGTTGAATCAATGGAAGAAAATTAAAATTAGGGTTGAGGGTATAGGGTATAGGGTAGAGGTTTGAAGGTTGAGGGATAATGTTCAAGGTTGAGTGTCCAAGGTTAAGTGTAAAGGGTATATAGGGTTTAAGGGTTTAAGGTTTGAGGGATTAAGGGTTTAAGAGTTGAGGGATTAGGGTTTAAGGCATAGTGTTGAGTGTAGAGGGTTTAGAGACAAGGTTTATGGTTGAAGGTTTAAGGGTTGAGGGTTGAGGCTTTAGGGCTGAGGGTTAAGGGATTAGGGTATAAGGTATAGTGTCGAGAGTAGAGGGTTTAGGGATAGGGTTTAGGATTTAAGGTTTAAGGGTTGAGGGTTGAGGCCTTAGGGATAGGGTTTAGTGTTTAGGTTAAGTGAGACACCTAGATGACTAAGGACAGATGAAGAGGTAGACAAGGAATGACTAAGAGACCTAGAGAGGGGAGAGGTAGAGAGGTGAGTGGGAGATAGAGGTGAGAGATAGAGAGGTGAGGGGAGAGATAGAATAAAATGAGAGAGTGAAGTTGACAACTTGAGGGAAAGATGGGTAAGGAGGAGGGAGAGAGGTGGAGAGGAAGGGAAATATCTAGAGAGCCCTGAGAGATATACAAGTGAGAGACCTACAACCTAGGGAGAGAGGGGTGAGAGAGATAGGGGAGAGATGGGAGTGAGGTAGATAGGGGAGGAGAGGGGTGGATAAAGGTTAAGGGTTTAAGGCTTTAGGGTTTAAGGGTTGAGGTATTAAGGGTATAAGGGTTGAGGGATTAGGGTCTAAGGTATAGTGTTGAGGGTTGAACCCTAATCCCTCAACCTTGGGGTTTAAGGTATAGTGTCAAGGGTTGAGGGATTAGGCTTCAACCCTTGACAGTATACCTTAAACCCTAATCCCTCAACCCTTAGACCCTTAATACCTCAACCCTTAAACCCTCAACCCTTAGACCCTTAATACCTCAACCCTTAAACCCTCAACCCTTAAACCCTAAACCCTTGACCCTTAAACCCTCAACCCTTATCCACCCCTCTCCTCCCCTATCTACCTCACTCCCATCTCTCCTCTATCTCTCTCACCCCTCTCTCCCTAGGTTGTAGGTCTCTCACTTGTATATCTCTCAGGGCTCTCTAGATATTTCCCTTCCTCTCCACCTATTTCCCTCCTCCTTACCCATCTTTCCCTCAAGTTGTCAACTTCACTCTCTCATTTTATTCTATCTCTCCCCTCACCTCTACCTCTCCCCTCTCTAAGTTTCTTAGTCACTCCTTGTCTACCTCTCCATTCGTCCTTAGCCATCTAGGTCTCTCATTTAACCTTAAACCCTAAACCCTATCCCTAAATCCTCAACCTTTAAAACTTAAATCCTAAACCCTATCCCTAAATCCTCAACCTTCGACACTATAACTTAAACCCTAAACCCTATCCCTAAAGCCTCACCCCTCAACTCTTAAACCTTAAACCCTAAACCCTCTACCCTCGACACTATACCTTAAACCCTAATCCCTTAACCCTCATCCCTAAATCCTCAACCCTCATCCCTTAAACCTTCAACCCTAAACCCTCTACCCTCGATAGTATGCCTTAAACCCTAATCCTTCAACCATTAAACCCTTGACCCTTAAACATTGGGCAAACTTTTGCAAAAAAGAAAAAAATGCAAAGAAAACAATAATGTGCTCGCATTATAATGCGGGTGAGTTATGCTCACGTTATAGTTTTGTGTTGCCGAGCCAAAGGCTCGGCAACACCAAGCCATAACGCGAGTGCGTTATAACGTGCTCGCGTTATGACTTTTTAAAAAGTTTTAGGAATTTGGCCACTTTTTGGCCCCCCATCTTTTTACACCCACCCGTTAGTTATTAGATAGTTACAAATAAGTGTGTAATTAAAAGGACATTGTTTATTATGTGTAGGGATCTCTTTCTAGCATCAACAAGAGGAGAGCATTGAGATAGTTTTGTATTTTGTAAATACATTTTTCTAAAGAAACACAAGAACATCTTGCAAGGTATTTAGGCCTTGAAGAGGGTACTTTTGTAGATGTTACATATTTTTACAAATTATTTGCTTTATTTTTTTAGGATTTACTCTTGTTGATGTGTGAAATTGGTCACTTCAACTCAGTTCTATTATTTATTCCAATTTATCATTATTCTTGTAGTTTGGTACAAAGAAGGGAAACTCGATTTACTTCTCTAAATAGTCTAGATTTAATTTTCATGTGTTTGAATGATCTATCTTTTCATGAAACATTCTTGTAGATGTTTAAATATGATTATAAGTGTCATCATTTATATAATTTTTAGAGGTGTTCAATAGAGGAAAACCTCCCTTGACAAAAGAGATGGGATTTAGTCCTATGAGCTACCACTAACCATTTTTCCTCAAAATTTGATGGCATAGTTAGGGAAAGATACCTGACTTAACATGAGTCTCATCAAGCATTCTCTCAAAAACTCACATGTAGCAATGCAAAAGAAAGGGTTTCCCTTTGTTCTAGGACATCTTGTAGCTCAACTCATAGTCTAATCCCTATAGACTACAACCTGCATGCAACACCTTATACCCAACAACTAGGATATCAAACAAACATCCACAAAAATAGAAACTAGAGTTTAATACACATAGACATATTGAACAACAAACAAAATGATATTTTCTATTACATAAATGTAAATTACAAATTTATCATCATTTCCTTTGACTCTTTGATTACAAACACATTTAGGGTTTCATCTTGTTTTCCCTCTGCACTACTTTATTGTTTCCCTTCCTTGCCTCTATATTCTCTAGTTCATGTGTGGTCTAGTTCTTTACCAAATGATCTTGGCCTCACATTTGGTTACCTTACGTTTTCCATGCCCAAACTCAACACTCTTAGCCTCCATACACCTCCCTATGCATCCCACACTTGCACATGACTTACACACTTCCTCTATTCTTTTTATCTACCTACTTGTGCCTTCTCTCTCACTCAACTTGGTTGGGCCTTGACCAAACACTTAACATGGACTCATATTGTCACCAAAATTGCTCCCACTAATATGTCTACCCCTATTCACTCCTTTTGCAATCTCCTCCATACTATCACAACCTCTTAATCCCTTGCACAGCCCCATCATACACTCTAACAACCTACAACTAGCTCACTAACCTCCTACGCACTCAAGAAACCAATAATTTACCTCATTGATATCCTACAACACTCATGCAACCAATAACAAACTTTTTCTATAGCTTCCTCCACACCTTGCAACTTCTCTCATTTCTACTACAACTCATCAAATCAATCAATAACTTCCATGTACTATGTTAGTACTAAATTTGTTAGGGAATTTCACCCTTTTGCAGTAGGATAGACTGAACTAAAATAACAAGTTCTTAATATTATGTGTTCAGTTAATAGTTAACAACATGTATCAAATCTAAATGTCAACACATGTATGAAAGTAATGGTATTATATGTTGTAACTGTTGGTGATTGTTTTAACACAGTCATAATAGTAGTTAAAATTCACATAAAATGAACCTAACTGACTTGAAATATATGAAGAAATCGATTAAGATTTGCTTAATCCCAAGTTTAATATGGTCAGGTCTTGACCTGTTGGGCAAATTCAGTAGGTTGATGTGAAGCTGTAATGTTCAAGGGGCCTTACGTGATTTAGGGTTTCTTGATGATTTACTGGACTCAGATTATGCAAAAGATCATAAATATCAGCATGTTGTTCATTCCTTTTGCATAAACCTGCTACTGTGGTACAAATCTTTAAATGATTTATGTTATTTCAAGTTTTTTTCTTCTTCAATATTATGAAAATTGCCTACTTTTTACTTAGCTATGCATGCTTCTTTCAGATATGAGACAATCTGCTTTAAACTTTTGCATTTTAATTTTAGTATTTTAGATGGGTTGGGAAAAGTTAGAGGAATCTAAAGTAAACTTCATTCTTCTACAGCGGGATCTAAATGTTTTGTTATGCACTTTATAGGTAATGCAGCAAATTGATCAAATCCATAGATTAAACCTTAAATGTAAGCCCTTAGTATTTTCATAGACATACAGTCAAGATTGCAAGCTTTAAGAGATATTGTTTTAAACACAAAGAAGAGCCAGAAGACACTCAGAAGATAGATGCAGAATTCTAGATTCACTTGTATTCAAAACAGATAGTCATATATGATTTACAATGTATGAATGACTCTTAGCTTCATTAATCAAATTAAAGAAAACTTACAAAGCTTTACAGATACAATAAGGAAGCAGGATGTTCCACACATTCCTTATTGCAGACATAGGTGACCTCCTGCTACTTCTAACTAAAGGGTCCCTTTATTCTAAATGCTATGTTTTACAAACCTCTGCTGCTACAAATCTCTATGTAGCCCCTGTGTAAAGTTTTACAGTGTAAAGGGGGCAATATATAGCTATGACCATCCCCAATATAGCTCCAAAACCCTAGTTAAACAATGGTTCAAACCTCCAGTTACAGCATCAACGGTGGAGAAATCCCACCCAAAATATCTTTGATCAGCACACATTAGATTTGGGTGCAATATGCCCTTCTGAAACCCTAGTAGCTCAAAATGTCCTCTGTTGTCTGTTGTAATATAATGTTTCCATCTACATTTTGTTTTCATCATTGAAGGCCTTGACTTCTTACACTTCCTTGCGATCTGATTTCCTCCTTTGTGATGTCATCGCCATTAAATTTCACCTGCTATTTCTTCTCATTACCATTCTTATCTCCTGTTGCTTCCTTTGAGATCTGATTTCCTCTTTCATGATGTCACTGCCATTAAGTTTCACTAGTTTCATATCTGCAAACCTGTAAAATAGATTAAAAATGGATTAAAAAAATGCATTAAGTTGCCTCATCCATTCATACCTGGTCAGAATGTTAGATGTGCATTAATCAGATCCACTGAGAAAACTACATATATATTGTTTGCATTTGCCCTGTTGAAGTTATTGTGTCTGCATTTGGTGGGAATCCACCTACTGCACTTACGAATTAAATGTTACGAAGCACAGAAAGGGGGGGGATATTCGGGAAGGGGGGTGATATTTGGGAAGGGGGATGATATTCGAGAAGGGGGGTGATATTTGAAAGGGGGGTGATATTCGAGAAGGTGGGGATCGATAATTGAAATATGATCCCCCCACTGAATATTAGGTTTGACTAGAACTTTGACCGCACATAACCTTCCTATTTGGCTAAATTTCAAAGTGATGTAAAAGGCAAACTTGCTTAGAATTTTACACTTTTTCACATGGCAAGCTTCCTGAGGAAAGATTCATACTTTGAAATTTTGGGTCATACTTCAAGATCAGAAATGCACCTGACATGAAGCACCTACATACTAACTGATGCTACCTCTTTTACCATTACTGCCCAGAGTACAAAAACAAGGGAGCAAGCCACAACAGGGGTCCTTATCTTGCTAAGGAGCAAAATGGGGTGTGTTGTGAACATCACAACAACTAGCAACCAAACAAAACAATCAAATTAAAATGATTAAGGAAAACTGAATGAAATAAATTCATAACCCCCTAACTATCTCTCATGCAAATTATCATCTAACTTGAGACTCAATGTATTCAATAAGGTGCATGAACTTCCTTTCAGTTTAAGTGGGTGCATGTAATTAATTATCCTCATCTTGAAGATCAGTTGAACAAACCAGTGACTGATATTAGCCTATGTAGGTGAGGATGTTCCCTCATAGCCAACTGGATAGAGCCTTGCTGCCAGCAGGTGTCCATAGCCCTGACAAGGTTATCGTTACAATTCTCCTAAGTAGAGCCTGTTAGACTTAGGGCACACAACTGAGAGGAGGGTTGAATCAGTTGTGCAAAACTTTCTCACAATTTACACACTTAAATCCTCTTAGTGATTAGCAGCATATTAAGCATGAGACATAATGCATTCAAATCAAAAGCAGAAACTCATTAACACATGAGACATCAAGATTTTGACGTGGAAAACCCAGTTAAGGGAAAAACCACGGGGTGATTAACCCAAGAATGTATTCTCTGTTAGAAGAATAGAAAGAACAAAATGGCACATGCCAATTAGGGCTCACTGCCTACAAGAGACACACTGTCTACAAAGAAATAAGTATCACATATATGAACTGGAGAATATCATCTTCACCATGCTTGAATCAGTTCCATTAAGCTCAATACTTCTACTCTACCTTTCGCTCTCCTCTTCGCTACCACTCGCTCATCCCCACAAGACACATTTCAAAATGACTTCACAATCCCTTATTTATACAAGGCATCGACTTAGGAACAATCATCTAAGTCGGCTAGTCTCAAGAAGAACACCAATATCCGGTGGTTATTCTTCAAATGCAAACTCTAACTTCAATGCGGACCACCAACATGAACTGGACATGATCCAACAATCATCATACCCTTCCCTGAAGCACCAAGAACATCCGCACTTCATCATCCTACTGGAATTCTTCTCTCCATCTGGAGCTTCAAGAACACAGTCTGTCATCACTGTCACAAATGAATAGGCTCTTCTGGACCTTCAAAGCATGAACCAATCTAGTTGATACTTCATAGGGACATCCTCAACACTCCCTCAAATCTGCAGAATGGGATAATGAATTTCTGGATTGCACCAGACCTATCTGTGACACTCTGTTGTTGGGATTTGAGATGTCTCAACCTTTGCAAATTCCTAATGTTGTATTTATTTATCCCATGTTGAGTTGGCATAGTCAGCACCTTGTGTATATGCAGCAAGATAAATTTTGGTGACTTTAGCAGCCACGTTTCCCCCTTTGAATAATTAACGGGGGTTTGGGAGCAGCACCCCCAAGACAGGGTCAAGGGGCATAGCCCCTTGTAGGGTCCAGGGGCAGTGCCCCTGGTGCGCTCCTTGTCGTAGTACAGGGCGGGGTCAAGGGGCAGCGCCTTCGTGGGGGCTTGGGGGCAATGCCCCCGAAACCTCAACTAATTTTTAATTAATGACAACTGTCGGTGAGCATCTTTGCATGAGAGAAAGGCATCTTTGGGCGGTCAAGGGAGGTTATGACATGTAAGAGGAATATGATATTTTTTTAGTCAGTGTATGATGGATTCTCTGAGAGATGTAAGGTGCGTAAGAGCATCTGTCATAACCTATCTTGGGACTAGGCGCCCACTTCAGGATGGGATGTTGGACAAGTGTCCTTAGGCATGGGTTTTAGGGCATGAGTCCAAGATGGGCGCCCATCTCTAGAAGGTTCCATCATTGCCTTGTAAACTCTATATAAACAGGTGCTTGGATGGGAGATAGATAACTTTGGTACAAGTACTGTTATGCTACCGGAATATCTCCAGATTCAACATTCAAAGACTCCTAAAAGAGCATTGGCTCTGAAACTATATTGTAATCTATTATTGTTTACTGTAATACATTTGAGCTATGTTTTGGAGTGGGGTTTTTCACCCGTAAGGGTTTTCCCCATGTATATCTTGTCTCTCTCTCTCTCTCCTGTCTACTTTCTGTGTGTATGTGTATTGCTGCTATATCTCTGTTAGATGTTTTATGTTGTTGTAGTTGTAAGAATTAAATTGAATTTGCAGACATCTCTCCTCATTAGATTAGTGTAGGAAGTGATTTCCGCACACCGAGCTTCCTTTTAGTCGGTATTAGAGCTTGATCACCTTTGGTCCTAGTTGTTGGGTTAGGGTTTTTTGAGCTAATCTTAGGTTGAGTGGGAGTCTGTGCAGAGTATTCAGTTTTCTATTACAACAAGGAGATGACAACCACATCAGGAAGGTTTGAAGTGGAGAAGTTTAATGGCAATAATTTTGAGCTGTGGAAGCTCAAGATGGAAGATATGCTTGTTGACCGAGACTTTTGGGAAAGTGTTAATGGAACTAAACCAGTTGTAATGTCACAAGATGAGTGGGATCTCAAGGATCGGAAGGCTAAGGGTCTCATAAGACTTAGTCTTACTGATTCTGTGTTGTTAAATGTCCATGGGGAGACTACTACAAAACTACTTTGGAAGAAGTTGGGAGATGTGTATCAAGCAAAATCCCTGGTTAATAAACTTTTTCTGAGAAAGAAGTTGTATTCTCTTCGAATGGAGGATGGAGGATCTGTTGCTGAACATATGAATGCTTTCAACATGCTGGTTGCACAATTGACATCTATTGGTGTAAAGATGGAGGAGGAGGATCGGTGTATGACCCTGCTTTGTTCTCTGCCGGACTCATGGGATCATCTTGTCATGGCAATCGGAAGCACCACTTCCACATTCAAAATTGAAGAGGTGGTTTCTTCGCTATTATCTAAAGAGATGCGGAGAAAGTCTTCTGAGGCAACCAAAGAAGCCCTTGCTGTTCGTGGAAGACCCAAGGAGAAAGGGAAGAAGGACAAGAAAGTTGAGAAGGGTAGATCCAAATCTCTTGGAAAGTCCAAGGCTCTTTGTTGGAACTGTGGCAAGACCGGGCATTTCTGAAAGGAATGCAAAGAGGAGAAGAAGAAAAAGAAGAAAGCTCCTGATTTAGATTTTGACAAATCACAAGATGACGGTGATGCATTCATCGCAGCCCTGGCAACCCATGCATCTGATGATGTGTGGCTAATCAACTCTAGTGCATCATTCCACATGACCTTGCATCAAGACTGGTTCACTAAGTATGAAGAGTTTGATGGTGGAAAGGCGTATCTGGGTGACGACTCTCATCTGAAGATCGTTGGTCATGGAAGAGTCTCTATCTGATTCCCTAATGGTCTAGTGAAGGGGATCACTGGGGTTATGCACATCCCAGGCTTAGCATGGAACCTGCTTTCTATAAGTATGTTGAATGATGTAGGTGTGCAGGTTGTCTTTTCAAAAGACAGATGCAAGATGACTAGAGGATCTATAGTGCTTTCTAAGGGTACTCGGAGAGGTACTCTGTTTCAGCTAGAAGCATGCATTGCACAATGCAATAGTTCTTCTGACTCAAGGAAGAGGGTAGCAGTCACTTCATCCCCACCATCTAAACGAGTAGTGAAGAAATCTGTAGTTTCTAATCTTGATGGTTGTAATCATGCATTGGAAGTTAAACTTCCTGTAGAAAAGACAATGTTATGACATAAGAGATTTGGCCACATTGGTGAGAAGGGTCTGTGTACCCTGAAGAATAAGAACCTCATTGAGGGGTTAGAAGATTGTAATCTTGAGTTTGAATTTTGTGAACATTGCATTTACGGAAAACAAAACCGTGTTCAGTTTTACTCGAGTTCTCATAAGTCTTCTGGTGTGTTGGACCTCATTCATTCTGATGTGTTTGGTCCTGTTAATGTTCCTTCATTATCAAAATCTGTATACTTTGTATCTTTTATAGATGATTACAGTAGTAGGACATGGATTTATTTTCTCAGAAGCAAATCTAAAGTCTATAGCAAGTTTAAGGAGTTTAAAGCCTTTGCTAAAAATTAGACTGGTAAAAAGATTAAATGTTTGAGAACTGACAACGGTGGTGAGTTCTGTTCTACAGAATTCGATAAGTATTGCAAGGAACTTGGGATTGAAAGACATAAGACAACTCCATACACATTGCAGCAAAATGGAGTTGCAGAGAGGATGAACAGGACACTGATGGAGAAGGCTAGGAGTATGCTTAGTGGAGCTGGTCTAGAACAAAAGTTTTGGGCTAGAGCTGTTGCCACTACTTGCTATCTGGTAAACAGATCTCCTACATCAGCTCTTGTTGGAAAGACACCCATGGAGGTGTGGTCTAGTAGAAAGCCTTTAGTAAGGCATCTTCATGTTTTTGGTTGTGAGGCATATGCACATGTGCCTAAGGAGAAGCGGTCAATGTTGGAGAACAAAGCTATTAAGTGTATCTTCATCGGCTATTATGTTGGTGTGAAAGGATACAAGCTTTGGGATCCCATGGCTAAAAAGTGTTGTATAGCAGAAGTGTCATCTTCAGAGAGATTACACCTTCTTCCACTATTTTGTAGCCAGAAGAAAAAGAAAAGAAAGAGGATGTTGTTCAGTTTCCTCTCACCCCTAAGAAGATTGAACAGAAAGACAATGTTTGATCTGATGATGAGGAGAGCTCTAGTAGCTCTAAAAGCTCTGAAGAAGAAGCTGAACCTCAACCTCAGCTCTTGAGGAGGTCTACACGGATAAAAAAGTAACCTGAAAGGTTTGGTTTTACATTGCTTGATTCTAGTTGTGCTTATGCTTTGCTCACTAATAGTGATGAACTTAGAACTGTATCAGAGGCTTTGGATATGAAGGATGCAGGTTCTTGGAAGGAGGCCATGGAGGAAGAAATGGCTTCTTTTGAAAAGAAACAAACTTGGGACTTGGTGCCTTTGCCTCCTGGATGGAAACCCATTGGATGCAAATGGGTGTTCAAGAAGAAGTTTGGTGCAAATGGAAGTATTGAGAAGTATAAGGCTAGATTGGTTGCGAAGGGGTATTCACAAGTGGAGGGTATAGATTATGGTGAGATCTTCTCTCCCATTGTAAAGCTAACATCCATTCGATTCCTGTTGTCACTCACAGTAGCTTATGACTTGGAGGTAGAACAGATGGATGTGAAGACAGCTTTCCTTCATGGTGACTTGGAGGAAGAGATCTACGTGTCATAGCCAGAGCATTACATGGTAAAAGGTAAAGAAAATTTGGTTTGCAAACTTAAGAAGTCTTTGTATGGTTTGAATCAATCCCCTAGAAGATGGTACTTGAAGTTTGATGCCTTTGTATTGTCAATTGGATTTGTGAGATCAAAATCAGATCACTGTGTTTATTATAAGTTTGATGGTGATCGTATTCTCATTGTTGCACTATATGTTGATGATATGTTGCTCATTGGGAAGGGTAAGAATATGATTTCTGATTTTAAATCTTAGTTTTCAGCACAGTTTGAAATGAAAGATTTAGGGGCAGCCAGGTACATTCTAGGAATGGAAATCAAAAGAGACAGAACCAACAAAAAACTTTGGTTAAGCCAGAGTAAGTATGTGAAGACCATGTTAGATAGGTTCAACATGGCAGATTGTAGACCATTGTGTGTTCCTGTTTCTTTGGGGACAAAGTTGTCTATTGAGGATTGTCCAAAATTTCCTAGTGAGGTGGAGGACATGAGTAGAGTACCTGATGCTAGTGTTGTTGGTAGTTTGATGTATGCTATGGTCTGCATGAGACCAGACATTGCCCAAGCAGTGGGAGTCCTTAGTCGATTTATGGCTAATCCTGGATGGGTTCATTGGGATGCAGTTAAGTGAGTGTTCAGATATTTGAGGGGTACTTTTGAGTATTCCATTTGCTATCATGGTAATGTTATAGGACCTCCGCATTCCATTGACATTCATGGATTTGTGGACTCAGATTGGGCAGGTGACATTGACAGCAGGAGATCCACCAGTGCTTATGTGTTTACACTGTTTGGTGGTGCTATTAGTTGGATGAGTAAGTGACAACCTATTGTTGCTTTGTCCACGACAGAAGCCGAGTATATGGCAGAAACTCATGCTTGTAAGGAAGCCATTTGGCTTAAGAGATTGTGTTCAGATATTGGTGTTGATGCAGGTCAGATCACAATTAGTTGTGACAGTCAGAGTGCAATTTGCCTTGCGAAGAATCCAACTTTCCATGCTAGAACAAAGCACATTGATGTTCAGTTTCACTTTGTACGAGACATGGTTGAGGATGGAAAGGTAAATTTGGAGAAGGTAGATACTTTGAAGAATGTTGCAGATGCATTGATGAAACTAGTGGGCACAGAGAAGTTTAGATGGTGTTTGGAGTCTATGGGCCTCTTGGCCCCTAGCAGTTAAATCTTGTAATTGTTTTTGGCCCTTGCAAGATGTTCGACAAGTGGGAGAATGTTGGGAATTAAGGTGTCTCAACCTTTGCAAATTCCTAATGTTGTATTTATTTATCCCATGTTGAGTTGGCATAGTCAGCACCTTGTGTATATGTAGTAGGATAAA
This sequence comes from Cunninghamia lanceolata, assembly GCA_027924645.1. NCBI lineage: Eukaryota > Viridiplantae > Streptophyta > Pinopsida > Cupressales > Cupressaceae > Cunninghamia > Cunninghamia lanceolata. The sequence goes on along the minus strand of BSBN01000201.1, from coordinate 3,111,361 downwards.
TTTTGGTGACTTTGGCAGCCGCGGTTTCCCCCTTGAATAATTAACGGGGGTTTGGGAGCAGCGCCCCCAAGACAGGGTCAAGGGGCGTAGCCCCTTGCGGGGTCTAGGGGCAGCGCCCCTGGTGCACTCCCTATCATAGTACAGGCGGGGTTGAGGGGCAGCACCCTCGTGGGGGCTCGGGGGCAATGCCCCTGAAACCTCAACTGATTTTTAATTAATGACAAGTGTCGGTGAGCATCTTTGCACGAGAGAAAGGCATCTTTAGGCAGTCAAGGGAGGTTATGACATGTAAGAGGAATATGATATTTTTTTTAATCAGTGTATGATAGATTCTCTGACAGATGTAAGGTGTGTAAGAGTATCTGTCATAACCTATCTTGGGACCAGGCACCCACTTCAGGATGGGATGTTGGACAAGTGTCCTTAGGCGTGGGTTTTGGGGCATGAGTCCAAGATGGACGCCCATCTCTAGAAGGTTCCTTCTTTGCCTTATAAACTCTATATAAATAGGTGCTTGGATGGGAGATAGATAACTTTGGTACAAGTACTGTTATGTTGCCAGAATATCTCCAGATTCGACATTCAAAGACTCCTGAAAGAGCATTGGCTCTAAAACTATATTGTAATCTGTTATTGTTTACTGTAATACATTTGAGCTGTGTTTTGGAGTGTAGGGTTTTTCACCCGTAAGGGTTTTCCCCACGTATATCTTGTCTCTCTCTCTCTCTTCTGTCTACTTTCTATGTGTATGTGTATTACTGCTATATCTTTGTTAGATGTTCTATGTTGCTATAATTGTAAGAATTAAATTGAATTTGCATACATCTCTCCTCATTAGATTAGTGTAGGAAGCGATTTCCGCACACCGAGCTTCCTTTCATCTGTCACCTCTAAACACCTGCCGGAACTGGTTCTACTTGAGTGACCATAACTTCTTCAGATCTTCATACGAACCTCTAAAAACTTGACTGGAGCATCTCAAGACTTATATCTACAAACCCTTTAAACCGCATCCTCTGATCCTTAACCTATTGAGGACTTTTACCTTCTTGTCATCATTGTTCTTCACTGTTACTAATTAAGACTAATTTTCTCAATATCCTCAGCACACAGCTCATCTAATCCTTCTCATTAATGCAACATGAGTATGTTTACATTAATGACAACACTGGTTAGGCCCATACTTGCAACAATCTCCCCCTTTGTCATTGATGGCAACATATGATGTGAAAAACCATTAAGACAAGAACTTTTCCTTATTGAAGACAAGAACTTCTCCTTACTGTCACAGCTCCCCCTATCAACAACAACTATTCATATGTCTTCTCTCCCTTTACTGCTCCCCCTTTGATCAGCAACCACTTGTTTTTCACATGTCTTCTCTCCCCCTTTGACATCAATGGCAAAGGGCACATACTTGCAATTTCACCACTTCAGACTCATACCTGCTGCTCTCCCTGAGTAGCAGCTTCCCAACATCAATCCAAATAACAAGATGTGACTGTGATACGCACCAGACTGATGCACATCAATGCACCTTAGTTCATCACCGGAGGGGCAATAACCCCTAACTTCTCCCTGAGAAACTCAAAAGAGTCCTTAGGTAGAGGTTCAGTAAAGATATCTGCAATCTGATCCTTGGATGATACAAACTCTAATTTGACTTCATTCTTATTCACTTGCTCTCTCAGAAAGTGAAACTTGATAGATATATGCTTGGTCTTTGAATGCAACACCGGATTCTTAGATATACTTATAGCACTTGAATTATCACAGAGGATTGTGATAGCCTCCTCATACTCTACTTTAATATCTCTTAGCATTTGTTTCAACCATAAAACTTGAGTGCAACAACCTGTTGCTGCTATGTATTCTGCTTTAGTTGTAGACAGGGATATTGCCTCTTGTTTCTTGCTTAGCCAAGAAACCAATCTCTTTCCCAAAAAGAAAGCTCCACCACTGGTACTCTTCTAGTCATCCACATCTCTTGCCCAATCTGCATCTGTATATGCATGTAGAGAGAAATCATGATCTCGAGGATACCACAAACCATACTCAATTGTTCCTTTTAGATACCTAAAAATTCTTTTGATTGCCATGACATGAGATTCTCTGGGATCAGCCTGGAATCTCACAACAAGACCAACAACCTGCATTATATATGGTCTAGTTTGAGTGAGATACAATAATCCTCCAATCATTGATCTGTACTTTGTCTGATCTGCTTTAGGAGAGTCATCATCTTTGCTCAACTTACATCCGGTTGCCATGGGAGTATTCATTGGCTTTGAATCTTCCATTCTAAATTTCCTCAACAATTCTTTCACATATTTGGTCTGAGAAATAAAGATTCATTTCTTTGATCGAGTAATTTGCAGACCCAAGAAGAAATTCATTTCACCAAGCATTGACATTTCAAACTCACTTTTCATTTGATTTGCAAAGGTTTTACACTTACTGTCTCTTCCTCCAAAGATGATATCACCAACAAATACTTCAACAATTAAGATGTTTTCATGATCAATTTTGAAATATAAGTTATTGTCAACAGTACCTTTGTTGAAGCCAATTTTCAAAAGATGTTTGTCCAATCTTTCATACCAGGCTCTTGGAGCTTGCTTTAGTCCATACAGTGCCTTCTTCAGCTTGCAGACCATATCACTATGCTTAGATAATTGAAATCCATCCGGCTGTTCAATGTACACTTCTTCTTCTAAGTCACAATTCAAGAAAGTAGATTTGACATCCATCTGATACACCTTGAAATCCTTGAAGGCGGCAAATGCAAGAAATAATCTGACTGCTTCAATTCTTACCACCGGAGTAAAAGTTTCTTCAAAATCAATTCCTTCTATTTGAGAGTAGCCCTTGCAGACCAATCTGGCTTTATTTTTGATTACTTCACCAACTTCATTTAGTTTGTTCTGGAAGACCCATTTGGTTCCAATCACATTCTTGTTTCTAGGTCTAGGAACAAGATCCCAAGTGTAATTTTTCTCAATTTGCATCAACTCTTCCTCCATTGCTTTGGCCCAGTTTTCATCATTGCATGCTTCATTTATTGTCTTAGGTTCAATCTTTGAAATCAAACAATATTCATCTGAGTTTTGAGCAATTTTCCTTCTAGTTTGCACACCTTTGCTTTTGTCACCTATGATCTGATCTTCAAAGTGGTTCAGTCTTACATACCTTAGAACTTTGGGAGTTTCTTGTACTTCTACTTCTTGACCAGGCTCATTCAGACCTATCTCTTCTTCTTGATTTACCGAATTAGTCTGAATCTGACTTTCAGAAGAGGATTGAACTCCTTGAACCAGAACACCATTTTGATCATCTTCATCATATTCATAAAACCTTAAGGGTTTCTCTATTCCCTCATCAACCTTCACATTTGTACTTTCTATCATCTTTATTAGTCTCTTGTTATAACACCAGTATGCTTTGCTTTGGGTAGAGTAACCCAAGAATATTCCTTCATCACTTCTAGCATCAAACTTGCCTAGATCTTCATCTCTTTTGATGTAACATTTGCTACCAAAGACTTTGAAATATCTTACAGTAGGAGTAATGCCAAACCAAAATTCATAAGGGGTCTTACTGGTATTGCTTCTGATTTGAACTCGATTAAGAGTATAGACTGCAGTGCTGATAGCTTCTCTCCAATAAATCTGAGGAACATTTGCTTCCATCATCATGGACCTAGATGCTTCCTAGATGGTCCGGTTCTTTCTCTCCACTACTCCATTCTACTGTGGATTCCTCGGAGCAGACAACTGTCTCTTAATTCCATGTTTCTCATAGAACTCTATGAACTCACCGGATGTGAATTCTCCACCTCTATTAGACCTCAAACATTTCAACTTTATTCCTATTTCATTCTCTACCATAGCCTTAAATATTTTGAATTTCTCAAGAGCTCCTGATTTCTCCTTTAGAAAGGTCACCCACATCATCCAGGAATAGTCATCAATTAGCAGCATGAAGTATCTGTCACCTTGAATACTCCTGGTTCTTGTTGGACCACAAAGATCAGTGTGAACTAAGTCCAATAATCTGATAGAAGACAGTTCCTTGCTTTTGAATGTGACTCTACTTAGCTTACCCAACTAACATTCCTTGCACAAGTTGTTAATAGGTTTCACCAATTTTGGAAGATCTCTTATAGCCTGAGTATTGCTTATCTTGATGATATTATCAAAATTCACATGACACATCCTTCTATGCCATAACCAACTCTAATCAACTTGAACAAATAAGCATCTTTTACCAGTACCAACCAAATGGAAGATGTTACCTTTAGTTTGAGTACCAGATGCAATCTCTGTTCCAGAACTTTCAAAGATTTTACATTTTCCATCCTTGAATCATAGATCATAGCCTTTGCCCACCAATTGTCCAACACTGAGAAGATTGTGCTTCAAACCTTCAACATACAGTACATTACCAGTTTTGTTTCTTCCATCAAAAGAAATAGTTCCTCTTCCTCTAATTCTACCAGCAGAATTGTCACCAAACTTTACCACTCCTCCTTCATACCTCTCCAAATCTAGAAACTTATTTTTGTCACCTATCATATGGTGAGAGCATCCACTGTCAATGACCCAATCATCCTTCTCTTCAATTTGGGCAGCGAAAGCTCTTTCCACACTCTTAATATTGATAGAACAGAGGACATTAGATCTTCTTCCTTGATGGCAATGAACACCCATTCATTTCTGGATTGGTTTCCTATCTTTGATTCATCATCTGTTACTCCTTCATTATCATCATCTTCATGTACATAGTAACAGTTCTTTTGGAACCTTAGCTTGTTAGGATTTTTCCTTGAAAATCTTTCCAGACACCTTGAGGTAAAATGACCAATCTTATTGCAGTTAAAACACTTAAAGGGTAATTTTCCTTCATACTTACCGGATGCTCTTGGCAGCCTCTTTGCAATAAGGGCTTCAAGTTGGGCAGTTTCTACTTCTTCTTCTTCCAGATCTTTTCTTGCTTTTTCATACCAAGACAATTTTCTTGAAGAATTCTCTCCTGGATCAAACCTTTGTTTACCTTTAATAGAGGCACTGACTTTGAATGCAGATTTAGTCTTGGGGGGTTGTCTCCAAACTCTGTCATTTCAAATGCGGCCAATTTCCCAGCCAATTGATCTCTTGTGACAGTTGTATGGGCTCTAAATTCTTCAATGGCAGCAACCTTGATTTTATAAGAAGTAGGAAGGGATCTGAGAATTTTACCAACAATCTCATTTTCATCCAAGACTCCACCAGCATTTCTAATTCCACAAACCAGCTCATTCACTCTTGGCATAAAAGAGGTAATATTTTCATCATCTCTCATCTTCAATTTTTCAAATTTTCCTTTTAGACTCTGTAACCTTGCACATTTAACATACTGATCTCCTTCATGCAAAAGTTCTAGTTTATTCCAAATCTCAAAGGTAGTTGGTAGGTCAATAACATTTGAGAGCTCTGAGTCAGATAATGTGCTGAGAAGAGCCTCTTTGGTCCGTAGATTGTTTTCAGCATCTGTGAGTTCATTTAGGGTTGTAAGACCACCCTGTGGGGGTACATACACTTTTGTAACCATGGACCAGTATGCCATTCCCATACACTGCAAGTGACATTTCATGCGACCTTTCCAAAGAGCAAAGTTGGTTCCATTAAACTTCAGACTATCCTTCTTGTACGACGACATCCTGGATCTCCTCAAGTGGTTAAGCTCCTTTTAGAGGAACTTGGCTCTGATACCAATTGTTAGACTTAGGGCACACAACTGAGAGGGGGGGTGAATTAGTTGTGCAAAACTTTCTCATAATTTACACACTTAAATCCTTTTAGTGATTAGCAGCATATTAAGCATGAGACATAATGCATTCAAATCAAAAGCAAAAACTCATTAACACATGAGACACTAAGATTTTGATGTGGAAAACCCGGTTAAGGGAAAAACCATGGGGTGATTAACCCAAGAATGTATTCTCTGTTAGAAGAATAGAAAGAAAAAAATGGCACATGCCAATTAGGGCTCACTGCCTACAAGAGACACACTGTCTACAAAGAAATAAGTATCACATACATGAATTGGAGAATATCATCTTCACCATGCTTGAATCAGTTCCATTAAGCTCAATACTTCTGCTTTGCCTTTCACTCTCTTCTTCGCTACCACTCGCTCATCCCCACAAGACACATTTCAAAATGACTTCACAATCCCTCATTTATACAAGGCATCGACTTAGGAACAATCATCTAAGTTGGCAAACACCTACAAGAACATCCGTAAGACGTGTAATACATCCGGTCGGCTAGTCTCAAGAAGAACACCAATATCTGGTGGTTATTCTTCAAATGCAAACTCTAACTTCAATGCGGACCACCAACATGAACTGGACATGATCCAACGATCATCATAACCTTCCCTAAATCACCAAGAACATCCGCACTTCAACATCCTACTGGAATTCTTCTCTCCTTCATCTAGAGCTTCAAGAACATAGTCTTTCATCACTATCACAAATGAATAGGCTCTTCTAGACCTTCAAACCATGAACCAATCTAGATGATACTTCACAGGGACATCCTCAACACTCCCTCAAATCCGCAGAATAGGATAATGAATTTCCGGATCGCACCGGACCTATCTGTGACACTCTGTCACCTCTGAACACCTGCCAGAACCGGTTCTACTTGAGCGACCATAACTTCTTCAGATCTTCATACGGACCTCTAAAAACTTGACTGGAGCATCTCAAGACTTATATCTACAAACCCTTTAAACCGTATCATCAGATCCTCAACCTATTTAGGACTTTTACCTTCTTGTCATCACTGTTCTTCATTGTTCCTGATTGAGACTCATTTTTTCAATATCCTCAACACACAGCTCATGTAATCCTTCTCATTAATGCAACATGAGTATGTTGACATCAATGACAACACTGGTTAGGCCCATACTTGAGCCCCACTGCCAGCGAGCATCTATAGCTCTGGTAGAGTTACTTAGATGGCTTAATCTGGATTTTCAGTAAAATCCATTTTATTATTTTATATTTTTATGTATTTGATAGAGACTTCATAAGATATTGTATTTGTAACTTCATGATGGAAGGAGTGGTCACTTGCTGAAATTAAGCTGAGAATTGTAACGGTAGCAAGGGTGACCTCTAATTTTTCACCTAATATCTACACTGGTAAGTTCAACAAACCCAAGGATTTTAGGTGTGTCATTGTGAGAAACCTTCCTTGAATACTCAACCCATTCTTATTGAATACAAAGTTTAACAAGTAAAACAACTTTCTACATTCATGATAGTCACAACAGGTTATGCATAAATTGCAAATGATTAATCTGAATATTCTGAATTTTTTACCGTTTTCAATGGTTGTTAGCTTGCTCCTTAATACTCTAAAGAAAAAACAAAGATCCCTACTGAGGAGACAACAAACAACCAAACAAACAGACTGTACAAATAGGCTGTACAAACAGCAAAATAGAAACAAAAAAACAACAAAACAGAAAGAAACAAAAACAAAACTATACAAACAACTAACCTAAAACAACAAACAACAAAAAAGAAAACAGCAAAAAGAAAACTATACACCACTTACACTATATTACACAAAAAAAAATGGACTGCCCTTTACCTCAAGCTTGGAAGTAGTGTTTCAAATGTTGGGCATTAACTAGTAATAGCACATCTTCCCTAGTCAAGGTCTTGAGTCTAAATGTGTTGTCTCCTATTATTTCTGAGACTTGTAATGGACCTAACCATAGTTTGTCAAATTTTCCATGGCTCCCCTTCTTTTCATGTACTTTATCCCAGCACAACACTAAGTCTGATATCCTAAATGTTTTGACTCTTTCCCTCTTATCAAGCCACCTCTTAACTACTTCTTGGTGTTTGGCAAATTTTTTGATGGCTTGACCTCTTTTCTCATCTAGTTGTAGCATTTGTACTATCCTGGCTTCCCTATGATTATCAAAGCCTAAATACTCATTGGTGAACTTCCAGATTGGTATTCTCAAATTCACTGGAAATATGGGATCAGTCCCATAAACTAAATGATAAGGTGCACTGCCTAAAGCTGATTTAAACCTGGTCCTATCCACCCATAATGCATATTTTAATGATGTATTCCACTCTCTGGGACTCTTTGTAATTAGCTTCTTGATTGTGTCTAATAAAATTTTGATTGTAGACTCAGCTAACCCATTCCCCTAAGGATAATAATTTGAAGAAAACTTTAAAACTATCCCATATTCAAATGCCCATTTAGAAAATTTTAAAGAAGAAAATGCAGGGCCGTTGTCACATACCAATGAATAGGGAGTTCCAAACCTGGTTATGATGTTCTCTTCAAGAAATTTGATAACTACCTCGGTCATGGAGAACTTGCAGCATGTGGCTTCAGTCCACCTTGTACAGTAGTCCGTCACCGTCAGTATGAACTTGTGTCCTACAGAAGATGGAGGATTGATGACTCCAATGAAATCCAGGCCCCACTGTGCAAATGGTCTTGATTCAATCACAGGCTATAATGGATTGGCCTGATTTCTTCCCTTATCTACTGCAGTCTAACAGGTGTGGCAACTCTTAATGTGACTCTCTGTATCTTTGAACATCATGGGCCAGTAGTAGCCTGCTCTCAATATTTTGTGTGTTGTAGCTAGATGGGAACCATGGCCAGTTCTGTACTTGTCATGCAGTTCTATTAACACCTTATCCACGTCAGCTCTATTTAGACATCTTGATCAAGCACAATCATGGAATGGAGCCCCTACACATAATACTCCATTTTTGAATCCAGTCCCTACATATACACCTGTGTATAGTCCTGCCCCAATCCAAGCCATAGCCCCTTATATTGGTAACACTGCCCATAATAATCAGGGAAATGGTCAATCTTTCTTCCAACCTCCTAGAGATAAAGTTGTGGCAAAAACATAGGAAGAAAGAGAAGAAATCAAAGAAATCACTGCACACTTAAAAAGATTGACCACTGAAGTAACACAATTAAGAAATGAGAATCTCTATGGTAGAGGCAACTAGGGATACAGTCAAAATCACAACCAAGGCTATAATTAGAATTACAATCAAAACTACAACCAGAGCCATAACCAGAATAACAACCAGGGTCAATTCAAATCAGAACCAGAACTATAATCAACATCAAGGTCATAACCCAGGGCAACCAATGCAAAATAGAGGGCCCGTGATAGACAGTAGGGCTTGGGGTAACAATAACAAAAAATAGAATCAGCCTAGGCCACCCAAAACATGGAACACTGGACCAAACAACGGTACCCTAGCTTCTCCTTTTGAGAACATAGATAATCATGATGAAAAACAAATAGCTGGCATCTAAATGGCCAATATAGCACTAAAAAATTGGTGCAGATTTCACAATACCAATGCCCATGCTGAGCTTGACTGTCCACAGTTCCACTTAGCAGCCATCATTTTTAATGTAGATGTGCAGCCTCCTACTTCTAAATTTCTCATTCCCAAGGGTAATGAGGTAGTACCCTTAGGGTATGATACAACTTTAGTTTTAGAAACGTTTACCTTTGCAATTGCAGAAGAGAAACATGATGAATTGTTAGAAGATGAACCGTACTTTTGTGAAAATCTTTATCCTAAATCAGCCTTTGTGTTAAATGCTTTTTAGTTTCCATTTGAAACTGAAAATGAAGTGTTGACTGAAATAGAAGAGGTGCAGGCCTTTTAGCAGACAAATAAAAACCACACCTACAATTTAAGGAACAACACTAGGCCAGGAGGACCTTTCACCACTTCCATTCCTCCTAACAACTTCAATACACCCCTAGATCAGAATGCTAGCAACAATCCCTCCATACTCAAAGCCAATCATCATACAAACAGTGGAACAATAGTACAAATGGTCCAAACAAGTAAAATTGAAACAATAGAGACAAAAAGATTAATGAGTTACTTGTCAGAAGAGATAAGGAAAATCAAGGTCAATATACCTCTGTGTGAATTATTGGAAGCTCCAGGGATCAGAAATAGTTTTATAAAATCCTTGGATACATCTGTGACAGATGAGGTTTCTGCTGGTATGAATGTTCCTAATAAAGATTCACAGCCTAAAGAAAAAAGTAAGAAAATTGAGCAGCCTTCCAACACAAATGTAGTAATGTATGTTGATAAGAGGGATGCTCCTCCTTTCTTGTTAACTATTAGAATGTGTGGAAAGAACATACATAATTGTATGGTAGATTCTGGTGCATCAGCCAATGTAATGCCCTTGGGAATATGCAAAACCTTAGGGATGATCCCCACCAAATCTGCCAAAGTTGCTACATAGTTAGATAAAACTGAGGTCAATGTGATAGGAGAACTGATGAATATTCAAATGCAGTTAGCCTCAAACCCTAGAGTCAGCCAATTCATTGACATTCAAATAGTGGATATACCCGTGAATTATGGAATGTTGTTAAGTATAGACTGGTCCAAAACACTGAATGGATATATGGCCACTGAATTTTCACATATGTGGTTACCTTGGAGAGGCGTCCCAAATCAAATCAGAATAGAGGCAGAACCTAGGATGAAACACATGATAACAGAGCATTATAGGACTAATGAAATATTATATGCTACTGTTGAGCCTGGTGTTTATAGGATTACTAACAAGGGAGTGCATATTGAGGAAATCTTGATGTTAAGCTTTAGGGAAAAACCTGTCAGTAAGGAAACAAAATTATTCATTGAGTCTGATGGAAATTCCTCTTGATGAAGAAAACAATGCCCTAAATAATTTTAGTCAGGTCATTAGGCAAGAAATGGAAATGTGCATGGAACAAAATATTCCAGTTCAATGCAAGTTATACAAAGATAAGTGTAGGGTCCATGATAGGCCACATTTTGAAGAGAAGTGTGGAATGTGCAGGGACATTATTGAGTACTAGTACATAAAATGCACAAAAGGGATGGAGATCCAAGAAGGAAAGGTTAATCAACCAGAGAGATACTGTCAAAACAACATAAATGGATCAACTCCAAATTTAGAAAAAGGAACAAAACAAGGGTAGTTGTTTTTCTGATTTACAAACTGAAAATATAAATATGCAAGTTGATGAACATGAGTTACCTATGAATAAACATAATAGCACCCTACATGTGATAGAAGAAGAAAAACATGCCAAAGTAAAGGGCCAAAAGAGAAAAGATAGCATGTGGACACTAAAATGTGACGAGTTTACATCAAAACAAGGTGCAGGTGTAGGCGTGGAGCTTATAGATCCTCAGGGTAGGTCATATCTAGCAGCATAGAGGCTCCAATTTTCTTGTACTAACAATATCGCAGAATATGAGGCTTTGGTTTACAGACTTGTTATGGCTATCAAGAAGAAAGTAAAAATGATCAGGGTATTTTTAGACTTTGAACTAGTAGTCAGGCAAATAAGAAAATTGTATGCATGCAACTACAAGAAAATGATTCGTTACAGGCATAGGGTATGGGATTTGATTGATTCATTTGATGCTTTCAACATAGAGCATATCCTTAGAGAATTGAATCATAGACCAAATGCACTGGTAGTTGCTGCTAGCACATTAGGGCCCTTGACACTATCAGGATTGAAACGATTTGTTGTTGAATTAGTTAATTTTCCCATTATCCCAGATAATGTTACACATTTTTAGGTATTTGGAGGGGATCAGCAAATTGAAGATTTTCTAACATGTAATGAGGTATTTGAAGCTCAAATCATTGATGAACAAGAAAGGCCTGAAGTAACATGGGACGAAGAAGATATAATCAACTTGAAAATCAACCTCTTACCCAAGGGAGTAATTGAGTTGGAACGTATTTTTTACTTTGATGGGGTAGTAAAATAGAAGGACTTACCCAAAATTGAAGGGGGTAAGTGTGATCCATACAACTTAGGAACAGAGCAAGGTCCACAAAATGTACTGATTGGAAAGGCTTGCTCTGAGAAATTAAGAAAAGAAATTATAGATGTTCTAAAAGAATACAAACACGTAATAGCATGGACATATGAAGACTTGAAAACCTATGACACATCCATCATAACTCATGTGATACCTTTGAGACTAGAGGTTAAACCATTTAGGCAGAAACAAAGGCCTGTGAATGCCATTTTAGAGCCTTTGATCTTCGAAGAAGTAAAGAAGTTATTGTCTGCCAGAATAATTTTCCCAATCAGACATTCAGCCTGGGTAGCTAACTTAGTACTTGTGAGAAAGAAAAGTGGGGACATCAGGTTATGTGTAGATTTTAGAAACTTGAATAAAGCATCCGAAAAGGATAATTATCCTCTGCCTCCAATAGATGAAGTACTGCAAGCAGTGAATGGGGCAGAGATGATGTCTTTCTTAGATGGTTTCTCAGGATATAACCAGGTCTTAATAAATAGAAAAGATAGATTAAAGACCACTTTCACTTGTAAATGGGGAAATTATGCATATAGAAGAATGCCTTTTGGTCTGATCAATGCAGGTACCACTTTTCAGAGAGCCATGGACATTGCATTCCGTGGGTTATCAGGTAAGTGCATTGTTGTGTATATGGATGATCTAACTATGTATTCCAAGGATGCATCCACTCACGTTGAAGATCTCAAGAAAATACTTAAGTGATGTGAGAGGTACAAAATTTCCCTTAACCCTAAGAAATGTTCATTTGGAGTAACTGAATGTAAATTACTAGGGCATGTCATTTCTAAAGATGGAATATCGATTGATCCAGATAGAATAGAATCAATACAAAATTTGTAAATACCAAATAGTAAGAAAGAATTAAAATTATTTTTTGGTAAGATTAACTTTGTCAGGAAGTTCATTACAGGGTTTGCAAAAATTGTGCAACCATTGAATGCCATGTTGAAGAAGGATGCGCAGATAGAATGGACACCAGTGGCTAAAGATGCATTTGAAGATATTAAGGAGGCCATTTCTAATGCTCCTGTGCTAACAAGTCCAAACTACACAAAGCCATTTTATATATACTCCTTTGCATCCTCCCATTCAATCGCGGTTGCCTTGACACAAAAGGGTGAAGACAATGAAGAAAAGCCCATAGCTTTTATGAGCATACTGCTGAAGGATGCACAACTGAGATACCTTGATATGGAAAGACAAGCATTTGCACTAATGAGAGCCATAAAAAAATTCAAACATTATATCTTACGCAGCCAGATCAAAGCCATAGTACCAGACGTAGCAGTAAAGATGCTGCTGATGCAGAACGAGCCCAGAGAAAAAAGGGCCAAATGGATCACCACCCTATAGGAGTTCGATTTGGAAATCATTCCAATGAAGCTGGTCAAAGAGCAAGCATTGGTACAGACAATAGCAAACATAGACCTAGATTTGATAAAGCAGCAGTATGTGTTGAATTCCCGTGATGCATCAAGTTGGTATGATGATTTAAGCATTTTTCTAATATCAGGGAAGTACCCAAGTAGGATGAAAGCTTCTCAGAGGAGAGCTTTGAAGATTAAAGCACATAAATATATGGTACAAGGAGGCCTTCTATTCAGGAAGAACCATGATGGAATTTATTTGAGATGTCTAAACAGAGCTGAAGTGGATAAGGTGTTAATAGAATTGCATGACAAGTACGGAACTGACCATGGTTCCCATCTAGCTACAACACACAAAATATTGAGAGCAGGCTACTAATGGCCCACGATGTTCAAAGATACAGAGAGTCACATTAAGAGTTGCCACACTTGTCAGACTACAGCAGATAAGGGAAGAAATTAGGCCAATCTATTACAGCCTGTGATTGAATCAAGACCATTTGCATAGTGGGGCCTGGATTTCATTAGAGTCATCAATCCTCCATCTTCTGCAAGACACAAGTTCATACTGACGGTGACAGACTACTATACAAGGTGGACTGAAGCCACATGTTGCAAGTTCTCCATGACTGAGGTAGTTATCAAATTTCTTGAAGAGAACATCATAACCAGGCTTGGAACTCCCTATTCATTGGTATGTGACAACGGCCCTGCATTTTCTTCCTTGAAATTTTCTAAATGGGCATTTGAATATGGGATAGTTTTAAAGTTTTCTTCAAATTATTATCCTCAGGGGAATGGGTTAGCTGAGTTTACAAACAAAATTTTATTAGACATAATCAAGAAGCTAATTACAAAGAGTCCCAGAGAGTGGAATACATCGTTAAAATATGCATTATAGGTGGATAGGACCAGGTTTAAATCAACTTTAGGCAGTGTACCTTATCATTTAGTTTAGGGGACTGATCCCATACTTCCATTGAATTTGAGAATACCAATCTGGAAGTTCACCAATGAGTATTTAGGCTTCGATAATCATATGGAAGCCAGGATAGTACAAATGCTACAACTAGATGAGAAAAGAGGTCAAGCCAACAAAAAATTTGCCAAACACCAAGCAGTAGTTAAGAGGTGGTTTGATAAGAGGGCAAGAGTTAAAACATTTAGGATATTAGACTTAGTGCTGTGCTGGGATAAAGCACATGAAAAGAAGGGGAGCCATGGAAAATTTGACAAACTATGGTTAGGTCCATTGCAAGTCTCAGAAATAATAGGAGACAACACATTTAGACTCAAGACCTTGACTGGGGAAGATGTGCCATTACCAGTTAATGCCCAACATTTGAAACACTACTTCCAAGCTTGAGGTAAAGTGCAGTCCATTTTTTTTTGTGTAATATAGTGTAAGTAGTGTATAGTTTTCTTTTTGCTATTTTCTTTTTTGCTATTTGTTGTTCTAGGTTAGTTGTTTGTACAGTTTTGTTTTTGTTTCTTTCTGTTTTGTTGTTTTTTTTGTTTCTGTTTTGCTGTTTGTATAGTCTATTTGTTTGGTTGTTTGTTGTCTCATCAGCAGGGATCTTTGTTTTTTCTTTAGAGTATTAAGGAGCAAGCTAACAACCATTGAAAATGGTATAAAATTCAGAATATTCAGGTTAATCATTTGCAATTTATGCATAACCTATTGTGACTGTCATGAATGTAGAAAGTTGTTTTACTTGTTAAACTTTGTATTCAATAAGAATGGGTTGTGTATTCAAGGAAGGTTTCTCACAATGACACACCTAAAATCCTTGGGTTTGTTGAACTTACCAGTGTAGATATTAGGTGAAAAATCAGAGGTCACCCTTGCTACCATTACAATTCTCAACTTAATTTCAGCAAGTTACCACTCCTTGCATCATGAAGTTACAAATGCAATATCTTATGAAGTCTCTATCAAATACATAAAAATATAAAATAATAAAATGGATTTTATTGAAAATCTAGATTAAGCCACCTAAGTAACTCTACCAGAGCTATAGACGCTCGCTGGCAGTGGGGCTCTACTTAGGAGAATTGTAACGATAACCTTGTCGAGGCTATGCGACGCCTGCTAGTAGCAAGGCTCTATCCGGTTGGCTATGAGGGAACATCCTCACCTACGTAGGCTAATATCAGTCACTGGTTTATTCAACTGATCTTCAAGATGAGGATAATTAATCACATGCACCCACTTAAACTGAAAGGAAAGTTCATGCACCTTATTGAATACATTGAGTCTCAAGTTAGATGATGATTTGCAAGAGAGATAGTTAGGGGGTTATGAATTTATTTCATTCAATTTTCCTTAATGATTTTAATTTGATTATTTTGTTTGGTTGCTAGTTGTTGTGATGTTCACAACACGCCCCATTTTGCTCCTTAGCAAAATAAGGACCCCTACTGTGGCTTGCTCCCTTGTTTTTGTGCTTTAGGTAATAATGGTAAAAGAGGCAGTATCAGTCAGTATGTAGGTGCTTCATGTCAGGTGCATTTGTGATCTTGAAGTCTGACCCAAAATTTAAAAGTATGAATCTTTCCTCAAGAAGCCTGCCATGTGAAAGAGTGTAAAATTCTAAGCAAGTTTGCCTTTTACATGACCCTGAAATTCAGCCAAATAGGAAGGTTATGTGCAGTCAAAGTTCTAGTCAAACCTGATATTCAATGGGAGGGTCATATTTCAATTATCGATCACCCCGCCTTCCTGAATATCACCCCCTTTTCCATGCGTCGTAACATTTAATTCGCAGGTGCAGTAGGTGGATTCCCACCAAATGCGGACATAATAACTTCAACAGGGAAAATGCAAACAATATATATGCAGTTTTGTTAGTGGCTGTGATTAATGCACGTCTAACATTTTGACTAGGTATGAATGGATGAGGTGACTTAATGCATTTTTTTTTAATCCATTTTTTTGTCTATTTTATAGGTTTGCAAATATGAAGCTAGTGAAATTTAATGGCAGTGACATCATGAGAGAGGAAATCAGATCTCAAAGGAAGCAAAAGGAGATAAGAATGGCGATGAGAAGAAATAGCAGGTGAAAATTAATGGTGATGACATCATAGAGGAGGAAATCAGATTGCAAGGAAGTGCAAGAAGTCAAGGCCTTCAATGATGAAGACAAAATGCAGATGGAAACATTATTACAATAGACAACAGAGGACATTTTGAGCTGCTAGGGTTTCAGAAGGGCATATTGCGCCCAGATCTAATGCATACCAATCAAAGATATTTTGGGTGGGATTTCTCCACCGTTGATGTTGTAACTGGAGGTTTGAACCATTGTTTAACTAGGGTTTTGGAGTTGTATTGGGGATGGTCATAGCTATATATTGCCCCCTTTACACTGTAAAACTTTACACAGGGGCTACATAGAGATTTGTAAAACATAGAATTTAGAATAAAGGGACCCTTTAGTTTAGAAGTAGCAGGAGGTCACCTGTGTCTACAATAAGGAATGTGTGGAACATCCTGCTTCCTTACTGTATCTATAAAGCTTTGTAAGTTTTTTGTAATTTGATTAATGAAGCTAAGAGTCATTCATACATTGTAAATCATATATGACTGTCTGTTTTGAATACAAGTGAATCTAAAATTTTGCATCTATCTTTTGAGCGTCTTCTGGCTCTTCTTTGTGTTTAAAACAATATCTCTTAAAGCTTGCAATCTTAACTGTATGTCTGTGAAAATACTCAGGATTACATTTAAGCTTTAATCTGTGGATTTGATCAATTTGCTGCATTACCTGTAAAGTGCATAATAGAACATTTAGATCCCGCGGTAGAAGAATGAAGTTTAGTTTAGATTCCTCTAACTTTTCCCAACCCATCTGAAATACTTAACTTAAAACGTAGAAATTTAAAGGAGATTGTCTCATATCTGAAAGAAGCATGCATAGCTGAGTTGAAAGTAGGCAGTTTTCATAATATTAAAGAAGAAAAAAGCTTGCAATAACATAAATCATTTAAAGCTTTGTACCACAGTAGCAGGTTTATGCAAAAGGAATGAACAACATGCTAATATTTGTGATTTTTTACATAATCTGAGTCCAGTAAATCATCAAGAAACCCTAAATCACGTAAGGGCCCTTGAACATTATAGCTTCACATCAACCTATTGAATTTGCCCAACAGGTCAAGACCTGACCATATTAAACTTGGGATTAAGCAAATCTTAATCAACTTCTTCATATCTTTCAAGTTAGTTAGGTTCATTTTATGTGAATTTTAACTACTGTTATGACTGTGTTAAAACAATCACCAATAGTAACAAGATTAGATAAGACACAAATATTTACATGGGAAACCCTTATGGTAGAAAACCCACTAGCAAAATAGACATTCACAATTGTATTAATTAGAATCAAAATAGATTCAATACAACAAGGTTGTTTGGAATATTAATCTCAATCTACAACATACACACCAACAACGTACATAATGTATTTGATGTCTATATTATGAAATATTTACATCATGTTACAACCTTGGTGTATTCATACAAACTACTATATATAGGCAGATTCAGGGACTACCAACTACCTAATCACATAACTAACTTGTAGAATACCAAGAGGCATGTAACCATGTACTCTGTACATATGGTATGTTGACTAACATACCACACTTTCCATAAAATATGATGCAACACATAACATACACTCAATACAATTTTGCCATTAATCATGAGAGAGCCAAAGATTTGAAGGCTGGAACATAAAAAACTTCTATTCATCAACTATGCTGCTACAATGAGAGAAAACTCTCTTATATCCAAGAAAAAAAAATACCTTTTTTGGCAGATTTTGACAATTGTCAGATTTTGCCATTTTAGGTAATTTTACAATCATATCTTGAGAATCCAATTTTTTTCCCAAAAGCTTCCTAAAGCTAAGGTAGGATGAAATGCCAACTAATATGCTAAATTCGAAACATTAGTTTCAATTTATTACAAAAGCAACTTTTTAAAAATTTAGAAAAAAATACTAATTTTTCATTTTGAGGGCCAAGATGAAAGTTTCAAGCCCCCAAAAAGTACCAAGATGAGGTCCAACCACTAGCTACCTCATAATGCATCCACCTATAAAATTTCACAGAAAACCCACATTAAGTCAAAAGTTATGACCTCCAGAGGTCCCTGCATCATTCTCCTCTGGTTGAAAAGAACGCAACTCCTGCAAGTGAGTGTCTTCGAACTACTGCCACTTGACTGGATCCAACCGCTGCACTTTCCACTCTGTAATCCACATGCTATCTATTGGTGGCAATCCTTCCCACTGTGCAAAATACTTGT
Organism: Cunninghamia lanceolata; assembly: GCA_027924645.1. Lineage (NCBI taxonomy): Eukaryota > Viridiplantae > Streptophyta > Pinopsida > Cupressales > Cupressaceae > Cunninghamia > Cunninghamia lanceolata. Next base: position 3,092,752 of record BSBN01000201.1, on the reverse strand, counting down.
TGTACTGCCCTTGCCTAGTGTAGATAGTGTTCTTATCAAGAACCTATGCAATCTTTTCCTTCTTCTTATGGGGAATGTGGTGGTGCCATGCCACTTCTGGTTGACTATCTTCAGCATCATTCTCACCATGGAATGCATATAAATCAGAAACATTAAACACATGAGAAATATCAAGATCATCTGGTAAACTGACCTCATATGCATTATCATTGATCTTCTTTGTCATTTTGCAAGGACCAATTTTCCTGTACTTCAACTTGTGGTATGTTCCAGTAGGAAACCACTCTTTTCTCAAATATACCATCACTAAGTCACCTTCATTGATTGTCTGATGTCACCTACTAGCATCCACTGTATTCTTGTACCTCTCATTACTGTTCTGCAACTTTTGTCTCACTTATTTCTGCAACTGTTGAAGGTGTTCTGCAAATGCTTCCTCATCATCACTGACCCTATCTTTCATTGGTATTTGTACCAAATCTAGAACACCCTGAGGATTCTTGCCATACACAATCTGGAAAGGGGATTTTCCCGTTGATCTATTAACAAAAATATTATAGGCAAATTCAGCCTGGGATAATGCCAAGTCCCATTGTTTTGGCTTTTCTCCAACAATACACCTCAACAAATTTCCTAGACTCTGATTGACTACCTTTGTTTGCCCATCCGTTTGAGGATGATAGGCACTACTAAACTGTAACTTGGTCCCCATCTTCCATAAAGTTCTCTAGAAATGACTGAGGAATTTGGTATCCCTATCAGAGGTAATAGTCTTTGGAACACCATGTAGTCGAACAACGTCTGAAAAAAATAACTCTGCTACCCTCGTTGTGTCATTAGTTTTCTTACAAGCAATAAAATGAACCATCTTGGAGAACCTATCAACAACTACAAAAATAGAGTCATTATCTCGTTGAGTATGTGGAAGTCCCAACACAAAGTCCATGCTCAAATCTATCCATGGTGCAGTTGGTACTGGTAATGGCATATACAACCTTGTATTTTGTGAATGTCCCTTAGCCACTTGGCAAATCCTACACCTTGTTACATACCTAGTTATATCCCTTTTCATCTTTGGCCAATAATATTTATCTTCTATCAAGGCTATTGTCTTGTCCTTGCCAAAATGTCTAGCCAACCCACTACTATGAAATTCTCTAAGAATGTTTTCCCTCACAGAGCCAGCTGGTATGCATAGTTGTTTTCCTTTAAATAGATACCCATCTTACAAAAAATATTCACCCCTAAAGTGATCCAAGTTACGAGATACTGGTGCCTTCAATTGTTCCACAATCTCCCAAAAATCATCATCAGACTCATACATATTTTTGATGGAATCAAAACCAATCACTTCAGTTTCCATTGTGGTCAAAAGTACAACACGCCTACTTAATGCATCTGCAACCTAGTTTTGTTTTCTAGACTTATGCTTCAACACAAAATTGTAACCCTTCAAGAAAGAGACCCACTTGGCATGCCTACTATTCAACTTTTTCTGTGTGTTCAAGTATCTCAATGCAATATGATCTGTAAACAATACAAACTCCTGGGGAACTAGATAATGTCTCCAATGCCTCAATGCTTGAATAATTGCATAAAATTCTAAATCATAAGTAGAATAATTCTTTCTCGCTTCATTCAGATTTTCACTAAAGAAAGCTACAGGTTTTCCAGCTTGGCTAAGTACATCACCTATTCCCACATGGGAGGCATCACATTCTACTTCAAATACCTTATCAAAATTTGGCAATGCAAGTATAGGTGCTTTTGTTACGTTTCGCTTCAAGTACTTAAAGCTCTCCTTAGCATCTGTGGACCATACAAACTCCCTTTCTTTGGTGCAATCTGTTATAGGGGCTATAATACTACTAAAATTTTGAATGAACTTTCAATAGAAAGTGGCCAAGCCATGAAAACTTTTTACCTCTGTGATGCTGCTTGGACTAGGCCATTCTAGAATTGCCCTGACCTTCTCTTGATCCATCTGACACCACCTTTAGAAATGACAAAGCCTGAAAAAACTAAACTATCCTGCATGAACCTACACTTCTTCAAATTGGCATAGAGCTTCTCCTTTCTTAACACACCAAGGATGATCCTCAAGTGTTGTAAGTGTGCTTCTTTATTGTTACTAAATACCAAAATATCATCAAAATAAACTACCACAAACTTACTAATGTAAGGTCGTAGTATAGTGTTCATCAATCTCACAAATGTGCTAGGTGCATTTGATAACCCGAATGGCATAACCATCCACTCATATAATATGTCTCCAGTCTTAAAGGTTATCTTCCACTCATCCCATTCTTGGATCTGGATTTGGTGGTAGCCACTTCGTAGGTTGATCTTGTTGAAATATTTGGCCCCTGCAAGGACATCCATCATGTCCTCCATACGAGGTATAGGAAACTGATACTTGATGGTAATCTTATTAATTGCTCTGCTATCAGTGCACATCCTCCATGTTTCATCTTTTTTGGGGGTCATCAATGCTGGTACAACACATGGGCTCATGCTCTCTCTCACCACACCTTTACTTATGAGTTCTGTTACTTGCTTATTCAACTCTGCATGTTGTGTTGGATTCATCCTATAATCTGCTTGGTTGGGTAGAGTTGCTCCTGGAATCAAATCAATATGATGCTAAATATCTCTCTTTGGTGGTAGACCATCAGGTAATTCATCAGGCACAACATCAACAAATTCTTTCAATATCTCTGCTACTTCTGGGGGAACTGAAATGTCTTCCTCTTCACCTTTTTTCACTACTAATGCATAACAACACCTTGTCACCTTCATTTCTTTAACAAGATCTCTTTCAGACAACATTATCTCACCTTTTCCTTCATCCTTGAGAGGCAACAAAATCATCTTAGAACCATCTTTCCAAAAGGTGTATGTGTTTTTCTCTCCATCATGTATGACTTTTCTATCATACTGCCATGGCCTTCCCAATAACACATGACAGGCATCCATTGGGACAACATCAAACCATATCTCATCCTGGTAGATCTTCCCTATGCTAAACTTAATTAGGCATCTTTTATCAACAATGACTTCATTTCCCTTTTTAAACCATGCAATGTGGTACGGATGAGGATGTTTTTCACATTGTAAATTTAATTTGTCTACCATTTCTTTAGAAACCATATTTTCACAACTACCTCCATCAACAATAACTTGACATACCTTGCCACCCAAAGTGCATCTAGTTCTGAAGATATTGGTTCAAAGCCATGAACCATCAGAGATTTTGGCTTGTGTTTTCTCCTTCTTTGGAATCACCATTGATCTTCTCATCATGAGACTTTCTCCCACATCTGGTGGAACCTCTAGTTCCGTCCCTTCCACTTCATGTTGCGTTTGAATTAGGTTCACCCTAGGTTGTCCTCCTTGATTTATTTCTTGCATGTTATAATTTGAGCATTCAAATGCCCTATGACCTTCTCCACATCTGAAACAAGTGAAAGACCTTCTCTAGTTTTCCCATCCTCTACCACTACCATAACCTCTACCTCTTTGAAATCCCCTTCCTCATTCTTGATTCAGAGAATCTTGTCGAGTATCTACTTGTTTTTCCAATCCATGGGATGACTCTCCCCTGCCATAATTTGAACCTCCTCAAAATGGGGTTGATGTACCCCTTCTTCCTCCTCTATTCCTCTAATGGTATTGTTTGTTTTGTTTTTCTTTAGCCTTTAGAGCCAAGTGATAAGCTTCTTCCATACTGTTGAGTCGATGCATGCTTAATTCATCTTGAATAGAGAATTTCAAGCCATTCACATATCTAGCAACCATTTGTTCATCAATTTCTTGATGCTCTATATGTATAGATAGCATATAAACTCATTTGTATAATCTTGCACAGAAGAGAGGTTCTGCTTTAAATTTTGAAACCTACAAAAAAGGGTTTGCGCATAATCTATAGGGAAAAAATTTTCTCTCAACTTCTTCTCCATTTTATTCCATGTCTTGATCTTATCCTTGCCTTTCCTTGTTCGTTCCTTTTGAAAATGATCCCACCAAATCATTGCATGACCCTTTAATTTGGTGCATGCAAAGTTCACCTTCTTTTCCTCTGTCATGGATTTCCATTCAAAAAAATTTCTCATAACATTCAACCAGTCTATCAACTCCTCTGGTTTAAGACTACCTGCATAATCTGAAACATCTACCTTGACCCCTTCATTTTTCCCTTCTAAGGCCCCGAGCATCCTCTCTTCAAAACTCATGCCTTCTAATTCTTCTTCCTCATGTTCTGTATCTTGATCTGTACCTCCTTGACCTATCTCTTCATCAGATTCATCTCCTTCTCTACCCATTCTTTGGTTTTTCATCCATGTTGTAAGTTCTGCTACTTGCCTTTGCAGATTTTGCATTTCTCTATGCATCTGGGCAAGACCGCCTCTTACTCTTCCTCTCCCAGCCATCAACCTAGCTCTGATACCAGATGATGCAGCACACAACATACACTCAATACAATTTTGCCATTAATCACGTGAGAGCCAAAAATTTGAAGGTTGGAACATAAAAAAACTTCTATTCATCAACTTTGCTGCTACAATGAGAGAAAACTCTCTTATATCCAAGAAAACAAAAAAACAAAAAATTACCTTTTTTGGCAGATTTCGACAATTGTCAGATTTTTCCGTTTTAGGTAATTTTACAGTCATATCTTGAGAATCTAGTTTTTTCCCAAAATATTCCTAAAACTAAGGTAGGATGAAATGCCAACTAATATTCTAAATTCGAAACATGAGTTTCAATTTATTACAAAAGCAACTTTTTAAAAATCTAGAAAAAAAACACTAATTTGCCATTTTGAGGGCCAAGATGAAAGTTTCAAGCCCGAAAAAGTGTCAATACAAGGTCCAATCAACTAGGGTGGGTGGGGAAACCATTGGCCACCTCATAATGCATCCACCTCTAAAATTTCGTAGAAAACCCACAACTGAGTCAAAAGTTATGACTTCCGGAAGTCCCTGCATCAAAATATGATGTCTCCTTATGGATAATCATCTTGTATACTTTATCACTATTGCACACTATGTTCAACAATAGTTACATCCTTTACACTATTGATACAAGTATGTTTCTAGTATAACCACCACTACTAGCTCTTCTTTCCTGTAGTAGAATATACAACCATATCTCAACAACTGACTACTTGCGGTACCTTGTGTCATCTTCCTAGGAATTATCCAATCCTTAGTTCATGTTGCATGTTCACCAATTCTATTGGTAAGTACTAAACACCTATGTGGTTGTGAGTTCTCCATCCAGATACCTTGCAGTTTTTGTCATAGCACCACCACATGTGAAACAACATATATGATGTACTGGTGCAGTCATGGATGGAGGGTCCTTAGAGGGGGATGTCCAAACCATGGAGCTAGAGTAAACACAATGGAAAACAACACAATCATCAAATGTAATGGAAGATTTAAATGCTAAATATATCAGACAATCAAAATGCTTACATGTTGGCAACATGCGGGCTACATTCAAAGGGCTCACAGGCTTGCTTTCCGGGTTATAACTGAAATGAAAGATATGGCATTAAAGTGCCTTCTGAAAATAATCTAATTTCAAATCTATCAAATCATATCCTAGAACTACTGACTTCCTAATGCATCTAAGAGATGTATATATATCATCTTCAATCTCATAGAATCCTCCGTGTCAACCTTAAGAGGTTACAAAATTCAATGAATGATGTAACGTGTATATAACATGTAGGTCAGCCTACAACACATGGTATTACTCCACAAATGAATGAAATTTGGTGTGGACCTCAAGGAAGGTCTATTTGGTCCTTATGTGCCATGTATGATGTTCCATTTGGCTCTGCAAGTCATAGAAGTGCTCTGCAAATATTCTACTCTCAACTGACTGCATGAATGCTCTACTATGTGAAAGCTGATGATCTTCTGATAGCGATAACTTTCAGTAGATGAATCCAAATCTTCTTAAATCTGAGTATGATGTAGCTGACATGGCATAGGAGATAATTCCTACTCCATGAGCTTTGATATGAAGATCTAGTAAAATGTGGTAGAAAATGTTGAACTACAAATCACTGAACTACAACTGAAATTAAAGAAAAGAAAAGAAAAGAATGCACATGTTTTTGGATGATGTAAGATTTCTCTTCAACCTAGGATGCTCCTACATCAGACACCCAAGGTTGTTGAAAAAGTGAGTCCCTCACTTTGCTAGGGCTAGTGGAAAACCAAGGTGGTCTACCTTAGCCTGAGAAATCCATGATGAATCTTCTTCTGGTCTTCCTTTCCATTTTACCAAATACTCTTTTTATTTCTTGCCTCTGGTACTACACCCAACTTTGCTATCTAAGATGTTCTCTATCTACTTCAGTTGTTGTTGTGGTAATAGGTCCTTCAATCCATCTTCAATACTGTCACTTAAATCTCCCTCATGATACTGGTATAGGTCTATAATGTTGGATATAGGTGATATACCAAATGTCTCTGGTAGCTCGACTTCATATGCATTTCCTGAATCAAACTTCTTAAGAATCTTACATGGTTCAAACTTCCTCATTTTTAGCTTGTTGTATGTCCCCAATGGAAATCTCTCCTTTCGTAGATATATCATAACTTCATGTCCAACTAAAAATTCTTTATATCTCCTCTTCTCATCTTCTTTCTCCTTATACTTACTATTCATCTCCTCCAAATGTTTCCTGACCTGATTATGTAGTGTCTCCATGTATCCTACAAATTCTTCTACTTTTGTACTTCTCTTATTCTTCATACTGATGTCTCTTAGCTTCGCAACTCCTATAGGTTTTATTCTTGTCACAACTTCAAGTGGTGTCTTCCCTATTCTCTTATTCATTGAATTATTGTATGCAAACTCTGCTTGCAGTAGAACTAGATCCCAATTTCCTGCTTTGTCTCCTACTAAACATCTCAACAAGTTACCAAAACTCCTATTTATATCTTCTGTTTGTCCATCTATCTATGGGTGAAATTTTGAACTGAACTGTAGGTCTGTCTTCATCTTCTTCCATAATGTCCTCCAAAAATATCCAATGAATCTTGTATCCCTGTCTAAAACTATACTCTTTGGTAATCCATGCAATCTCACAATCTCCTTGAAAAATAGGTCAGCAACATGTACATCACCATTTGTCTTCTTACAAGGAATGAAATGTGACATCTTTGAAAATTTTCCCACTACTACAAATATAGAATCATATCCCCTCTGTGTTCTTGGCAAACCTAATATGAAATCCATACTTATATCTTCCCAAGGTCTTTCTAGTACTGTCAAAGATTTATAGTACAAACTAGTATTTTGACTACTCCCTTTTGCAACTTGACATATTCTACAACTTTGAACAAACTTCCTTACATCCTTATATATTTGAGGCCAAAAGTAATGTTCACTTACCAAAGCTATTGTCTTGTCAACTCCAAAATGTCTTGCCAATCCACCACTATGCTTCTCTTTGATCAGATTATCTGTCATTGAACTCCTAGGTATACATAATTGATTTCCTTTGAACAACATATCCTTCTAAATGAAACAATCTAGCCTCTTAGTTCTATCTATCACAATAGGTTCCTTAGATGCTTTCCATGCTTCTACAAAATCAAGATCTTGTTCATACATATGCTTAAGTTCTTCAAATCCCAGTACTTCTATTCCCATCTTTGTTAGCAAATTCCTTCTATTCAATGCATCTGCAACTTTATTGAACTTTCCACTCCTATGTTTCAATACAAATGTGTAACTTTACATGAACTCTACCCATCTCATATGTCTTTGATTCAACTTTCCTTGACTATTCAAATACTGCAAAGCTTGATGATCAGTGTATAACACAAATTCCTTAGGAAACAAGCAATGTCTCTATTTCTTCAAAGCTTGAATTATAGCATAGAACTCTTGATCATAAATTGAATATCTTCTCCTTGCATCATTCAACTTCTCACTTCAAAATATGCTACTAGTCTCCCTTCTTGAATTAACACTGCTCCTATTGCACTTCCACTAGCATCACAATCAACTTGAAATACTTTGTTAAAATCTAGTAATGCTAACATTGGTTGCTCTGTCACCTTCTGCTTCAATAATTCAAAACTCTTATTTGCTCCTGATGTCCACTTGAAATCCTTTCTGTTACCTCTCATTGTCTCTATCATAGGTGTACATACTGTACTAAAATTTCTAATGAACTTCGAGTAAAACCTTGCTAATCCATGAAATGATCTTACCTCTCCAATGTTCACAAGTAGTGGCCACTCCACAATAGCTCTGACTTTCTTAGGGTCCATCTTCAATCCTTTTGCAGAAATCACATATCCCAAATATACCAATTCTTCCTTCATGAAACTATATTTATTTATGTTTATCAGTAAATTCTCTTCTCTCAACCTCTACAATGCTTGTCTAATATGCCATAAATGTTCTTCCTATGTCTTACTAAAAATTAGAATATCATCCAAGTATACAATATCAAACTTACCCAATAATTTCTTCAAAACCTATTCATCAACCTCATGAAAGTACTTGGTGCATTAGTTAATCCAAAATGCATCACTAACCACTCATATAATCCCTCATTTATCTTAAATGCAATCTTCCACTCATCTCCTTCTCTAATCCTAATCTGATGGTATCCACTCTTCAAGTCTATCTTTGTGAAATATTTTGCTCCACTCAAACAATCCATAATGTCATCCATCCTTGGCAATGGAAATATATACTTAACTATGATCTTATTGATTTCTCTAGAGTCTATACACATTCTCCATCTTTCTTTGGTGCTAATACTGCAGGTACCACACATGGGCTTAAACCTTCTATGATCAATCATTTTCTCAATAGATCCTGTATTTGTCTATTCATCTTTGCATTCTCTTCTGGCGTCATCTGGTGCGCTTCTTTGTTAGGCAAACTAGCTCCAGGTATAAGGTCCATTTGATGAGTAATACTCTAGATTGGTGGAAATCCTTTAGGTACACTATCTGATATGATATCTTGGTACTCTGTCAATAATTCAGTTATTTCCTCTAGCAGTGGTTCTTCTTCTTTTACTATGGAGTTTCCTATACTTAAGTTTCCACACATCTTTGGAATTAAAGCAAAACACATATTCTCATGTCTTAATCCATCCAAAAAAAAATTTCCATCAACCAAGCAGATTCTAGCAGTTCCGCATACTTCACTTTTAGGCTAATCTTCCAAAGGTATCAAGATATGTTTCTTCCCATTTGATGTTATAGTATAAGTATTCTTCCTTCCATCATGTATTTCCTTCCTATCATATTGCCATGGTCTCCCCAACAATATATGACATACATCCATTGGCATAATATCACACAATACCTCATCAACATAAGATCCTATATGAAATTTCACCAAACATTGTTCACTCACTAGTATCTTGTGTTCATCTTGAATCCATTCTATCTTGTAGGGCTTTGGATGTTTCAATCTCTCTAGATTTAGCTTTGTCACCATCTCCTCTGAAACCAAATTATTTGTGTTACCACTATCAATGATCACTTTACAACATTCACCTCCTAATTTACATCTTGTCTGGAACAAACTTTTCCTTTGTGGTGGTTCCTCAGTTGTCTCTACTTGAAATAGGGCTCTCCTCATGACTAATGATTCTCCTTTCTCTAGCTTTCCAATGAAACTAGGTGATCCAGCAGGTTCTTCCTCCACATACGTTGCTCTTGTACTATTCTCTATCCTCTTTCTTGTACTTCACTAATGACATTCAAATGCTCTGTCCTTCACCTCCACACTTAAAACAAGTTCCTCTAAATGATCTTTTATCAAATTCTCTTTCATCTCCCATGTATCCTTCATTGTGGTAAGAATTATGATTCCTTATTCTATTGTGGTAGAAACTCCTATCATCCCTCTGGTATGAATTGTTATCTCTGTCTTCCTTTTATGGACTACTTTCCTTGTTTTTCTCTACATAAATTCATTCTCCTCCAGAATATGATGTACCTCTTTGAAATTTGCCTCCTGTACCTCTCTGTCTTTTCTCATGCCTCTTATTCAATTTGTCTTCAACTTTCAATGCAAACTGATATGCTTCTTCTACAGTTGTCATCCTTACCAAACTTAATTCTTCTTGAATGTTCATTCTCAATCCAATTATGTACCTTGCCACTTTCTCCTTGCTTTCTTCACTATGTCTAGTCCTTATGATCATCTTATGAAATTCTTCAATGTACTCCTTCATAGATTCATCCTTTTGTCTTAGGGTTTTCAATCTCTTCAACAACTCCAACTCATAGTTAGCAGGTATGAACTGATTCTTCAATTTTGTCACCATCCTATCCCACTTTATGATCTTCTCTTTTCCTCTACTATTTCTATCCAATTGAACTTCTTTCCACCAAATAGAAGTATGTACTTTCAATTTAGTTTTTTCAAATCTTACTCTCTCCAGATCTTCAATTTCCTCATATTCAAAGTATTCCTCCAAGTCATTTATCCAATCAATCAATTCCTCAAGGTTTAAATTTTTTGTTTAGTTTGATACTTCCATTCTAGGTCTCTTACCCATCTTAGAAATAACCTTCAACACCTTTACATGACCTGATTCTTCTTCTTCTAGGGCTTCTTTATTTTGGTCAACAACTTGAAATTCATCATCATCACTTTCATCTTCATGTCTAGGGTTTAGTCCTCTTCTTCTATCTTCTTATACAACATCAAATCTAACCTTTATTGTCCTCATCATCTCTATCATCTCTTCCATTCTTCCAGCAACATTGGCCATAGCAAGCATCCTCCTTGGCAACATCTCTTCCTAGGATCTGGTGCAACTACCTCAATTCGGCGATCTAACTACAAGGTAGCAACTGCCTCACAATTGGTGCTCTATTGACAAACACAAGTAGACTACCTTAGGTTAGCAATCTATTCACCAAAAGATCTTACTAAATGCCTTCACTTCCCAAAGGATTCACAAACTCACTCTGATACCACTTGGTGCAATAAAGGATGGAGGGTCCTTAGAGGGGACTGTCCAAAACATGTAGCCAAAGTAAACATAATGGAATATTAAAATACTCAATATATCAGATAATCAAAATTCTTATATGTTGACAACATATGGGCTACATTCAAAGGGCTCATAGGCCCGCTTTCTGGGTTATAACTGAAATGAAAGATATGGCATTGAAGTGCCTTTCGAAAAGAATCTAATTTCAAATCTATCAAATCATATCCTAGAACTAATGAATTCCTAATGCATCTAAGAGATGTATATATATCATCTTCAAGCTCATATAATCCTCTGCGTCGGCCTTAAGAGGTTACAAACTTCAATGAATGATGTAACGTGTAGATAACATGTAGGTTAGCCTACAACACATGGTATTGCTCCGTAAATGAATGAAATTTGGTGCAGACCTCAAGGAAGGTCTATCTGGTCCTTATGTATCATGTATGATGTTCCATTTGGATCCACAAGTCACGAAATTGCTCTGCAAGCCTTCTATTCTCAATTGACTACATGAATGCTCTGTTCTGTGAAAGCTAATGATCTTCTGATAGCAATAACTTTCTGTAGATAAATCCAAATCTCCTAAAATCTAAGTATGATGTAGCTGACATAGCATATGAGATAATTCTTGGTCCACGAGCTCTTATATGAAGATGCGGTAAAATGTGGTAGAAAATATTAAGATGCAAATCACTGAACTACAATTGAAATGAAAGAAAAGAAAAGAATGCACATGTTTTTGGTTGATGCAAGATTGCTCTTCAATTTGCGATGCTCTTACATCATGTACTGTAATACTTGTCACATCATTATCATATATAAACCACTATGTTAGCTATAACACAATATCTAAAAAACTCTCTAATAAGAAGCCTATAGATTAACTCTTTCAACTAGGACTCTCCTAGGTGAATATCACCTACTTGTCCCAATAGAATTGACCTCTAAAATTAGTAGGTAGTTAGCTCTCAACCCATAGTACAAACATTCTCCAAGATGACTTCAATGTTCCTTTCCTATAAGTCAATCTATGGCATAACTCCAACCAACATGAAACAAACCACAAGGCAACTCTTGTGACAAGTAGTCACATTCAATATTACCCACTCATGTTGCCTCAAACATAAGCAATATAATTATTACAATTGAACTCAATGAATCCTACTAGTTGAATTAAGTGCCTAACCACTTACCATGACAAATCCTCTAGTTTTTGGGTAAAATCAAGAAGATGAGTCCACTTCTCGTGGAAGTTTCAGACTTAGCCAAAAATGTGAAATTGGGAAAAGTGAAACGAGATCCCCCTTTTTATGAAACGGGATCCTGAGCCAAAAACATGATCCTATTTTATAGAAACGAGATCCTATTTTATAGAAATGGGATCCCATTCTAGAAATGGGATCCTATTTTATAGAAACGAGATCCTGTTTCATAAAAGGATAAAATATTAAAAAAACTAAACAGGATCCCATTTCTTAAAATTTGAATTTTTAGCCCAGTTTTTTCTATGGGTTTTAGGTTAGAAAAAAGGCTTGGGGAGCTGACCCTTAGCTTTGGACCTGCTTTGACCTGCAACTTGAAGGTCATGTTAGTGTCACTAGAAAAGAGTGATTTTAGACATATGTCTGAAGACGTTTTTTACAGAATTTTTTGAGGAAATTAAAACCCATTATAAATGAGATTATGTAGATTCCAAATATGTATTTTTTTTACAATTTGATTATTTTTTCTATTTTTCAAATAATTTTTGATGAAACTAGCCCATAAACATGAAATATTAGGTTTTCTTATTATTTTAATAACTTTTTATTAAAATAATTTTTTGAAAAAAAATTATACCTCATCAATCTTAGATAATTCTTTTCTTGATTTGAAAAAAAAAATTAAAAAATGATAAGTTTAGGTCACCTTATGCGTGACGTACATAAGGGATTTTCAAAACAACAATTATGACCAATAAAAATACAATTATTTAGGTCAAAATATGGTTGATGTATATGTGCATGGTATGGTAAAAAAGTGACTTTTGAAAGGTGGTTTTTAGACATGCCTATTGAAAATAAATTTGTATCATTTGTGTATTAAAAAAATACATATTTGGAAACTAGACTCTAAGCACTACATTTCATATTACTGACTTTTTAAAGATTCAATCTTTAAGTGCTTCAAATATTTAGGTCAAATGTGACAAATTCTAAAAATTAGGAAAAACACTTCCACTTTTTGGCCAAAAAGTGGACTCAACTTCTTGCACACACCCTTCTATTAGTATCTCCACCATATATCATATCTCTTCCAATTACTACAAGTGATTCAAACTCACCTTTCCTATTATTGGAAGTCCCCTAGACTAGTGGTTGTAAGTAATCCCCTATTACTGCAAGTGCAACTAGCACCATGTGAACTCTCTCATTACTAGTTTCAAGTGGAAACTTTTGTGGGGTGACTACATGGAAATGGAGGACAAAACGGGGGTCAAAAGTGGCCATTTTACCTTAAAATTAGCTAAACTTGAACTTGGATGATTAATTTGAGATGTGTACACTTAAAATTTGAGGATATGATAAGAACAAGAGTTGTAGTACTCTGAATCTAGTTTCTAAAATACTAAGTCTTTTAAAATTGGTTAAGATTAAGAAGCTGAAATCTTGATTGCATGCAAAAGTGTTCTTTTTTTATCAATAAAATATAACATAGCATTTGGTGTGAATCCCCCCCTTCTTTTTTGTTAGGTATTTTAAAAAACTAGTTGGTAGCAATATAGTGAAGATTGAGTACCACAAGTTGTTTATTTTTTTAATAAATTTTTGAAGTGGATGCATCTTGAAAACTATATCACTAAGGGTATGCATCACATAACTTGCACAAAAATAATTGAAAATATAATTTTTTTTAATGCGTAAAGAATGAAGTGTACAAACTTTCTATATAACTATTTTTAAATTTTGATAAGTGGATCAAAAGTTATAAAAAAAAATCAATACATGTATTTGAGGAATATGAAGACGCTGGTAAAAGGAAATAAAAATAAATATGTTAATTTATTCCAAATAAAAAAAAATTATGTGGTTAGAAAGCTAAGAAGAAGAGAGAGATTTTGGTGATAATTTTCTCAAATATTGTTATAAAATGAGTATGAATATAATGATGTTGAATTTTAAAAGTGCTATTAAATATGAAAAATATGTCAAGCTAGGAGAAAAATTAGAAGTCCAACCTTGGGCAGGTCATCCAAGCCAATGCCAAGCCTAAAAGGGTGGGAGTGCATTTTCAATTAATAGTGCACTTGTGTTACATTTTGCACTCATGTTATGCAGAAGCCTAAAAAGATTCACTAATGCGAAAAAAAATGCCACCCATGATTTGGTCATACAACTTTGTCTGCACATGCTTTTTGTACATTTTTTGCAACATTTTGTGAGATTCTTTTGTTTTATATCACTACAAATGATTTATTTGCATTGGAAACTGATACTCCAATAATTACATACTGTTTGTTTTCTTGGGAGTTTTAGTTGTCAATTTTATTCACTATTAACATAAATTTGATAATTTTTTAATATTTGTGACTAGTAATCGTTTATTGCTATTTTAAGAGACTGCTTTTGATCATCATGTTATTTTTATGTGATCACTATATTCTTTTCATGTAACTGACAATTTCAATTAAGATATATTTACAATTTTGTGTATTAAGAAATAATTGACAAATGCCATGGAAAGGAACAACTGAGCAAATTGAAGTAGAGAAAGAAACAAAGGGAGCACATGAAAAGGATTTTTTAAATGATAAAAGTTGGAGGTGAAGGTACGCCATCAATACCAACTGATATGAATGCAGAAACAAGCCCTAAATCACCTATTGAAACAAGAAACAAGAACACCAATTCTTGATAATATTTCAATTCCCAATTTATAAATTATACCAAATGATCAATCTATAAGAAAGAACAAAATATACTGTAGTATGAAAGTTAAGAACATACACCAATTGAAAAAACATTGAAAATGAGCAAATCTTACTTAATATAATGTTGGAAATCAACAATGCATACCAATAAAAACACCACCTAAAATTATTCATAAAAAACCAAATTATCTAATTGAAATTGATGAAAATGTCTTAAAACCAATGCTCAATAAAACTATAGAATGCACTTCTAGAAGAATTTCTAATAAAATATGGATAACTTTTTTTGAAAGCTTAAATGAAATAGGAAGGTGCCAATTATTTATTGAAATAATAAAAAATTTTAATTTTAGAGACACTATGAAGATCCCCAATCTAAGATCATCCAATTCTAATGGTGAAATTTTTTTTTTAAGAAATCTAATTAATGCATGCCAATCAATAGGTTCAACCTCATGCACTAAAGATAGTAATGTTACCTAACATGTTCTTACATCAGCTATACTAAGAAATGAAACAAAAAAATATCATTTAATTAGAAAAACAAGTATATCACTAAAGATTAATAGAGAAACACTATTGAGAGTTGTTGGGAGATATGAAAGAGTTAAGGATCCCAAATAAATTGAAATATGGGAATTATTGGGTAGACTCCCACACAAAGACAAAGCCATAGTTGATACCTTAAGAGAATTAATTGAATAATTTTGGAAAAATAACATGAGTTTCACCTAATCAAAGAAATATTGTATGAATAAGAATTGGTTCTCAAAATCGTGAACCACATCCTAAATTTTTTGGATATGACTCAAACATAATTTTATCACAAGTTTATTGAGAGTTGTCCTTAAATAAAAACTAGTCAAAGGAATTTTAAAATGACCAAACCTTTTTATGTTAAAATAAATAACTCACGCACTACTTGTTTTTGTAGGGTTCATATTTATTTTTCCATGCATTATGATATTTTTCATCATATACATGTTTCTTTGCATACTAACTATTAGCAGCATACATGGCATGGAGTAGAGCTGACTAGAAGCTGGCGCATACATCATGCAGAGGCTGGGAGATGACCTAATATGCTAAAGGACATATCCCTATATGTAATAGATATAGTATATATGCAGGATAGGATAAGTAAGATAAGATATAAGAGAAGTCAGATAAAGCATGTATGTAGGATGTTGAGGCAAAGACTTAGACCTGTTGGATAATAGATGCATGATGTTTGGTTGCTATATATATATAGATCTGTTGGTGTCTGATAATTCTTTGGTGTTTTATTGTTTTGATATGTCTATGATACTCTAAATATGTTATTCTTGGTATTTTGCTATCAATCTCTAACTACTTGATCGGGGTAGAAACTGAATACAAATACTTGGCTGAGGACCAGATCTCTAGACCGATATCCCTCCCCATTTCTTGCCAACATTTGGTTTTGTTATTGGGACCCTGGAAGAGGGTAGTTAAAGATTGAAGGGGCAAAATATTCATTGAAGCAATGTAGAGTACCATAAAGAAGAGAAGACTAGGTTGGAAGAGAAAATTTTCAATTTATGAAGAAATTTGGGTCTCCTTAAGTTCCTACCTCTATGAGAGGGGGCAGGCACTTAAGGGGATGGAAAATGGAAAAGGGGGCAAGATCCACAGGGATCTTTCAAATGATGTGACTCTTCAAACAAGGACACCATGGGATATAAAAGGACTAATGGAACACCAAATCAAGAAAACCCATGGTGAAAGGGGAGAAGCAGAAGAAAAGAGAGATCAACAAAGATATGATCAAAACTAAAATGTAGATAAGTAGGGAAGAAAGATTGAAGCAAACTCAGGACCAATAGGAATATTACCGTAGAAGGATGGAAAAGGCACAAGAGATTAGAAAATATATGATAACATAAGTTGCGGAAGGAAAAGAGGAACAATTCGTGGTGCGCACCATTAAGGATGTTGTTGGAAGGGTAGAAGAAGACCAATGTGTCATGGAGGATAGCACGCCATTGTGGGTGCTATTAGAGAAAGGAGATTAGAAGGAGAAGAAATAGATCGTGTCATGGAGGATGTTGCTGAGAGTGCCACTGTGGGTACTTCCAAAGAGGAAAGTGGAAGAGAAAGGGAAGAAAGAGGTGGACTAGAGTTTCAACGAGCCTTAATCTTGCTGTAGATTGCTGAAAATTTTGAATTAACACTAGAAATTTTGAATTTGGATGAAGAATACATAGAAGAGCTAATTTTTTGAAGCATAAAGAAGACAAGAGGAAGATGAGAAGATGCGGTAAACATTGAGAGGGGTTCTAAGGATTTTAGAAGGTTATTTCAATCATCACTTCATGCTGACATGATGTTGTTGACAAATAGAAGAGTATCCCCTAATTTGAAGAGACACTATGAAGAGACACAACCCTTAGACCATGAGTCACCCCGAGTTCCATATAAAGCAAGAAGAATTTTAATTGAGAAGGAAAATATTCAAGAAAACAAGGAAGCAGACATAACAGAACAGATCCGGAGTAATTTTGAAGAAGTTTTAGGAGAAGAGTACTTTGATATCCAATTACACAGAGAAAAGGGAAGAGAAAGAACAACTCGAGTTGATAGAAGATAGCCTAACTAGAAGAGCACACCTAAGTTAACCTATCATAAATTACCAGAGACATTGAGAAGACCAATCATGGATATTCCTATTAAGTTACTAGTATTCAAGAGAAGGATACTACTGAAGTAGCAGAGCACATTTTTGTTTTGGAGTCTATTTGGAGCCAGAATGGAGTAACAAAGAATGAAATCAAGTTGTTTGACTTCATAGGGCGTAATGAAACATTGAAGTGGTATAGGAAGACATGTCCAAAAAGTGATAAGGAATGGGATGAAATCAAGCAACAATTCTTGGAGAATTTTGGAGTTCCAGATATTCCTACAAAAGGGGTTTGTAAGATGAGAGATTTGATACAATTAGACAAAGAATCAATGAAGGACTTTGATAAAATATTCAAGGAGACAACTAGGAAGTTGGAGGAACCACTGACCGAGAAGCAAAAGATAGAATAGTTCACTTTTGGAATAAGTCTTGAAATAAGATCCTCCCTGGATGGAAGAACATTTGCAACATATGAGGAAGCAATAACACTAGCTTGTAGGATAGAGTCTCAATCCTGGCACAGACAAGACAAGATGAAGGAAAACCTAGAAATGGAGAAGTTGAAATTGGAATTAGAGAAATTAAAGTTAAGACGAGATTTTGGCCAAGTAGGAGGAGAATACATAGAAACAAAGACCTAATATTTGGTGCTCATACTGTACAAGGGAAGGTCACTTGAGAAATGAATGCCCTAGAGTAAAAGGTGAAATGAAAGATGCTGCAATGAAGGTAGATATCAAAACAACAACAAAAAGAATAAATACAGTATATTGCAGATTGTGTGGAGAATGGGATGACTATGAAACACTAGATTGTCCTTCACAAAACTAGCTACAATAATGATTACAGAGAGCATTTTGGACTTGGTGCAGTCACATCGGTTAGGAGGGTCAACAAAGTGAACTGTCAGACTAGGTCATGTAGCTAGAGTAAACACAATGAAAACAAATCAGAGATATAAAGAAAATGTAGATTCAGTTGTTCGGTATACCATAGAATTCAAATACAAGTTGGCTGGCAACATGTGGGCTTACAATTAGGGCTCACAGGCCTGATTTCACAATCACAAAATATGTAGAAGATATAGCTTTGAAGCTCCTTTGCAAAGAATTTAAACTATCAAACTTAGAACTATCAATCACTACTTTCCTTGGCATCTATTACATCAATTTATATCATCTTTGGAACATTGTTAGGAAAAGTGTCTCAACCTTGCAACCTCAAAAGGTTACTATTCATCCTAGTTTTGGTCTTTTTGAATACCCTTTATCTTGGAGAATGGTCTAGAACTTTCAAAGTTTGCAAAAGTTTCCAAATGAGCTAAAAATAGGGAGACTTACTATTTTTAATAAGTACTTTGATTGAGCTCAGATTGACCTAAAATTTTTCCCAGAAGGTGCAGAACAACTAAGTGAACATCTCGAGTGAGTTTTGTCTCAAGATCATATCAGGATTGCAAGATATTAAAGTTTCTATATTTTGAAACTGTCAGAAAAAGTATTTGAACTCAATTATCAGAATTGAAACTTCTCTAAACATCCCAAAAATTGTCATACCAGCATAGTAGGTTACAGGGTGATAAATCTCTTCACAATCTTTCCAATGCATTAAACGGTTCGTCAATCGGACACCAAAAGTTATGGCCTCCAAAAGTTGGACCTTCTATTTTTGGGAAATGTAAAAACATGTTGGACACATAAAAGAGCTATAAAGGGGAGGGTTACACATATTGGTGTGTGGTTTGGCACATCACAAGGCATCTTTGATTAGAGATAATTTGGATTCCACTTTTTGGTGGTTTTGTAATTACCGTTGGCGGTGTACTGTATTGTATCTCCTATATATTAGGAACTTGAGATGGAGGTCGTATGTAAGAATCATATAGATGTCGAATTACCTCCTAGATATTTGGTTGGATATACTCCTGTAAAATCTTTCTTTGCAAGTATATTGTAATCTTCGTGATTCCTAAATAATATATTGGGCGGCTTTGGAGTGTGGGGTTTTTTACGTGAAAGGGTTTTCCCCACGTATATCTTGTGTTGTGAGTTTTCTGTTTACATTTGGAAGTTGTTATTATCTTTCCATTAATGTGCATCTTAATCTGTAACTGTAAAAGTAAAAATTTGCATAAGTCTTTCCTCGGTAGATCAGTGTAGGAAGCATTTCCACATACCTTGCTTCCTTTCAGTTGGTATCAGAGCCTGATTTCCTTTGCTTCTAGTTGTTGGGTAGAGGGTTTTTTGAGCTGATCTTCATTTGAGTGGGAGCTTGTGCAGAGGATTTTGAAATCTTTGTTGCAGGTAAGAGATGGTGAGCACATTTGGGAGGTTTGAGATAGAGAATTTTAATGGCAGTAATTTTGAGTTGTGGAAGCTCAAAATGGAGGACATGCTTGTAGATCAAGATTTATGGGAAGTTGTATCTGTTACAAAACTAATGGCAATGTCTCAAGAAAACTGGGATCTCAAGCATAAAAAAGCTAAGGGTTTGATAAGACTCTATTTGGCTGATTCAACACTCCTGAATATCCATGAAGAGAAGACTGGAAAGGAACTTTGGAAGAAGCTTGGAGATGTGTATCAGGCTAAATCCCTAGTGAACAAGTTATTCCCGCGAAAGAAATTGTATTCTCTGAGGATGGAAGATGGAGGATCTGTCGCTAATCACCTGAATACATTTAATTGTTAGAGTACAATACCATTGAGAGGGGGGTGAATGAGTGGTATACTAATTTTAACAACACCTTAAGAACTTGAAAAATTACAATAGCTTTGGCATGGCAGATTAATGTCAAGAATACATCAACAATATCATGAAACAAACAAGAACATCAAACTTAGGAGTAAAGATGTTTGCATATTAGACACTCAATCATGTAATTTGTATAATTATGATTGATCATAATGAGAATAAATAAATGATATCATTTCAAACAAAAATATATGATGAATATGCATTCATGCAGATCAAATTGACTTAGAATAAATATAAAACTTAATGACACATGATGAGTGAAAGATCATGAGGATAAAACACATCAGTGATAGCAACAACCCATAACACAAATATTGTCCTGAGTGGAAACCATCTAGGGAAGAAAACCACTCAAAAAATGCCTCACTGGCTTATCAAAAGGAATCTCATTGATTACGGGCCTCATTGGCAACAATGTTTAGAAGCACCAACTTCAAGGAGCACCAACCCCTAACACATCCTTGTAGGAGCACCCACTCTCTACATATAGAAAGATAAATACAAATATAGAGGGTTACTCTGTTTCTTTTTGTACCAGACTGACATAACCTAAACAATGCATGCACGCACACTTGTACATTACATCATTCATATTATATCAGGTTTTATACACAACATATTACATTTTGTCTCTCTACAAATAGTTAGAGAGTCATAACTGTAAATTGAAACTGATTGGTAGTTCTCAACTGACCAGAAAGTTATGTCAAAGAACTTGTTTTAATTGCTTCATTAATCATAATATAATATTCAAAACCTTTCTGTAAATAAACCCTTGTTAAACAATACCTGAGTATAACTGAACACATAACCATAGTCAACAAATGTTTCAACTGTTTATAACTATTTGCACTAGAATTTCAAATGTGCATAACCAAAAAAACCTTTTACACAGTTAACAATTTATGCCTGAATACATATGAAAATCTGCCTTTATCCATAGAAGAAGTTACTCACCACAATAACAAAACTATTAGAGAAACCCTCGATAGAAGAGATGTTTTCAATTTGAAACCCCAAACACAACTTTTGTTGGTATCCATTCAAAAAAAAAAATAGAAGTTCTTTTATATCTTCGAAGACCCATAGAGTTAAAAACCTTAACATGACATTTTTATCGAATGCAAAAACTTCAGATATAGAAACTCTTGACCAGTAATAACAAAGATAAAATGTGAAAATCAAAACCCTAGGCACCATTGATGAGAAGAGGAGAAACCCTTTTAACAATCTTTTCAAAGACTCAGAGAATACTTCCCGAAGAAGAGAGAACAAATAAGATGTTTACCACAGTACCTAAGCTTTGTCACATCAACAATACAATGACTTTTGAAGATTCTCAATCCAACCTCCATGATTACCAGCATTGAATCAACAGGATCCAAATCAAAGATACTCAACTAGAGTTCCATGAAACCTCAAGATGTTTTTGCCATGTGAAACCCTACTTTCTACCGCCGAAGACCAAACAAAGAATATGCAAAATGAGTGCTTAACCCTAACTTTTGCCAGAAAATGTCTAAGCAACCGGTACCCTTGGTAAGTCTCAAAGATCCGGTGAAAAACCATTCATTTTTGTCCTGCCAAACTTTGCATTAACCTATTCGGGAGGTAAAAACACTAAAGCATGCTGATAAAAACAACTTTGTAACCTTTGCAACATTTGATATACTCATTAGGAGATCAAAATAAATAATATACCATGGTCAACACATTGAATCATAACATAAAAATTGCATGGCTTAATTTTCATAGGATATTACATATCTTTGAATTCCTTTACCACAATGCTCATGATATTAAATATTTGTGTCAAACTGAACATGATCAAAATATGCCAAATCATATTAACATGATAGCATGATCAAGAGAACCAATGCCAATGAAGTATGCCAAAATAAACATGAACCCACATGAGGTGCCAACCACCCATAGAACTGATTACAAGGTCAATATGTTTGTTATCATAATGTCATAGTGCCAAAGACCAACCACTGTGAATACCAACTAACATATGTCATAGTTATGAAGATCAACTGCCACAAGAGAGAGATAAATATAAATGCCACTATCACCTAAACAACTGTAGATCTGTGCCATCACTGTGATAACACTGTGTATTTGTCATCAAGGCACTATTACCAGATCATGTGAGTACAATGCCAGCTAAACTCATGCCAACAAAGAAAGATAACAACCAAGATCTAATCCTTTTGACAAGATCATCCAAAACCACTATCAATCCAATGCCACTGTACTGGCAACTCAATGTGCACTATCAAAACTCATTAATGCAAGTATAACATCATACCACCAATGTCAAGAGCAAAAGAAATACAAGAATTATGAGGTTTGTCATCAATAAATCACTTTTCCACCTTGAACGTCATGAAACAAGATAACATCCATATATGTGAACGAGAGCCACAGAGCCATATACATTGAGATACAGAGATACTTAGAGATATTGAGAGACCATGATCAAGATAAAGATACTATGTGAAATGCCACACCATCAAGATACAAATATTTTGTGTCAAGGTACCATACATTTCAAGGTCACTGTATCCATCCACATCACATCCAACTAAGAGAGATTGTGTCTTTGACATCAAGGACAACAGCTGAGGACAACAAACTCCCCCTTTGTCCATGATGGAAAAACACAACTCTCTCTCCCCCTTTTTGACATCAAAGACAAAGGGAGGAAGGAAAGTGTGCCAATGCCTCCATAAATCCAAAAACAATAAATGTCCGTAATGAGATAAAAATAAGCAAAAATATAAAACCATACCAGTCATACCAAGACTGTCCCATGATTGAGAAGTATCTAGAACATCTGAAACAAAAATGAGATGTCAGCACCATAATGAAATACCAGCAACATGACAAGCATAAAGAGCATGTAGCAAGGATAGACAACAACTAAGGATGCTGATAGAAATAACATTGTCACCAATAGCCAAACGCCATATCAATGATCAACCACCAGAAGAACAGCTGAGTAAAACCAAGTACCAAACAATAGAAATATAATAAGAAGGCTGGTAATCACTTATCATATTACAAAACGGAGATAGATAATATGCAAAGAAGCTCCCCCTATCTGAATGCACATGGGCAACAATTAAAAACACTGTCAGATCACTTAATCATTGATAACAAATAATCTATAGCACTAAAAATATCACTGCCACCTCAAAAAGAAAAACCTGTCATAACATGCAGAGCATGAACCTTGTAGATTAGGAACATTTTCAAGAGCATAAGCAACTCTACTTTTAAGAGCACATTTCATAGCATGAGTATTAGAGCATGAGCAACTAGTGAGCAATCAGCACTGTCAGAACATTACCAAAGAGACAAAACACAATACACTTCACTATCAAAGATAGGGCAATCGAAACAAGGAACAACATGGAGCATGGAGTGTGCATTGTCAATACTTTATGAAAGTCCATTATTTCAATATTATGTTCTGTGATGTAGAATGTTACTTGAACCTTCTTTATGATTGAAGTGATATAAGATCATAGTCTTCTTCTTTTCTATGATTTTTGTACTTGAATACTCTTCTATAGCACTGTCAACAACTATAACACTGGCACATACTATCACACAAAGATAGAAAACAAAGCACTGAACACATTGTTCAAAATATCTTATACAAACCACATACTATTCTACACAGTCTGACATTTGAATTGTACACTATTTGAAACTATCTTGCATCAATTTGTATCAACTAGATCAATATGATGATATGATGTTCCAACATCTCTGACCTCAACACTCTGTAAACAACATTAACACCAATCATGTGACCAACATTTGATCTCAATAACAAACATCATCTTCATTACTCCAGACTCCACCTTTTGTGACTAAAACATCATAAAACACAACTTCCTCACTGATTAAAGCTCACTGCAATAAATTAAAAGACAAATGTGCTTGATCAATTGTCACTTGCTCTGTCAACACTAACCTAAGTTTTACTTGACAACTTATTCATTGTTCAAACAAATGTTTCAAGCAAAGTTTGTCCAATAATCATTATAACTGTTGAAATGACTTGAGCATGAACACATCTCTTTTCCTTTGATGGAGCAACTAAACCAAATATTAATCACCATTACTGCACCTCAACAGAAAATCATGACAAGGCTAAAAACACTACTATTGTATATACTTTTCAAGTATATATATCAAACTAGGGATATTAGAAAAATACCATATACACCTCCTGATTAAATACCAATCTCATGTGTTTACTAAAGTTTCTTGTGCAATATGCACAATATTAGGTTCTTTCTATTTTTGTTCAGATTTCCTTCTCCAAACCTTCCTGGATTCTTTCTTTTGCTTGTCCAAAGTACTTACTATTTTGTTATATCTAACTGACCTTACAGGATTAATCCAACAATATTGTGATTTATGTCCAACACTGTTGCACCTGTAACATATGATATTGCTAGAAGAATAATAATATTTGTTTCTTGATTTTCTATAATCATATCTTACATGCATCCAGCAGTCTCTTCTCATATGTCCAACCTTATTGCAGTTATAGCAAACAACATTGTAGTTTTGATTTGAGAAACCATAATAACTACAATTCCTAGCTCTATGACTGTACTTATGATAGACATAGCAATAACCATGAAATTGAGAATAGTTAAACCTGACCAAATGATATTGTCTGGTAGATACGGGTCCTAAAAAATTGTTAGTTCTTCTTCTCCCAACATTAGTAGTTTTATCCTTTGCTTTCTTCTTGTCATCATCAAAAATAGCAGAATGATAATTCAGATCTATCTTCTACCTAGGAGTCTTCCTAACCTTGAAACTCTTCCCATCTGCTATTACAAAAACTATTTCCCTTTTAACTTCATCTTTAACACTAGAGCTTTCCTCTTTTTCATATCCTAAGCCAAAACGATCCTTGTAGTTTTTCTGACTACTCAATATGCCATCTAAAGTATTTGTGCCTTTCACAAACTTCTATATTTTGACAACTTCTAGACTTTTCTTTAGATTGACAACTTCACTTTCAAGTCTTAGCCTTTCAATTATTTTCACCTCAAGATCAGAATTTGTTACATCTATTATTTTTTTGGTTTCCTCAATTTCAATTTTTAGACTAATAATCAATTTATCAGATTTATTAACATGACTTTTTAATTCTGCAATCTGATTTCTAGCATTTTCAAACTCTAAAGAAACTTTTTCAAAATCTAAACATGCCTTGTCCTTGAATTCTTTTTCTTGTTGAAGCTAGTCTTTTAGTCTCCTATTTTCTTCATTAAGTTGTTTGATTGTATATAGGGCACACAGAAGTTTTCCTTCAACATCAACTTCACAATCATCTTCATCAAACTCCTATCCATCTTCTTCCTCAAAGAAATTTTCTTAAGCATCATTAATTCCAACTACAAAATCATCAAGTTCTTCTCTACTAATATTCACATTGTCAAGACTCTTAACTTCAGGACTGATCTCTTTATGACATTTTGTATCTACATTCATGGTTGACTCATGCAACAACTCATTGCTAGACTTAACTAAGGCTTGCTTTTTAACTTTTTGATCAGCATTCATCTTTTCTCTATTTGAGGCCTTAATTCTTCTACATTTTCCCATGGTACTCCACTATCAGGACCTACCCAATTCGGTTAGACTTCAAATAGGAAACTTGGCTCTGATACCACTTGTTGGAGTACAATACCACTAAGAGGTGGGGTGAATCAGTGATATACTAATTTTAATAACACCTTAAGAACTTGAAAAATCACAATAGCTTTGGCATGGTAGACTAATGTCAAGAATGCATCAACAATATTATGAAACAAACAAGAACATCAAACTTAGGAGTAAAGATGTTTGCATATTAGATACTTAATCATGTAACTTGTATAATTCTGATTGACCATAATGAGAATGAATAAAGGATATCATTTCAAACAAAAATATATGATGAATATGCATTCATGCAGATCAAATTGACTTAGAATAACTATAAAACTAAATGACAATTGATGACTGAAAGAACATGAGGATAAAACACATCAGTGATAGCAACAACCCATAACACAAATGTTGTCTTGAGTGGAAACCCTCTAGGGTAGAAAACCACTTGAAAAATGCCTCACTGGCTTTTTATCCTGCCACACTGGCAACAATGTTTAGAAGCACCAACTTCAAGGAGCACCAACCCTTAACATAGCCTTGCATGAGTACCCACTCTCTACATATAGAAAGATAAATACAAATACAGAGGGTTACTCTATTTCTCTTTAAACCAGACTGACATAACCTCAACAATGCATCCATGCACGCTTGTACATTGCATCATTCATATTATATCAGGTTTTATATACAACATATTACATTCTATCCAAGTCATTATGTCTCTCTATAGACAGTTAGAGAGTCATAACTATAAACTAAAACTGATTGGTAGTTCTCAACTGACCAGAAAGTTATGTCAAAGAACTTGTTTTAACTGCTTCCTTAATCATAATATAATATTCAAAACCTTTCTGTAAAGAAGCCCTTGTTAAACAATACCCGAGTATAACTAAACATGTAACCATAGTCAACAGAAGTTTCAACTATTTATAACTGTTTGTAACTGTTTGCATGAGAATTTCAAATGCCCATAAAAGAAAAAACCTTTTACACAATTAACAATTTCTTCTTGAATACATATGAAAATCTGCCTTTATCCATAGAACAAGTTATTCACCACAGTAACAAAACTATTAGAGAAACCCTCGATAGAAGATATGTTTTCAATTTGAAACCCCAAACACAACTTTTGTGGGTATCCATTCAACAAAGAAAAGATAAAAGTTCTTTAATATCTTTGAAGACCCACAGAGTTAAAAACCTTAACATGCCATTTTTATTGAATGCCAAAACTTTAGATATAGAAACCCTTGACCAGTAATAACAAAGATAAAATGTGAAAATCAAAACCCTAGGCACCATTGATGAGAAGAGGAGAAACCCTTTAAACAATCTTTGAACACTCAAAGAATACTTGCCGAAGAAGAGAGAACAAATAAGATGTTTACCATAGTAGCTAAGCTTTGTCACAGCAACAATACAACAACTTTTGAAGATTCTCAATCCAACCTCCATGATTACCAGCATTAAATCAATAGGATCCCAATCAGAGATATTCAACCAGAGTTCCATGAAACCTCATGATGTTTTTGCCATGTGAAACCCTACTTTCTGCCACCAAAGACCAAACAAAGAATATGCAAAATGAGTGCTTAACCCTAACTTTTGCCAGAAAATGTCTGAGCAACCGGTGCCCTTGGTAAGTCTCAAAGATCCGGTGAAAAAACATTCATTTTTGTCTTGCCAAACTTTGCATTAACCTATTCGGGAGGTAAAAATACTAAAACATGCCGATAAAAACAACTTTGTAACCTTTACAACATTTAATATACCCAATAGGAGATCAAAATAAATAATATACCATGGTCAATACTTTGAATCATAACATAAAAATTGAATGCCTTAGTTCTCATAGGATATTACATATCTTTGAATTCCTTTACCACAATGCTCATGATATTAAATATTTGTGCCAAACTAAACATGATCAAAATATGCCAAATCATATTAGCATGATAACATGATCAAGAGAACCAATACCAATGAAGGATACCAAATTGAACATGAACCCACATGAGGTGCCAACCAACCACAGAACTAATTACAAGATCAATATGTCTGTTATCATAATGTCATAGTGCTAAAGACCAACCACTGTGAATATCAACTGACATATGTCATAGTTTTGAAGATCAACTACCACAAAAGAGATATAAATATAAATGCCACTATCACCTGAACAACTGTAGATCTATGCCATCACTATGATAACACTGTGTATTTGTCATCAAGGCACTATTACCAAATCATGTGAGTACAGTGCTAGCTGAACTCATGCCAACAAAGAAAGATAACAACCAAGATCTAATCCTTCTAACAAGATCATCCAAAACTACTATCAATCCAATGCTACTGTATTGGCAAGTCAATTTGCACTGTCAAAACTCATTAATGCAAGTATCACATCACACCAACAATGTCAAGAGCAAAAGCAATACAAGTATTATGAGGTTTGTCATCAATGAATCACTTTGCCACCTTGAACATCATGAAACAAGATAACGTCCATATATGTGAACGAGAGCCATAGAGCCATACACATTGAGATACAGAGATACTCAGATATACTGAGAGACCATGATCAAGATAAAGATACTATGTGAAATGCCACACTGTCAAGATACAGATACTATGTGTCAACGTACCATACATTTCAAGGTCACTGTATCTAACCACATCACATCCAACTAAGAGAGATTGTGTCTTTGACATCAAGGACAACAACTAAGGACAACATTAATATGCTTGTTGCCCAGTTGACTTTTGTTGGTTTGAAGATGGAGGAGGAGGATTGATGTATGACATTACTATGTTCCTTACCAGATTCGTGGGAGCACCTTGTTATGACAATTGGGAGTACCACTACCACCTTCAAGATGGATGAAGTGGTTTCTTCACTGTTGTCTAAAGAGATGTGGAGAAAGTCTTCCGAATCAGCTAAGGAGGCTCTTGCAGTTCGTGGTAGATCTAAAGAGAAGGGAAAGAAAAAGGATAAGAAGAAGGAAGAAAAAGGAAGATCCAAATCCTGTGGGAGATCTAAGTCTCCCAGAAAGTCCAAGGCCCTGTGTTGGAGTTGTGGCAAACTTGGTCACTTCTGCAAGGAGTGCAAGGAGGAGAAAAAGAAAAAGAAGAGGAATTATGATTTAGATTCTGACAAGTCCTCTTAGGATGAAGGAGAAGCATTTGTTGCTACCTTGGCAACACATGCATCTGAGGATGTGTGGCTTATTGATTCTAGTGTATCTTTTCAAATGACCTCACATCGGGGCTAGTTTTTGAAGTATGAAGAATATGATGGTGGAAAGATGTACTTGGGTGATGATTGTCACCTAGATATGTTGGTTGTGGAAGAGTCTTTATTCGATTCCCTAATGGACGAGTAAATGGAATCAATGGTGTTTTGCATATCCATGGTTTGACGTGGAACCTTATTTTTGTAAGTAAATTGAATGATGTGGGTGTGCAGGTTGTTTTCTCGAATGGAGGATGAAAGATGACTAGAGGATCTATGGTGTTGGCTAAGGGTGTTTGGATTGGCACTCTGTTTCAGCTTGATGAATGCATAGTTTAGTGTAATAGTGCCTCTATTTCAAAGAAAAGAGCTTCAAAGTCTTCATCCTCACCATTGGAACCAACACTGAAGAAGACTGTTGCATCTACTTGTTGGTCATGATGTTAGTCATTCACAAACATAGAATAAAAGTTACACAACAACCTTTACTCATCTTGAAAGATACGATGAATTCAAAGAATTCATGATCCCAAGTCTCCGTTGATTAAAGGTTGTTGTGTAACTTTTATTCTATGTTTGTGAATGACTAACATCATGACCAACATAAATTGGCGCTAGAAGGAGGGCCGAGTCCGGAAGATCACGTTCATCATCAGTATTTCCAGGTTTGATGACGCTCAGAGTAAGGTAACTTCAGATCATTTGTGAATTTCATCAAATTGCATAAATATTTGCTGTGACAAGTTTGTATTTGCACATTCTGTGTAAAGATTTCCAAATTTCACATAAATATTGCAAGCTTTACAGTAGATTTCTTTAGATTCACTAAATATTGGCCAAAGATGCATAAATTTGTTCAAGCTTTGAGAATTTGAGCCTTAGACACGTGAGATCTGGTGCTACTGGTTGGAATATCCCACTATCCTGTCATATTTGCAATGTCTTCGCAAATATCGCGTAAATATTCAGTCTGATTTGCAAGTTGACTGCAAATATCACCTCGTCCGGTGGAATCCAGCCAATATTTGCAAAGTTTCAGCTAATTGGCCTCCAAATCGAGAAATCCTGGCTCACAGGATAAATACCAGGTCTAGACATAGTGAAATTTTTGAAGAATTGCCTGTCAGAGGTTTTAGACCTAGGACTGTAGACGTTCACCATACTCCAGAGTCTAGTGCGTCCAGAACTTCACCAGGATCTCCTCCTATAACTCCTGTTGGTTTGCAAATACCTTCAGGTATACCCGTGACACCTTCTGTTCAACCTCAGGGTATACCTTTAGTCCAACCTCAGCCAACTACACCACCAGTTCAGCCCCCTCAGGTTGCAATGTCGTTCTTTGCAGCAGAATCACCATTGACCTTTACTGCGTATCATGAGTTACCAAAGTATCCGGACAAGCTTTGTCCAAAATACCATCCTTATCAGGATGCGGATGATCATATCAGGACGTTTAAAGAAGCTTGCTGCAGAGCCAGAATAGAGCATCAGGATGTGGTGTGCAGATTATTCCCTTTTTCCTTAGGGGAAGAGGCTTATAATTGGTTCATCAGTCTTGGTCAATCTTCTGTAGGTTCGTGGGCTGTCTTAGAGAAGGCCTTTCTTGACAGATTCAAGGTCCCTATTGATCCATCCATGAATTACCACCTGTTTGCCACAATTAAGAGATTGGAGCATGAACCTATTGCAAATTTCAATGCTAGGTTCCAGAAAATGTTGTCCAAGCTAGTTACCCCATATGTGGTGGCTGATGATGCTGCTAGAAGTATTTATTATTCAGCCCTGGATCCATTAACCGCCATGTTCATCAGGAGAACACATCCTGCGATCACCACATTGACAGGAGCTTTTCAAGAAGCTATCAAGGTAAATCAACAGCTGATACCTGCTCCTACTCCAAATATAGCATTCCCTGCTTTGCCTGGCATGCAGTCACAATATCCAGCACAGTATCCTGCAGCTTATCCTTCGCAATATCCTGCACAATATCCAAATGGAGCAGTGATGCCCCCAGCAATCATGCCTGCACCTTTGCAAGTACCTCCATTGAGTATCATGCCTCCTCCTAATGGAAATGGCCAATTGCCACAATATCCTGCACATACTCAGACACCTCAGGGTACAGATCTATCTCATAATAACCATGGATCTTCCTTTTTCCAGCCTCAGGCTGAAAATGTAGTGGCCAAAGCTCAAGAGGAGAAAGAGGAAATCAAAGAAATGTCTGCTCAGTTGAGAAAGCTCACCACAGAAGTAACACACTTGAGAAACCAAGGGTTTTATTCACAGTCAGGTCAGAATAGGAGTTATTCCAATGACAGACCAAATTACCCTGACAGAGGATACAACAATAACTTCAACGGTAGTGCTGCAAATAACAATAATCCTCCTAGGCAGCCCAGAGTGTGGAACTCCAGGCCAAATAATGGTTCATTACCATCACCCCTAGACAATCAGCCTCCTGGGGAAGCCAAACAAACTACTAGAGTCAATCTTGCTGAAGCAGCCCTTACCAATTGGTGCAGGATTCACAATACCAATGCACATGCAGAATTAGATTGTCCACAATTTAGGATTGCTGCCAGCATCTTTCAGACTGAAGTGTCTAATACTTCTGGAAATCCACCTCAGGCAGAAGGAAATGAAATAGTTCCTTGTGGATATGACTCAGCTTTTGTGCTGGAAACCTACACTAATCAGCCTCATCAGGATTATAATCAGACCTGTGAAGAATCTGCCTTAACCTTTGAAGCAAATTATGTCTTCCCTTTTGAGGATGAAAATGAACCTACAAGAGAGCATGAGGAAGTACATGCGTACCAGCAGCAATACCCTGGTAAGCACAATTATAACCTGAGGAGTAATGCCAACAGACCTGCCGGTCCATTGACATCATCTCTACCTCCAAACAACTTCAACACACCTCCTGATCCTAAGGCTAGCAATAACCCTGGGTTCCCTAAGGTGAATGCTCAATACTTGTCTCCTCAAAACATAGTAACAAAAGTTGCAAATGCACCTCATGAGTCTGACAAGTTAGTCAGCTATTTGGCTGATGAAATGAAGAAAATCAAGATCAGCCTGTCCCTATCTGAGTTACTGAAAACTCCTGCCATCAAAAGGGCATTCATGAAGTCGCTGGATGATCCTGCTTCTAAAGAGGATAATCACCTTTCGAGTCAATCCAATAGCAGAGACCATACTGCTAAAGATAGCACTGTCAAGCCCAAAGTGTCAGCCACAGTCCAAGCTGCTGAAACCTCTCACATGACCTTGTACAGAGATAAAACTGAATCACCTCCGTTTCTCCTCACCATAAGAATGTTCAGTAAGAATTTACACAACTGTTTAGTTGATTCAGGAGCCTCAACTAATGTTATGCCTTTGTCAATATGCAACGCATTAGGACTGCATCCTGCTAAATCCTTAAAGAAGGTCACTCAACTGGACAAGACAGAAGTAAGTGTCGTAGGAGAACTCACTCATATTCACATGCAGCTAGCGTCTGATCCTAGGATCCAGTATTACATTGACATTCAGGTAGTTGACATACCTGATACATACGGGATGTTGCTTAGCCGAGACTGGTCTAAAACGCTTAACGGATACATGTCCACAGACTTCAGTCACATGTGGTTGCCATGGAAGGGTATACCTAATCAGATCAGGATTGATGCTGAGCCTAGGATGAAACATATGATCACCGAATATAACAGAACAAATGAGATCATGTATGTAAACGTAGAACCTGGAGTTTATCACATCAGGCCGCAAACTGTCCAAATAGAAGAGGTCCTGATGCTTGATGTTCATCATCATCATGATGATGATTATCATGAGGATATGCCAGTTGTAGAACTTAATAATGATCCTGATAATGAGAATGAAATAGATCGCTTCAGGGATTTTCAGATGCATTTATCTACTCAGATAAAACGTTGTCAATTATTAAATATACCTGCTAATGATATTTTGATCGACGGATGGTGCAGATTGCATGGAGAAGCACACTCGGAAAAGACTTGCGAACCATGCTTAGACATGATCATGCTGGAGCAGACGTATAGTGAAGCATCATCATCATATTCCGAGGTGAGTGCTACATCTGATGATGATGATGATACTAATTTTTATTTGTCTTCTGCAGGAACAGAAGAGTCGACGGATCCTGATGAGGATCATATCCAAAAAACAGAAGAGATCCTGGTGTCCAATCAGACAAATGATGCGAGAAAGGAAAAGATCACTCCTGGTAGTGATTGCTTCATGGAACCGGATTACGAGTTGTCTGATGAGGATAAAGGCAGTGACCTGACGAAGTTCGAAGAATTTCTGGTTAAAGAAATAGAAAAAATGACACAACAGTGTAGATCTCCCCAGGAGGTTTTAATCAAAAGTTGGTGTAGGCTGCATGAGGCGCCTCACTCAGAAACCACTTGCTCACTGTGCTTGCACATTTTGAAGAAGCATGCAGCTGTATGTGCTGAGCATCATCCTCCTGCTAGGATGGAAGAGAAAACAGAAAAGCCATCAGGCTCATCAGATAAAGGAAAGAGGAAGCTTGAAGATGACACACCTAAGTTAAGGTGGATATCAGGCGGAGCAGCAGCCAGAGCTGCAAAGAAAAAGGAAAGTTCAAATAAATGTCCTGCTGAAGATAAGCCTTGGATCCTGAGGTTTGATGGATCCAAATCCAAGCAAGGTTCTGGAGTAGGGATTGACCTTACTGATCCATCAGGGAAATCCCATTTAGCAGCTTACAGATTACAGTTCCCCTGCACTAATAATGTCACAGAGTATGAAGCTCTGATTCATGGACTGTTGTTTGCCCATAAGAAGAAGGTGAAGGTCCTGCATGTCTTTGGAGATTCAGAACTAGTTGTGAGACAAGTAAGAGGAATTTACTCTTGTAACTACAGAAAGCTGTCAAATTACAGACATCGTGTGTGGGACCTGATTGAAGACTTTGATGCCTTCAACATCGTTCACATGCCAAGAGAATAGAACCAAAGGGCAGATGCACTTGCTCAGGCCGCCAGTACGCTGGAACCACTGTCTATATCTGGTCTGAAGAGATTTGCAGTAGAATTGGTGTCAGTACCTTCGGTACCTGACAATGTGACCAATCTCCAAGTGTTTGATGATGATCAGCACATCCTGGACTTCATATCAAACAGAGATGTATTTGAAGCTCAGATCATAGATGAAAATGGTATGGAAGATCATGTCTGGGAAGAAGATGAGATTTTAGAGTTGCCTGGCAACACAATTCCTAAAGGTATGAGTGAATTAGAAAGAGCCTTTGATCTGGATAATATGCTCAAACATAAGGATCTGCCTAAGGTAGATGGAGGTCAATATTCACAGGTGAATATTGGACAAGCTGATAACAAGAAGAATGTCTTGTTGGGTAAGGTTTGTACACCTGAAGAGTTAGATGGAATAACTCAAGCCCTTAAGGATTATATACATGTAATTGCATGGACTTATGACGAGCTGAAGACGTATGACACTTCTGTCATAACTCATACTATACCCCTCAAGCCAGATGCAAAACCTTTCAGACAGAAGCAGAGGCCAGTCAATGCTCTGCTTGAGCCCATCATCCTTGAAGAGGTCAAGAAATTGTTAAATGCACGGATAATATTTCCTGTAAGGCACTCCACTTGGGTGGCAAATCTGGTACCAGTCAGGAAGAAGAATGGGGACATCAGATTGTGTGTGGATTTCAGGAACCTGAACAGAGCATCAGAAAAGGATAATTATCCTTTGCCCTCTTTGGATGAAGTTCTACAGATGGTAAATGGAGCCAAGATGATGTCCTTCTTGGATGGGTTTTCAGGATACAACCAAGTGATGGTTGATAAAATTGACAGATTAAAGACTGCCTTCACCACAAAATGGGGGATATTTGCATATAGACGTATGCCGTTTGGATTGATAAATGCTGGAGCTACATTCCAGCGAGCAATGGACATAGCCTTCAGAGGCTTAATAGGAAAATGTATAGTCATCTACATGGATGACCTGACAGTATTCTCCAAGGAAAGGGGAAATCATGTTGCTGATCTCAGAAGTGTACTGAAGAAGTGTGAAGAATATGGAATATCTTTGAATCCCAAGAAGTGCATATTCGGGGTCACAACAGGAAAGTTACTAGGCCACCTGATCACAGAAGATGGGATTATCATTGATCCTGACAGGGTGGAATCTATTATGAAATTACCACTTCCAGGAAGCAAAAAGGAGCTCAAATCTTATTTTGGTAAGATAAATTTTGTGAGGAAGTTCATTACTAGCTTTGCTGAGATTGTCAGACCACTGAATGCCATGTTGAAAAAAGATGCACAAATTGACTGGACACCAGAAGCCAGAGCTGCTTTTGAAGATATAAAGAAGGCCATTTCGGATGCTCCTGTCCTCATTAGTCCAGATTATACAAAAGATTTCTACATCTACTCATTTGCTTCAGAACATACTTCTGCAGCAGTGTTAACTCAAAGAAATGAAGATAAAGAAGAGAAACCAATTGCCTTCATGAGCTGTCCTTTCAGGGATGCTGAGTTGAGATATGCAGATGTTGAAAGACAGGCTCTTGCATTGGTCAGAGCAGTAAAAAAGTTCAGACATTATATACTGAGGAGCAAAGTGATTGCTGTGGTACCAGATGCAGCAGTAAAGATGCTGCTGATGCAGAGTGAACCTGGTGAAAAAAGGGCCAAATGGATTACGGTACTACAAGAATATGACATGGAGATCACACCCATGAAGCTAGTACGAGGACAGGCTCTGAGCCAGATGATATCTGAAACTGATCCAAACATCATCAGTCAGCAGTATGTGATAGATGAGAAAGACAATAAAGAATGGTATTCAGACATCAGGCACATCCTGATCACTGGAAGATGTCCTTTGAGGATGCAGGCTTCACAGAGAAGAGCCTTGAAGATGAGATCCCAGAAATATATGATGAAGGGAGGAGCCCTGTTTAAAAAGAATCATGAAGGGATATACCTGAGATGCTTAGAGAAACCAGAAGCTAATAAAGTCTTGACAGAGCTACATGACAAGTTTGGAACTGCCCACGGATCAGCGTTGGCCACCACACATGCAATCCTCAGAGCAGGATATTACTGGCCTACAATTTTTAAAGACACAGCTGATCATGTTAAATGTTGTCATGTTTGCCAGGTTGCTGCCAACAGAGAAAAATATGCTACACAACCATTGCAGCCAGTGATGGAGGAGCGCCCATTTGCACAATGGGGCATGGATTTCATAGGACCAATCAATCCTCCATCTTCTTCAGGCCAGAGGTATGTCCTAACAATTACTGATTATTGTACCAGATGGACTGAGGCTATCAGCAGCAAAACTTGTACTGCTGATGATGTCATTAAATTTCTGGAAAGCAACATTGTCACCAGGTATGGAACTCCTTATGCATTGGTAAGTGATAATGGTTCTGCCTTCATTTCCACTAAATTGTCAAGTTGGGCTTTTGATCATGGGATCATACTTAAGTTCTCATCCAATTACTATCCCCAGGGAAATGGATTAGCAGAATCCACCAATAAGAATTTACTGAGTATCATAAGAAAATTGATAGAGAAAAATCCCAGGGAATGGAATTCATTTCTGAAATATGCCTTATGGGTAGACAGAACTAGAATGAAAATTGCATTAGGAAACTCACCTTTCCAGCTAGTATATGGGGTAGATCCTATCCTCCCTGTAAACTTGAAAATTCCTACTCTGCAGTTTTCCCAAGACTATCTAGGCATAGATAATAAACAGGAAGTCAGGTTGCTTCAGTTGATGCATCTGGAAGAAAAACGAAGCCAAGCAATTGACCAATTTGCAAAACATCAGGCTGTTGTCAAACGCTGGTTTGACAAGAGAGCCAGAATTAAAGCTTTCAGGATATCAGATTTAGTCCTGATGTGGGATAAAGCCCATGAAAGGAAAGGTGATCATGGTAAGTTCGATAGACTATGGATAGGTCCCTTTCAGATTTCTGAAATTTTAGGAGACAGCACTTATAGGCTTAAGAACCTGACAGGTGAGGATGTCCCGTTGCCAGTCAATGGACAATTCCTCAAACATTATTTCTAGGCCTGAGTTGCTTCGTGGCAGTCTTGTGTATCATATTGTTTTTTTTGTATAGTTGTTTGTACAGTTTGCTTGTTGTTGTTGTTGTTTTGTTGGTTGGGACCTTGTTCTGGTAAGTCAGGATGATGCACTTCATCACCTAAGAAAATAATTAAATTGTTAGGATTCAAGTGATGAGATCAGATTTAGATATAGATTGTAATTCATTCTGATAAATACTCATGATCAGGTTTATGATGTCTTTTCATCAGGGTACTTTTTCTTGTCCAAAGTGAATCAAACACAATGAAACACCTAACAGCCTTGGGTTTGTTGAAGATATGAGTATAGGTGTTAAGTGAAAAATCTAAAGGGACTCCCTTGCTACCAATACAATCTCCAACCTAAAGCTGCAAGTGACTACACCTTGTACAAATGAGCAGACGTGATGATATCAAATTTAAATTTTTAAAGGAAAATCAGAAACAAAATAAAATTAGGCCATCTAAGTAACTCTACCGGGGCTATGGACGCCTGCTGGCAGTGGGGCTCTACTTAGGGAGATTGTATAGATAACCTTGCCGGGGTTATAGACACCTGCTGGCAGCAAGGCTCTATCCAGGTTGGCTATGAGGGATGATCTCCAACTATGTAGTTTAACACCAGTTACTTATGTTTTCAACTTGCTTTCAAGATGAGGATAATTAATCATCTGCACACACCTGATCCTTTGTTAGCTTTATCACCATAATGAAATTTTATCATTCAAAGATCATGATGATTTACTTAGACAGAATTAGAACACTATAGATGAATGTGATCACATCACTTGAATCATTTGAATTTTGTTGTTTTCTTTGGTGGCAAGTTGTTGTGTGGTTACACAACACGCCCCATTTTGACTTGGCAAAACAGGGACCCAGCTTTTGTTTTGGCTTGTGTTGTCTGTTTCTGGCGGTTTTGGTAAAAATTAGGTCAGGTGCATCTTCATCATGAAGGTCAGGATGAGGTAGGTCATTCATCATGAGGTTAGTTTGTCAAAATTCATATTTTGTTTCTGTGACTTCATGGTTGCAAAGAGCTTGAAATTTCATGCAGGTTTGCCTTTTGCATCACTTGAAAATTCGTCCATATGAGGGAGTTGTGAGCAGTCAAAGTTTTGGTCAAACCTGATAATTGCTATATGAACATCATCATCATGATACTTGAAAGGCCCCCCGATAATATCCTGAGGTCGAAACATCCGGACGTCAAGTTTAAGTCGTATTGATCCTTTCCCGTCGGGCGGTCTTTTGTGTCGCCAAAGGTCATCATCATGATCTCACTCTATCACCTGATAAAAATCATGCAGTCCCGAACATCCGGACGTCAATCTTAAGTGCAGGTGTGTTTTACCCGTCGAATAACCTTAGAAACATTGCGAGCATCATGATATTCCAACATCACCCGATATTATAATATCATGCTGATATTATAATATCACCTTACTTAGAGAAATCTGCCATCTGCATAATTTGCGCGCGCACGACAGTCTTGGTGATCAGCATCATCATGATATTTCGAGACCCGACATTTCCTAGTATCCTCCTGACCTCCTTTTGCGTGATCATGATGATCATCTTATCTTTCGAAGCAGAGGGTGATTTTCATTTCTTAAGTCATGTTGAACAAGATCATCATGATCTTGTTAGTCTTTCCCGACAGTTCGTGGTATCATCCTGCCGACAAGTATAACATTTTGCAAATATGATGATGACGATGACGTCATCATCACCTTCTCCTTCGGCAGGATATTTTCCAAGGGTATGATCCTGTTCGCCAATATGATGATGACGATGACGTCATGTTCAAAGATTAACGAAGGCCCGGATATCCTGATCATCATCATCAGGACTTTCAGCAGGATCATAATTTTAGATCACCCAGTGTGAATATGATGATGATGATGTTCATCATCCTGATCTTCCAAGCAGGATAGACTTGGCCGAAATGGGTCATATTGCATTTATCCACGCGATCATCTTCCTTGGGGGGAACCCGATATTCCAGTTATCTCCTGATTTTAACGAAACATGACGGTGACGTCATCCCTTTGCATTTTTTGAAGCCTGATGATGACGATGACGTCATCATGATATTCCTCAGCGGCAGGATCATTTTCCAAGTCCTCCTGTTTGTCTTCATCATGATGATGATGACGATGTCTTTCTTTCCCGAGTGTGCAAAAACAAAACATCCTGATGTGCTTTTCATCAGAGCATTAGGAAAGGAAGATCATCATATTTTGGTGATATCCTGCGGCCACTTTGAAGATATATAGTTGGTCATCATCATGATTTTTTTTTGGCGTCGGTATAACTGTTGCCGTCGGCCTAAGGTAAAATTGTCACCCTGATCGTATGTAGTCACGCCGATGCAAATATGATGATGATGCAAAGCCGGATTCTAGGGATGGTCGAAAGGCGATTATTTCTTTGTATAATCTGAGATCATCATCATCATATTTTGAACCCGATATACAAGAAAATGGGCAAAAACATGAAGCGATAGAAATTTGAAAGCCCGACTGCCTGATTTTTGGTCAACGAGGGTTGACCTGGTTGTTTTCATGCTGTTTATGCATTTAGTGCATATTTTCACAGGTAAGACCTGTTTGCCTGTAGCTGCACATTGGGAGGTATGTTTAATAAAAGTGTTTACTTCCTGTTGTTTATCATGATGATGATGAACCTAATGTTTGTCTGTTTACTTGCAGGAAATCATCATGTGCTGCTGAAGCTGAACATTGAAGTCATGATGCTGCTGAAGCTGAACGTTGAAATCATGATGATGCTGCTGAAGCTAAGCATTACAAAGTTACGCATGGAGGCAACATGAGCCAGAAATGAGGAGGATATTGTCGAATATGCTGTTCGCCAGCTGGAGACCGAATCAAGTTGAAGATGCTGGAATATTCTGTGCTAGCTGTACATTTGCTAACTGGCGAAGCATGTGCTTTTCATCTGGACCGTTGTTTGTTGTGAGAGGATCCTGATCCTTGGATCATTGTAACCGTTTTCTGGCAGTTGTTCTATATAACATCCAGAGCTTGTCATTTTAAAAGAAGGAGGGATACATCAGAATACACAGACGCATCTGGCGCAAAAAGTCAATTACTGTAGAATAAGTTAGGAGATCGGATTACTGAGACTAATGAGGATAGAATTGTTGAAATGTCAAGGTTCTTTCTTCAGATCACTGTAAATGTACCTGTTCTTGAGCATACTGAATGAAGATGAAGTTCCAGATTACATCTTAATTGTAAATTTTGCGTAATCTTCTGTTGATTTCTGGATATGTACTGGTGAATGCTGTGTTCAACTGGAAGCGCTTTCATTTCATTACATATTGTTGTCAACTTTCCTTTGAAGCTTTGCACTAGATCATGCGGATTTGTGGATTGTCCTGGTGAAGTATGATTTCTAGTTTTCCTTCTTTTCATTGCAAGTATGGGAGCTTGTATGTGAATCAGTGATCTAAGTCCAGTAGTTTTAGGAATCTCACTCTCTAACCCTTTTCCTTTTTTTAATTTCATTAATTCATCACCATAACTGCAAATCATGATAAATAACAAGCAGAAACAGTGAAATATGCTGAAATCTCGTAGGTAACTGAAGATCCTTAGCATATTTGAGTTAAATGCATGTAGTATTGAAAATATCATGCAAAGAATTATAAATAATGGTAGAAATCATGCAAATATCAGCCTGTATGCACATTATTTGACTAAATTTACAGTACAGAGGTAGAATTGTTGGAGACTTATGCAGAGCGAACATCCAGAGCAGGATATTTGAAGATGATGATGATGAACAGTGCAGAAACACGTAAGGCCCCTGAATGGAAAACAGCAACACACATCAACCACTGAGTAACGTCAGTAGATTAAGACCTAATCAACGGAGACTTGGGATCATGAATTCTTTGAATTCATCGTATCTTTCAAGATGAGTAAAGGTTGTTGTGTAACTTTTATTCTATGTTTGTGAATGACTAACATCATGACCAACATAAATTGGCGCTAGAGGAGGAATACATTAGAATACACAAACGCATCCGGCGCAAAGAGTCAATTACTGTAGAATAAGTTAGGAGATCGGATTACTGAGACTAATGAGGATAGAATTGTTGAAATGTCAAGGTTCTTTCTTCAGATCACTGTAAATGTACCTGTTCTTGAGCATACTGAATGAATATGAAGTTCCAGATTACCTCCTGATTGTAAATTTTACGTAATCTTCTTGTTGATTTCTAGATATGTACTGGTGAATGCTGTGTTCAACTGGAAGCGCTTTCATTTCATTACATGTTGTTGTCAACTTTCCTTTGAAGCTTTGCACTAGATCATGCGGATTTGTGGAATGTCCTGGTGAAGTATGATTTCTAGTTTTCCTTCTTTTCATTGCAAGTATGGGAGCTTGTATGTGAATCAGTGATCTAAGTCCAGTAGTTTTAGGAATCTCACTCTCTAACCCTTTTCCTTTTTTTAATTTCATTAATTCATCACCATAACTGCAAATCATGATAAATAACAAGCAGAAACAGTGAAATATGCTGAAATCTCGTAGGTAACTGAAGATCCTTAGCATATTTGAGTTAAATGCATGTAGTATTGAAAATATCATGCAAAGAATTATAAATAATGGTAGAAATCATGCAAATATCAGCTTGTATGCACATTATTTGACTAAATTTACAGTGCAGAGGTAGAATTGTTGGAGACTTATGCAGAGCGAACATCCAGAGCAGGATATTTGAAGATGATGATGATGAACAGTGCAGAAACACGTAAGGCCCCTGAATGGAAAACAGCAACACACATC
Organism: Cunninghamia lanceolata; assembly: GCA_027924645.1. Classification (NCBI taxonomy): domain Eukaryota; kingdom Viridiplantae; phylum Streptophyta; class Pinopsida; order Cupressales; family Cupressaceae; genus Cunninghamia; species Cunninghamia lanceolata. The sequence continues at coordinate 3,050,560 of BSBN01000201.1, read as the reverse complement.
AACCACTGAGTAACGTCAGTAGATTAAGACCTAATCAACGGAGACTTGGGATCATGAATTCTTTGAATTCATCGTATCTTTCAAGATGAGTAAAGGTTGTTGTGTAACTTTTATTCTATGTTTGTGAATGACTAACATCATGACCAACACTACTTCCAATGGTCATTCTTTCTGGGTACCTAATGGTGCTCATTCTATGGATATGAAACTTCTAGCTGAGAAGACAATGTTATGGAACCAAAGGCTTGGTCACATGGCTAAAAAGGGTTTGAGGACCCTGAAGAATAAAAATCTTATTAAGGGTATGAATGATTGTAACCTTGAGTTTGATTTCTATGAATATTACATTTATGGAAAACAAAACTGTGTTCATTTTTATTCCAGTTCTCACAAATCTTCTGACGTGTTGGACTTGATTCATTCTAATGTGTTTGGTCATGTTAATGTTCCTTCAATTTCAAAATATGTTTACTTTGTTTCATTCATTAACGATTACAGTAGGACATGGGTGTATTTCCTTAGAAGTAAATCTGAAGTCTTTAATAAATTCAAAGTGTTCAAAGCTCTTGTAGAGAATCAAAAGGATAGAAATATTAAGTGTTTGAGGACTGACAATGGTGGTGAGTTCTATTTAGTAGATTTTGACAAGTTCTCTAAAGAATAGGGTATTGAGAGGCACAAGACAACTCTGTATACCCCTCAGCAGAATGGAGTTGCAGAGAGGATGAATAGAATGTTGATGGAGAGGGCAAGGAGTATACTAATTGGAGCTGGTCTTGAATAAATGTTTTGGGCTGAAGCTGTTGCTACCGCTTGTTACTTGGTTAATAGGTCTCCTACATCAATGCTCATTGATAAGACACCTATGGAGGTATGGTCTGGTAAGAATCCTTTATTAAGATAGATTCAAGTATTTGGTTGTGAGGCATATGCACATATGCCTAAGGAGAAGAGGTCTAAGTTGGAGAACAAGGCTATAAAGTGTATCTTCATCGGTTATGGCATCAGTGTGAAAGGGTACAAGATTTAAGATCTAGTAGCAGAGAGAGTTCTATATAGCAGAAGCATGATCTTCAGAGAGCTCAATCCTTCTCTTGTTGTCTTGTAGCCGAGAACGAAGAGAAGAAAGATGATGTGGTTTAGCTTCCTGCCACCCCTGAGAAAGTTGAACCAAAAACATCTATTGGACCTGATAATGAGGAGACCTCTAGTAGCTCTAAAAGTTTAGAAGAAGATGAAGAACATCAACCTCAACCTTTGAGGAGGTCCACATGGATAAGGCAGCAACCTGATAGGTTTGATTATTCATTGCATGATTTTAGCTGTATTTTTTCTTTGATTTCTAACACTGATGAGCCTAGAACCGTGAAAGAGGCTATCGGTATGAAAGATGCAAGTTCCTGGAAGGAGGCCATGGAAGAGGAGATGGATTTGTTGGAAAAGAATAATACTTGGGACTTGATGCCTTTGCCTGAAGGATGAAAACCCGTTGGATGTAAATGAGTGTTCAAAAATAAATTCGGTATCGATGGCAGTTTTGAGAAATATAAGGCTAGATTGGTTGCAAAGGGGTGTTCTTAGGTGGAGGGAATTGACTATGGTGATATTTTCTCTCCTGTTGCAAAGCTGACATCTATTCAGTTCTTGTTATCTCTTGTAGCAATGTATGATCTAGAAGTGGAATAGATGGATGTGAAGACATCATTCCTTCATGGTGACTTGGAGGAGGAAATCTATATGTCACAGCTAGAGCACTACGTGGTGAAAGGTAAAGAAAATCTAGTTTGCAAGTTGAAAAAGTCTTTGTATGGTTTGAAACAGTCTCCTAGGATGTGGTACCAGAAGTTTGATGCCTTTGTGTTGAGTATTGGATTTTAGAGATTAAAATCAGATCATTGTGTTTACTACAAGTTTGACAATGATCACATTCTCATTATTGCATTGTATGTCGATGATATGTTACTCATTAGAAATGGTAAAAGTTTGATTTCTGATTTGAAGTCTCAGTTGTCAGTACAGTTTGAGATTAAAAATCTAGGGGTAGCTTGGTACATTCTTGGAATAGAAATCAGAAGAGACAGAGAAAATAAAAAACTTTGGTTAGGCCAACATAAGTATGTTAACACCATGTTGGAGAGATTCAGCACGGTGGATTGTAGATGTTTGACTGTTCCTGTTACAATGGGGACAAAGTTATCTATTGAAGATTGTCCAAAGTCTCCTTCTAAGACAGATGATATGAGTAGAGTTCCTTATGCTAGTGTGATTGGTAGTTTGATGTATGCAATGGTCTACACAAGACCAGACATTGCCCAAGCAGTGGGAGTTCTTAGTTGATTTATGGCTAATCCTGGATGGGTACATTGGGATGCAGTGAAGAGAGAGTTCAGATATGTGTGGGTACTTCTAAGTATTCCTTATGTTATCATGGTTATCCTACAAAACCTCGACATTCACTTTGTATTCATGGATTTGTGGATTCAGATTAGGCATGGGACATTGATAGTAGGAGATCCACCAGTGCTTATGTGTTCACTATGTTTGGTGGTGTTATTAGTTGGATGAGTAAGAAGCAACCTGTGGTCGCTTTGTCCACTACTGAAGCTGAGTACATGGCAACAACTCATGCTTGTAAACAAGCCATTTGGCTTAAGAGATTACATTCTGATGTTGGGTTTGATGCAGGGAAGATTACTATTTATTGTGATAGTTAGAGTGCCATATGTTTGGCAAAGAATCCTACTTTCCATGTGAGGACTAAGCATTTTGATGGCCAATACCATTTTATTTGTGACATGGTAGAGGATGGGAAGGTAAACTTGGAAAAAGTTTAAACTTTGTTGAATATTGTAGATTCCTTGACAAAACTTGTGAGCACAGAGAAGTTTAGATGGTGTTTAGAGTCTATGGGCCTTATGGCCCCTAGCAATTAAATCGCAGTGTTGATACTCCCTTTGCTCTTGCAAGGTGTTTGACAAGTGGGAGAATGTTAGGAAAAGTGTCTCAACCTTGTAACCTGGAAAGGTTACTATTCTTCCCAATTTTGGTCTTTTTGAATACCCTTTATCTTGGAGAATGGTCTGGAACTTTCAAAGTTTCCAAAAGTTTCGAAAGAAGCTAAAAATAGCGAGACTTACTATTTTTAGTAATTCCTTTGATTAAGCTCAGGTTGACCTAAAAAATTTTCCAGAAGGTGTGGAACAGCTAAGTGAACATCTCAGGTGAGTTTTGTCTCAAGATCATATCAAGATTGTGAGATATTAAAGTTTTTATTTTTTGAAACTGCCTGAAAAAGTCTTTGAACTCAATTACCAGAATTGAAACTTCTCTAAATGTACCAAAAATTGTCATAACTGGTGTAACAGGTTATAGGATGATAGATCTCTTCACGAGCTTTCCAACACATTAAATGGTTCGTCAATCGGACACCTAGATCAAAAGTTATGGCCTTCGGAAGTTGGACCTTTTATTTTTGGGAAATGTAAAAACGTGTTGGACACATAAAAGAGCTGTAAAGGAGAGAGTTACATGTGTTGGTGTGTGGTTTGGCACATCACAAGGCATCTTTGATTTGAGATAATTCGGGTGCCACTTTTTGGTGGTTTTGGCTCATAGTTTTGTAATTACTGTTGGCGGTGTACTGTATTGTATCTCCTATATATCAAGAACTTGAGATGGAGGTTGTATGTAAGAATCTTATAGATGTCGAATTACCTCCTGGATCTCTCATTGGATATACTCCTGTAAAAGTTTTCTCTGCAAGTATATTGTAATCTTCATTATTACTAAATAATGTATTGGGTGGCTTTGGAGTGTGGGGTTTTTTACCTGAAAGGGTTTTCCCCACGTATATCTTGTGTTGTGAGTTTTGTGTTTGCATTTGGAATTTGTTATTATCTTTCTGTTAATGTGCATCTTAATCTGTAACTATAAAAGTAAAAATTTGCATAAGTATTTCCTTAGTAGATCAGTGTAGGAAGCATTTTAGTATACATTGCTTCCTTTCAAACATAAGATTCCTCCACGTCAACCAAGGAAGATCACAAACTCCAATGAAGAGATGTAACATGTGTACACAGCTATGTCAGACCTAAATGAATAGAACTCCTCCGCAAATGAATGGAATGATGTGTGGATCTCAGAGAAGGTCAGCCATGAACCAAACAACATTGAATGATGTGTCTTTTAGCTCTACAAGTCATGGAATGCTCCATAAGTCTTCTCCTTTAGCTGATTGTGTGAGACTATCAAGATGCTCTGTTCTGAGAAAATAGTTGATCTTCTAAAGGTGATATCTTACCAGTACCTGATCCAAATGATCTGAGATTTGGATATGATGTGCATGAATGTGTCTAGATGTTAAGTCTAGCTCTACAAGATCTAAAATGCAAATGTGGTACAATGTAGACCAAAATACAGAGACTACTACTGACTGAACTAAATTGGAAAATGAAAAGAAATAAATTAAAATGCAAATGTTTTTGGTTGATGAAAGATTGCTCTTGAACCAGGGATGTTCTTGCATCAGACATCTGGGGTTATTAAAAAAGTGAGTCCCTCACTTTGTTGGGGCTAGAGGAAAACCAAGATGGTCCACCTCAGCTTGAGAAATTCATGATGAATCTTTTGTCGATCTGCCTTTCCACTTCACAAGATATTCTTTGTATTGTCTTCCTCTAGTGCTGTGTCAAACTCTACTATCCAAAATGTCTTCAATCTGCTCTGGTGCTTGTTCTAGTAACTGCTTCTTCAAGTCTTCTTCAATGCTATCACTAAACTCTGCTTCATGATACTAATATAGGTCTGTAATGTTGAAAATAGGTGATATGCCCAATGTCTTTGGTAACTCCACTTCATATGCATTTCTTGAATCAAATTTTTTGAGTATCCTACATGGTCCAAACTTCTTCATCTTTAACTTATTATATGTACCAACTGGAAATCTTTCTTTTCTCAAGTATACTATCACTTCATCACCAACTACAAATTCTTTGTGTCTTTTCTTCTGATCTACCTTCTTCTTATACTTGCTGTTCAGCTCCTCCAAATGCTTCTTAACCTGATTATGCACTACCTCCATGTGTCCTGCAAATTCTTTTGCTTTTGCACTTCTCTTGTCTTCCATGCAAATGTTTCCCAACTCTACAACTCCACCAGGGTTAGTTCCTATCACAATCTCAAATGGTGTTCTTTCGGTACTCCTATTCATTGAATTATTATATGCAAACTCTACTTGTGATAGAATCAAATCCCAACTTCCTGCCTTTTCTCCAACCAAACATCTCAACAAGTTTCCCAAACTCCTTTTCACTACCTCTGTCTATCCATTAGTCTATGGATGAAATGCTAAACTAAACTTCAAGTTTGTCTTCATCTTCTTCCAAAGTGTCTTCCAAAAGTATCCAAGAAATGTTATATCTTTGTCTAAAATTATACTCTTAGGTAATACATGCAATGTACAATCTCCTTGAAAAATAGGTCAGCTACATGAACTGCATTAGTTATCTTCTTACAAGGTATGAAATGTGCCATCTTCAAAAATCTGTTCACTACCACAAATATTGAATCATGTCCTCTCCATGTCTTCGGAAATCCCATTATGAAATCCATTCTTATATCTTCCCAAGGTCTCTCTGGTACTATCAAAGGTTTATACAATCTAGTATTCTAACCACTCCCTTTTGCAACTTGACAAACTCTACAACTTTGCACAAATTTCCTAGCATCTTTATGTATCTAAGGCCAAAAGTAATTTTCTCTTACCAAAGCCACTGTCTTATCAATGCCAAAATGTCCTACCAATCCACCACTATGCTTTTCTTTGATCAAATTGTCTCATTAAACTCCCAGGTATGCATAACTGACTTCCTTTGAACAACATATCCTCCTGAATGAAATAGTCTACCACTTACTCCTATCTGTCACAACAGGTTCCTTACATTCTTTCCAAGGTTCTACAAAATCAAGATCTTCCTCATACATGTGCTTCAATTCTTCAAATTCTAACACTTCAACTTTCATCTTTGTCAACAAATTCCTTCTCCTACTCAAGGCATCTGCAACTTTGTTTGATTTTCCACTCCTATGCTTCAACACAAAAATGTAACTCTGCATGAATTCTACCCATCTCATATGTCTTTGATTCAACTTCCCTTGACTATTCAAATATTGCAAGGCTTGATGATTTGTATACAACACAAACTCCTTAGGCAACAAGTAATGTCTCCACTTCTTCAAGGCTTGAATTATGGCATAGAACTCTTGATCATACATTGGATATCTCCTCCTGGCATCATTCAACTTCTCACTCAAATATGCTACAGGTTTACCTTCTTGACTTAACACTTCTCCTATTGCATTTCCACTTGCATCATAATCTACTTGAAATGCCTTATTGAAATCCAGTAATGCCAAAACAGGTTGCTTTGTCACTTTCTACTTTAATAGTTCAAAACTTTTGTCTACTCCTAATGTCCACTTAAAGTCTTTTCTATCACCTCTCATTGTCTTTGTCATTGGGTTGCATACTGAATTGAAATTTTTTATGAACTTCCAGTAGAAACTAGCCAATCCATGAAATGATCTAACTTATCCAATGCTCTCCAGTGTAGGCCATTCAACAATTGCTCTTACTTTGTTAGTGTCCATCTTCAATCCTTCTACAAAAATCACAAATCACAAATATACCAATTCTTCCTTCATGAAGCTACACTTCTTGATGTTTATAAGCAATTTCTCTTGTCTCAGCCTCTGCAATACTTGTCTCAGGTGCCACAAGTGTTCTTCTTTTGTCTTAATAAAAATTAGAATGTCATCCAGATATACAATAACAAACTTACCCAAGAATTTCTTCAAGACTTCATTCATCAACCTCATGAAAGTACTCGATGCATTTGTCAATCCAAAAGGCATTACTAACCACTCATACAATCCTTCATTTGACTTTAAAGTTGTCTTCCATTCATCTCCTTCTCTAATTATGATCTTATGGTTATCCACTCTTCAAGTCTATCTTTGTGAAATATTTTTCTCTACTCAAACAGTCCATGATATCATCCATCCTAGGTAAAGGAAATCTATACTTAACTGTGATCTTGTTGATTTCCCTTGAGTCTGTACACATTCTCCATTCTCCATCTTTCTTTGGTTCTAATACTATAGGTACTGCACAAGAACTTAAACTTTTCCTAATCAAACCTTTCCTCAACAACTCATGTATCTGTCTATCCAATTCTTCATTCTTTGTCGGTGTCATTCTGTGTGCTACTTTGTTAGGCAAACTTGCTCCAGCTATAAGATCCATGTGATGATTAATACTCCTGATTGGTGGCAATCCTTCTGGTACATTATCTAATATGATGTCTTCTTACTCTGTCAGTAACTTAGTTATCTCCTCTGGTTGTGATTCTTCAGTCTCCTTCAATATTTTGGGCTTCTTAGGAATCAAAGCATAACACATATTCTCATGTCTCAAACCATTCATAAATTTCCTTCCATCTACCAAATAGATTCTAGCATTCCCACATACTTCACTCTTAGGATCATCTTCCAAAGGAATCAAAGTAATTCTCTTTCCATTTTAAGTTATAGTATATGTATTCTTTCTCCCATCATATATATCTTTTCTATCATACTGCCAAGGTCTACCCAACAAGATATGACAAATATCCATAGGCATAATATCACACAATACTTCATCATGATAAGATCTAATATAAAATTTCACCACACATTGTTCACTTATAAGTACCTTATGATCATTCTGAATCCATGCTATCTGATAGGGCTTAGGGTGTTTCAATCTTTCCAACTTTAGCTTAGTCACAATCTCCTTTGAAACTAAATTATCTGAACTACCACTATCAATTACAACCTTACAACATTTACCTCCTAATTTGCATCTGGTTTTGAACAAACTTTTCCTCTGCGGTGGTTCCTAATTTGTCTTTGTTTGAAATAGTGCTCTCCTCATGACAAGTTATTCTCCTTTCTCAAGTTTACCAACTAAACTAGGTGATCCAACAGGTTCTTCTTCCACATAGGCTGCTCTTCCACTATCCTCTATCCTCTTGTTTGTACTCCCTTGATTACATTCAAATGTTCTATGTCCTTCAACTCCACACTTGAAACAGTTTCCTCTGAATGTTCTCCTATCAATTCCCCTTCCTTCTCTTCTGTATCCTTCACTCTGGTATGAACTAGGGTTTCCTCCACAGTAGAAAGGGTTTCCTAGGATCAAGTGTAACTACCTCAAATTCGGCGATCAGACTACAAGGTGACAATTGCCTCATAATTGGTGATCAATTGTAACACAAGTAACCTATCTCAGATTGAAAGATCTGTTCACAACAAGATCTTATGGAATTCCTTTGCCAACTTCGTTCAATTCACACCCAAAGATTCAAACTTTCACTCTGATACCACTTGGTGCAGTCATAGTTAGGAGGGTCCACAAAGTAAATTGTCCAGGCTATGCAGTTAGAGTAAACACAACAGAAAAAAATCAAAGATATAAAGTAAATGCAGATTTAATCATTCAATATATCATAGAATTCAAATACAAGTTGGCTGACAACATGCAGGCTTACAATTAGGGCTCACAAGCTTGATTTCATAGTCATAGAATATGCACAAGATATAGCTTTGAAGCTCCTTCTCAAAGAATTCAAACTATCAAACTTAGAACTATCAATCACTACTTTATTAGGCATCTATTACATCAATTTATATTATCTTCAGAACATAATACTCCTCTGCATCAGCCAAGGAAGATCACAAACTCCAATGAAGAGTTGTAACGTGTGTACATGGATAGGTTGGACCTAAATGAATAGAACTCCTCCGCAAATGAATGGAATAATGTGCGGATCTCAGGGAAGGTCAACCACGAACCAAACAAAATTCAATGATGTGTCTTTTAGCTCTATAAGTCATGGAATGATCTGCAAATCTTCTCCTTTAGTTGATTGTCTAAGACTGTTAGGATGCTATGTTCTGAGAAACAAGTTGATCTTCTGATAGTGATATCTTATTGGTACCTGATCCAAATGATCTGAGATTTGGATATGATGTGCATGAATGTGTCTAGATGCTAAGTTTAGTTCTGCAAGATCTAAAATGTAGCTATGGTAGAATGCAGACCATCATATAGAAACTGCTACTGACTGAACTGACTGTATTGAACTAGAAAATGAAAAGAAATAAACTGAAATGCAAATGTTTTTGGTTGATTCAAGATTTCTCTTGAATTAGGGATGCTCCTGCATCAATTTTGGAGGCTACAGAGGAGGCTAAGGCCATGGAAGAGGTTAAAAATGGAGAGAGAATGCCACATGTTTCAAATGTGGTAAGCTAGGACACTTTGCTAATGAATGTTGGGGCAAAAAAACATAGTGTTCATTCTGTAGTAGTACAAAGAATGGCCTATTTTCTTGTGATAAAGCACAATAATACTTCCAAAATGCACCACCATAATCTAAGAGTGATGAGTAATAGAACTTGAGTACACAAAAAGGGACTAGGATCATAAGAAGGGAACTTAAGGGTCAAGGACTAAGAACTTATCAAAAGAACAACAAGGAGGAAACATACACATCTTCAACAAAATCTAGAGAATAAGAAGAAGAGTATTACTAGAGAAGCAAGTCAAGACATAGAGGAAAATATAGAAAAAGAGTGAAGGAGAAAGCTATGGTACTTACAAGATAAGGAACAAATACCAGAAGACATTACACCATTGAGACAGAAGAGGAAGATAGTGAGGAGGAAGAAGAATTTGTTCCGACTAAGAAATACCATGAGGAAGTTTTGCAAAAAGCTAAACAAATAATAAGGAGCAAGAAAAGGAGAAATAATACAATCAGTTTTTCATCAAAGAAGAAGTTGAAGCTCTCAAGTAGTTAGCCCAATTGACACAACAACATTGACTCATTAAGAAACTTAAGCAATTTTCTAAATACCGGAATAAGGAGCAAGGTCAAAAGAGCCAACTCCGGAGGATGAGAAGGATAGATAGAGCATGGAAGACAAAGCCACTTATGGTGGATGTTCATATAAATCACAAAAAAGTTCAGAATGTCATGATAGATCTGGGAGCAGATGTCAACATGATGACAAATAAGCTTTGGAAATAGTTAGGAAGACCTAAACTGAAAGAGACAACTTACAATATAACCTTGGTAGATGGATCCAATATGTAGACAATTGGAACATGGAAACAATTGGAAGTTAACCAAATGGGATCAAACAAGTCTTAAACTTTGTCATTGTAGCCATGAAGGATCAAAGGGAAGCTTTCAATGCACTTTTGGGTTTGAGATGGTTCATAGATGAAAATGGTATCATAGACTCCCGCAAAGAAGAGCTATCATTTTCTAATGATAAAAAAATTTTCAATATTCCTTTGGGATCATCAATGGAAGAAGCATCTCAAAGTAAGTCAATCAGCCAGAAGACAGTGATAAGGATTTAAATAATATCTACACAATTTTGAGGTTGGAAGTAGAAGAAACAACAGAAGACCCCAACTCTGAGGGAGAATTGGAGATAGAGGATGATCACTACATCACAAATAGTAAGGAATTTCTAGAAGCTTGGTTGAGAGAAGAACTGTAACTAAAAACACGTAAAATGGTTGGTTACCGGAGGATATTCATGGTTAGAATTGGCGAGGAAGACATACTGCAATCCTCCACACTTCATCAAAAGTCACTGTAGATCACTTATGACACATTTAATAAGGACAAGGAGGCTATATCTTAGAAATTCACTAAATGAAGCAAAGGAAGCAAAGAAATTGACATACCAAGATGACTAAGTTCCCAAAGATACAGACATGACAGTCATAGGAAAATAGGAAGAAGAAAATGGAAAAGATATAAGGAAAACAATGTAGGGAGGTTTTTTCAGATACCAAACCACCAGATCATCAATCTCTGAAAGAAAGAAATTGATAATTCAAGAAATATTTTCAACTGGAGCATAGAATGTCTTAAGGACAAGACATAGTTTTGAAGGGAGGATGACGTTAGCAGGATATAGGGCATGGAGCAGAGCTGACTAGAAGCTGGTGCATACATCATGCGAAGGCTGGGAGCTGACCTAATATGCTAAAGGACACATCCCTATATGTAATAGATATAGTATATATGTAGGATAGGATGATTAAGATAGGATATAAGAGAATTCAGATAAAGCATGTATGTAGGATGGTGAGGCAGAGACTTAGACCTGTCAGATAATGGATGTATGATGTTTGGTTGTTGTGTGTGTGTGTATATATATATGGAGATCTGTTGGTATTTGATAATTCTTTGGTGTCTTATTGTTATGATATGTCTGTGATACTCTGCATATGTTATTCTTGGTATTTTTCTATCAATCTCTAAGTACTTGATTGGGGTATAAACTAACTACAAAGACTTGGCTGAGGACTGGATCTCTGAATTGGTATGCCTCCCCATTTCTCGCCAACACTACCAAATGTTTTACAAGAAGGTATGATAGAAGTTCCACCTAAAGCATCAAGAGAATTTATTTCAAGTGTGTTATGTGAAAGAGAGAATAGACAATTTTTTTTTATAAGAAATCATGATTGAATGGATCATATGTTAGTTTTGGTGGTTTGCAACATTTACAAAATTTTATGTGTATAGAGATCATAGATGTAATTGGAAAAAAACTAGTTATTTTTAGAAAATACAAGTCAATAACTATATCATTGAAAATTTCATACCCTTGTAATTTCATGCTACATTTTGCACTCATTTTGGTGTCCACTCCCCTAGTATGTTCTTAGGATCACTTTGGCCCTATCATAGCCTTTTCCCCTAACCCACACATGTGCATTTGTGTTATTTTCTAGCCTATGTGCTTGTTTTTGTCAAATTATGTTTTAGTGTTGTGATTTTCTCAGTGTCCTAAGGTGTTTTGTGAGACCAAGAGCTGAAGTTACTTGGACATTAGCACTTAGCATGGATGTCTGTGCAATGTGCTAGCATCCCAAGCATATGTGGCACCAACTAACCATTCCTAGGCATTACTAACCACCTCATGTGACATGAAAGATTCCTTGTAACACCTCTACACTCTCAAACAACATTCTTTGACTTGCCCTCTCTTTTTCCCTCTCATTCTTTTATTTTCAAAGTGAATTCCTTACAAACTTTAAATAGCAATCTTTTGAACTTTCCTTAGCTCTCCTTCTGTAACTTTTGTAAAATCTATAAAGTTCTTGGCATTATTATGCTCAAAAGTATCTCCATATCTTGCACTCTCAAATATTTTCATGGCTCTATTGTTGAATTCAAACTCATGTGAGATTATTTGAGGATTTGTATCATCTTTATGGGGTTTCTTGGGACCACTGCTTGCTCGGTGTGTCATCTCCAATTGGGCAATTTGTATATTTTCATTTACAAGATGATTGAGTTCCATTTACCCTCTTTTGATGTTCATTTGTGTAGTGTAATCCATTCTTGTGCTTGTGCATTTGTGTGGGTTACCTCTATTTCCTTTCTCTCTTTCAAACAACTCACTAGTTTTCTCTCATGCTTGAGTAGATTAGTTTCATTTTATATTTAGAAGTTATTTGTCAAGTGCTGATATTACTCATTCTAAATACACATAGAACATAATAACACACACATATTTTCATGTTTTCAATCTTGGCTACTATGTAGGTAGAAATACCAAAACAGGGGTTTGACCTAAAGGCAAACCTCCAAAATAGCCCCAACTTTCTTTCTTCTTCTTGTAGGTATCAGATTTGAGAGAGAAGCTTCATCCACTTCACTAGTTTTATGAACTCTCTTCCCATATGCCTTCATTTTTGTTATTCATTTCATTCCCTTGGAATTATATTATTTATATCTTTTTGATTTTAGCATATTTTTATCACCTAGAAGCTACTGGTATTCTTTTTCATTTAATGTTGGGTAGGAAAGGTGAAATAGAGTAGAGAAAAGTTAGAGTTTTCTATTTTTTGTACATTTTGGACTATGGTGCGATGCACAGACATCCTCATGACACATAGACACATGACATGCTAATCTACTTGGTAGAGAGCTCTCGTATTTGATAAGTTAGGTTTTTATTGAATTCCCCTTTTTTGTTCTATCATTAAAACATTTAAGTTTTATTCACAGTAGTCTAAATTTTCAGCGTTTCATTAGCATTTTCCTATCTTCGATTAGCTAGCATAGTTTTTATTTACATTCCTTTATTCTTTGAGGGACTAGTAACATTAATCTGTTGAATGTCAGTAGGTAGTAAAAACTAAAATAATCTTGAGTGTAGTTGTAGTGAAAATTCCCTTCGACTAATACCTCTTAGTTGAAGTGTAATTTTTCCTCATGTACATTTTAATGAACCTCACCTACTTAAACACTATCCTCAACATTTAAAACAACAAAATCTTGCATAATAGTTGGTTGTGCATTGTGAGGATGAACTCTATTTATGAGCTTCATGAAACAATCATCTAATTCTAATTACATCGTTCATAGAAGTTTGAGACACACTATCATGGCCCACTCATTTTCCCTTAACACTATTATTAGGTTGGCACCTAATTTCAAAAACTTCTCCAATGATCCTATAATAACAACTCTTCCATTTTTATCATCTCTCTCAATTTTTTTGATGACTAGTTATCATGACATTGAAGCTACCTTTGACTATGAGGTTGCACTAGGTAGTGTCCCTTAGGAACATATTCAAGAGTTAGACCATCACTTGGATGACTACCAGGATCACCTAGATAATGAGAACCTACCCAACACCATTTTTTCTGTAGTTGAGGCTCTTTGTTCCATGATAACTAATCACCCCAATGGTCTTGAATTCCTTTGTGGTCTTGACCATTATGTGCATAGTGATGTACATGTTAGATCTAGGGCACACAACTGAGAGGGGGGGTGAATCAGTTGTACAAAAACTTGCTTCTACTTCAAACACTTGAATCTACTTTGTTAGTTAATAGTATATCAATTAACCATTCATCAAAGCATAAAGCAAGAACATCGGAGCAGATAAACATCAACACATTAGACACCAAGATTTTGACATGGAAAACCTGGTTAAGGGAAAAACCACAGGGTGATTAACCCAAGGATTATTCTCTGTTAGAAGAATAAGAAAAATGGATGGCACATGCCAGTCAGGGCTCACTACTTGAGCACACTGCTCACAAAGAGGCACACTACCTACAAGAGACACACTGTCTACAAGATCATAAGTATTACAAACTTGAACTGGAGAATGACATTTTCACCATGTCTGGATCAGTTCCATTTAAGCCTGAGACACACTTACTCTGCCTTTCACTCTTTTGCTATACCACACTCATCCGCTCCACAACACACTTTGAAATGAACTCACAAACCTTTATTTATACAAGGCATCGACTTAGGAACTATCATCTAAGTCGGCAATCATCCACAAGAATATTCGCAAGATGAATAACTCATCCGGTCAGCTAGTCTGAATAAGAACATCTTCATCTGGAAGAATATCTTCAATTTCAGGCTCTAACACTCATGCGGACCAACAACACAACCTCAACATGATCCAAGAACCTTCACAAGCTTGCCTGAATGACCAGGTACAACCGTACTTCCTTTTCCTACTGGAATCTCTTCTCCTCTTCATCCAGAACTTCAAGAACATAGTTTGTCGCGACTGTCAAACTAAAACAGGTTCATCCGGACCTCCAAACTATGTACAGACTGAGATGACACATCACAAGCACATCCCAAACACTTGTTCCAATCTGCAGAGTCTGACAATGCACTTCTGGATCTCATCGGACCTTTTTGTAACACTCTGTCACTCCGAAGCATCTCCTGGAATTGGTTCTATTTGACCGATCACAACTTCTTCATATCTTCATGCAGACCTCTAAAATCTTAACTGGAACATCTCAAGACTCATATCTACAAACCCTTTAATCCGCATCCTCTGATCCTCAACCTATTGAGTACTTTTGCCTTCTTCTCATCACTGTTCTTCACTGTTCCTGATTGAGACTAATTTTCTCAATATCCTCAGCACACAGCTCATCCAATCCTTCTTATCGATAATATGAGTATGTTGACATCAATGACAACACTGGTTAACCTCATACTTGCAACAATCTCCCCCTTTGTCATTGATGGCAACATATGATGTGAAAAACCATCAAGACAATAACTTCTCCTTTCTGTCACAGCTCCCCCTATCAGCAACAACTCCACATGTCTTCTCTTCCTTTACTGCTCCCCCTTTGATCATCAACCACATTTTTTTCACATGTCTTCTCTCCCCCTTTGACATCAATGGCAAAGGGCTCATACTTGCAATTCTAACACATTAGAATCATACCAGCTGCTCCCCTTTAGTAGCTCCTCCCCCTTAGTAGCAGCTCCCCTTCATCAATCTGGATCACAAGATATGACTGTGATACCCACTGGACTGATGCACAACAGTGCATCCTAGTTCATCACTGGAGGGGCCATGACCCCTAACTTCTCCCAGAGATACTCAAAAGAGTCCTTGGGAAGAGGTTTAGTAAAAATATCTACAATCTAATCCTTGGAGGGTACATACTCCAGTCTGACTTCATCCTTGTTCACTTGTTCTCTCAGAAAGTGAAACTTGATAGATATGTGCTTGGTCTTAGAATGCAACACTGGATTCTTAGAAATATTTATTGCACTTGAATTATCATAGAAAATTGTGATAGGCTCCTCATATTCTACTTTAATGTCTCTTAGCATTTGTTTCATCCACAAAATTTGAGTGCAGCTACCTGCTGCTACAATATATTCTACTTCAGTTGTAGACAGAGAAATTGCCTCTTGTTTCTTGCTTAGCCAAGAAACCAATCTTTTTCCCAAAAAGAAAGCTCCTCCACTTGTACTCTTCCTATCATCCACATCTCTTGCCCAATCTATGCATGAAGAGAAAAACCCTGATCTCTAGGATACCATAGACCATACTCAACTATTCCTTTCAAGTAGCTAAAAATTCTTTTGATTGCCATAACATGAGATTCTCTAGGATCAACCTGGAATCTTGCCACAAGACCAACAGCCTGCATTATATCTGGTCTAGTCTGAGTGAGATACAATAAACCTCCAATCATTGATCTGTACTTTGTCTGATCTGTTTTAGGAGAATCATCATCTTTGCTCAACTTACATCCGGTTGCCATAGGAGTGTTCATTGGCTTTGAATCTTCAATTCCAAATTTCCTCAACAATTCTTTCACATATTTGGTCTGAGAGATAAAGATACCTTTCTTTGTCTGAGTAATTTGCAGACCCAAGAAGAAATTCATTTCACCAAGCATTGACATTTCAAACTCACTTTTCATTTAATTTGCAAAGGTTTTACACATACTGTCTCTTCCTCCAAAAATGATATCATCAACAAATACTTCAACAATCAAGATGTTTTCATTATCTATTTGGAAATATAGATTACTGTCAGCAGAACCTTTGTTGAAACCAATCTGCACAAGATGCTTATACAACCTTTCATACCATGCTCTTGGAGCTTGCTTCAATCCATATAGTGCTTTCTTCAACTTGCAGACCATATCATCATGATCAGACAATTGAAATCCATCTAGTTGTTCAATGTATACTTCTTCTTCCAAATCACCATCTAGGAAGGCAAACTTGACATCCATCTGATACCCCTTAAAGTCTTTGAAGGCAGCATATGCAAGAAATAATTTGACTGCTTCAATTCTTGCCTCCGAAGCAAAGGTTTCTTCAAAATCAATTCCTTCTATTTGAGAGTAGCCTTTGCAGACCAATCTGGCTTTGTTTCTGATTACTTCACCAACTTCATTTAGTTTGTTTCGGAAGACCCATTTGGTTCCAATCACATTCTTGTTTCTAGGTCTGGGAACAAGATCCCAAGTGTGATTTTTCTCAATTTGCATCAACTCTTCCTCCATTGCTTTGGTCCAGTTTTCATCATTGCAAGCTTCATTTATTGTCTTAGGTTCAATCTTTGAAATCAGACAGTATTCATTTGAATTTTGGCAATTCTCCTCCTTGTTTGTACCCCTTTGCTTTTGTCACCTATGATCTGATCTTCAGTGTGATTTAGAGTTACATACCTTGGAACTTTGGGAGTCTCTTACACTATTGTTTCTTGATCAGGTTCATTCAGACAAACCTCTTCTTCCTGATTTATCAGATCAGTTTGAATCTGACTTTCAGGAAGGGATTGAGTTCCTTGAACTAGAACACCATCCTAATCATCTTCATCATATTCATAAAACCTTGAGGGCTTCTCAATTCCTTCATCAACCTTCACATTTGTACTTTCTATCATCTTTCTCAGTCTCTTATTGTAACACCAATATGCTTTGCTTTGAGTGGAGTAACCCAAGAAAATTCCTTCATCACTTCTAGCATCAAACTTCCTAGATCTTCATCTCTTTTGATGTAACACTTGTTACTAAATACTCTAAAATATCTCACAGTAGGAGTTATACCAAACCAAAGTTCATAAGGAGTCTTACCGGTATTGCTTCTGATTTTAACTCGATTGAGAGTATAGACTGCAGTGCTAACAGCTTCTCTCCAAAACATATGAGGAACATTTGCTTCTTCCATCATCATTGTCCTAGAAGCTTCCTGGATGGTCTGGTTCTTTCTCTCAACTACTTCATTCTGCTGTGGAGTCCTAGGAGTAGACAACTGTCTCTTAATACCATGCTTCTCATAAAAGTCTATGAATTCACCACCTCTATCAGACCTTAGACACTTCAGTTTCAATCCGGTTTGATTCTCTACCATAGCCTTGAAAATTTTCAACTTCTCAAAAGCTTCTGATTTCTCTTTCATAAAGGTTACCCACATCATCCGAGAATGATCATCAATCAGTAACATGAAATATCTATCACCTTACATACTCTTGATTCTTGTCGGACCACATAGATCAGTATGAACTAATTCCAATAATTCGGTAGAGGACTGATCTTTTCTTTTGAAGGAGACTCTGCTTTGTTTACCTAGCTGACATTCTTTGCACAAACTATTTGTAGGTTTCACCAATTTTGGAAGATCTCTTACAGCCTGAATATTGCTTATCTTGATGATGTTATCAAAATTTACATGACACATCCTTCTATGCCATAACCAACTCTGATCAACTTGAACAAATAGACAACTTTTATTTGAACCAACTAGATGGAAGATATTACCTTTTGTCTAAGTACCGGATGTAATCTCAGTTCTGGAACTTTCAAAGATCCTGCATCTTCCATTCTTGAACCGAAGATCATAACCTTTGTCTACCAACTGACCAACACTGAGAAGATTGTGCTTCAATCCTTCAACATACAGTACATTGCCAGTTTTGCTCTTTCCATCAAAAGAAATAGATCCCCTACCTCTGATTCTGCCAGCAGAATTATCACCAAACTTTACCACTTCTCCTTCATACCTTTCCAAATCTAAGAACTTGTCCTTGTCACCTATCATATGGTGAGAACATCCACTGTCAATAACCCAATCATCCTTTTCTTCCACTTGGGCAGCCAAAGCTCTTTCTACAATCTTATGATTGATAGATTCAGAGGATATTGGATCTTCTTCCTTGATGGCAATAAACACCCATTCATTTCCGAATTTGTTTCCTATTTCTGATTCATCATCTGTTACTCCTTCATTATCATCTTCTTCATGAACATAATAACAGTTCTTTTGGAACCTTTGTCTGTTAGAGTTTGACCTTACTGATCTTTTCAGACATCTTGAAGCAAAATGACCAATCTTATTGCAGTTGAAGCACTTAAAGGGTAATTTTCTTTCATACTTACCGGATCCTCTTGGTAGTCTCTTGGCAATGAGGGCTTTAAGATGAGCTGTTTCTACTTCTTCCTCTTCCATGTCTTTCCTTGCTTGATCAGACCAAAACAGCTTCCTTGAAGAGTTTTCTCTCAGATCAAATCTTTGTTTGCCTTTCACATAGGTACTGGCTTTGAATGCAGATTCAGTCTTGGGGGGATCATCTCCAAACTCAGTCATTTCAAATGCAACTAGTTTGCCAGCCAATTGCTCTCTTGTGACAGTTGTATGGGCTCTGAATTCATCAATGGCAGCAACCTTGATTTTGTAGGCAGTAAGAAGGGATCTGAGAATTTTGCAAACAATTTCATTTTCATCTAGAACTCTAACAGCATTCCTGATTCCACACACCAGCTCATTTACTCTTGGCATAAAGGTAGTGATATTTTCATCATCTCTCATCTTCAATCTTTCAAATTTCCCTTTGAGACTTTGCAACCTTGCACTCTTAACAAACTCATCTCCTTCATGCAGAAGTTCCAGTTTAAACCAGATCTCATATGTAGTTGGTAGGTCAATAACATTTGAGAGTTCTGAGTCAGTCAATGTGCTAAGAAGAGCTTCTTTGGCCCGTAGATTGTTTTCAGCATCTGTGATTTCATTCAGAGTTGTCAAACCACCCTGTGGAGGTATATATGGTTTTGTGACCATGGACAAGTAAGCTTTTCCCATACACTCCAAGTGACATTTCATGCAACCTTTCCAGAGAGAGAAGTTGGTTCCATTGAACTTCAAACTATCCTTCTTGTATGACGACATCTTGGATCTCCTCAAGCGATTAAGCTCCTTTAAGAGGAACTTGGCTTTGATACCAATTGTTAGATCTAGAGCACACAACTGAGAGGGGGGCTGAATCAGTTGTACAAAAACATGCTTCTACTTCAAACACTTGAATCTACTTTGTTAGTTAACAGTATATCAATTAACCATTCATCAAAGCATAAAGCAAGAACTCCGGAGCAGATAAACATCAACACATTAGACACCAAGATTTTGACGTGGAAAACTCAGTTAAGGGAAAAATCACGAGGTGATTAACCCAAGGATTATTCTCTATTAGAAGAATAAGAAAAATGGATGGCACATGCCAGTTAGGGCTCACTGCCCAAGCACACTGCTCACAAAGAGGCACACTACCTACAAGAGACACACTGTCTACGAGATCATAAGTATTACAAACTTGAACTGGAGAATGACATCTTCACCATGTCTAGATCAGTTCCATTTAAGCCTGAGACACACCTGCTCTACCTTTCACTCTTTCACTATACCACACTCATCTGCTCCACAACACACTTTGAAATAAACTCACAAACCTTTATTTATACAAGGCATCGACTTAGGAACTATCATCTATGTCGGCAATCATCCACAAGAACATTCGCAAGATGAATAACTCATACGGTCAGCCAGTCTAAATAAGAACATCTTCATCCAGAAGAATATCTTCAATTTCAGGCTCTAACACTCATGAGGACTGACAACACAACCTCAACATGATCCAAGAACCTTCACAAGCTTGCCCGAATGACCAGGTACATCTGCACTTCCTTTTCCTAGTGGAATCTCTTCTCCTCTTCATCCAGAACTTCAAGAACACAGTCTGTCATGACTGTCAAACTAAAATAGGTTCTTCCAGACCTCCAAACTATGTACAGACTGAGATGACACATCACAAGGACATCCCAAACACTTCTTCCAATCCGCAGAGTCTGACAATGCACTTCCGGATCTCACCGGACCTTTTTGTAACACTCTGTCACTCCGGAGCATCTCCCAGAACTGGTTCTATTTGACCGATCACAACTTCTTTATATCTTCATGTGGACCTATAAAATCTTAACTGGAACATCTCAAGACTCATATCTACAAACCCTTTAATCCACATCCTCTGATCCTCAACCTATTGAGTACTTTTGCCTTCTTCTCATCACTGTTCTTCACTGTTCCTGATTGAGACTAATTTTCTCAATATCCTCAGCACACAGCTCATCCAATCCTTCTTATCAATGCAATATGAGTATATTGACATCAATGAAAACACTGGTTAACCTCATACTTGTAATAGTACATTCATTGGAAAGCTACCATGAGGGGGCTCAGGACTCCTATCCTAACATCACTGGAAATCAACTTTCGATTCCAATGGCTACTTCTTGTACAACATGGAAATTTAGATACTAATTCATCTGGAATGGTTGTGAACCCCATAAATTAATATGGGTTTTTTCCACCTTTGTGTCCTCTCTAGTTTACTTTTCTTGGTGGTCACCTCAGAGCCTCCCAACATATGTCCCTTCCTCTCACCTCTAATGCCATCTTTTCACCCATGTACACCATAGATTCTATTATTAACCAACTCCTTCAGAATGATGGTTCCTTGGAGCAACAACTTGTCAAATTATCCACATCATCTACACAACCTCTTGTCCCAACATATTGCAGATGTATCCCATTATCTCTTAATATCATCTCTACTCCTTTTCCCTAATGATTTGAGGCACCACATTTTGAGAAGTACTCTAGAAAAGGAGACCCACATGCACATGTATCTACATGTACTACCTTGTGTAGAAATTTCATTTTTTAGGCTTCTTTGTTAGCAAAACTATTTCCACGGCCATTAAAAGACACCATTTTGTATTAGTTTTTCTCATTGTATAACCATTCTATCTCTTCTTTAGAGTAACTTATTAATCAATTTCTCCAACACTTCTAGGTCAAAATTAGATCACAGGTTCCTTTCACTGACCTTATCCACTATCACCAAGGATTGCATGAGAAGATCATTGATTTTATTTGTTGATATCTGTCATTATTTTTGCAAATCCCTTAATCCTTTCCAAATTTAGATGTGTAACAGGTGTTCATTGGTAATCTATAGCCTCTTATCAGATGTAAAATTTTACTCAAGAAATACCCTTGTTTTTCATATTTATGCACAACACTTCATGATTATCAATAGTTTATTAGCCAATTTGAGGTTCCAACCTCATCAGCTCCTATCAGACAATCCAGTGCCTCTTCATCTTTTAATAATTACAATAAAAACAATAATTTCTTTAGAATAATACTTCTAAAATAATTAATAATTCAACAACTACAATACCTGCATAGGTTGCTTTGGCCCTCTCTTCATCCAAATAATAAGTAAATCATTAGTTCACACCTCTAAATGAGTGTCTCTATTCTATTCTGCAACAACTCCTAAATAATAATTTGGTGTAGTTGTTTCCCATCCATAGTTTGGATACACAAAAACCCTTACCACCTTCCTATGACCTGAAGGTCTTTTTTCAATACCACCAAGTTCTTGGTCATGACACTGAATGATGTTTACATATTAAACATGTGCAAGACTACATTTATTATAATGGCATCTAGGTAGCTGGCACAAATGATAAAGTAAATAAATCCCTTTTTCCTCCAAACCAAAATTTGCAAATCTACACTAGCCCATTGCCTCGTCATTCTTCAAATTTCATTGACCTTCCATCTACCCCTATGGTTCTAGACAAGACTACTAATGTGTATTCCTCCTTGTTTACCAAAATGATAGGGATGGTGGACATCCTCATACTTCTCCAGAGCACCTTATTCTTGAGCCTATCATTTCCTTTACCCATATTGATGTGCCTATTCATGTATACAATGGCCCTCTGTTTCTTTTCACTAAGGTTAATGGAAAATCCATTAGGGGTGTTCTCATTGACCCCGTATGTATGGTAAATGTTATAATAGAGGAATTATTATACATTCATGAACTATATAAAGACACGTATGAGAAATCAAAAGTCTACATACGGTCACATGATGGATTCAATTGTCCAACCATGGGTTCTTTTACCCTCTCAATCTAGGATAGACTTAAGATCCTAGATGTTCCTTTCTTGATTATTCCTACCGCAAACCATTTTCATCTAAGGTTGGGCCATCCATGTCTAGCTTCTATAAGAGAAGTCCATTGTATGGTTCATAAGTGTTTGAAGTTCCCACATGATGGAGTAGTGCATATAGTCCACCATAGTGGATTCCAACCTCTCTCCATTCATGGAAACTTCTCTTTGGACTACTTTTGGTTGGCCCCAATCAAGCATCTCTAACCATGCAATGAATTTGTTTCTATCATATCAAAACTTCAAAGCTAGTTAGATTATATAGTTGTCAGGAGGCCCTTCTTCCTTGTCTCTTGTATCTAATCCCCCTTTAGTCTCTTAGTCTTCCATGGTTGCTCCTTTTCCTTCTACTACCCCATAGGTAGTTAAATGAGAGAAGCTTGTATTGAGTGCACTTCCCTATCCCCATGCATCTAGCTTGTACTCAAAAGTTTCACTTCCAATAAAGGTAAACAACTAGTACCACCTCATCTACCTCACATCCCTATGCTTCGTCAACCTTCGGTGGTTTCTCCTATTCTTCTTGCATCTTTGGTAGTGTGAAGAAAGAAACCCATGTTGCAGGACCCTCCCCACCCCTATGGTTTCTCAAACCTCAGTGGTTCCTTCTATTCCTCCTCTTGTCCCTCAGATAGAGGAAGAAAAATAACCTATGTTGGAAAACCATAGCTCCTTCAACAAAAGACCTATCTTGCACTCAATGGAATTAGCTTGTGAGAGATCACAAGCATCATTGATGTGCCACAAATCAAGAGCATATTGCTGAAGTACAGTCTCTCCCTCAGTTTCCCCCTCCCATGTGACTACCTCCTAATCATTCTCCTCTCTTTCATCCTCACCCTCCTCCTTCCCAACCTAATTCTCTCATATCCCTAACCCCCACCTCTCCTCAATCGAACAAAGATGAACATAACTCGAAAAGGGTTCAAGTAGTCCTAGATCCCTCAACTAAGGATCCCATTCTTCCTTCTATACCTAATATGCCACCATTCTTAGAGCCTCTAGACATCCCTAATGTTAGTTTAATCTCTGGCACCACTCTCACATCTCTTGTTCCTTTTCAACACACCCGCTATCAAATCTTCCTAGATATCCTCTGTCTTGCCACCATAGACATTGACATACCCTATCCTCCACCCAAATGAAAGACTAAACATTATCCTACACTATCATTCTGTAAACCAAAGTGCATGCTAGCATCTCCTCCACCTCTGATCCCTTCTTCATCACTTTTTCTAGTTATGGAGGGCTCTTCTCCACCTGTAACTCTCTATGATCACATCTATACTGATAGAACATATAAGCCATACTTTGTGCAGTATTTTGACACTAACTCAAATGTTTCCTCCCTAGTGGAGTGCATCTTTGAGTCTGTTATAGATATTCTCTTATTGTCCACATTTTTTATACAATCATTGATAATCACCTCTATCAATGCTCAAGAGGATCCTGCTCCTACTGTTGATCCTCTACATTTGGTTCTAGGGGAGTTTCCTTTTACTTATCTTAATGTAGTCCCCCTATTAGCTCTTCCTCTATCCTCTTATGATGACAAAGATTGGGACATGGTTGATCAAATGGTACCCAACCCATGAGAGTTGTACCTTCATTCCATGTGTATATGTGTGTGCTGTCTTTCTTTCTTGTTATGTTTACCCTATGAAAATTATTGTTATATGTTTGTTAGTTCTACTTGGAGGACCCATGATGCCCTTATAAACATGTGGATATAGGAAGAATGATTGTTGTCCTATTCTTCTATCTATTCCTACCTTCTTCTATATGTTGCCTCATTGATTATTTTGACATTTTGGGGATGATTCAAAGTGTCAAAAGATTTAGCTTCCTTCCATGTTGACCCATAAATTTTATTCTCCTTTGATTTCATGTGACATTCTTCCTTTGTGTTCATAGTTCTACATGCTTGGGGGATGATGACATTTCTAATTTTTGTTCCCTAATGATTCCCCTCCTATAAATTTATACTAGCCCCAAATCATGTAGTTCCCTTTGTGATTTTGGTGATGTTTGTTCTTCTGTGACATGCTCTTGCATTACTCAGTGTCATACCACGCTTGCACAAGCCTTTGTGTATCATGCTTGTAGCATCACTTTAGTTTCCTCTCCTTGGGGGCACCTTTTTCTTGAGGCAGCTTTGGGAACATATCCCCCTATATATGTTACCTCTTTCCACTTATTCTACCTTAAAATCAATTTCATACTAGTGTTTTATGTAATTATTTTAAGGTGGGGGTATACTTTTGCACTTTTCACTTTCACACACATCACATTGATGGTACGCTCCTTGAAGCATTCATTCCTTGCAGTGTTAGTATCTTGTGGTCCTAAGCAGATGCACTTTCTTAGACTAAAAACCTTTATCACGATTACCTAGCCATGCTAGTCCACATAATTCTTGGTATTTCTTAACATGTGAGCCACCTAGTGACACAATGCTAGCTAATAGTGCTCCATTTTACTACTCTTTTTTTGAGTTACCTAACAATGCAACTTGTTAGTCCTTGTGATCCACAAGAGTTTGGTATGGTTCTTAGCTCTCTTAGTGTGCTAGCCTTAGAGCCATACTTGGCATCCTTCTAGTAGCACAACGCTAGAAATACCCCTTTTGCATTATTTCCTTTTACTTTCTTGTGTGATTTTTGCTAGATTGTTGTAAATTTTAGTAGAATATGCATTAGATTATACAACATGCTAACATTGATGTTTAGGAAAATCATATTTAATATGATCCTTCTTCATGTAGGTTTTATATATATGTGGTTCTAAAATTTCCCTTTGTATAGGTTTTTGTTATCTAATACTATGGTTTTGCAGGTTCTCAGTCTAGGGGCTTAATTCCGCTACTTGAAGAACTCTTTGTGGCCTCTATAGTATCCTTTTTGAGGTAATATTTATTATGTTAGTCCTTTCTATACTTTAGAATAGTATATCACCTAAGTTCATAATCTCACTAAAGTGGGGGCTAAATGTAATGTCAAAAATTGTATAGCGTTACAATTTCATGCTACATTTTCACTCATTTTGGTGTCTTCTCCCCTAGTATGTTCTTAGTATCACTTTGTCCCTACCTTAGCCTTTTTCCCTTACCCACACATGTGTTTTTGTGTCATGCCATATACTTTGTGCTTATTTTTTTCAAATTCTATTTTAGTCCATTGATTCTCCCATTGTCCTAAGGTGTTTTGTGAGACTAGGAGATGAAGTCTCTTGGACACTAGCTCTTAGCCTGGACATCCATGCATCACACTAGCATCCCGAGCCTATGTGGTGCCAATTAACCGTTTCTAGGTGTTATTGACCACATCTTGCAATGTGAAAGATTCCTTGTAATACCTCTACACTCCCAAAAAAGCTTCTTTGACCTACCCTCTCTTTTTCACTCTCATTCTTTCATTTTCAAAGTGAATTATTTAAATCTTTAGCAATCTTTTGAACTCTCCTTGGCTCTCCTTCTATAACATTTGGAAAATCTGTAAAGTTCTTGGTGTTATTGTGATCACAAGAAGCTTCATATCTTGCACTCTCAAGGATTTTTGTCACTCTATTGTTGCATTCAAACTCATGTGAGATTACTTGAGGATTTGTAGCATCTTTGTGGGGTTTCTTGGGACCACTTCTCATTGGGTGTGTCATCTCTAGCTAGGCAGTTTACATATTTTCATTTACAAGGTGATTGTGTTCCATTTACCCTCTTTTGCTATTTATTTGTGTAGTGTAATCTATTCTTATGCTTAATGCATTTTTGTGGGTTACCTCCATTTCCTTTCTCTCTTTCAAACATCTCACTAGTTTTATCTCATGCTTGAGTAGATTAGTGTTGGCAGAAGATAGAGCAAGCAACACATCCTACTGTAGGTTACCACAAGTAATATGAGGAGGACAAAACCAATAGACAAAGAGGTATTTTGGGAAAAGGCACACCTCTAGGTGATATATAGATAGGATGTACATGTAATAGAAGAGAGAGAGAGACATAAGAACAAGAGTATGTAAAGGGGCAAAGACTAAGACATGTCGGTATGAATGTATAACTACCCATTGAATATAAATATATATGAAGGAGATATAATGGTTCTACTATGTTTATGTGTATATTCAGAATACTTGTATGTGACTTATGTATACCACATATTACTATTTCTTAATGTTTATCTAGACTTCTCTCACTATATGACTGGGGTATAAACTAACTTTAGAGATTTGACTGAGGACCAGATCTCTGGACTGGTTTCTCCCCATTTCTTGTCAACATTATTTTCCATTGTTAGGACCCTGGAAAAAGATAGTGAAGAATACAAAGGATGAAGCAATAGAAGGCGAAAGTACAAAGTATTAGAAAAGATGATACTAAAAGTGGTAGAAACATTTTTATGATATGCAAAGCATTCTCTTAGGTTCCTAGTCTTCTGAGAGGGGGGCAGGCACTTAAGGGGATGATAAATGGAAAGGGGAGGATTTGAAAAAAGGTTTTTGAAAATATGTAACTCTTCAAGTTGAGCCGATCATGGGATACATAAGGATTAATGTAATACCAAATTTAAAACACCCATGGCAAAAGGGGACAACAAAAGATTAAGCACAATTAGTGAAATTATATTAATAGGTATAGAAATAAGTAGGGAAGAGAAACAAAAATAAACTCAAGAATGTCAAGAAAGGTACTAGAAAAAGATGGAAAAGGAAGGAGAGATAAGCAAAGAATGCACAATAGAAGTTATAGAGGAAAAGAATTAGTTGGATGAGCATGCCAATGAGGGTGCTGCTGAGCACGCCAAGGTGGGTGTTTCTAGAGAGAAGAACATAAAAGGAAAAGAGAGAATGGATGAGATCACCATAGGGGCTGCCAGCCATAAATTTAATACAAAGAGATGTAGACAATCTTGAGCCAATAACAATACATATTGACAGGGCTACAGAAATTTTGAAAAGTATAGGAGGAAGTATTGATGCCTATGACCAAGTAAGAAGGATGTGGATGGAAGAACATAATCAAACCCTAGCTCTACCACAAATAAGTAAAACTCCTAAGTTTCAACCTAATTTTGTTAATATTCAAATCATAGTTGGAAAAAAATGGGAATAATTATTAAATCCTATACGTAACCTCCAACCCTTGAATCTCGATGAGGATTACCTGGATAATGTGGTTAATAGAAGTGTGATCAAGATTAAAGAAAGGGAAGAAGATGCAACATATAATGAGATTAATTTCCTGAGTATAAGACAATTAAGTGAAATGTCACCTACAAACGACATGATGTCGTTAACAAATAAAAAGGTATCCCCTAAAACAAAAGGGCACCTTGAAGAGACACAACCCCTCAACCAAGAGTCACCCCAGGTGCCCTATAAAATAAGAATAATTTCGAAAGAAGACAATAACAATCAAGTGAATAAGCAAGAAGAAAAAGAGGAAGAAATTAAGAGAGATTTTCAAGAAATATTGGGAAAGGACTATTTTGATATCAAGTTACAAAGAGATAAGGGAGGGGAAAACAAAACCCTAGTACAGAGGCAAAAACCTAAGAAAAAAGGTAAGGAAGAAAACCACCACAAGACACTGAAGGTACTAGAAAGATGGAAGAAAGTACCAATGGATTCACCAATCTAGATACTAGTTTTTGAAAAGGACACCACCGAAGAAATAGAACATATCTTCATTCTAGAATCCATTTGGAATAGAAATGACATAACAAGGGATGAAACCAAGTTGTTTGACTTTATAGGAACATTACAAAATGATGCCTTGAAATTGTATAGGAAGGCATGTCCTAAGCATGATAAAACTTGGGAAGAAGTAAAGAAGGAATTTCTAGAAAATTTTGAAACTCTGGAGATCCCTATAGAGGGAGTGAGTAAAATGAGGGAGTTAGTATAGAAGGAAAAAGAAACAATAAAAGAATTTGATAAAATATTCAAAGAAACATCCCACAAGTTGGAGGAGCCTTTAACTGAGAAATAAAAGATTGAATGGTTCATATTTGGAATAAGCCCAGATGTTAGAACATATTTGGATGACAGGATATTTGAAACCTATGTAGAAGTAGTTACACTGGCCTATCATATTTAGTCACAAATGTGGCACAAGTAGGATAATAATAAAGACAACCTATAATTAGAGAGAATGAGGATAGAATTGGAATAATTGAAGCTAAAACAAGAAATTCTAGCCAAATAGGAGGAAAATTCACAAAAGCAAAGGCCTAATATATGGTATGTACTAAGGAAGGACACATAAGAAATGATTGTTTGAAATTGAAAGGGAAAGATAGGTTTCCACCATGAAGGTAGATATAAAAGAAGTACCTACAAGAAATAATACAATATATTGTCGATTATGCAGTGAGTGGTGTTGGGACAGGAAAATTTCAAAAATTTCTTGTACTCCTACCCACCTCATGTCCAACCAGATCAGACAATCATGTGCCCAAGAACCTCTAGTAGTGGATGAATTCTATAAGATCATATGATCTTTACCACAAACATTTGTCTCACCCATCACACCATATACAATAAGGGGCCTCAGTTTCTTTATAATGATCCATGCTCTATATGAGACGGGCTAAAATGAGTATCAGCATGAGAATAATGATCAAAGAGAAGACTTCAGGAATCTTTGATGAAGAAAGTAACACCGATGACCTTTCATTGGAGAGAGAAGTTGTAGTCACGCTGAGTTAATCCAAAGAGGGGACTATCGACATAAGAAAACACTATCGGAGAATAATCCGAAAACCGCCCCGACAATATAAATCATACCAATGAAGGAATTTGGTAGGACTCTCACCAAACAACTTGTGAAAAGGATGGAACTAGTGATCATCGGCAAGAGATGGACATCGGGGCGAAGAACTAAAGTATCATAATTGAATTGTTTCTAGAAAAACTGTGTGTTGCTTTATTTTGTCTCAATGTTTCAGATCACACTCCATGATCCATCATTAGGAGAAAAGAAGAGGATGCAATTGAGTAAAGATTGTAGAGATAGCCACTTAAAAAGAGAGAGGGGGTTCGGATTACAAGGAAAAACCAAGAAGGTCAAGATGACAAGTGTGAAGAGATGATTAAATAGGGCAATAAAAAGGTTAAAAAAGCATTCAAATAAACTAAGAAGGAAGGCAGACATGACCAAGACTGGCCAAAATAAGGATTGAGTAGAAGAAAATAAAGGATAAAGAGAGTGAAAAGAACCAAAAAGGCAGTAAAAACAAAATGAAAATAAAAATAAAAATTAAAGTCAACAAGAAAATAAAATAAAAAGAAGGGATTAAAGGATAAAAATAAAAAAGGGAAAGGCAACGAAAAGAAAGAAGTAATAAACCAAAAATTAAGAGTAATGATATTAATATATATATATATTAATATATATATATATATATTAATATATATATATATATATAGAGAGAGAGAGAGAGTCAAAAAAATAAATAACTGCAAAGGCAAAAATGAATATGAATATATTATTATATTTTGCATATATATATATGAAAATATAAAGATATATTCATCCTTATAAGCAGAGTTATAGGTATGAATATATTAATATATTATCATGTAGATATGATAATATAATACTATATTCTTCCCTATATAAAGAAAAAGACATAAATAAACATAAAAGTATATAACAAGGGGTTAACCAACAACGAAAGGATGGAGAAAGAGAGTTAAAGATGAAAAAAGCTGAAGAGGGAAGGTAAAAATACAAGAGTGATCCTATATAAGCGAGAGAACAAAACAAGGGAGGTAGAATGCAGAAAGAAAGTAGAGATAAAGAGGCCTAGCCAAAAATGAAAGACAAAAGCAGGTACATAGACCAATGACGTAAGGAGAAGGACCGAGGGAAAAGAGGACGCATGACAAGGAAGGGAGGAAGGGAGAAAATAGGACAAAGATACTAACAAGAAGTAAAGGTAAGGGGGGAGGGTGAAGGTAAGGAGAGGAGGGCTAGGCAAGGAGGAGGAGGAGGAGGGGGGGAAATTGGGGCCAAAGAGAAAAGGCAGAAGCTAGGGTTGGAATGGGAAGAAGAAGGAAAAAGAAAAGAAAAAGTGGGGATAAGGGGAGAGGGGGAAGAAAAGGTAAAAAATAGGAGCAAAAAAGGGGGGGAGGGGGTAGTAGGAGATCAGGGAGGAGGGTGGTGATTGAGAAGGGAGTTTAGTAGAGGGTTCTAGGTGAGACTTAGGTTCCATCCATCATCTCTATTAAGGTTGGCGGGGTTATTTCTAATGAAGATAGCCTCTTTAAGTTTCCTCTTAAAGAAATTATCTTCTTTGGCAAGGACATGGGTATCCTCTAGGTGAATGTGGTGCTTCGTGCTCGAGGAGTGGTTAGCTAGGGCTGATTTAGTGATCCTTCCATGTCTGATATCTGCACAGTGTTCTTTCAGTCTCATGCAGATAGATCTCCCTGTCTTCCCAATATAAGGGGTACCACAGGAGTAATCTATCTTATAGACACCTGCATTTAAAAGGATGTTCAAGGGGTCTTTGGTGGAAGGGATGAGGTTCCTAATGGTGGAGGGAGGCTTGAAGGAAAATTTGATTCCTTTCTTGCAGAGGATTTTGGCAATTTTATTGGAGATGCCTTCGATGAAAGAAAGGGTGGCACTGTAAACAACATCAGGGTCCTTATTAAGAGGTTTGTTGTAAAGGCAGGTTTGGGCTTGTTTAAAGGCTCTTTTAATGTATTTGTTGCGGTATCTGTTGAGTTTGAAAACTTTAGTGAGGTGGGCTAGCTCTTGGTTAATGTGGTCAGCATCACATATCTGGAAGGCTCTAGTAGCTAAGGTTTTGAGGCCACTAGCTTTATGGTTGGGGTGGTGGTGTGAAGAAGTGAGAAGATAGAGGTTGGTATGGGTGGATTTCCTGAAGACACGATGGCCAAGGGAGCCATCATCCTTTCTAATGAGAAGAATGTCAAGGAATGGAAGTTGGTCATTGGTTTCGAGTTCTATGGTAAACTTGATGCATGGGTTAATGTTATTGAGGTGTTTGTGGAAAATTTCAAGTTGCTGAAGGCTATGTGGCCAACAAATGTTGGTACCATCCACATAACATTTCCACCAAGTTGGTTTAAGAGAGAAAGAGTTCAAGGCAAGCTCTTCAAAATATTCCATGTATAAGTTGGTGATGACTGGGGATAAGGGAGACCCCATGGTGACTCCATCAGAATGTTCATAAACCACATCTTGGAAGGTGAAGAATGTGGATTTTAAGCAAAGTTTGACAAGGGAGGCAATTTCATCATTGGTTTTTGCCTGACAAGCATAATGGAGTCTTGGAGAGGGACTTTGGTGAAGAGGGAAACAACATCAAAGCTAACAAGGATGTCATCGACATTAACTATTTTATCTTTGATGAAATTGACAAAGTGGGTTGAGTCCTTAATGAAGGAAGGAGATTTACCAATTAGAGGCAAAATTAACTTGGCCAGGTGGGCAGCAAGTTTAAAAGTGGGGGAATGGATAGTGTCGACAATCAGCCGCAAGGGAATGTTAGCCTTGTGAATTTTAGGCACACCATAGATGCGTGGTGTGACTTCTTTATTGGGTAAGAGACATTTTTTGGTGCAATCATCCAAGGAAGAATTAGAGATAGCACATTTCACTAGTTTAAAGATTTTAGAAATAGGATTGCGAGTTAGGATTTTATAGTTGTCACTATTGTTTAGGTGGTCTAACATTTTAGAAACATAGTCAAGTTTGTTCATTACAACAGTGGTGTTGCCCTTATCCTCTTTCAAGATGACAATATCATGGTTTTTGAGAAGTTTCTTAAAAGTGAGAAACTCATCTTTCAAAAAGTTCTATTTGGGAGGCTTGGCATGTCTAAGAGCAATGGCACAGTCTTGCCTAACTCCATTCCCTACCCAATGATGCGACAACAGTTAGAGTTATCACCCAATATAAGCCACTGGTCTTTGTCTTTCATTTGACTCTGTTTACCCAACAAGGCATTCATCTTATTTCAATTCATCATTTAGTTTTATCCAAAAGCCATTCATTAGTTAAACATAGTTGTAAGATCCACCTTGATATTGCTTATATAGTTTATACCAATCATCTATTAGATATTAGATATAGAATTAGTTAGCAAGCTTTCATCTATTCTACACCATTTGCCACTATAGATAGATCCATTAACCTAGTCAAAACACTTACACTTGATCTGCTTTAATTTTCAAGGTTCACCCACCTATGTATAGCAGTGCCTAAAGTGTAGGGAGTCATCAAACCCTAAAGGTTAACTCTATTGCGTTAGTTCAAAATCATTGCAAATCTAAGCATAGAGCCTGGCATCCTCTTAGGATTTGCAACCTACATTTTTGAGACCTAACAAATTGGTGACTCTACTGGGGAATCAAATAAAGGACCTTAGTAAGAAACCATTCTTTTATAGAGTCAGAAATTTCAAAAATACAAATTGGTAACTCTGCTAGCAAGAAGAATCTGGAAAGATAAATTATAAACTTTTTCCTATTTACAAAAATAGGTGGCAACTCTAGAACCTATTACAAGAGAGAATTCGTACCAAATGGATGCTAGAAGATCCAAGATGGAAGGGAAGAAATTACAATCATCTCCACCAATCAGAACCATCCCCAAGACTAATGGAGCATCACATTATTTTCATCAGAATAATAATCAAGAGGCTCAAGAAGATAATACAGAACAAACTATTACAACTCACAATAGTTTTACCCCTCTGCATGAATCAAATGAAAATTTCAATGAAGTAACTGATGATATATTAGCAAAATACAGACTTGATCCTCAAGAACAACTTGAGTGTGAAGCACGGGCCATGAAGGAAATTGACCAAAGGCAAGCTGAATATGATTATGAAATGTCATTATAGCAGGAAGAGAGGGTAAAACATGGATTCCCAAATCAGGAAGTGAATAAAAGTCCAAAGAATACAAGAAGTATGAATGAAGCACAACAAGATGTGCTTAAGCTCCAGGAAGAACTTGAAATGATCAAGATAGAGGAAATTGAGAGGTTGTTAAAACAAGAAATTCAATAGATAAGGAATAGGACTAAAATTGCTGCCCCAAAATATGTACCTCCACATAGAGGAAACATTTTGAGGAATCCACAGCAAAACCTGCACCAAAATATAGGTGGTGTTTCCAATTCACAAGCATCTAGAAGTCATCAAAATACCCTCCCTAATAATCCTAGACCACCTCTCATACACAATACCTCTCAACATATGGCTAATCCATACCCACCCCCTGGCCAACAGTATTATAGATCACAAAATCCTTATGTGAATCTCCACATAAACCCACAACACCAACATGCTTATCATCAGCATCCAGGTGGATATAATTACTACCCTAACCCGCTACCCATGAATCTTCCACCTCAAAACCTCACAAGCATGGCCAATTTGATCTAACTGGATATCAATTATTTCCATACCCTATTAACAATAATTGGAGAAATATAGTTCCCAAGTTCACTAGAAACAGTGCAGTATCAGCTGAGGATCACATCAGAAGCTTCAATGCTTTCATACAAGATATCGGTATGGACTATGAAGATGTCAAAACGAGGTTATTCATGATGTCTCTAACTGAAGATGCAAGAGATTGGTTCAATAGCTTACCTAATTCTTCAATCAGTTTAATAACATATTTCCATAATCAATTTAAGAAGCAGTATGGCAATCAGTATGCCCCTGAATTTGTGTTGCATGAATTGATAAGCATCCAAAAATACCAAAATGAGTCAGTATATGATTTCAATTTGAAATTTTCAAAGTTACACAACAAAATACCACATGGATCTAAACTGACTGATCCAATAGCATTGAGCATTTATTTGAAAGCATTTGATCCTAAGACAGGGTGCGAACTCAGAAATCAGTGCCCTATGACCCTAGCTGAAGCGCATAAAGTGGCGCTAACTATTGAGAACAATAGGAAAGCGGCAGGTATGGTTAGCAAAAGAGATAATCCTAGAACTCCTCAAAGCCCAAATATTTAGCAGACTAAACAAGAAAGTCAGCATAGACATGAAAGACCTAGGTTGCATGATATTCCATATAATATAAATTGGAAAGATGGGAGACCCGTTGAAAGTAGCAGAAAACAATATTATTGCAAAGATACTCCTGACCCTCTGAAAATAAATGGGGCACATATGGTAGAAGATAAACCTTGGTGTCTGGTATGCAATTTTCCACACTCACCTGAATACTATGTGGTGGCTAAAGTAGTACAACAAGAAGAAACATTATACAATTATAACAGAGACAATCACACAATAAACATGATTCAAGATACACCATATTTGCTGAATGAAGACTATTCTTCTATAGAGGAAGAGGGATATAAATATGATGTGGGAAACCAGAATCATCATATCAACATGGGAAAACAAGAAGTATTCTCAGATCAGAAGGATGGCTATGAGGAACCTACTTATTATAATAATTCACCATATGATCAGTGGAGAAAGCCTACTAAAAATGAAAGAGAAGCTCTTACAATAGTTGCAATAGCTCAAACTAAAAATGCCTATAATCTAAGGAACATGATAGTGAATGTTGAACAAGGAACACCTTGGAGTATCTTTATAAAAGATCAAAATTACAAAAATAATAATGCAAAGTCATCATTCAGAGAACTAGAAAAAACTGATAAAAATAAAATGAAAGATAAATCATAAAATCAAGAAAAAGAACATATAAAGACAGAAAGGAATGATCAAACTATGCCCCATTCATTTGACATTGCTCATGCAATATCTTAGATAAAGATATCAGTACCACTTTTGGAAATGATGAAGATAGACAAATATAGAAATACAGTAGTTAAAGTGATTTTAGATATACCAAAAAAAAAAACATAAAGAATTAGAGAATAGAACAAACAATGTTCACCAAGAAACATTCCAAATTCTTGAGGTATACCTAGGTGATACCTTGACAAAGAATCCCTCATAGGTGGACCCTTTCTACACTACCTTATTAATAAAAAAATAGGATAGTAAGGAACTACATGATTGATTTAGGTGCGGCCATGAATTGTTGGCAAGAGACACTGTGTGGCTTCATGAGTGTTGTCATTGATGTTAACAAAGTCTATCCCACACATCCGTAGCACATAGTATGCCTATACCGGAAGTCAGATTGAAGAGTGTTTTGGTCCGATGAACAAGAATAGAGCATGTAGCAAGGTCCAACAATTAGGTCCAGATCTCTCAGACGGTATAACTCAGCAAGTTACGGACTTGGACAAGTCAAGAGGAGTATCATGACTACTATATTCTAGAGATTGAGCCTCCGGTGAGAAAACATGGAAAAGATATGAGCATCTGAGTGTTGGGTTCCTGACAGGCAGAGCAGACTGAGAAAGAACTGATCAATAGAGTATCAGACTTCAATCTGGATGAGTAATTGATGTTGATCAAGTTATTTGAGGGATAATACAATGTTGGCTGACATGATTGATGACTTATATGTCTATATTGTTGATACACATCACAAATCAAGTATGGATTCAGCCGACAGATTAGTATCTTGTAAATATCTTGAGTATTCTGGTTGTCGACTAGAAAGTTGTTGAAATCCTTGGTGTGGATATATATACCAGATGGATTCTAGTATGAAGGTGTGTGTGTGTAGATGTGATGAAATAAGGTGTGAAGAAAGGTAGAGATAAGTGTGGAAGCAACAATACAAGTTCGATATGTGACAGAACAACAACACTAGAGCAGAGGAAGAATGAAGTGCATTAGATCAGTATATTGAGCCTAACTAGAATTGAACTTTAGCATTTGTGGATGCCTCTCATTAGTTCAAACACCTGGTTACCTTCTATAAACTTTGTAGATAGTGAGTCTCTTGTAGGCAGTGTGCCTCTTGTGAGCAGTGTGCTTGGGCAGTAAGCCCTAATTAGCAAGTGCCATTTTGTACTTCTTATTATTTTAACAGAGAATACAATCTTGGGTTAGTCACCCCATGGTTTTTCCCTTAACAGGTTTTCCACGTAAAAATCCTTGTGTTATGTGTGTTGGTTTTATTTCTGCTCTCATGTTAATGTATGCTTATATGTTTTGATGCTGCACTAATTATTAAAGGAGAAAAGAAAGTTAAGATATTTGAGATAACTGATTCACCCCCCTCTCATTTATTTGCCTTGTTTCCAACAATTGGTATCAGAGCTAAGTTCCTCTAAATAGAGCCTAACAGCTTGAGGAAGATCTAGGAATCTCAATGGATATGTATGGTATGAAGGAACAACTTCAGTCTACCCTAGATGATCTTGAACAATCTCACTCTGAAGTCAATAACTTGAGAGAAAGACTTAAACAAGCTGATGATTTCATAAATGAGCTAAAAGAAAAACTAAGTATCTCTGTGAAAAAGAAAAAGGAGCTACTTCAAAAATTAGCAAGTCAGAGTGAAGCCAATGATACTAATGAAGATCTAAATGAGAAAAACAAGCTATGTGAGAAGCTATCAAAAGAGGTCATTATGGTAAGGCATGAGATAAAATTAGGGGTTATGAGATTCACCCAAGAAATTGAAGATAATCTAAAACAATCCCTCAAGGAGAAGACAAAAGACTACCACAAAATGGACAGAATAATCAAGCATCTTGAATCTAATCTTGAAGAAGCTAGAGATAATGAAGAACAACTTGAGAATCAGATAGACACTCTTATACAAGATCTACAAATAGTAAATGAATACAAAGAGAAATTCAAGATAAGCTCAGCTCAACTTGAAGTTCTTCTTGAAAGCCAAAAGAGGGTAGATGACAAGCATGGCCTGGGATATGAGAAAGGTGAAAGCTTCGGATCTGGTCATAAGAACTTTGGATCAGGGAATCAAAGAAACAGGCCTAGAAGACCTCCGGTAAGGCAACCAAATGCTCAAAGATATCCATCCTTCAATGGATACTGCTTCAATTGCAACAAATTTGGTCATAAAGCAACTCAGTGCAGAAGGAGAATGAATCAGACTAATCCATCCTTCTCTGGACAATGTTTCAACTGCAAAAGGTATGGTCACAAATCTCATGAATGCAAAAATATGCAAATAAACAATTCATTCAATGGTAGATGCTTTGCATGCAATAGAATGGGACATATGGCTAATCAATGCAGATCAAGAGGATATTAGTCAAATATGCAAAGAAATGTTGTTTATTACAATTGCAATAGATCCGGTCATATTGCCAAATTATGCAGAAGTAAAAACCAGGATAAAAAGGGTCTGGTACATCATAATCAGAAACAAAATAAGAGAAAAGGCAAAGTGAATGTGGATGAAGTTCAAAGGGAGATGAGCAAGATTTCAGTGAAGAAGAGTACAAAAAATGTTGGGGATGGATCCGCACCGGAATCTTGTGTTGATACTCCTTCTAGAAACTAAACAGATGAGCTATGGCTCAGGAGGAGTCACAAAGAAAAATTAATTCCCCTAGCCAGTCAATTGGTGCCTAAATTTGGCACATGGAATGTTGCGTATTAAAGGGTTCTCAAAAAAATATCTAAATAACCCTTGGTAAAGATATGAAAGATCTGCATGGAGTTTTGCAAGAATTTAATCATCCAAGATTGATCTAGTTTGATAGCCATCCGATAAAGCAAGATCTTCATAGACAGATTCGGTATGATTCAAAATTGAGATATCTTGATCTGTGGATCCATGGTATGATTGGAGGAAAGAAGATACATTGTCAATTATCACTGAAAATGATTCTAAGTGCAACACAGTGATTCGAAAAGATCTCTCAGAACAAGGCAATCAGATAACTTAAGTTGTGCATTTATTGCAAAAGGAAATTAGGGTTTGCAAAAGAATAAAAGGGTTCTTTCACTCATCATTTGCACATTTGCATTTGAGAAGAAGAAAAGAAGAGCTCTGCATCAATTTTCTGCAACTCTCTCAAAGATCAATCACAAAATCCAATTCAACCAGTGATTTGTTCCAGCTCTTATTTTGAACCCTAAAAGCATAAAAAGGTACTTCCATTCTGAATATCTCTCTCTAAATCTTTTGCAAAAATGGCTACTCCAATGGTTGTTAAGATCACTGATAGGCCGTACCCAAAGTTCAAGAAACACCCCTACAAATACCTAGAAGTTGATCCCTTAGGCACTTTTTCTAGCATTTGGCATGGGGTACTGCACATAGAAGATGTTAGGGTTTACATCCATGCCAATATTGAGGAATTTGGAGAATCTAAGTTGATGGACATCTACCATAAACAATTAATAGGTGAAAGTTTTGAACTCAAACCTCAATACAAGGCCCTCCGGGATAAGCACTTTGGACATTGCATCCACTTTCCCTATTTTGCAGAAGATGGTTGGGTCCTGTATGTTCTTAGCAGAATACATGACAATTTCATGTGGTTAATGAAGCCCTTCAAGATAACAAAAGAGGCCATTAGGGTAGTAACTAGACTGCACTCATCTGGTGGGTTACCTACACTCAAGTCTATCATGAACCAGATAGTTACTGAAGTTACCAAATCTAAGTTTGACAAAAGACCAATGATAATTGATGACATCACAGATCCGGATGTCAAATTTGCCTCTATGATAATTAGACATAAGATCTATCATTCCAGCAGGGAGAATTCTGTGTCTAGGACTGCAATATATACATCATATCAGATGTTAAGGGAAAATGTAGATTATGACCTATGTGATCTTCTTTTAAACCAACTATTAGAAAACTTGTAGAAGATCAAGAAGGATAAGAACTCATTCAAGTATGGTTGTTTAATACTGTGTCTATTCTTCTACTTCATGAATGAGCTGCCTGGATCAAGTGGTTGGGTTTGGGAAAATGACAAATTGGTTGCAATACAAATCAAAGACTATATGTATGGACTTGGTGATGCTAAAGCTCAAAGTACAACAATCTGGGGATACTTTAAGAACTTCCAAAGTATGATGCAAGCCAGAGAAAGAATTCCTCAATCCATAGTTGAAAAATACAAGGATACAGTGTGCTTCATGGTTGACACTGATCGATGCCTAATGGAGGCAATTGAGCCCAGAACAGTGTGGATAATGCCAATGGGTTATGAAGTAGATGAGAAAATCTTGGAGCTACACATTCAACACTTGTTGAGCCAACCAAAGGACCTTGAGGAAGAAAGGTTTGGAACCTTTCAAGAATTAAGTGTAAAGATACATGTTGAGCTAAGACAACCAGAGATAAAAAGGAAAGTTAGAAGGGAAGTAGAGGAAATTGCCAAAAGATATGGCATATCAAAAGAGGCAGTTGATGCAAATAAAGAGAAAATAGAAAGAGCTGAGAAAGAAAAACAAGAAGCAGAAAAAGGAAGTGCTCCGGTACAAGCCTCCTCCCAGACTAGATCTTCCAAGAGCTCTGCACCTGCCACCCCTAAGAGCCAAGAACCACCAAACTGGAAGCCAAGACATCCGGAAGGGAGAAAAGAGAACAAAAACAAAAGCCACAAGGTCTTACATAAGTCAAAAGGATGATGAAGAAACAAAGTCGGATGAAGAAGTTAAGAAAATGAAGAAGAAGAAGAAAACATCTCAGGAATCCTTTGCCGGTAAAAACAAAGAAGAAAAGGTAGAAGAATTTGTTGAAAATCCCACTCTTTCTATTGATGATATCATCAAGATAGTCATAGCGAATGGGAATCTGCAACTAGTAATAGAATTCTATGATGAATATAGTGATACTGACAAGAGAATCTTGGAAGAAGCTACAGTTAGGTACCTGAATATTTATAATAAAGCATTCATTGAAATCATTTCATTAATTCCCAAAAGTTTAGAGAAGGTACTTGAACTTAGAAAAGAGAATGCCAAGGCAAAGGACTTAGAGATCAGATTGCAATTCAGCTCTATCCTTCCATTACTCCAAAGCAAATGAACATGATCTTTGAGGACTACAAGGATGAATTCTGGAGCAAAGAAAGAATGAACAAACTTATGCTTGGAGAAACTAATCAGGTAGCAAGAGAAATAGAAGACATCCTCTAGAATGCTTTCAAAAGATTCAATCTTCCTATTATAGAGGAAATAGATGAAGAACCTTCTACAATGGATGTCGAAGGATTAAATGCATCAAATGAAGAATCTACTGACAAAAATGTAGATGGGTCAAAAGAGATAGATGAGGAGAAGTCTAAGGACTTGGATTCCTCTGTTCTGGAAGAGGAAGCTCATGAAGCAGTTAACATCTCTCCTCTAGATACCACTACAGACACTCCAGATCTAGGAACTAAAGGAGGAGGAAGAAAAGAGGAGAAATTAAGTTAAGAGGAGGAGGTAAAGGGAAGAGAAGAAGAACAAACAGAGAAGATCTCTGATGATAGTTCTCAGATTCCAAAAGAAAAGAAGACTCAGTCTCCGGCAAGAGACATTGCAGAGGCAGTGAAAAA
Source organism: Cunninghamia lanceolata (assembly GCA_027924645.1). Lineage (NCBI taxonomy): Eukaryota > Viridiplantae > Streptophyta > Pinopsida > Cupressales > Cupressaceae > Cunninghamia > Cunninghamia lanceolata. Next base: position 3,009,405 of record BSBN01000201.1, on the reverse strand, counting down.
TTTCTTGAACAAAGAGATGATGGAGATAGATGAACCGGAACTATTCCAAGGACCACTAAATTTTGATTCCCTCTCTCCGATCCAGACAATGAAAATGGCATCTTTTGCCCAAGCTAAAGTAAAAGAAAAGATTATGAAGTCTTACATGGAAGATTGCGAGCTGTTAGAGATTACATCCGGTATGCTAGAGAAGATCATGCCATCTTTTCAAAAGGATCCTTTGGCCTCTCCATCCGATAACTTGAAATCTCTAGTAAACTCTATTAGCACTCATTTTGATTCTTTAGAGAAATCGGTAGAAGAAAAGGCCTGGAAAGAGTTTTTGGGAAAGAGATTCACTAAAGTACAAGGAATCATAGCTAATGATAGGAGGACCCTAGATATTGGGATAAAGAGCCTTGAAAATGCTTTTAAAGATGGTGGGGACATGTACAAATTTTGTTTATCTTGGTCTAAAGTGGCAGAGGATATTGAAAAGAAGGAAGGTAAACTATCAAGTTTATCTCAGAATTTTGATCCCCTCACTACATCCATAATGAATCAAGAATGCCAGGCTATTGCCATTATAAATGAAATAAAGAGGTTGGACAAAGAGAAGAAGAATATAATAAGCAGGATGAGTGAACTTAGAGGGATAATTATCCCTAAGTTAGAGGCAATGCATGAGGCCTTGACAGATGCTCAGACCACAGCTTGGACCAGTGATCCAGTAGACTTAAGAAGGGCAAAAGCTTATGCATTTTTGTTGAGTGGTCACATTTCCATTTTGTACAGGATGAAGTAGAGCTAGGCAACAAAATTTGTACAGTTGAAGGCCACTTTTGCGGATATACTTAAGTACATATAAGTATAACATGTATATATACTTATGCAGCTATGTATAAGTTAATTTTTGCAAATTTTGGTGTACATATTTTGCCCTTTGCCATTGATGTCAAAGGGGGAGTGAGGAGTAGTGAAAAATGTGGAATCCAACTAAGGGGGAGCTCCAATAAAAAAGTGCATAAGATAGAGCATCAGCCAAGGGGGAGTTTGCTGTTACACTTAGTCATTTTTCACTAAGTGTTGCCATCAATGCCAAAGGGGGAGATTGTTGGCAAGAGACACTATGTGGCTTCATAAGTGTTGTCATTGATGGCAACAAAGTCTATCCCACACATCCGCAACACATAGTATGCCTATACCAGAAGTCAGATTGAAGAGTGTTTTGGTCTGGTGAACAAGAATAGAGCATGCAGCAAGGTCTGACAATCAGGTCCAGATCTCTCAGATGGTATAACTCAGGAAGTTCCAGACTTGGACAAGTCAAGAGGAGTATCATGGCTACTATATTCTAGATATTGATCCTCTTGTGAGAAAACATGGAAAAGATATGAGCATCTGAGTGTTGGGTTCCTGATAGGCAGAGCAGACTGAGGAAGAACTAATTGACAGAGTATCAGACTTCAATTCGGATGAGTAATTGATGTTGATCAAGTTATTTGAGGGATCATACAATGTTGGCCGACATGATTGATGACTTCTATGTCTAGGTTTTTGATATGCATCACAAATCAAGTATGGATTCAGCCGACAAATCCGTATCTTGTAAATATCTTGAGTATTCTAGTTGTCGACTAGAAAGTTGTTGAAATCCTTGGTGTGGATATATATACCAGATAGAATCCAGTATGAAGGTGTGTGTGTGTAGATGTGATGAAATAAGGTGTGAAGAAAGGCAGAGATAAGTGTGGAAGCAACAATACAAGTTCGGTATGTTACAGAGTAGCAACACTAGAGCAAAGGAAGAATGAAGTGCATTAGATCAGTATATTGAGCCTAACTAGAACTAAACTTCAGCATTTGTGGATGCCTCTCATCAGTTCAAACACCTAGTTACCTTCTATAAAATTTGTAGATAGTGAGTCTCTTGTAGGTAGTGTGCCTCTTGTGAGCAGTGTGCTCGAGCAGTGAGCCCTAATTGGCAAGTGCCATTTTGTACTTCTTATTCTTTTAACAGAGAACACAATCTTGGGTTAGTCACCCTGTGGTTTTTCCCTTAACAGGGTTTTCCATGTAAAAATCCTTGTGTTATGTGTGTTGGTTTTATTTCTGCTCTCATGTTAATGTATGCTTATATGTTTTGATGCTGCACTAATTATTAAAGGAGAAAAGAAAGTTAAGATATTTGAGATAACAGATTCACCCCCCCTCTCAGTTATCTACCTTGTTTCCAACATGAATATCATGCCAATAGCAGTCATGAAAGAACTAGGAATGTGGGTTGACACTACATTTGGTAGGTGTTATGCAATGGATAATAGATCCATCCCAGTCATTAGCATTATGAGGGATGTGGAAATAAAACTTGCTTCATACCTTGAAGAAACCTATAACATTGATATCATCGTGGTTGATATTCCACCATATTATGGAATGCTCTTATCAAGACAATGGGCTGCAATGGCAATAGGGAATGTCCAATTAGATTTATCATATGCCACAATACCAGTGGGAGGCAAAGAGATCAAGTTATGTAGGGAACCAAGATATGAGAACATCATAGAATGCTTGGATCAAAATCAAATAAATTTATTTTGTGATACAGATTTGGGAGCCTTCAATGTTGAAACAAGTTAGCTAGAATTGCAGAATACTAATCCAATACATGTTGAATCTAAGAAAGAGGAGACCGTGTTTGGAAGATGTATTTTGATGGTGCATGTAGCAAAATGGGAAATGGGGCAGGAGTATTATTTATTTCACTAGCAGGTAAAACTTTCAAATACTTGTTCGTATTGACATTTGAATGCACAAACAATGTAGTAGAATGCGAGGCTTTGCTCACTGGTTTAAATATAGCCACCAAGCATAAGATAAGAAAGTTAGCTGTATATGGTGACTTAGAATTAGTTACTTACCAAGTGAGAGGGAAATACTTGTCAAAAAACAAGAGGTTGAAACAATATAGAAATGTTGTCTAGGGTGATATTGAGTTGTTTGATGCCTTCTTAATCAACTGGATTGATAGATCAGTATTATGGAAAATTTTCTAGCAAATATCGCATTAAAAAGGGATGATATCACAATAGGAGGTATTACATGAAAGGAAGCTAGGTGTGTGGAAAACGCTTCCTAAACTAATCTATTGAGGAGAGGGCTATCCAAATTCAAATTTATCCTAACTATTACAACAATGTTAAACTATTAACATGAAATATTGTAGCAAAACACAAGAGCCAGAAAGTAGACAGAAGAAGAGAGACAAAGATTTACGGTGGGGAAAACCCTTATCAGGTGAAAAACCCCACACTCAAAAACCTGCACAATGTATTAACAAATGTGAAAGAATGTTTACAATACACTTGCAATGCAAGCTTCAATGGTCTTCGACACTCATGTCTAGAGTAAATCCGGCAGCATAACAGTACCTGTAAACCTATGATACAAACTCTATTTCCAAGCACCTGTATAAATAAGAAATACAAGGCAATATTGGACCTTTCTTGGAATGGGCATCCAACATGGCTTCATGGACCAAAACCCACACCCAAGGACACTTGGTTAACATTGTAGAATGTGCCTAATACTTGTCCACATCTCCCATCCCAAAGAGGTCACCTATTTCAAAAATGGGCAATGACAGATGCTCTTATGACACTTACGACCATCATAGAATATGTCATAGCGGTTACAACTTACAGCTGTAAGAGAATCTATCATACACATGCTATAAATAGCATATTCTCTTACAAAATGTCATATTCCACCTTGGGGTGCCCAAATATGCCTTATTCAAAGACGCTTCATGACACATGTCATCACCTGTCTTATAACCTTCTATTTTTGACTCTTACATGTCATAGATTCATCATAGGAATCTGTCATAACTGTTTCGATCAAACATTCATTACACAACATGGAGGATGCCGACACATGGCAGAATATTCCTACCACTAAGTGGGATGCCTATCTCCTCATGTGAGGACAAAATAACAAGTTGTCATATTCCTGTTGCAAGTATGAGGTAAACCAGTGTTGTCATTGATGTCAACATACTCATATTGCTTTGACAAGAAGGATTCAATGAGCAGTGTGCTGAGGATATTGAGAAAATTAGCCTCAGTCAGGAACAGTAAAGAACAGTGATGAGAAGAAGGCAAATGTACTGTATAGGATGCGAACCGGAGGATACGGATTAAAGGGTTTGTAGATATGAGTCTTGAGATGCTTCAGTTAAGATTTTAGAGGTCCACATGAAGATCTGAAGGAGTTGTGGCTGTCGGTGTAGAACCGGTTCCGGCAAGTATTCAGAGGTGACAGAGGATCACAAAAAGGTCCGGTGAGGTCCGAAACTGTATAATCCTAATCTGCGGATTGGAAGGAGTCTTTGGGATGTCCTTGTGATGTGCCATCTCGAGTTGTGTATAATTTGGAGGTCCGGAAGTACCTCCTGCATTATGACAGTGGCGACAGACAGTGTTCTTGAAGTTCCGGATAAGGAGGATAAGAGATTTCAGTAAGTAAAGGAAATGTGGACGTACCTGGTCATTCAGGTAGGTTTGTGAAGGTTCTTGGATCATGTTGAGGTTGTGTTGTTGGTCCGCATTGATAGTAGAGCCTGGAATTAAAGATATTCTTCCGGATGAAGTTCTTGCTCTGTTTAGCCGACCGGATGAGTTGTTCATCCTGTGAATGTTCTTGTGGTGGCCGACCGGATGTGTTATTCATCTTGCAGATACTCTTATGGTTGTTTTCTGACTTAGATGTTTGTTCCTAAGTCGATGTCTTGTATAAATAACGGTTTGTGAGTTCATTTCAAAGTGTGGATTGCGTGGATGAGTGTGGCATAGCGAAGAGAAGTGCGAAAGGCAGAGCAGAGGTTTTTGGGCTTAAATGGAACTGATCCGGACATGGTAGAGATGTCATTCTCTAGTTCAAGATTGTGATTCTTATCACTTTGTAGACAGTGTGTCTCCTTGTAGGCAGTGGGCCTCTTTGTGAGCAGTGTGCTCGGGCAGTGAGCCCTAATTGGCAAGTGCCATTCTTTTTCTTATTCTTCTAACAGAGAATAATCCTTGGGTTAATCACCCCGTGGTTTTTCCCTTAACTGGGTTTTCCACGTCAAAATCTTGGTGTTCAATGTGTTGATGTTTATCTGCTCTTGTGTTTATGTATTATGCTTTCATGGATGATTAATTGATATGTTGTTAACTAACAACGAAGAATCAAGTGTTTGAAAGAACAAGAAGTTTTATACAACTGATTCACCCCCCCTCCCTCTCAGTTGTATGCCTTAAATCCAACAATTGGTATCAGAGCCAAGTTCCTCTGAAAGGAGCTTAACCGCTTGAGGAGATCCAGGATGTCGTCATACAAGAAAGATAGTCCGAAGTTCGATGGAACCAACTTCACTCTCTGGAAAGGTCACATGAAGTGTCACTTGGAATGTATGGGAAAAGCATACTTGGCTATGGTCTCAAAACCATATGTACCTCCACAAGGTGGTCCGACAACTTTGAATGAAATCACAGATGCTGAAAATAATCTGCAGACCAAGGAAGCCCTACTAAGCGCATTGAATGATTCAGATCTCTCAAATGTTATTGACCTACCAACTGCATATGAGATCTTGACTAAACTGGAACTTCTGTATGAAGGAGATGAGTTTGTCAAAAGTGCAAGGTTGCAAAGTCTGAAAGGGAAATTTGAAAGATTGAAGATGAGAGATGATGAAAACATCACTACCTTTATGCCAAGAGTGAATGAGCTGGTATGTGGAATTAGAAATGCTGGTGGAACTCTAGATGAAAATGAGATTGTCTGCAAAATCCTAAGATCCCTTCCTGCTGCCTACAAAATCAAGGTTGCTACCATTGATGAATTCAGAGCCCACACAACTATCACAAGAGAACAACTGGCTGGCAAACTAGCTGCATTTGAAATGACCGAGTTTGGAGATGATCCTCCCAAGACTGAATCTGCTTTCAAAGCCAGTACCTATGTGAAAGGCAAACAGAGATTTGATCCAGGAGAAAACTCATCAAGGAAGATGTCATGGTATGATCAAGCAAGAAGAGACATGGAAGAAGAAGAAGTAGAAACAGCTCAACTTGAAGCCCTCATTGCAAAGAGACTGCCCAGAGGATCCGGTAAGTATGAAGGAAAACTACCCTTTAAGTGTTTCAACTGCAATAAGATTGGTCATTTTGCTTCAAGATGTCTGGAAAGATCTGCAAGGTCTAATACTAACAGACAAAGGTTTCAAAAGAACTACTATTATGTTCATGAAGAAGATGACAATGAAGGAGTAACAGATGATGAATCCGAACTAGGAAGCAAATCTGGAAATGAATGGGTGTTTATTGCCATCAAGGAAGAAGATTCAATATCCTCTGAATCTGTCAATCACAAGGTTGTGGAAAGAGCTTTGGCTGCTCAAGTGGAAGAAAAGGATGATTGGGTTATTGATAGTGGGTGTTCTCACCATATGACTGGTGACAAGAATAAGTTCTTAGATTTGGAAAGGTATGAAGGAGGAATGGTAAAGTTTGGTGACAATTCTACTGGCAGAATCAGAGGTAGGGGAACTATTTCCTTTGATGGAAAGAGCAAAACAGGTAATGTACTATATGTTGAAGGATTGAAGCACAATCTTCTCAGTGTTGGTCAGTTAGTGGACAAAGGCTATGATCTCTGGTTCAAGAATAGAAAATGTAGAATCTTTACAAGCTCCGGAACTGAAATTGCATCCGGTGCTCAAACAAAAGGTAATATCTTTCATCTGGTTGGTTCAAACAAAAGTTGTCTGTTTGCTCAAGTTGATCAGAGTTGGTTATGGCATAGAAGAATGTGTCATGTGAATTTTGATAACATCATCAAGATAAGCAATATTCAGGCTGTAAGAGACCTTCCAAAATTGGTGAAACCTACAAATAGTTTGTGCAAAGAATGTCAGCTAGGTAAACAGAGCAGAGTCTCTTTCAAAAGCAAAGATCAGTCCTCTACCAGATTGTTGGAATTAGTACATACTGATCTCTGTGGTCCGACAAGAATCAAGAGTCTACAAGGTGATAGATATTTCATGTTGTTAATTGATGACCATTCCCAGATGATGTGGGTTACCTTCCTAAAAGAGAAATTAGAAGCCCTTGAAAAGTTCAAAATCTTCAAAGCTATGGTAGAGAATCAAACCGGATTGAAACTTAAATGTCTAAGGTCTGATAGAGGTGGTGAATTTACATCTGGTGAGTTCATTGACTTTTGTGAGAAGCAGGGTATAAGGAGACAATTGTCTGCTCCTAGGACTCCACAGCAGAATGGAGTAGTTGAAAGAAAGAACCGGACCATCCAGGAAGCTGCCAGGACAATGATGTTGGAAGCAAATGTTCCTCAGATGTTCTGGAAAGAAGCTATCAGCACTGCAGTCTACACTCTAAATCGAGTTCAAATTAGAAACAATACCGGTAAGACCCCCTACGAACTCTGGTTTGGCATCACTCCTACTATGAAATATTTCAGAGTATTTGGTAGCAAGTGTTATATCAAAAGAGATGAAGATCTAGGAAAGTTTGATGCTAGAAGTGATGAAGGAATTTTCTTGGGTTACTCCACTCAAAGCAAAGCATACCGGTGTTACAATAAGAGACTGAGGAAGATGATAGAAAGCACTAATGTGAAAGTTGATGAAGGAATTGAGAAGCCCTCAAGATTCTATGAATTTGATGAAGATGACCAAGACGGTGTTCAGATTCAAGGAACTCAATCCTCTCCGGTAAGACAGAGTCAGCCTGATCCGGTAAATCAGGAAGAAGAGATAGGTTTGAATGAGCCTGATCAAGAAGCAGCAGTGCAGGATACTCCCAAAATTCCTAGGTATGTAACACTAAACCACTCTCAAGATCAGATCATAGGTGACAGAAGCAAAGGTGTGCAAACTAGAAGGAATGTTGCTCAAAATTAGGATGAATGTTGTCTGATTTCAAAGATTGAACCTAAAATAGTAAATGAAGCCTGCAATGATGAAAACTGGACTAAAGCAATGAAAGATGAATTAATGCAAATTGAGAAAAATCATACTTGGGATCTTGTTCCCAGACCTAGAGACAGGAATGTGATTGGAACCAAATGGGTCTTCCGGAACAAACTGAATGAAGCTGGTGAAGTTATCAGAAACAAAGCTAGATTGGTCTGCAAAGGCTACTCTCAAATAGAAGGAATTGATTTTGAAGAGACCTTTGCTCCGGTGGCAAGAATTGAAGCAGTCAGATTATTTCTTGCATTTGCTACCTTCAAAGACTTCAAGGTATATCAGATGGATGTCAAGTCTGCTTTCCTAAATGGTGATCTGGAAGAAGAAGTTTACATTGAACAACCGGATGGATTCCAATTGTCTGATAATGATGATATGGTCTGCAAGTTGAAGAAAGCATTGTATGGACTAAAGCAAGCCCCAAGAGCATGGTATGAAAGGTTGGATAAGCATCTTGTGCAGATTGGATTCAACAAAGGTACTGCTGACAGTAACTTATATTTCAAAATTGTTCATGAAAACATTTTGATTGTTGAAGTGTTTGTGGATGATATCATTTTTGGAGGAAGAGATAGTATGTGCAAAACTTTTGCAAATCAGATGAAAAGTGAGTTTGAAATGTCCATGCTTGGTGAAATGAATTTCTTCTTGGGTCTGCAAATTACTCAAACAAAGAAAGGAATCTTCATCTCTTAGACCAAATATGTGAAAGAATTGTTGAGGAAATTTGGTATGGAAGATGCAAAGCCAATGAACACTCCCATGGCAACCAGATGTAAGTTGAGCAAAGATGATGACTCCCCAAAGGCAGATCAGACAAAGTATAGATCAATGATTGGTGGATTGTTGTATCTCACTCAGACTAGACCAGATATAATGCAGGCTGTTGGTCTTGTGGCAAGATTCTAGGCTGATCCTAGAGAATCTCATGTTATGGCAATCAAAAGAATTTTTAGGTCCTGAAAGGAACAGTTGAGTATGGTCTATGGTACCCTAGAGATCCAGATTTCTCTCTTCATGCTTACACAGATGCAGATTGGGCAGGAGATGTGGATGACCGGAAGAGCACTAGTGGTGGAGCATTCTTTTTGGGGAAGAGATTGGTTTCTTGGCTAAGCAAGAAACAAGATGCAATATCTCTGTCTACAACTGAAGCAGAATACATTGCAGCAGCAGGTAGTTGCACTCAAATCTTATGGATGAAGTAGATGCTAAGAGACATTAAAGTTGAATATGAGGAGCCTATCACAATTTTCTGTGATAATTCAAGTGCAATTAATATTTCTAAGAATCTGGTATTGCATTCTAAGACTAAGCACATATCTATCAAGTTTCACTTTTTGAGAGAACAAGTGAACAAGGAAGAAGTCAGATTGGAGTATGTTCCCTCAAAGGATCAGATTGCAGATATCTTTACTAAACCTCTTCCCAAGGACTCTTTTGAATATCTCCGGGAGAAGTTAGGGGTCATGGCCCCTCCGGTGATGAACTAGGATGCACTGATGTGCATCAGTCTGGTGGATATCACAGTCATATCTTGTGATCCGGATTGATGATGGGGAGCTGCTACTAAGGGGGAGCAACTGGTATGATTCTGATGTGTTAAAATTGCAAGTATGAGCTTTTTGCCATTGATGTCAAAGGGGGAGAGAAGACATGTGAAAAACAAGTAGCTGATGATCAAAAGGGGAGCAGTAAATGAGGAGAAGACATGTTGCTGATAGGGGGAGAAGTGACAGAAAGGAGAAGTTTCTTGTCTTGATGGTTTTTCACATCATATGTTGCCATCAATGACAAAGGGGGAGATTGTTGCAAGTATGAGGTAAACCAGTGTTGTCATTGATGTCAACATACTCATACTGCTTTGACAAGAAGGATTCAATGAGCAGTGTGCTGAGGATATTGAGAAAATTAGCCTCAGTCAGGAACAGTAAAGAACAGTGATGAGAAGAAGGCAAATTTACTGTATAGGATGCGAACCGGAGGATGTGGATTAAAGGGTTTGTAGATATGAGTCTTGAGATGCTTCAGTTAAGATTTCAGAGGTCCGCATGAAGATCTGAAGGAGTTGTGGCTGTCGGTGTAGAACCGGTTCCGGCAAGTATTCAGAGGTGACAGAGGATCACAAAAAGGTCCGGTGAGGTCCGGAACTGTATAATCCTAATCTACGGATTGGAAGGAGTCTTTGGGATGTCCTTGTGATGTGCCATCTTGAGTTGTGTATAATTTGGAGGTCCGGAAGTACCTCCTGCATTATGACAGTGGCGACAGACAGTGTTCTTGAAGTTTCGGATAAGGAGGACAAGAGATTTCAGTAAGTAAAGGAAATGCAGATGTGCCTGGTCATTCAGGCAGGCTTGTGAAGGTTCTTGGATCATGTTGAGGTTGTGTTGTTGGTCCGCATTGATAGTAGAGCTCGGAATTGAAGATATTCTTCCGGATGAAGTTCTTGCTCTGTTTAGCCGACCGGATGAGTTGTTCATCCTGCGAATGTTCTTGTGGTGGCCAACCAGATGTGTTATTCATCTTGCGGATACTCTTATGGTTTTTTGCCGACTTAGATGTTTGTTCCTAAGTCGATGTCTTGTATAAATAACGGTTTGTGAGTTCATTTCGAAGTGTGGATTGTGTGGATGAGTGTGGCATAGCGAAGAGAAGTGCGAAAGGCAGAGCAGAGGTTTTTGGGCTTAAATGGAACTGATCCGGACATGGTAGAGATGTCATTCTCTAGTTCAAGATTGTGATTCTTATCACTTTGTAGACAGTGTGTCTCCTTGTAGGCAGTGGGCCTCTTTGTGAGTAGTGTGCTCGGGCAGTGAGCCCTAATTGGCAAGTGTCATTCTTTTTCTTATTCTTCTAACAGAGAATAATCCTTGGGTTAATCACCCCGTGGTTTTTCTCTTAACCGGGTTTTCCACGTCAAAATCTTGGTGTTCAATGTGTTGATGTTTATCTGCTCTTGTGTTTATGTATTATGCTTTCATGGATGATTAATTGATATGCTGTTAACTAACAACGAAGAATCAAGTGTTTGAAAGAACAAGAAGTTTTATACAACTGATTCACCCCCCCCCTCTCAGTTGTATGCCTTAAATCCAACAATTCCATGTAGGATTCACACATCACCATGCCACATCCCACAACATGACAATAGGGAATTTCCAAATATTTACAACATATGCAATTAAATAATAAATACAAACATTACAAATGCAAAGAATTACCAAGGTTGAGACACCTTAATTCCCAACATTCTCCCACTTGTCGAACACCTTGTAAGAGCCAATAGAAAAAATAAGATTTAACTACTATAGGCTGAGAGGCCGATAGACTCCGAACACCATCTAAACTTCTCTATACTCACTGGTTTTGTCAATGCATCTGTAACATTCTTCAAAGTATCTACCTTCTCCAAATTTACCTTTCCATCCTCAACCATGTCTCTCACGAAGTGAAACTAAACATCAATGTGCTTGGTTCTAGCATGGAAATTTAGATTCTTTGCAAGGCAAATTGCACTCTAACTGTCACAACTGATTGTGATCTGACCTGCATCAACACCAATATCTGAACACAATCTCTTAAGCCAAATAGCTTCCTTACAAGCATGATTTGCTTCCATATACTTAGCTTCTATCATGGACAAAGCAACAATAGGTTGTCACTTACTCATCCAACTAATAGCGCCACCAAACAGTGTAAAAGCGTAAGCACTGGTGGATCTCCTACTGTCAATGTCACCTACCCAATTTGAATCCACAAATCCATGAATATCAATAGAATGCGGAGGTCTTGAAACATTACCATGATAGAAAATGGAATACTCAGAAGTACCCCTCAAATATCTGAACACTCGCTTAACTGCATCCCAATGAACCCGTCCAGGATTAGCCATAAATTGACTAAGGACTCCCACTGCTTAGGTAATGTCTGGTCTTGTGCAGACCATAGCATACATCAAACTGCCAACAACACTAGCATAAGGTACTCTGCTCATGTCCTCCACCTCACTAGGAGATTTTGGACAATTCTCAATAGACAACTTTGTCCCCAAAGAAACGGGAACACACAATGGTCTATAATCTACCATGCTAAATTTGTCCAACACGGTCTTCACATACTTACTCTGGCTTAACCAAAGTTTTTTGTTGATTCTGTCTCTTTTGATTTCCATTCCTAGAATGTACCTGGCTGCCCCTTAATCTTTCATTTCAAACTGAGCTTACAATTTAGATTTAAAATCAGAAATCATATTCTTACCATTCCCAATGAGCAACATATCATCAACATACAGTGCAACAATGAGAATACTATCACCATCAAATTTATAATACACACAATGATCTGATTTTGATCTCACAAATCTAATTGACAACACAAAGGCATCAAACTTCAAGTACCATCTCCTAGGGGATTGCTTCAAATCATACAAATACTTGTTAAGTTTGCAAACCAAATTTTCTTTACCTTTTACCATGTAATGCTCTAGCTGTGACATGTAGATTTCTTCCTCCAAGTCACCATGAAGGAAAGTTATCGTCACATCCATATGTTCTAACTCCAAGTCATAAGCTGCTGTGAGAGACAACAGGAATCGAATGGATGTCATTTTGTAATGGGAGAGAAGATCTCACCATAATCTATACCCTCCACTTGTGAATACCCCTTCGCAACCAATCTGGCCTTATATTTCTCAACACTGCCATCTGCACCAATTTTCTTCTTGAACACCCATTTGCATCCAACGGGTTTCTGTCCAGGAGGCAAAGGCACCAAGTCCCAAGTTTGATTATTTTCCAAAGAAGCCATTTCTTCCTCCATGGCCTCCTTGCAAGAACCTGCATCTTTCATATCCAAAGCCTCTGAAATAATTCTAGGTTCATCATTGTTAGTGATTAAAGCATAAGAACAAGTAGAATCAAGCAATGTAAAACCAAACCTTTCAGGTTGCTTTCTTATCCGTGTAGACCTCCTCAAGAGCTGAGGTTGAGGTTCAACTTCTTCATTTGAGCTTTCAGATCTGCTAGAGCTCTCCTCATCATCAAGTCCAACATTGTCTTTCTGTTCAGTCTTCTCAGGGGTGAGAGGAAACTGAACAACATCCTCTTTCTTTTCTTTTTCTTCTGACTGCAAAATAGTGGAAGAAGGTGTAAGCTCTCTGAAGATGACACTTCTTCTATACAACACTTTTTCAGCCATGGGGTCCCAAAGCTTGTATCCTTTCACACCAACACCATAGCCGATGAAGATACACTTAACAACTTTATTCTCCAACTTTGACTGCTTCTTCCTAGGCACATGTGCATATGCCTCACAACCAAAAACATAAAGATGCCTTACTAAAGGCTTTCTACCAGACCACACCTCCATGGGTGTCTTTCCAACAAGAGCTAATGTAGGAGATCTATTTACCAGATAGTAACTAGTGGCAACAGCTTCAGCCCAAAACTTTTGTTCTAGGCCAGCTCCACTAAGCATACTCCTAGCCTTCTCCATCAGTGTCTTGTTCATCCTCTCTGCAACTCCATTTTGCTGTGGGGTGTATGGAGTTGTCTTATACCTTTCAATCCCAAGTTCCTTGTAATACTTATCAAATTCTGTAGAACAAAATTTACCATCATTGTCAGTTCTCAAACATTTAATCTTTTTACCAATCTGATTTTTAGCAAAGGCTTTAAACTCCTTAAACTTGCTATAGACTTCAGATTTGTTTCTAAGAAAATAAATCCATGTCCTTCTACTATAATCATCTATAAAAGATACAAAGTATACAGATTTTGATAACGAAGGAACATTAATAGGACCAAACACATCATAATGAATAAGGTCCAACACACCAAAAGACTTATGAGAACTCGAGTAAAACTAAACATGGTTTTGTTTTCCATAAATGTAATGTTTGCAAAAGCCAAACTCAAGATTACAATCATCTAACCCCTCAATGAGGTTCTTATTTTTTAGGGTACGCAGACCCTTCTCACCAATGTGGCCAAATCCCTTATGCCATAACATTGTCTTATCAACAGGAAGTTTAACTTCCAATGCACGATTACAACCATCAAGATTAGAAACAATAGATTTCTTCATTGCTCGTTCAGATGGTGAGGATGAAGTGACTGCTGCCCTCTTCCTTGAGTCAGAAGAACTATTGCATTGTGAAATGCATGCTTCTAGCTGAAACATAGTACCTCTCCAAGTACCCTTAGCAAGCACCATAGATCCTCTAGTTATCTTGCATCCTTCTTTCGAAAAGACAACCTGCACACCTGTATCATTCAAACTACTTATAGAAAGGAGGTTCTGTGCTAAGGCTAGGATGTGCATAACCCCAGAGATCCCCTTCACTCAACCATCAGGGAATTAGATAGAGACTCTTCCGCGACCAACAATTTTTAGATGAGAGTCGTTACCTAGATACACCTTTCCACCATCTAACTCCTCATACTTAGTGAACCAGTCTCAATGCGAGGTCATGTGGAATGATGCACCAGAGTCAATTAGCCACACATCATCAAATGCATGGGTTGCTAGGGCTGTGATGAAAGCATCACCGTCATCTTGTGATTTGTTAGAATTTGAATCAGGAGCTTTCTTCTTTTTCTTCTTCTCCTCTTTGCATTCCTTTTGGAAATGCCCAGTCTTGCCACAGTTCCAACAAAGAGACTTGGACTTTCTAGGAGATTTGGATCTCCCACAGGATTTGGATCTACCCTTCTCAACTTTCTTTTCCTTCTTCCCTTTCTCCTTAGGTCTTCCACGAACTGCAAGGGCCTCTTTAGCTGCCTCAAAAGACTTTCTCCACATCTCTTTAGACAACAGTGAAGAAACTACTTCTTCCATTTTGAATGTGGATGTGGTGCTTCCGATTGCCATGAGAAGATGATCCCATGAGTCCAGTAGAGAACAAAGCAGGGTCATACACTGATCCTCCTCCTCCATCTTTACACCAATAGATGTCATTTGTGCAACTAGTATGTTGAAAGCATTCATATGTTTAGCAATGGATCCTCCATCCTCCATTCGAAGAAAATACAACTTATTTCTTAGAAAAAGTTTATTAACTAGGGATTTGGCTTGATACACATCCCCCAACTTCTTCCAAAGGAGTTTTGTAGTAGTCTCCTCATGGACATTTACCAACATAGAATCGGCAAGACTAAGTCTTATGAGACCCTTAGCCTTCTGATCCTTGAGATCCTAGTCATCTTGTGACATTTCAGTTGGTTTAGTTCCGTTCACACTATCCCAAAGGTCTCGATCAACTAACATGTCTTCCATCTTGAGCTTCCATAGCTTGAAATTACTGCCTTTGAACTTCTCTATTTCAAACCTTCCTGATGTGCCTGCCATCTCCTTGCTACAATAAGATATAGAATTCTCTGGACAGACTCCCACTCAACCTAAGATTAGCTCAAAAAACCCCCACCCAACAACTAGGACCAAAGGTGATCAAGCTCTGATACCAACTGAAAGGAAGCTAGGTGTGCGGAAAATGCTTCCTACACTAATCTATTGAGGAGAGGGATATGCAAATTCAAATTTATCTTAACTATTACAGCAATGTTAAAGCATTAACATGAGATATTGTAGAAAAACACAAAGCGAGAAAGTAGATAGAAGAAGAGAGACAAAGATTTACGGTGGGGAAAACCCTTATCGGGTGAAAAACCCCACACTCAAAAACCGGCACAATGTATTAATAAATATGAAAGAATATTTACAATACACCTATAATGCAAGCTTCAATGGTCTTCGACACTTGTGTCTGGAGTCAATCTGGCAGCATAACAATACCTGTAAACCTGTGATACAAACTCCATTTCCAAGCACTTGTATAAATAGGAAATATAAGGCAATATTGGACCTTTCTTAGAATGGGCATCCAACATGGCTTCATGGACCAAAACCCAAACCCAAGGATACTTGGTCAACATTGTAGAATATGTCTAACACTTGTCCACAGATCCCATGCCAAAGAGGTTGCCTATTTCTAAAATGGGCTATGACAGATGCTCTTATGACACTTACGACCGTCATAGAATCTGTCATAGCGGTTACAACTTACATCTATAAGAGAATCTATCATACACATGCTATAAATAGCATATTCTCTTACAACATGTCATATTCCACCTTGAGCCACCCAAATATGCCTTATTCAAAGATGCTTCATGACACATGTCATCACCTATCTTATAACCTTCTATTTCTAACTCTTACATGTCATAGCTTCGTCAAAGGAATCCGTCATAACCGTTTCGGTCAAACATTCCTTACACAACATGGAGGATGCTGACACATGAAAAAATATTCCTACCACTAAGTGGGATGCATATCTCCTCATGTGAGGACAAAATAACAAGTTGTCATATTCCATATAGGATTGACACATCACCATGCCACATCACACAACATGACAATATGGAATTTCCAAATATTTACAACATAGGCAATTAAATAATAAATACAAACATTACAAATGTAGAGAATTACCAAGGTTGAGACACCTTAATTCCCAACATTAAGGAAGTTGAATTCAAAACCAGACCCACTATCCCAGATAATGTACATAACTAGCAAGTGTTTGATAATGATACTGATATAATCAACTTCCTGCATTGTGCTGGTCATTATGAAAACCAAGAGATTGATTTTAATGCGTTTGTAGAAGAACATGATGGGAAAGAAATTATTTTTGGTCAAGAGATAGTTCAACTAAAAACAAATAAAATAACTAAGGGACTTATAGCATTGGAAAAGGCATTTGATGGATGTGATAGATTTAAAATGTAAGACACACTAGCAATATAGAATAACCTTGAAGAGATTAATTTGGGGTTGCAAGCAGTCCCAAAGAATGTATACATTGGAAAGAATCTCAGTCCCAAAATCAGGAGCATGCTCATCAGCTTACTCGGGAAGTATAGACATGTATTTGCATGGTCATATGATGATTTGAAAGCATATAGGGAGGATCTTTTTTATCATGAAATACCATTAAAACTGGATGCTAAACCATTCAGACAAAAATAGAGGCCTATCAATCCTACATTGGCCCCTAAGATGCTTGAAGAACTCACAAAACTAAGAGATGGAGCTATCATTAAACCCATTAGGCATTCTTCTTGGGTGTCTAATTTGGTGCCTGTCAGAAAGAAAAATGGTGATATTAGATTATGTGTGGACTTCATGAATCTAAACAAATCTTCTCTTAAGGACAACTATCCCTTTCCTAATATAGAAGCGATACTGCAAAAAGTTATCAGGTGTGAACTATTGTCAATGATGGATGGTTTCTTAGGATATAATCGGATGAAAGTCAAAGAATCAGAACAATATAAGACTGCATTCACCACACCATGGGGAACACTTAGGAATGCTGGAGCAATGTTCCAAAGAGTGATGGATGTGGCCTTTGCAGAATTGATTAATAAAATCATGATAGTATATCAAGATGACATGACAACATATTCCAAAAGAGCTGAGGAATATTGTACACATTTAGAGCAAATTTTTATTAAAGCCTTAGAATATGGAATATCGTTGAATCCTAAGAAGTGCTATTTCGCAGTAATAGAAGGCAAGTTACTTGGTCACGTAGTCTCAAAGGATGGAGTAAGAATAGATCATGAAAGAGTAAAAGCCATTGACCAAGTTCCCATTCCTAAGAATGTAAGGGCTATACAGTCATTCTTTGGCCAAATCAACTTTGTCAAGAGGTTCATATCAAATTTTGTTAAAATTGTTAGTCCCATATCAAGAATGTTGAAGAAGAATTCAAAAGTAAAGTGGACAACAGAAATAGTAGAGGCATTTGCCACCATTAAGAAGCTAATCAAAGAAGCCCTAGTTCTGATATCCCTTGATTTTAGTAAGCCATTCCAACTGTTCTCATTTGCCTCATATCATACAGTTGTAGCAGTACTATTGCAGAAAAATGATGAGTGACATGAACAACCCATTTCATTTTTTAGCAAATCTCTTCAAAATGCTGAATTAAAATATGACATAGTTAAGAAACAGGCATATGCATTGGTGAAGGCAGTTAAATCTTTTAGGCCATACTTGGTGGGAGCTGAAATAATAGCATATGTGCCTAATGCTGCATTAAAAGACGTATTATTCCAAACTGAGGTCACAGGTAGAAGATGCACATGGATCAATAGAATTCAGGAATTCAATATTGAAATCTAGATCACCAAATTAGTGAGAGGACAAGGTCTTGCTAAATTAATGGCTGAAAATAATCTCGAGGCTTCTCAGATATGTAGTGCTAATGATGTTAATAACACAAGTTCTAGCATTGAGCATACTTTATGGTATACTAACATCATATATTATCTGAAGCACATGAAATGTCCTGAAGGGTATGATGATAACAAGAGAAGGACACTTAAATTACATGCCTCAAAATATGTATTTATTGATGGAGATCTTTACTGGAAGAATAGGGATGGTATTCTACTACTATGCCTAGATGAACATCAATTAAAACATGTCATGAAAGAGTTACATGAAGGTATGTGTGGTGGGCATTTATCAGCAAAGACTATAGCCCACAAGATCCTAAGGGTTGGATACTATTGGCTTAGAGTTTTTAATGATTCATATCATTACACAAGAAAATGTGAAGCATGTCAAAAATTTTCAAGAAAATTAAAATATCAGGGAGCACTACCATTGAAACCCATGCAGGTGGATTCTCCATTCTATCAGTGGACCATTGACTTCATAGGAGAAATTGCAGAGAAGTCAAGTGGAGGACACAAATGGATTTTAGTGGCTATAGATTACTTCACAAAATGGGTGGAAGCAATCCCAACTAAACAAGAAACAAGCAAGGTGGTGATCAACTTTTTGATGGAGAATATTATATTCAGATTTGGCACTCTAGTGAGGTTGATTACAGATAATTGAATGTATTTTAGGTCTGATGAGTTCAAAAATTTATGTAATACTCATGGCATAAATGTGTCCTATGCTGCCCCTTATCATCCACAAGAAAATCGGTAGGCAGAATCCAACAACAAAAATCTTCTAAAAAATATAAAGAGAATGTTGGAGGGAAACAAGAAGGCATGAGATTCAAAGTTGAGAATGGATGTGTGGGCTGATAGAATTACTGTGAATAGAGCAATTGGAAGATCTCCTTTGGAACTGGTGTATGGAACACAAGCAAGGATGCCATTAGAAAATCTACTACCAATTTACAAATTTGTTCTTCAAGAGGATTTAAGCATACCTGAACCAATGGAGGAAAGATTAGAGCATCTTACAGAACTTGATGAGATAAGGAGACTGGCTCAAAAATAGAACATCAAGTTGCAATCACAAGTGAAATATCTTTTTGACAAAAAGGCCAAGGACAGGAAATTTGAAATGAATGATTTGGTATTGATGTGGAATGCTAGATGTCAAGAAAAGGGAAATCATGGAAAGTTTGAAGCCTTGTGGTTTGGTCCCTTTGTTGTCATGGTAAAGGGGGAGATTATTCTTACTATTTGCAAAATATGTCTAGAGAAGAGTAGAAACTACCAGTGCATGGGCAGTTTCTGAAACCTTTCTTTTCATAAAAATATCAGAATCATGCACAAAGAGAAATACATGTTGCCAGTGCATGGACAACTCTTAAATAATTCTCGAAATACCCTTATTCCATGCACAATAGTTTAGGATGGTCAAAAGGGATTAGGATCTGCCAGTACATGGACAATCCTATGAATCTCTCATGATAGCAATAAACTTTTCCATGTACAGTAGTATAGGACAGTTAAAAAATTTAAAAATTAAAAAAAATTAAAAAATAAAAATATACATATATATATGGTCTACTCCCCAGGAGATTTGAATTCTTGTTATACCTGCAAGGGGTACACATCCCAAATAGAGCCACTATTGGGACATGAAAATTTCAAAATTTTCCTGTACTCCTACCAACCTCATGCCCAACTAGATCAGACAATCATGTGCCCAAAAACCTATAACAGTGGATGAATTCTATAAGATCATATGATCTTTACCACAAACATTTGTCTCACCCATCACACTGTATATGATAAGGGGCCTCAATTCCTTAATTTCGGCAAGACATTAGTTTCTTTATAACGATCCATGCTCTATATGAGATAGGCTAAAATGAGTATTGGCATGAGAATAATGATCAGGGAGAAGGCTTTAGGAATCACCGATGAAGAAAGTAACACCGATGATCTTTCATCGGAGAGAGAAGTTGTAGTCATGCCCAGTTAATCCAAAGCGAGGACTATCGGCATAGGAAAACACTATCGGAGAATACTCCGAAAACCCCCCCGATAGTATAAATCATACCGATGAAGGAATTCGGTAGGACTCTCAACAAAAAAAGGATGGAACTAGTGATCATCAGCAAGAGATGGACATTGGGGTGAAGAATTAAAGTATCTCTGACATGTTAATGTCTCGATGACCAAAGGGACTGTTTCGGCCTAAGTCACACCAATATGTTTAGAGGATGAAAACCGTCAGAGAAAGCTTACAAATCAGAACAAAGCTTACAAGTCTTACCGAACCAATGCTCACAATGATGAAGGATAAAAAGAAAGGTATCGGCAAAACAACCATGATTGGATAGCTTGGATCAGGTCATCCCGATATCATATGTTGTTTTGATGATAGCCACACTTATCGATAAGACTCTTGCTGATATTCATATCGGAGACACTTGAGATATCGTGGTAAAATGTTATGCCCACAGCGATAAAGTAAGTCAGGCTGATGATATCCACGTCCATTTCTATATCGGGTAAACCTTGAAATATCTTGCTAATACAAACTTATATATGATTTTATGAAATATGACATCGAGGAGACAAATGAAGAGTCACAGTGATTGATCCACATGCAAATGTTCTCACCATAAGAAGATATTAGATCACCCTAACATTACAAAAATCCTACCGATGAAGGGAGTTATGACGATGTGACATCTCACAATGATCACGAAAATTAATACACTGGAATGATTAATTACAAACAAGGAAGAAATCCTTTGAAGAGCCATTCAAAATCATTGCAATTAGATTCAAACGAATTGTCTGAGAGGAGTGCATATCTGAGAACTCGAAGGAAAGGATAGAGGAGTTCAATCATCACATAACAGGTACATACTTAAAAACTTTTGTGTGATAGACTACAGTTTGAATTTGTCATCCATAATTGTAATGGAGACTCCAATGAAAGGAAAGAGCAGAAAACAACCGGGTGAAACTAGTAGGCCCAAGAAACAATAAATTGACAAAAGCCCTGACGAAAAAATAAAAGACAAGAAACTGAATCAGCATTTAATTGACCAATTGCTTGGATCAACCCCTAAAGCCCGAAGGTCTTCACAACTTATGGCAGAGGTAGAGAAACTGGAAGAGAAATGTAAATACCTTGGAAATGTGTGGACACCAATAAGAGGTTATGAATTGCTTAAATTCCATTACAATAGAAGATTCAGGAATGTCCCAGTGTCTAACCCATGGCACTTGAATTTGGGCAAATTAGTCATTCCTGATGTGTTTGTGAATGCAAAACTCCTCAAACTCCTGGCTAAACATTACAATCCAAGCCTCAAGGCTATATGCAATCCGCAAGGAGAACCAGTTATACATGTATCCAAAAATGCCATTTGTGAAGTATTTGATTTAGACAATTTGTGTACTATTCCCATAGTTTATGAAGAGTTGGATAAAGAGTACTGGAGAATGGACACCAAGTATAATGGATGGAGATTACCTATTCACAGGCCTAGGGCAGAAGGAGGAATAGTGCCTCTTAATGATAATGATGGACCTCCATTCCATGTGTCATTGTTTGAACCATATATACTGTTGTACCCAAAAGCTTCATTAAGGCATTTTGAACAAGTCTAGAAAATTTTTCGTCAAGAAGTCAAAAAAGTAAAATTTCTAAAAATAGAAATTTCTATTTTTAGAAATTTCTAAAAATAGACGTCAGATTAGGTTTTCTGGGTTTCTTGAGATATGGATGCTGGAAAAACTTTTTAAAAATAAAATCTCCAACTCAGGTGTCGCGCTCGATTCTCATTGGTCGATTTGCTTCATGATTGGCGCGGTTCAGACGAAATCTTCAAATGACCAAGTTTTCTCTACTGGGTCATTTTTGCTTTTTTAAAAGGTGAAGCATGAGCTCTAAATTCATCAACAAATAAAGTTCATTTGTCATAGCTCATCGACAAGTTTTCAACGCTGTTCCAACGATGCAGAACCGACAAACAGTCGTTGACTCGATGATGCACGCAAAATGATGCAAGATGGATCCAAGGTGGAATGAGAGGTTGGAAAATCATAGATTTGACTAAGTCTAGTGAAACTAGGCACCCCAAGTGACTTGGGGTGCCCAACCTTCCCTGTGTTAGTTTTTTTTCACGTTTTTCAAGAAACGTCGAAAATGCTTTAGTCAGCCTATTTCCGGTTGGTCAAACTTAGTCAAACTTGGTCAAAAGTCAGTCAAAGCTAGGATTTCATCATAGATATGTTTAGACTACTTAGATCACCCTTCGTCCCACCTCGACAGTCATCATAACGACTAAAATCGAAGATTGAACATGACCTATGGGCACGAAAATTGAGAAAAGGTACACAAAGTGAATATTTTAGAGAATTTTCTAAGGCATGGAAGGATAGGCACCCCAGGTGACTTGGGATGCCAAAACTCTCCAGAGTTAGTTTATTTTTGAAGTTTTTCTCAAAAAATGTGAATCTCCTTTTGTCAGCCCGGTCCGATTCAGATTTGATCAGTTTGGCACATTTTTTGAGGCAGACATAGAGTACAATCAGCTCAATTTTCATCAAGCTTGCCTATTTACCAGATCATCAGACTTAGTTTCATCCCAGTTGACAGAAAGCAATAGTCAAATAAGGGTCCTTTGCCATCGGAACGCGCACACAAGTCGAGAAATTGAAGAAGTTGCAAAAATTGGAAAAATAGCTAAGTGTTGGAAAACCAGGCACCCCAGGTGACTTGGGGCACCCAACTTGACTAGTATTAGAATATTTTCCATGTCCATAGTGTTTTCTAACAATTTTGTGTCCAATCTTTGCCTATTGGCAGTTTTCAGGAGGTCAAACTTGGTCAAATGATGTCAGATCGTCAGTCAGAGGCAGGGGATGGAATCTCAGTTGATAGGTCTCCAAAATGTCAGGATCAGTCAGCTTTTTAGTCAACAGTGAGATTTTTCCGCCTTGTTGAAGTCAGAAATAGGCCATATTTAAGTCAAAATGAGTGTTGAAGTGTCAAAAACGAAGTAAAATTTGCTAGCACTTCTTTCAACTTGCGCGATGACATCATCAAAAGAAGATATTTTTTGTCATCTTGCACATGAAGCCATAGGCAGCTACAAAATAAGGATTCTTCCTATTCAAAGACATCCACTTGGATTTGTGCTTTAAAAGTTGCTTTCTTCATGGATGAGGTCCAAGTTTTATTCTCACACAAAAAAGTTACTTTTTTGCCCTAAAGATTTATAAAGACAAGCATTTGGTTTCTTTATTTCATTATCTTTTGCAGGTTGCATCCAGAGGAAGATTTTTATTTTTCTTACAATGAAGATTCGAAGACCCAAACCAAGTGCTTTTTCAACGTTCTTCATAGTTTTGGGTTGAGGAAGAAGAGAGGCTCGCTTTTTTAGGGTCCTCGTTTCAAGGGGATCATTTTTCAAAAATCAGACCAAAGCTTTTTTAGTTTTCGTCGAGATGGGTCCATCCAAATTATTATCCTCTTGAAGATTGGAGTTTTTCTTTTTTTTGGTAATCTACTTTTTCCTACTTTTTCAAGAAAATCTCTACTTTTTCAAACTCTGACAATCTAGGTTGCTTCAAAACAGAATTATCTACAAAACCCATGTGCCAGCTTTTTTTGCTTAGAATCTACTTTTTAGAAGAAATCAACAAAAGATATCAACAGATGACATCACCAAAAAGCAAGAATGTTGATGAGGATGCATTTCAAAAGAAAGTAGCTTTAAAATAGATGCTTTTTGTTTTAAAGCATGTACTTTCATCCTAATCTCATCCATTCTATATTTAGAAAAGAAATCACTTTGCGATAGTTGGAATCTTCTTTACTTTAAAGCAGATTGGTTTAAAGCATTTTTTTATTGTAATCTTTGTCTTAGAATAGTAATAAAGCTTGCGAGTTGGTAAGTTAGGGTTAATCAAGGAGATTTTAGGGTTCCCTACTCCTTTGATTTTAGTATAAATAAGGGCATCCTTGACCATTGTATGTAATGACTTTTGTGATAGAAAATTTGTTGTGCCTATTCTAGCCTACAAATCTTATTATTCCAAGTGTTTGTTCACTCTGTGTTCATTGTAAGAGAATGGTAATTGTGATAGCAAGTTTGTGTGCCTATTCTAGCCTACAAGTCTTGATATTCCAAGTGTCTGTTGACTTTGTGTAATATGTTCTCTGATGTTTGATTACTTGTTGTATGCCTACCTTTTGTTGTAGCATTGCTATCCTGGAGTTGTACTAATTTTGTGATATTGAATAGAAGTCTCATGCCTATTTTGCTCTGATATTCTATCTCAATTCATCAAGTTATCATCGTCAGATGTGTAGCTTTTGTAGCTTTCATTTTAGTTTTCATCATTAAAGTACTTTTAGTCTTGTGATGTTAATCTGGAAGAAAATTGCTTAATTTTTTGTGTTAACAATCATTCCTTGTTCACTTTTAATTTCCTTTGCTCTGAATTTACTCAGGAGATTAAAAGCATCATTAGTCTTTACTTAGTAGTAGTAGAAGTTTTATAAAAGGAAAAAACCTCTTCTGCAACATTTAGAGTTTTATAACCTTGTGTTTGCAACTGAGAATCAAAAAGAAGATAGGCAAAGTTTCATTTAATTTATCTTTTCAGTGAACATCAACAAGAAAGGGAACTCCCCCTTCTAATAGGAGAGCAGTTTATCTATGCATAGCTATCCATTTCCAAATCGCATTCTAGAGGTGCAAATTGAAATGCCAACAGTTTTCTAGCACCCATTGTGGGGCACGAGGCATAAAACTTCAAGCAAGCTTAGGCTTATGTCACGGGAATGACTCTTTAGCGTCCTTCTGCTCTAGTTCAACAACCAAATCTTACACCACTTGCTATTCAACCAAATCTTGTATGAGTGGAAGGAGAGAAAACGGACATCATCAGCAGCCTAAGAAGTTTCATATTTGCGCAAAAGGAAAGTCCTGATCAGTGGAGAAATGCGGCTGCTATCCTTGATGAAGAAGAACATAAAGTGGATCTTGCAGCAGGAAGACCAGTACTACCACCTCCCGTGTGGCAATAGATAATCCTGGCTCACAGGGTTTATTCAAGAAGGGGAAAAGGTGGTGCTACGGATCCTTTCTTTCAAGATCTTGATTCTGTAGAAGTTGGAGAAGCATCCAACATAGTTCGAGAAGTTCAAATAGTTCCTGAAGTCAAGTAGGAAGAATTACAAGAAGAACTAGTAACCTAGCCTAGAGCAATGGGTGATGCAAATAACAACAATCACAATGATCCAAATCAAAGGTGACCACCACCATTGCCTTGGGGTAATAACATTGGACCTTTGTCCTTACAAGAACATCATGAGTTACCAAAGGGGTCAAGGAAGCACTTTCCCCAGTTCCACGGCGATGGAACTCAACATCTAGATGAACACATCTCTGCATTCACAACAGCTTGCACTGTTTTGCATGTATCGCATGAAGATGTTGTTGTGTGTCTCTTTATTGAGACTCTCATAGGAAATGTTGCTAATTGGTTCAATCATCTGGAACCAGGCATCATTACAAGTTGGGAAACTATGAGCAAGAAGTTCTTGGCAAGGTTCAAGCTTGCCGAAGATGGTCACAGATTGTTCACCCAACTCTCAAATTCAAAGATGGAAAACAATGAACCAATGAGGGAGTTTGTGGAAAGGTTTAATCTCTTGGTTACATGCCTTTCTCATACTCTTAATCCATCTCTACAAATTCTATTGAGCAGTTTCATTAATGCTCTGCCTTCTGAGATAGCCTTCTTTTTTAGATCGGCTAATGAAACAGAATTATCCAATGCACAAGAAAATGCCATCAAGTTAGAGGATGACATGATCACCTCAAGCAAGATGAAGACGGATTCGATCAGGCCTCTTGTTTAGAGTTCTATGGATCCACTGCTACATAAGGTAGCAAATGAAGTGACTATCATGAAGAGATAGTTGCCTACTCGGGGGCAACCCACGCAACAACCATATCATTCACCACAGCAACAATACCAACCACAACAACCATATCAACCTAAGAGGAACAATTTTCAGCCTTTCAATAATTACAGGCCCAGGTTGCTAGCACCACCACCAAGACAAGCAGTTGATGCCACTCAAAATGTAGTGTTTTGTTCTTTTCATGAGACTGATGCGTATACTGGAGCCACATGTCCTAAAAATTTAAGGATGAATCAAATCATGGGATATGCAGATGTTGCACCTATTTCAAACATTGTTCCTTCCCCAAGTGCGAATGTTGTCTTACCACAGATGGACAACTTCGATGGCAACTCTACTACGGGATACTTCCAGAATGAACCCATTATAATGAAAGAAGAACAAGACAATTTTTGTCAATATTCTCTTGCAGTAAATCATGAAAATCTTTTGACTCCTATGTTTACACGTACTCAACATTTTAAAGCACAAAAGGAAAGAGAGGATAGACAAAGACCAAAAGAAAAGGAAAAGGAAAAGGAAGTGGCTTCCACTTCCAATGCTAAGCCACCACATGAAAATGTCCAGGCTGCTCAAAATTCATCTTCGATGAATTTTGATATAGTGGATTCCATGATGAAGACAAAGGTGCAGATTTCTCAACTGGAGTATCTTCAAGACCATAGAGACCAGCTGGATAGAATTGTTAAGTATGTCAAGAAAGAGACTATTGTGTAGCCCACATTGCTTGAATCTTCCGTTCCAGCAGGAGAGAAGCCAAAGCCCTTCTATATCTCTCTATATATAAGAGGCTATAAATTGAGCAATTTTATCATTGATTCAGGAGCTTCGAACAACATCATGTCTTTGCAGGTAATGAATGCTTTGGGACTCTCGTGCACCAAAACGCATGACAAGTGTTATTCGCTTGAGTCTAAGTCAGTGCCATTGGTTGGACAATTGAAGGATGCTCAAGTACGGTTGGCAGCTTGCCTAGAAAAGAAAAAAATGATAACTATATTGGTGGTTGACATTCCAGCTCGTTATGGGATGCTGCTAAGCAGAAGCTTCTGCAAAGATCTTGGAGGAGAAATACAATTGGATTGGTCATCTGTGACCATTCCTTTAAAGAAAGGAAGTTTCAAATTAGAACCAGAAACCAAGTCACGGTTCACAGTGGTGAAATCTCAGGATCCTCAAGCACAAGTGCTATATAAGGAAATGGGTCCTGGTACATATGTTATGCTGTATGAGATAACCGAAGAAAATCAAGAAGTTGTTTGTGCAGTTGATGACTCAAAGGAAGAGTCCGAGGAAATGTATAACTTACAAACTTTCTTTGAGGAAGAAGAAGTGCAACAATCTTTTCAAGAGAAAAATAATGATGAATCAGATTTATTTTTCTCGTCTTTTGAAGGTTGGTTTGAAGAAACTATGTTAGATACATCCAAAGAAGAGACAAAAGAAGAATTACAATTGGAGCAAGAATCAGATCTTCTTTATTTTGAGGAAGAGTTGGAGATTATCGATAGTTTTCTTCATTACTCAAAAAGTGATTCTTCAATGGAAGATACTAAAGAATTTTCTTTACAATACAGTCCGTCTTCACCTGCATCTCAAGAATCTTTCATACATACTAGTGAAGAGGACGATGTTGAATCTTCCTATGAACCTGTACAAGGAAAAGACCTTACTTATACTATGCAACCAGTGTGGAACACAACATATGAAGAGGTTGATGGAGAAGAGGAGTTCATGGAATATTCAATTTTGGTCACTAAAGAGGATGATTTTGAAAAATTAGAAATTCTTGACAAATGTATTGTGAGATATGCTGTGTGTGAGATTGATCAAGAAGAAGAAGAGGAAGCATATGGCCCAGATGAATCTTTCTTTAATTCCACTTACTTTACAGAAGAAGAAATATACATGAATGCTGAAGATGAAGTGATGCTGGATATCCACATTGAAGAAGATTATTCTACAGAGGATGACGAGATTCCAGGTAATGAATGGGAAAGTGAGCTGTCAGGTGAAGATGTTCAAGAGTTTGAGCATTTAGATCTTGATAATTCATTAGACTTTGGAGAGTGGATGGACAAAAACACAACCAATGAAGAAGAAGAAGCTCTTGAAACACTGGAAAAATGGGCGACGACAGTTGTGGATCCTATAAGCCAAGAATCAGTAATGAGAGTTGTGTATGAGTAGCTTGCGCCTTTTCCTGAAGATGATGCATTCACTGAGTACAAAGTTGCATGTGTACAAGATATAAATGAAACTCATATTCAATATGTAGTGATAACCATTCCCACAGATATACTTTGGCCACAAGACTTTCTTGTATATCTTCATAAAGAGGTTCTGTACCTTCACCTGTTACAGAGGTTGCTTGCATTAGAGGAAGATGCTCCACTTGATCTTTGGCATATCAATCAGTTCCTCAGAAACTTCTCATGGCCTGAACATGAATACCCTCCTAAATCATGGCTCTTTGAGGAGATGTTGTAGAGAAAGAAAAGTTTTGTGTTACCAAGACAATCTTCACAGCTAAAGAGAGATGATTCTTACTTTTCTGAGTCAATTGATGGTTTTATGTGACAGTCCTAATTACATCTCATCCTTGCTCAGGAAATAGAGCGCGTGAAACACTTTTTGTTCTCATAATGTGTTTCCCCTTTCTGTAATGTGATTGTTATGTCGTAATGTTTTTCCCCTTTATGTAATGTGATAGTTGTGTTCCTTGTGTTTGAAGTTCCAACTTCTTAGGTGATTTTACGAAGTCCAGTTTTAGGTGATGTAGAGAAAAGTCTTGTTCTAGGTGATTAGGAATGTGACCTAACTCAATTGCCCAACTAACAAGGCACTAGTGCAAGCTTCAAAATCTAGAGATTCTAGGTTCTCCTATGTTGTAAGTATCTACCATGGTCCCTAGATAGAGCCAATTGTTGTACCCAACCAAAATTTTTGCTTCATTAAGTCATTTTGAACAAGTCTAGAAAATTTTTTGTCAAAAAGCCAAAAAGGAAAAATTTCTAAAAATAGACGTCAGATTAGGTTTTCTGGATTTCTTGAGATATGGATACTAGCAAAACTTTCTAAAAATAGAATTTCCAACTCAGTGTCATGCTCGATTCTCATTGGTCGATTTTGCTTCACGATCAACACGGTTCAGACGGAATCTTCAAATGACCAAGTTTTCTCTACTGGGTCATTTCTACTTTTTTAGAAGGTGAAGCATGAGCTCTGAAGTCATCAATAGAGAAAGTTCATATGTCAGAGCTCATCGACAAGTTTTCAACGTTGTTCCAACGACGCAGAACCGACGAACAGTCGTCGACTCGATGATGCACGTAAAATGATGTAAGATGGATCCAAGGTGGAATGAGAGGTTGGAAAATCATAAATTTGACTAAGTCTGGTGAAACCAGGTACCCCAGGTGACTTGGGGCACCCAACCTTCCCTGTGTTAGTTTTTTTTCATGTTTTTTGAGAAACGTAAAAAATGCTTCAGTCAGCCTATTTCCGGTTGGTCAAACTTGGTCAAAAGTTAGTCAAAGCTAGGATTTCATCACAAATATGTTTAGACTGCTTAGATCACCCTCCATCCCACCTTGACAGTCATCAGAACGACTGAAATCGAAGATCGAACATGACCTGTGGACACAGAAATTGAGAAAAGGTACAAAACATGATTTTTTTAGAAAATTTTCTAAGGCATGGAAGGATAGGTGCCCCAGGTGACTTGGGGCACCTAAACTCTCTAGAGTTAGTTTATTTTTGAAGTTTTTCTCAAAAAATGTGAATCTCCTTCTGTCAGCTCGGTCTTGTTCAGAGTTGATCAGTTTGGCACATTTTTTGAGGCAGACAGAGAATACAATCAACTCAGTTTTCATCAGGCCTACCTATTTGCCAGATCATCAGACTCAGTTTCTTTCTAGTTGATAGAAAATGATAGTCAAACAGGGGTCCTTTGCCACTGAAATGCGCACGCAAGTCGAGAAATTGAAGAAGTTGCAAAAATTGAAAAAATGGCTAAGTGTTGGAAAACCAGGTGCCATAGGTGACTTGGGGCACCCAACTTGAGCATTGTTAGAATATTTTCTATGTCCATAGTGTTTCCCAATAGTTTTGTGCCCAATCTTTGCCCATTGATAGTTTTCAGGAGGTCAAACTTGGTCAAACGATTCCAGATCATCAGTTGGAGGCAGGGGATGGAATCTCAGTTGATAGGTCTCCAAAATGTCAGGATTAGTCAGCTTTTTCAGTCAACAGTGATATTTTTCTGACTTGTTGAAGTCAGAAATAGGCCATATTTAAGTCAAAATGAGTGTTGAAGTGTCAAAAATGAAGAAAAAATTGCTAGCACTTCTTTCAACTCGCGTGTTCGATGACATCATCAAAAGAAGATATTTTTCATCATCTTGCACATGAAGCCATAGGTAGCTACAAAATAGGGATTCTTCCTATTCGAAGACATCCACTTGGATTTTTGCTTAAAAAGTTGTTTGCTTCATGGATGAGGTCCAAGTTTTATTCTCACACAAATAAAGCTACTTTTTTTCCCTAAAGATTTATAAAGACAAGCATTTGGCTTCTTTATTTCATTATCTTTTGTAGGTTACATCCAGAGGAAGATTTTTATTTTTCTTACAATGAAGATTCGAAGACCCAAACCAAGTGCTTTTTCAGTGTTCTTCATAGTTTCGGGTTGAGGAAGAAGAGAGGCTCCCTTTTTTAGGGTCCTCGTTTCAAGGGGATCATTTTTCAGAAATCAGACCAGAGATTTTTTAGTTTTCGTCGAGATGGGTCCATCCAGATTATTATCCTCTTAAAAATTGGAGTTTTTCTTTTTTTTAGGAATCTACTTTTTTCCTGCTTTTCCAAGAAAATCTTCGCTTTTTCAAAATCTGACAATTTGGGTTGCTTCAAAATAGAATTAACTACAAAACCCATGTGCCAGCTTTTTTCGCTTAGAATTTGCTTTTTAGAAGAAATCAGCAAAAGATATCAATAGATGACATCACCAAAAAGCAAGAATGTTGATGAGGATACATTTCAAAAGAAAGTAGCTTTAAAATAGATGCTTTTTGTTTTAAAGCATGTACTTTCATCCTAAGCTCATCCATTCTATATTTAGAAAAGAAATCACTTTGCGATAGTTGGAATCTTCTTTGCTTTAAAGCAGATTGGTTTAAAGCATTTTTTTATTGTAATCTTTGTCTTAGAATAGTAATAAAGCTTGCGAGTTGGCAAGTTAGGGTTAATCAAGGAGATTTTAGGGTTCCCTACTCCTTTGATTTTAGTATAAATAAGGGCATCCTTGACCATTGTATGTAATGACTTTTGTGATAACAAATTTGTTGTGCCTATTCTAGTCTGCAAATCTAATTATTCCAAGTGTTTGTTCACGTTGTGTTCATTATAAGAGAATGGTAATTGTGATAGCAAGTTTGATGTGCCTATTCTAGCCTACAAGTCTTGATATTCCAAGTGTTTGTTCACTTTGTGTAATATGTTCTCCAGTGTTTGATCGCTTGTTGTATGCCTACCTTTTGTTGCAGCATTGTTGTCCTGGAGTTGTGCCAACTTTGTGATATTGAATAGAAGTCTCATGCCTATTTTTCTCTGATATTCTATCTCAATTCATCAAGATATCATCATCAGATGTGTAGCTTTTGTAGCTTTCATTTTAGTTTTCATCATTAAAGTACTTTTAGTCTTGTGATGTTAATCTAGAAGAAAATTACTTAAGTTTTTGTGTTAACAATCATTCCTTGTTCACTTTTAATTTCCTTTGCTCTGAATTTACTTAGGAGATTAAAAGTGTCATTAGTCTTTTCTTAGTTGTAGTAGAAGTTTTAGAAAAGGAAAAAACCTCTTCTGGAGCGTTTAGAGTTTTATAACCTTGTGCTTGCAGCTGAGAATAAAAAAAAAGATAGGCGAAGTTTCATTTAATTTATCTTTTCAGTGAACATCAGTGAGAAAGGGAACTCCCCCTTCCAATAGGAGAGAAGTTTATCTGTGCATAACTGTCCATTTCCAAATCGTATTCCAGAGGTGGGAATTAAAACGCCAACATATACAATACACATATTATTCCATGGGCCAAGTCCTAGAATCAGATGTTCCTGATTTTATGATAATTCCTTTAATGGTGATAGCCACATATATCCAGTGCCACAATGCTAGGTAGTTTGACTATGATGCCTATGTTTTTGGAAGAATTGATTCTGGTTTAACTGCAATAGAAAATAATGCCCCATCAGTCTCTTTTGAGCACTACGCACTCCTCATGCACATGGTACTATATTATGTTCAAGAAATGAGATTATAACCAAGTGAATTTAGAGTTGCTCAATTAGACCAGAGGGGTCAAAAATCACCTATACAAATGTGGATGAGGATATGGAATAGCAGGTATGCCCATTCTAGTTATATTCATTTTGAAGAATACTGTGTAAAAGTGTTGTATAGATATTTCAATCATCGTTGTGAATATTCATTGTCAAATGAAATAAAGAGGTTTCTCAGACCCAAAGATTTTGGTGGTCCTCCCACTGTCACCCACAACTGGAGAGATTGGTATTGTTTTGAGGATTCAACCATGGTCATAATTTATGGTTTTGAGGACACCCCGTTCATATTGCCCAAGATAGTTCCTGATAGAATTGCCTACCTAGAAATAGTCAGGCAAATGAATTGCTCTAATGTGATGAACTTGAGCTCCTATGACAAGCAATCCTTCATGCCTAGTACTCTGTACTTTGGGGATTTCACTATGGTATCTAAAGAGGGTTATGGTCTCATTATGGATAAATTGATGTATTACAACATGAGCTATGCAGAGGAAAGCAAAGGATTTGATCCTGAGGGTTTCATTGATCTTGATAGGAGAAAACAAAACCTCAGTGGATATACACATGTCCCATATCCACATGATGACATTATCAGGAATATGGAAGAAGCTGAGATTGAATTAGTGATTGAGAAACATAATAGAGAACTCGAAGAGAAGAAGAGACAGCTTGCAGAGATAGAGTTGTTGTCCTCTGCTGACGAGGGGTCTGCAAAAGAAGAAGAGCCACATCAACAAGAAACTCTAATATCTAAATGAAGAATGGAATGTTATCAGTCCCCTGATGAAAAGCATGATGAAGAGGGGCCTAGTGATGAGGATCCAAGACAATTAGCTTATGATTCTTTTATTTCAGATGATTAATTTATTCATTCTAAAGAGTTCAAATCATTTTTATATAAATGCAAGGGAAAATAGATCAGGGAGTCAGTTGATAATGTCACGACTGACAATGAAAGACAATTAATTCATATGTTAAAAACAACTATGGACAATGAATTGAAAGCTATGACTCCTAGTAAAGGTAGACAGCTACTCAGAGAAGCAAGTGTTATGATATTTCCTGGTCTTGATTTGAATTCTACTTTGGTGTTTGATAGTTTTTACATAATACTGATGACAAATATAAGCTCACTCTGAGGGTGTCACAGAAGTGTATATGGGCACCAAATATAACACTGATGAAAATTCACTAATGATATGGGCCTTATACCCACCTCATAAGAAGATAGCCATTATAAATACTGAAACGACTTTTGGGCATGTAATGACTTTGAAGGTAGGGGAAACTGACCCCTTGATTACTACAAAACCTGGCATAAATGTTACAAAGTTGAACAAAGCACAGGCTCAGATGTCGATTAAGGAATGTGATGCATATAAACTAAGTTATGAAAGATTAACAAAAGAAAATGATTTCTTTAAAGATTCTATTAAGAATACCTTTGAAGGGTCAGTGAAAAGGTTAACTCAAGGAGAGAGCTCATAAAGCACCCAATCACCATCTATTGATCAGATAGCTCAGGGCCAAATTGACAAACTTGCAATAGTGCTCTAGAATAGGCATGTTAACATGATGCATTGGATGAACAAATTTTGGGATGTTTATTCTAAGAACTATAAAGTGATCTAAGAGCATGAGAGGCTCAACAACAGGCTCCAGGAGAAACTCCATGAGATACAAAGTAAGGATGTTTCTGACACTACAAGTACTTCTAGTGCAAAAGACTTGATTGAGCAACATTAGAAATATTGTGACTAGCTTAAAAATGATGCCAAAGAATGTATTGAAGCTTTAAAAGTAGGAGTACCCATGTTGTTCAGAAATGACAAAGAGCTAAAGAGAAAAGATGAATGGAGTAAAGAGTGTCAAGTGATATTGCATGAAGCCTTAGGAGCTCTCAAAGACTCTGCATCCGGCAAAGCCTACAAGCATCTAGAGAAGATGGTGACAATGAACGTGATCACAAGAAATGCAATTGAGTTTGCTGATACACATTG
This sequence comes from Cunninghamia lanceolata, assembly GCA_027924645.1. Classification (NCBI taxonomy): domain Eukaryota; kingdom Viridiplantae; phylum Streptophyta; class Pinopsida; order Cupressales; family Cupressaceae; genus Cunninghamia; species Cunninghamia lanceolata. Next base: position 2,974,828 of record BSBN01000201.1, on the reverse strand, counting down.
TAGCCAGGAATACTTGGATCACCTCGCTCAAATATACTTATGGCTCAGCAGAGCTTAAGATTGTTTTCTTTGTTTATGTTGTGTTAATCATTTTCATTCCCAAAAGACATTTTGAAGAGTTATGTCTCTTCATAGATATTTCTATATAAGTTGGACATATGGTGGTCAAGGATCATCAGCAGTAGGTTATAATATATGAAGTTTACAATGTTTTAAAAAGACCATGTTGCAAGTATTGCATTTAAGAAGTTAATAGAAGATCTCTGATTATGTGGACTTATACTAGCATCAATTGTTTGTTGAAGTTATTTAGTTATTTGGTTGTCTCCAGTTTAATCTTTCCCTATTATTCAAATTGATATATCAAGTATATATTTAATTTATCAATGCACATTTGTTGTATTTGTGTGATTTGATTAATTGATTTCCTTAAAGAGGAATTAAAATCCTTCTGGTCAGTCATAGTAATCTAGAAGTGTTGATTTGGATTATTAAGAAGAACCATATAATTAGGATTATCATCCTGTCTCCAAGTTGATATTATCCATTATTCTTGTATATTTCATTCAATTGGTTCCTTCAAGAAAGGATTAAATTTCCTTCTGGTGAATAATAAGAAATCTGATTTTGTCAATTGGATTATTAAGAAGAGTCTGATAATCATTTCCCTACATGTTTATACAAGTTATAAACCAAAGTATTGTGCCAAACAGTTTGAGTTATCACCCGATATAAGCCACTGGTCTTTGTCTTTCATTTGACTCTGTTTACCCAACAAGGCACTGGTCTTATTTCAATTCATCATTTAGTTTTATCCAAAAGCCATTCATTAGTTAAGCATAGTTGTAAGATCCACCTTGATATTGCTTGTACAATTTATACCAATCATCTATCAGATATTAGATATAGAATTAGTTAGCAAGATTTCATCTATTCTACACCATTTGCCACTGTAGATAGATCCCTTAACCTAGTCAAAACACTTACACTCAATTTGCTTTAATTTTCAAGGTTCACTTGCCTAGGTATACCAGTGCCTAAAGTGTAGGGAGTCATCAAACCCTGAAGGTTAACTCTGTCGTGTTAGTTGAAAAATGTTGCAAATCTAAGCATAGAGCCTGGTATCCTCTTAGGATTTGCAACGTGCATTTTTGAGACCTAACAAGTGGGATGACCATGAGACACCAGATTGCCCTTCACAATTCTTTAAAGTAAGGGAAGATGATGATGATCATGAGTCATGGTGCAACACACACCACAAGAACAAGGCACAAACCAATACTATGGCATATGTGAAAGGCTTGGCGGAAAGCCCTTTATATATTCAAGACTAGGAGTACAAACAACCTAGCTGGAGAAACCAAAGGAATATGAACACTATACAAAATTCAAACCCTAATGCACCATATGGAAACAATTACAGTAATGATGAAAGAGATCAATTTGGGGGATATAGAGGAGGTTGTGGTAATGGTAGAGGAAGAAGAAGGAGAGATGATCCAACATGCTATAAGTGTGGTAAACTAGGACACTTTGCTAATGAATGATGGGGAGAATGGAGAAAACAATGCATATTCTGTAATAGTACAGAGCATGACCTATTTTCATGTGACAAAGCACAACAATACTTCTATAACACACCACAACAATCAAAAAGTTATGAATTAGAAAACCTTATGTCACAAAAAGGTGCCCAGATAATCTAGAGAGTCCACAAAGAACAAGTTCAGGTAGAAAGAACCTACCAGAGAAACAAATATGGTTAGACAGATACATCTTTAATAGAATCTTCATAAAAAGAGGACCGATGTAAGAAATTCAAGCATGACCAATCTAAAAAGAAGAAAAATAAAGGGAAAGAAAAGACTATAGTAGTAACAAGGACATAAACAAATATCGCAGGACATCATATTAAGGAAACAAATGAAGAAGAAAGTGAGGAGGATACATTCTTCCTTGATAAAAAAACAACATGATTATATTGTACAAAAAACAAAGCAAATAGTAACTCAATAGAAAGATAAAAAAAATATAAACAATTCTTTATAGAAGGAGAAGTTGCGGCATTTAAACAGTTCATAGTGCTAACACAACAACACAATATTATTGAGAAATTGAAGTAGTTTTCCAAACGCTGGAACAAGGAGAAAATATCTAAAAACCAAATACAAAAAATGGGTAGAACAGATAGAAAATGGAAAACAAGACCACTATTGGTAGATGTCCTTATAAACCATAAAAAGGTCAAACATGTTATGATAGGCCTGGGTGCAGATGTGAACATGATTACTAAGAGGCTATGTGAACAAATAGGAAAACCTAAGTTGAATGAAATGCCTTATAACATAACTTTGGTAGATGGATCCGGCATGCCAACACTTGGAACTTGGAAACAAGTTGAAGTAAAGCTTATGGGGGTTAAACAAGTCAGAGACTTCGTTGTAGCAATGAAAGAATGGACGATTCATTCAATGCATTACTAGGATTGAGATGGTTTGTTGACGCAAATGGTATAGTTGCCTGCAAAGAGGAACTATCTTTTGTATATAACAATAAAATTGTATACATACCATTGGGAACAACCATGGAAGAAGCACGCATTGAAGAATCTAACTATGTGGAAGGTATTGATGAATATTCTAAGATTATATATACAATATCAAAGTTAGATATGGATAAGATAGTAGAAGAACCTAATTTAGATGGAGAAATAGAAGAAGAAGATGATAATTATTGTACTAATAGTGAGTAAGTACTAGAGGCTTGGATAATAAATGAACCAGAGCTAAAAACCCAATGGATAACTAGATTCAGGGGGATACTTATGCTTCAAACTAGTGAGTAAAACCTACCACAAACTACCGTATTATCAAAAATAATACCACAGAATTCACGCGGCAACTTAGAAAAGCATAATACAAATGAATCCCTAAGATCTCAACAAATCAATCATATTATGCGAGGCATTTCACATATTAGATTAGCTAAGTTTTCAGGGTTACAAGACCTACAAATATATTTGATAGAGATGGAGAAAACTTTTTCAGATGAACAAAGGAGACTACAAGTAGTACAACATACATTAGTATGTAATGTTGTAAATTTGTGGACCACCTATAAAGATATAGATAAAAATTGGCCGGTATTTAAGATTCTCATCAAGGTAAGATATCTACCAGAGGAAGGAGAATATAAAAACATACCCAAATATGAGGGACAAATTCCATTGTAGGAGCATTTAACTATTAGTATAATGGTATGGAAAGGAAATAATAAGTACAACAATATACTATACCCCCATCTATTCTATTGGACACTATCATAGATAGCACAAACTTGGTATATAAACCAAGAAAGGAGAAGAGAAACTAGAGATTAGGATGAGATACAAGATGACTTTGTGTAGACATTTTCCTTTTATAGTCCAAACAAATATATACATACCACAGTCCAGAAAATGAAGGAAATAATTTTCCAACAAACTACAGAGGAAGATAGAGAAGAACTGGAACAAAGGACACCACCACCTAGATCAAAAGGTATATGGAAACTTATAGATTAGATAGATAAAGAATAAACACATACAGTTTATAAATGTTATAAGGCCACACAAATAGATGATGAAGATACAGATGACATAGAAATAAATGTTAAAGGAGAGAGGGAACTAGAGCTACCAACTGAGCCTAAAGAGAAATACTACAACAAACTTATCAAACTTAGGGAAGAAAACATTGCAATAGAGGGAGACCCCAAGCTAGAAAAGATATGAGATTATTGGGATAATAAAGTAGTGGCACAAGTAAATGAAATTATTTCTAAATTTTTATTTATTTCCAAGAACATTCACTGAAATGAAAGGAATCAAGGAAGAGGCGGGTATGATGAAAATTCAATTAAAAGAAGGTATTAAACTAATAAGGAAAAGGCCATACAAGTTAAACCCAAATATGAAAAAGAGGGTCAAAGTGGAGATTGATAAAATGTTAGTAGCGTGAATTATAAAAATAGTGGAAGAAGCAGATTGGATTGGTCCAATGGTGGTCTAGAACAAGAAGTCAAGAGAAATAAGGATATGCAGAGATTATAGGGAACTAAATAAAGCTTGTATTCATGATCCCTTTCTGACACCATTTACAGAAGAAATCCTAGAGTCAGTAGCTGGTAGAGAAATTTATTCATTCACTGATGGGTTCTATGGTTACCATTAAGTGAAAATCAAAGAGGAAGATCAACCAAAAACAACATTTGCCTCAAAAATTGGATCATATATGTATACAATGGTACCCTTTGGATTGAACAATGCACCTATAGTATTTAGTAGAATCATGGTAAATGCATTCAAGGAATTCATACATGATTTCTTAGAAGTTTATTTGGATAATTGGACGGCATATGGATTGGTAAAGGACCATACACAAGCCCTAAAGATGATGTTGAGTAAGTGCAGAAGCCTACAAATATAATTAAACTTTATAAATGTACTTTTCCGGTACCATTTGGGACTTTGTTGGCCATATTATTTGTAAAGAAGGTTTGATGGTAGACCCTTTAAAGGTAACTTTGATCCTTACATTACCAACACCAAAGACAACCACATAGTTGAAAAATTTCTTGGGATATATACTAGAAATCACTACAAATTCATTAGAGGATATGCGCCAATAGCAGCCCCTCTTGAGGAACTATTAAAGAAGAAAAATGGAAAAAATATTGAGTGGACTAATCAATGTCAATATTTATTTGACACATTAAAACAAAAAATTGTAGAGGCTCCTATTTTGATATTTCCTGATTGGAACATTCGATTTCATGTTCATGTGGATGTGTTAAGAATAGCAGTAGGTGCGATACTAGCCCAACCTAAGGGAAAAAAGATCATGTAGTAACATTTGCTAGTAGGAAACTTGTTAGGAATTTGTAGGTCAAATAAAACTAATTCCACATAACCCAATAGGAGAATAAGATGTAGAAATAACCATAATGCAAAGATCAAATGACAAACACAAGATAACACAAGATATACCCTAGGAAAACCCTCAAGAGGGAAAAACCCAACTTCCAAAAGCATCCAAACTCATATGTATTATTCAACAAAAAATATTACAATACATGCAATGAGTCTCCATGAATACCTTTGAACCATCAAGCACCTCCAATGCATCCTCCATGTGTCCAATCATGAATCCACACATCACCTACCATGCTTCACAATATGCACTTACAAGAGAGATCTCAATACATTGACAACTTCTCACAAACCTCTAATCCACCTACAATGAAATAGCCAACCGACCCAACTAATGACCATGTGCTTTCTTTTATAATTCAAGCTCACACAAATACAACTTGTGGTATTGGATAAAACCATGTGTTCCAAAACCATGGATACACAAAACCATTGACACCCTTATTTAATATTAGTACTACATTTTTTTTCCAACAATTAAATAATACAAATAATAACCCAATGTTACATGCAACATTTACAAGTGGCCTCCAAATAAATATCTAATGTGCTTAAACACATCAATTAAGATGCACCACAAATAAATATTTATTTTACATGAATAAAATAATACAATATTATGCAAGGTGTACAACACCTATTTTCTAACATTCTCCCACTTGTTGTATACATTGCATAAGGGTCAATCAATGAAATACATCATCATAGGTAAACATGAAATCATATGAATCTCCAACATGCTCTCATGCTCCATCAAGATACCTGCAATAAAATCAAAGTGACCACCATCTCAAGCAAGAACTCCTCTCATCCTCCAACGTATGACCTATGGAAAAAAAGGAACATGCCAAGGTGAATATGCACTAATCCAAAGAACACAAGCAACAAATCCAAGTGATAACAAAAGGCTCCAAGCTTCTATCAAAGGTAAAAACCCACATGATCAGAAATAGCACCCACAACATATGCTAATATATCCAACCATCCATGCCTCATAGGTATCAACAACATCAATAAATTCATGCCAACAACATATCCAACCCATATACCACAATCACAAGCTCCATGTATAAAACATGTCAATGAAGAACACATACATCCAAGATCTCCCACTACAAGGGTAATGTAAAATTTGAAAAATAGATCAAAGGCATACTAATTCTATCAATCAACACTCAAACCAAGGTGTGGCTAATCAACAAGCCAATGTAGTATCAAGAACAATCACAATGATTCACATATGCATGATAAATTTCTGCATACTCTCTCACAACCTGTCACCATAACTCTTCCAAGTCCAACCATATCAACATGATCCTCCAAGAAGTAGCCACAAGACAAAGAGAGAAAACCTATAAATCATAATGTTCTTCTACAAAACACTTCAAAGTGCTAAGCTGTGTCAAGTATGATCTACTCTACAACCCAAAATGAAAAGCCTCAACAACACCCAATCACTCAATCTCATAAGATCAAATGCACATATGTAACATGTAACCAACATGGATGTAAGTCTCTCTAATAAAGGTACATCAAACTCATAATCATTCCATAACCAGGAATAAGCCCAATCACACCTCCTAACTCCTCATAATGAACATCATAAACCAAACCATATGAACAAGGATATAACCATGCTAACATCCCTCAAATGAACCCTCTAGAACCAATAACCATAGCTCAAGATCCATATCTATGAGAAGATAAAACATAAAGAAAAATGCATCTAAAAGGATGGGGAATACCTCATAGATGATAAACCGCTGAGTGGACCAAGAGTGGGGAATGAGAATGCTCCTCCAGGATACACCAAGCCACAATGATTCTCTCCAAGAATAGTCTCCTCTAGGTCCATAATGAACTCATGTCCATATCTAGGTGTAGGCTCCTTAGTCTATCTATTAAAACCTCCAATGAGTAACCATCTCAACAAGTGTCTCTATTCTCAAGAGAACTCCAGCCTCACCTAAGTCTCCAAGTATCCATGAGAACCTCCATGATCAATCCATGCTAAACTCCAAATGCAAAATTGCACTATCATGAATCTCTGAAGAAAATGACCAAAGTACTCAATACCAAGTGAACCAACCAGATTACTGTCAATTCTCCCATTGCACGTCTACAGAATCAAGAAGCCCATCATGACATCATGATCTAACCATCTCCTCTAAGGAGATCACATGCATTGATGCATACATCATGTCTCAAGAGATCTTGTATCATGTCAAAACTCTAAACTGACATCAAGAGTCCATCAAGACACAATATCAACATCTCTAAACAATGGATCAACATCTCCAATCACATAAAGATAACCATCTACTAATAATGGAACTCAAGATGTCAAAGTACTCTCACTAAAACAAGAATTATAATCCAAGAGCCTCTCCAAGACACCCACAACCATTGCAGAAGATCATCCATCACAAATGATGAATCCATATCATTGCCAAAGCTCCCACTGAATCGTGATACTGAGCTATCCATGACAACAAAGTAACCATCTCCTAAATGAATATTATCCATGGCCCCAAACCAATCAAGGAATCCTATTGTAACATCAACAACTCCCAAAAGGTTGAGTAAACCATAATCTCCAAACCAAGAAGATAAAACCATCACTTTCAAAAGCTCACATAAAACCATGTATCCAAGCTATCCATGACATCATGATAAACATGCTATAAGTCCCAACAACCAACTATCTAGGCACTCTAATCATCCATCCTCTCATCCCAATGCAACATACTAATGTATAAATGACCACAGATAAGGCCAACTAACAAAGTTTGCATAAATATTGAATCAATCTCATGGATAAAGACAATCCACATCTGAGTCATCTCACTGTAGCCAAGGGGTAGCTAATCCACAAAACTACATAACTCGTAGATCCAAAACAAACATGCAAACTCATCATCACACTAGTAATATGCAAACTGCGATATCAAAGAGGATAACCTGTAGACTCCAAGACTCAAACATGAAATCAATGATAGATTCAATTTTCCAAACAAGTCCACAACACAAGTACCATAGTCAAGGAACTACCAAGCATCTAGGATATATGAACAATCCACTAAAACAACACCACAACACCACCTATAATCATGAATCAAACATCATAGCCCATACCTATCAATCACATACAAGATCATGTCGTGCCAATGCAAAAGTGTACCTACACACCATAGTCATCATCATCATTGTACCAATACTCAACTACCATTGAAACGAGACTCCAAGTCTCACATGCATATCAATCATGTCCTCAAACTAGAAGACAACTTGTGTACCTATCTCCATCAAAGTCTAAACTCTAAAAACACCCATAAACCTATATCTAGAAGTACCAAATCTAAAAACCTGCTATACCATACTGATGGTCTCATAACAACATGCACTCCTACAAGTTTGTGCCCAAAATCCATCTAAATGCTTTCATAATTGCACTCTAAATCTCAAGCTCCTACAAGTGATCAAACAAGTACCAATCTCTCTCTACACACTAAAATAAAAATCTACACAATCCAAACTATAGTACACTACAATAGCTCTCCAACGCCTATCCGAGATCAAAAATTTGATTCCATATGCAAAAGTTATGAGCATAAAACTATCCCGAAGCAATGACTAGCTTCAGGCACAAAATTTTGATATAAATAGAAAAATCTAATCATGAAACCTATACCACTATGTAGTACTTAGGGAGGCCTTTTTGACACCTATAAGAAGTCAAAAAATTGATACCATGGGTGAAAGTTATGCATCTCAAAAGACAATGCCCTATGAGGGCTAAAAGGGAACCACTGGTGGGACCCACCATACCTGTTAACATAGGCATGACTTCATCGTTGACATCAGCATACTGATTGGGCATACTATACATAGGTGGCATTGATTGGGCTGGTGTCACTTTGACTGGCATAGGTGGACTCCAAAAAAGTTTTTAGTTTCAAATTTCCTTCATGGACCCCAAAAAAGTTTAAGGGAGGTTTAATAGTTTTTGAAGTCTAACATTTTAATTTTTTAATCCTTTGCTATCATTTTTTAAACTGTGACTATTAAAAAAAGTTTAATGCCCCTGCTAGGCGCTATCCACAACCGGTGCTAGTTTCTGGTCGAGCCTGCCGGTTCAGCAGCCAGGACCGGGTGCCTTAGGGCTCATCAGCCACGACCTAGCCAACCGGTGGCCGAACACATCTAGCAAGGAGTGCCAAACCTATCGGTCAAGGCTGAGACCCCATATCAACAAGGGGGTACCCTACTACTATCCCAAGGTATGGGGATCTGCAGACACCTCTCCCCATCACATTTTTTTAATTCATCTTGATTTAAAAGCCATTTCACATAGTTTTAATTTAAAAAAAAAACCCAACTATACAATTTTCCATTGCACAGGATATACAATTTTTTAAATAATTTTTCTATAGAGTGTACTTGTGAATCCATACAGCATATTTGGGGGACATTTTTTTTATTTTTTCTCCAGTGGCCAAACTGGGGTAAATTATATGTTTTTCTTCGTCTCTTGGGCCTCTTGAATCCAACGGCAAGGTCTATTTTGTCTTAGGAGGTCATCTACAAAAAATGCCTCCACAAAACCCTCATGAAGATGATCCAAGAAACTCTCTTCAGCCATGATTTTTCAATCACTAGATCTACAAAATACACAGCAAATCTCCAATACCCAAAACCCCAAATCTGTAATATAACATGTGCAAAACCTTGTAATATACCAAATCCTTCCACGCATTACCATGGCTTCCATTTTGCATCCAATCTACACACAAAAGGGTTATACAAATCCAAGGAGCTCACTCCTCCCTCAACCATAAACATCGCTCTGATACCACATGTTAGAAATTTGAAGGTCAAATAAAACCAATTCCACATAACCTAATAGGAGAATAAGATGCAGAAATAACCATAATGCAAAAATCAAATTAAAAACACAAGATAACACAAGATATACCTTGGGAAAACCCTAAAGAGGGGAAAATCGAGCCTCCAAAAGCATCCACACTCATATGTATGATTCAGTAAAAGATATTACAATACATGCCATGAGTCTCCATGAATACCTCTAAACCATCAAGCACCTCCAATGTATCCTCCATGTGTCCAAGCATGAATCCACACATCACCTTCCATGCTTCAAAATATGCACTTTACAAGAGAGAGCTCAATACAATGACAACCTCTCGCAAACCTCCAATCCACCTACAATGAAATAGCCAATCTACCCATCTAATGACCATGTTCTTGCTGTTATAATTCAAGCTCAAATAAATATAACTTGTGATATTGGATAAAACCATGTGTTCTAAAACCATGGATACACAAGACCATTGACCCCCTTATTTAATATCGGTACTACTTTTTTCCCAACAATTAAATAATACAAATAATAACCCAATGTTACATACAACATTTACAAGTGGCCTCCAAATAAATATCTAATGTGGTTAAACACATCAATTAAGATGCACCACAAATAATATTTATTTTACATGAATAAAATAATATAATATTATTCAAGGTGTACAACACCTATTTCCCAACAAAACTATCAAAGACTAAAAAGAATTATACTACAACAGAAAGGGAAGCCCTAGCAATGGTGTATGCATTACAAAGGTTTAGACATTACCTCCTATCTACACCCTTGATTTTCTATACTAGTCATGAGCCACTAAACTACCTATTGAATAAACTAGCTATTCAAGGAAGAATCTGTCATTGGTTGTTATTATTCCAAGAATTTGAGCTCACCATAATGGTAAAAATGGGTAAGCATAATCAGGGACCTAATTACTTGTCTAGAATTAAGACAAGAGATGAACTGGAAAGTCAGGAAGAAGAACTCCCTAGCATAGAATTTTTTAGGGTTACTATGGTACCAGAAGAGTTAAAAGACATAGCCTACCTACTATCTACAGGAACATTTCCAACAAATATGTCTTTACAAGAAAAACAAATCCTAATGCATAAGGCTCTTCCAAACACACTCATGTAGAAAGGGAATTGCATATTAGAGGAAGAGATGATATAATAAGGAGAGTGGTCTATGAACATGAAAGAGATAGAATATTAAGGGAGGCAGATGAAGGAGTAGCAGGAGGCAACAACTCTAGAGAACTTACCACAAGGAAGATAAAATTAGCAGGCTTATGGTGGCCCACATTATTTCAAGATGCAAAAAGGTATGTAAAGCATTGTGATATATGTCAACGCATAGGAAGACCTACCATAAAAGATGAAATGCCACTTAGACCAGTACTATCACAACTCCCATTCAAAAAATGGGCAATTGACTTCATTGGGCCTATAGATCCCCCTACTAAGAAGTCAAAAGAAAGATACATCATAATAGGAGTGGAATACCTCACCAAATGGGTAGAAGCTTAACCAACTAAAGATTTTACTGCAAAAACTGCCACAAAATTCCTATATGAGAATATAATAACTAGATTTGGTTGTCCATTGAGCATAACAAGTGATCAAGGCAAACACTTTGTAAATAAGATATTGTGGAGATATTATAGAACTTCATAATAACACATAACAAAAGTTCACCTTAACACCCACAAGCAAATGGCGCAAATGAATCTTTGAATAAGACCATTGGAAAAACATTAACAAAGATGTGTAATGGGAATAGAACATACTGGGACCTAAAGTAGCTGCGGTACTTTGGGCCTACCGCACAACCTATAAAAGGACTACAAAATTCACACCATATGAACTAGTATATGGAATGGATGCCACAATACCGGTAAATTCATACTACCAAATTTTCATACTGCATTAACTTTGAGACTAAATACGGAGGAATCCCTAGTATAGAAGATTGAAGACTTAGAGAAAATGGATGAAAATAGATTACTAGCAACATATAATATGAACTTAGAGAGAAAGCATCAGAAAGCATGGCATGATAGAAACTTGTAGTAGAAAATTTTCAAAGAAGGTGATTTCGTACTACTATATGATAGAAAATTCAAAAAACAAGGCAAATTGAAGGTAAGATGGTTAGGACCATACTATATACATGAAATTACAAGATCTAGAGCAATAAGACTAAGGGACATGGAAGGAAAATTAACAGTTGGTTACGTAAATGGAGCGAAACTAAAAAAATACAACCAATCTCTAGATTAATAAGGTGTAATGAGGAGAAATCCTAACATGTATCATATTGTTATATAATGTATGATAAACTAACTGTTAGCAACTAAAACACTTAACAGATAAAAGAGCCCGCAAAAAGAAGAATGGATAAAAATAATAAATGCATAGAGTTAATTTTAGGGTTATGTAAACCCTAACACCTTTAATTATCTCCTCATTTGCATCTAATGAATTTAGAAGTTGAGCTCTGAAGCACAAAGCAAAAAATTGTGAAGAAACCCTACTTAATAGCTAAGAAGATGGAGAAATGACTACACCAGTACTAATTAACATTACAGATCTAGGCCTAGACCTAAATACAAGAAATACCTCTATAAGGCGATGGAGGTGGATAAGGAAGGAGCATTCTCTGTAGTACCGGGAGATGTATATATAGAATATGTGAGGAAATACATTCACGCCACAATCTCTGAGATAGATCACATGAAATTTGAAGAATTGAGGGACACATTTCTTGATGATATAGGTTATTCACCTGAATATTGAAAAATTGCAAACAAGAAACTTGATATTTGGAAAGACTATCCAAATTTCAATGATGCATATGAATGGGTTAGAATTGTGCTCGGCATAATTCATGATGAATTCATATACTTGGACAAACCCTACCAGATTACCAAGGAGACAATTAGGGCAGTAACAAGACTTAGCTCAACTGGACCAGTGATGGAGCTCACAGGGGCAAAACTAGATGGTCGTAGCCTAAGCATCAAAGACATAATAGATCCAGGGGTCAAGTATGTGACAATGAGGATAGCCTATAAAGTCTATTATGTAAACAAAGAAGGATCCACCACTGCTACCACAATCCACACTTCCTACCAAATTGTAAAAGAAGGAAAAGACTTCGACCTCTACGAAGTGATGTGAGAACAATTGATGGAGAATTTGAAGAGAACAAAGGAGTCTAATTACAACTTCCGGTATGGAATCTTGATCATTTGTTTAGTATTTTATTTTTTAAATGAGCTACTGGGGTTTAAGGGGAAAATATGGAAACAACATTTCACAGTAGCAACACAAATAAAACAACATATAAGATAATTTAGAGATACAAAAACCTTTAGTATAATGTATTGGGGTTTCTTCAAATCACTACGATCAGAAATGCAAGCTAGGGAAAGGATCCCCTATGAAGTAGTCGAACAGTACATCAATCACATTACATTCATGGTTGACAAAGACTATACATATATGGAAGCAGTAGAGCCTAGGACATTTTGGATTCCCAGACTACCATATGTGATAACCGTAGCAAAATTAAAAGTCTATGCAACAACTTTGTTAAGTAAGCCCAAAGACACTACCGCAAAGAGATTTGGAGACATACAAGGAGGTAATGGAGAAATAACATAAAAAGAATGCAGAGGAGAAATTAGATAAAAATAAGAAAAAACTTCACAAACAATGGGAGATACCACCCAAGACAGACACATCCACATTGCATCCTTCAACATCAGCACCACAAGGTACTGTGGAAGCTCCGCAATAAATTTCATCAGCTCCACAAGTAGCTACTTCATCACAAAATCTAAGAAGATCAAGGAAAAACACATCCACAATAGCCAGTGCACAAAATACATCATAGCTTGCATCTTCAACACAAACGATATCAACAGGGAGGAGATTAGCATCATAAATTCTTGTACAATTTAGTGCAGAGAAGAAAAATGAACCTAGGCAGAAACAACAGGCAAAAAAGAAGAAAAATAAGACTTCTATAGAAGAAATTGAAGAAAGGAAAGAAGAAGCCTCAAATTGCAAAAAAAGAAAAGAAAAAGGAGCAAATAGAAGAAGAAACTCCCCAAGAACCTGTTGGTGCTTGCACCTACAGTTAAGGTTTTGAGCTAAAAAATCCGCAGACATTTTCATTGTAAAACCTTCAAATTTTCTAAGTCTGTTGGCCTTCACTTTTTCATGCATGTATCTTTGTATATGCATCGTTATTTGTATGTACATTTGAATGTGCAAGTACGAATGTGCAAGGCCAGGCCCAAAAAGAAGTTCAATCGGCTTCAAAAAAGTGCAAAAATTGGTTGTATGCATCTTTGTGTCCATATCGGGCTTGTATGTGCAATTCCGAGTGTGAAAAGTAGATGTACATTGAAGATTCCATTCGCAGATTCCTAGAATATTCCATGTTTGCATGTATATTGCGTTGTATATTTGATATACAATAGGTAGATACAATGGCAATATGCAAAGGAAACATACATCACCAAGATACAAAGGCAGAATGTACAAGGCAGACATACAAAGGCGATGTACAAAGCGCACATGCAAAGGAAAAGATGCAAGGGTCTTATGCATTCGCCACGTGCAAGGAAAGATCAATCGGTGGCATACAAGTGAAATATACAAGGCAGATGTGCAAGGTCAATATACAATGGAAAAGATACAAGGGGGAAGCATACAAAGTGTCATCAGCAAGACAAGCCTCATCGGCAGCTAAGTCAAAGGTTTCTCCGATCGGTCGATGAAGATACAAAGGCGATTGTATGTTTGCACATGCAATCGCATATACAAAGGTCATATACAAAGAGATATACAAAGGCCACATGTATATGCCAAGATGAATTGTTTGCATGCATGATTGTATGTAGTTTTAGTTTATATATTTCGCATTGTATATGCGATATACATTGGTTATATACAAAGCGACATACAATCTGGACCTGACTGAAGAATCAAATGCAGCGAATAAAAATTTGGGGTCCGCAGCTTGTATGGTGAAGTGCTTGTATATGCCGATATACAAAAGATGAGATACAAGCCAGATTTCAGAGGTTTTTCCAATCCAATTGATAAATGAGCTGGAATCCACATTGTATGTATATTGCATTTGTATATGTGATATATAAGGTATTATACAAGGGGAAGATACAAGGCGGGACCCAATGGAAATTTCAAAATGTTTTATAATGATCTGGGGTCCGTGCCTTGTATGTTGGTGATTGTATGTATATACAATCTCGTATATGTAAAGATTTGAATGTGCAAGTAGTTGTATGTATATGCTTTTGCATATACAAAGGCAAAAATGGGCAAAAAAGGCAAAAATGTATCTTCACACTGTAAAAAGTTAGCGATGGAAAAAGGGCGCCTATGTGGTGCAATTGCATTGGCTGATGAATTTTCAAAGCTGGTGACTGGATTGCCCAATCAATTTGAAGCTGCAAATCTCAGAAGGAGGAAAGGAATCAACGACCCTATTTCAAATTTTTGAAGGAAGGATTTCTGCATGTTTGTAGGTACATTTCAAATGGAAGAATTTCAAAACACGTAAACTGCTGCATTTCAAAATGGGTAGGTTGGCCATTAATGGCAGAATTGTAGAGGTATGGGTCGAAATGACCAGCCAACTACCATTTTTATTGGAAAATCTTCAGATGGTGGCACATTTCCCAATCTCACCTACCCCTTTCCTCTTTGTCTCTTTGCTGCATTGTATCTGGCAAAATTTTGAGATGACCCTATAATTAATTGCTGGGTACACGTTCTTGCTATATAGCGAACTGTGTTACTCATTTTTTCATGGTTGAAGACTTGGGCAATTTTTTGGAGAAATAATGAAGAACAAAGCATTTCTTGGCTATTCTGTCTCTTTTTGTGAGTTTATGAGTTGCATTTGAATGCACCTTGCACATATGTTCAGTTTCATTGTTGTTTTATATGAAAAATGCATTCTTTGCATGTGTTTAGCTATTTGTCTCCATTTGTTGTATGCATCCCTTCTTTTAAATCTGGTTGCTAAGGGTTACTAAGATTCTAGGATATAGATTTCTGTATTACATGCTTGATCTCTAAATTCCATTCAAGGAATGGATTAAACTATTTTAGGTTAAGTATGAAGAAGAATGTATGTCAGCTGGGATATGTGTAAGTAGAGGTAGCTAAATACTCAGCCTTGGGTGGTGTTTGTAAGGCAAATACTAGTCCTAACCCCTTGAAACTTGAATGCTAGTGCAAATCATTCTCTTGTATACATCTAGTTGACTCCTTGCCCTGAGATAGGCACTAGTCTGTCCTTGTGTAGTAGTTATGATCCAAAACCCCCTGTCTTGCATCCAAAAATTAATACAAATCATTTTATAATCCCAATCTGTTATTTGTAGGAGTAGAAATAGGACCCCTACATACTCTCATTCCTAACCAGTCAGATATGTCCAAGAACACTACCAACCTTGTGATTTATCACACAAATCTTGGTCCAAACATGAGAGTATTCTACCTAATCTGAAAAGCTAAATCTTTTTGTCATTGGAGAAGTCAAAGATCAAACCTTTAGCTATAGGGATACCCCCCTTGGTGCGGAAGAACTAGAAGTGAAGGGAAGGCAGCTCATGCAACCTCCTGTATTTGTTGGTAGAATCTGCCTGTGCATTGGAACTAGCAAACCCTTTATCGATTCAGAGAGAAAGAATTCCAACATATTTGGTGACTCTATTGGGGAACTGAAGTGAAAGTGTTATCTTACAATCCCTGGTGAATTCTTGCCCATCCGAGTCGCAACAAAATGGTGACTCTGCTAGGGAGTAGAGTTGATATATGGATCTTTCATGTGAATAGTGGTGCTCTGCTGGTGGAATGAACTCAGAAAAATATTTGTTCTATGATGAGCTTTCAGTTGTTTGAAAATTTTATCCTCTTTGGAGAGGTGGTGACTCTGCAAAAAAGTTCTCCGTGCACATGAAAGGTTGATGTATGTTGTTGTGATAAAAAGGAAAAAAATCCTCTGTTCAAGACTTCAGCATCTGGATGAGAAAAGGTACATGGATCCTTCCCACTTGTGTTTGTTGTTTTATTGCATAAGTTAAATGCCAAGGGGAAGCCTTAGGTCTTAGGCAGACATAAGATGTCTAAGATTGAAATTTTCATGAATTCAAATATGTATACACCCATACTCAGCCAAGAGGGGGATGAAATGTTGTGTAAAAAAAATGAAGAGATAAAGAATAGGTTGATATCCTTAGAGGCTAGGCAGGCTCAGTTAAATAATAACCCTGTTGTGTCTGCTAGTCAGAATGCTAAACCTCTTGTGATCTCTTTTGATCCTTTATATGACCAATTAGATTTGTCATGGGTTGACTATAAAGTTGAAAGTATGCCTGCTCAGATTTACAGTCAGATGCCTAGATTTAGTGGACATAGTGTGTGTGATGGGGGTACACATATCCAAAATTTTCACAACTTCATGGAGAAACACTCATTTAGAGATGAGGATATGTGGATGAGGTTTTTTGTTAGATCTTTTGGTGCTAGAGCTAGAGAATGGTATTTGAGCTTTCCAAAGAGATCCTTTGCCTGTTGGGATGAACTTGTTGATTGTTTTAGAGAGGAATTTGCAAGAGAACCTATTGATCTTGTTGTGAGATTAATGGAAATTAAAAGACAAGATGAAGAGCCCAGTATTGATTTCAGTCATAGATTTGCAGTTACCCTTTCAAAAATCCCTGAAGACTTCAGACCTAATACTCCAGCCTACATTAGTATGTATTTTGAAGCTTTTGAAAAGGGATCTAGTGTAATGTTGAGGGAATTCAAGATAACAAGTATGCAGATGGCTTACAAGTTTTTAGAAAGGATAGAAAAAATGAAGAATGGGCACATACAAAATTCCCTATCCATAGGCTTTGGTGTGAATAGCAGTTGTGTAGTTGCAAATGACCAAGTGATCATGGCATCATTTGAAGATAAATGTGAAAATGAAAAGATAGAAGTTAAGAATGATGTGTTTGAACATAGTGATGGCAACAATGCTTAATTGGATTGTTCACCAATGAAGGATGCCAATGAGAGGATCAATAATGACTCCCATTTCAAGGTTGAGGTATCTGGTTTTGAAAAGAATGATGAGGTTGTGGACAGCAATGAATACTTGTTTGAATGGGTTTATGGAGATGATTGTGAGTATTGTGCTCAAGGTAGAGAAGAAATAAGCAAACAAAGGAGCAATTCCATGTTTGAATCATTGCCTTTTATTCAGACACATGGTGATGATGAAGAGCAATTAGATATTGAAACAAGCAGTAGTGCTGAGCATGATTGTTTATTATTTGATTATAGTTTTGTTTATGACACACAGGCTGATACTCCTCCACACAAAGAATTCATTGGTAATGAAAATGCATGTTTGGATGTTTATGAACCAGTGGCATATTATAATGAAGTTGAGACATTTGGGTCAACTCTTTTCCATGCAAATGATACATATACTAAGGAGGATCTAGTTGATTATGGTGAGAATCTAAGCACTGTTAGTGATAGGGATTCTGATTTTCATCCTGATGAAAGAGAGACCAACATATATCATGAAGGTTATTACAAAGAGGTGCCTGAGTCTGATCCTTTCCAGTTTGGTGTAGCTAATGATTGTTTGCATGAGGTGCACAAATGTGAATGTGAAAGCTTCTTCTTTGATATGCCAACTTATGATAAAATGAGGCCTGATGATCCTAGCTATATGGTGGACTATGAGTGCTTTCTATTTTTAGTCCAGATGGGAGATCATTTTACAATGCATATTGCTGATACAGATGATAATAAGTGTTATATTTCATATGACAATGCATTGTTTGATAAATATGACATTCACATGTTGCCTGATGCTGAAGGTTGTTTGCATAAGGTTGATAGGGGCAAGCTCAATGAGATGTTTAAATATGTAAATGACAAGGTTTGTTTGTGGACAGACAATGGCAGTATCTTCAGACTTGATCCAGTGAATGTAGATGAAAACAGGGTATTTGACAAAGGAAAATATTGGTTTTTCCTTTTTGGTGGCCCTGGGCCACCAAGTAAATATTTCAAAAGTATAATTTGTGATGCAGGTTGGTGCATTGTTTGACTCTGTGCCCAATGGATAGGGATTGGTCTGCATCCTAGAGATCTATAGTTCTCACCATGCCTGCAAGAGGCATGTGTCCCCAGATAGAGCCAATGTTGGTGCCTGCACCTGCAGTTAAGGTTTTGAGCTAAAAAATCCGTAGACATTTTCATTGTAAAACCTTCAAATTTTCTAAGCCTGTTGGCCTTCACTTTTTCATGCATGTATCTTTGTATATGCATCGTTGTTTGTATGTACATTTGAATGTACATGTATGAATGTACAAGGCCAGGCCCAAAAAGAAGTTCAATCAACTTTTAAAAAGTGCAAAAATTAGTTGTATGCATCTTTGTGTGCATATCAGGCTTGTATGTTCAATTCCGGGCATGAAAAGTGGATGTACATTGAAGATTCCATTCGCAGATTCCTAGAATATTCCATGTTTGCATGTATATTGCATTGTATATTTGATATAAAATGGGTAGATACAGTGGTGATATGCAAAGGAAACATACATCGCTAAGATACAAAGGTGATGTACAAAGCGCACATGCAAAGGAAAAGATGCAAGGGTCTTATGCATTCGCCACATGCAAGGAAAGATCAATCGACGACATACAAGTGAAATATACAATGCAGATGTGCAAGGTCAATATACAATGGAAAAGATACAAGGAGGAAGTATACAAAGTGTCATCGGTGAGACAAGCCTCATCGGCGGCTAAGTCAAAGGTTTCTCTGATCAACCGATGAAGATACAAAGGTGATTGTATGTTTGCAAATGCAATCGCACATACAAGGGTCAAATACAAAGTGATATACAAAGGCCACATGTATATGCCAAGATGAAGTGTTTGCATGCATGATTGTATGTAGTTTTAGTTTGTATATTTCGCATTGTATATGCGATATACATTGGTTATATACAAAGTGACATACAATCCGGACCTGACTAAAGAATCAAATGCAGCAAATAAAAATTTGGGGTCCGCAGCTTGTATGGTGAAGTGCTTGTATATGCTGATATACAAAAGATGAGATACAAGCCAGATTTCAGAGGTTTTTCCAATCTGATCGATAAATGAGCTGGAATCTACATTATATGTATATTGCATTTGTATATGCGATATACAAGGTATTATACAAGGGGAAGATACAAGGCGAGCCCTGATTGAAATTTCAAAATGTTTTATAATGATTTGGGGTCCGCACCTTGTATGTTGGTGATTGTATGTATATACAATCTTGTATATGCAAAGATTTGAATGTACAAACAGTTCTATGTACATGCTTTTGCATATACAAAGGCAAAAATGGGCGAAAAAGGCAAAAATGTATCTTCATGCTATAAAAAGTGAGCAATGGAAAAAGGGTACCTACGTGGCACAATTGCATTGGCCGATGACTTTTCAAAGCTAGTGACTGGATTGCCCGATCAATTTGAAGCTGCAGATCTCGGCAGGAGGAAAGGAATCGATGGCCCTATTTCAAATTTTTGAAGGAAGGATTCCTGCATGTCTGCAGCTACATTCCAAATGGAAGAATTTCAAAACACGTAAACTACTACATTTCAAAATGGGTAGGTTGGCCATTAATGGCAGAATTGCAGAGGTATGGGTCAAAATGACAAGTCAGCTACCATTTTTATTGGAAAATCTTTAGACGGCGGCACATCTCCCGATCTCACCTACTCCTTTCCTCTTTGTCTCTCTGCTGCATTGAATTTTGGGGCACCATTCTGATGGTGCATTGTATCTGGCAAAATTTTGAAATGACCCTGTAATTAATTGTTGGATACACATTTTTGCTATATAGCAAACTGTGTTACTCATTTTTTCTTGGTTGAAGACTTGGGCAATTTTTTGGAGAAATAATGAAGAACAGAGCATTTCATGCGTTTTCTATCTCTTTTTGTGAGTTTATGAGGTGCATTTGAATGCACCTTGCACATATGTTCAGTTTCATTATTGTTTTATATGAAAAATGCATTCTTTGCATGTGTTTAGCTATTTGTCTCCATTTGTTGTATGCATCTCTTCTTTTGAATCTGGTTGCTAAGGGTTACTAAGATTCCAAGATATAGATTTTTGTATCACATGCTTGATCTCTAACTTTCATTCAAGGAATGGATTAAACTATTTTAGGTTAAGTATGAAGAAGAATGTATGTCAGCTGGGATGTGTGTAAGTAGAGGTAGCTAAATACTCAGCCTTGGGTGGTGTTTGTAAGGCAAATACTAGTCCTAACCCCTTGAAACTTGAATGCCAATGCAAATCATTCTCTTGTATACGTCTAGTTGACTCCTTGCCCTGAGATAGGCACTAGTCTGCCCTTGTGTAGTAGTTATGGTCCAAAATCCCCTGTCTTGCATCCAAAAATTAATACAAATCATTTCATAATCCCAATATGTTAGTTGTAGGAGTAGAAATAGGACCCCTGCATACTCTCATTCCTAACCAGTCATATATGTCCAAGAACACTGCCAACCTTGTGATTTATCACACAAATCTTGGTCCAAACATGAGAGTATTCTGCTTGTTCTGAAAAGCTAAATATTTTTGTCATTGGGTGAGTCAAAGATCAAACCTTTAGCTATAGGGATACCCCCCTTGGTGCAGCAAAACCAGAAGTGAAGGGGAGGCAGCTCACCCAACCTCCTATATTTGTTGGCTGAATCTACCTATACATTGGAACTGGCAAACCCTTTGCCGATTTGGAGAGAAAGAATTCCAACAGAACCATTAAACATTGATGCAATTGTAAATGGAATGGAATGTTATGGCTTGTTGCAAGAAACAACAACATTATACAATGAGGTCTCCATTGAAAACAAGAAAACAATAGAAAGGGCCATAATAAAATATATGATAAAAAAATAAGACAATGGATAAAATCTTAGAAAATCTACCAAAGGATCTAGCAGAGGACCTAAGACAAAGTAGAGAGAAAACCTTGAAACTGGAAGAGGATTTGAGACAACATGATATTGATGGGGTAGGTATTGTTGCAAGTATGTGCCTATTTGGTGTTGTCATTAACATCAACATATCAGTGTTGTCATTGGTACCAATTGTGCTCTTATTTTGATGCTTACTTGTAATGAGTTAGATGATTTGTATTTGCCTATGTAAGTGTTGGAAATCCTGATATTGAGGATATTGAGAAAATTTGGTCCTCCGATAGAAACAATATGTTGCAAAATATCCTTGGCTACAGAAGAATAGTCCAACAGATTGCTCTGCATTTCATGTAGAATGAATATCTTTGTCTATGGATTTGAAGTTATTTATAGGCATGTTTGAAGATAATATATTCCAAGTTTGAGCCTCTGGTAAGAAAATTTGAGTGAGTTATGCTCACTAGAGTAAAAGTTGCTTTTTCTGAGTATTCACTGGTGATAGGGAGAATGTATTATGCTCTGCATTCCTCTGCATTGAAGTATTTTGATCTGTGGTTCTAGAGTTAAGTCTAAGATGATGTTATGTACCTTCAACTTTAATGGTTCATGATTTGGTGGTCCGCAAGCGATCATTTCCTTATGACACTAACTAACAGTGTTGTTTATGAGCTCCTGTTTGAAGAATCCTTTTGACAGAGTGGTTAGAGGTTATGGGGTTGTTCCTGATGATTTCAATGTGCTTATGGATGTCTCCTAATCATGTTCCTACCTTTGGATTGGTCTAGAAAGAGTAATTTGGATCAAAGATAAAGACTATTCTTGAAAGTCTTAATGTGAACACCAGTCTTGGACAACTTGGTTGCTTTCACTAATTGCAAAGATGCATTGAAGATTGTAATAGTGTGTTGTGTGGAATATTGTATTTGAGTCCCAGCTAAGGTTTTGTGTGATCCGCATACATCGTTACATCCTTCCCTTAGAAATTTTTTGTATTAGGTCCAGATCTATTTTCTATGTATGTTTGTAATGCCAACCTTGGAGATTGCTCCAATAGTTGATGAATGTAATGCCAACCTTGATGTACATTCCAAGGTTGACGAGTTGTATAAAAACATGAAATTTAGTTGCAAAAAGGGAATGGAAGTGTGAAAATGAAAAGATAAGTGCGAAGGTGTAAAAGAGTAGAACAGGGGAGATATATTGTGCTTCAATGGAACTGAACCTAGGCATGGAGTAGATGCTATTAAATTAGTTCACCAATCTTGGCAATGAGCCACCCCTTGGCAGTGACCTGATCTTGGCAGTGACCCTTAACATTTGCAGTGAGCCTCTATTTTTTGGTATTCTTATAACTTATATATTTTTATGGGCTAACACCCATCGTGGTTTTTTCCTCATAGGGTTTCCCACATAAAAATCTAGTGTCTCATGTGTTGAATGTATTGTTGTGTTAAGGTTTTTCAATTCATGCTTTCATTGTTAAATCAGAATAACAGTAATCAATAGTTTGATGAGTTAATGTTCATAAGAGGTTAAAGTTTTGGACACAACTAATTCACCCCCCTCTCAGTTGTCTGGTACATTTCAACAATTGGTATCAGAGCTGGTTACTCAGAAGAAAGCCTAACAGCTTGAGGAAGATCTAGGATGTCTTTTAAATAGGAAGCTCCATAGTTTGATAGGATAAACTATGCTCTATGGAAGGTACGAATGAAAAGCCATCTCCTTTGTCTTGGTTATAAAGTGTGGAAAGCTGCAGAGAAAAAATATACCATGCCTAAAAATGGTTTGACAACTGAAGATGAAATCAAAGAATATGAGTTGAATACAAAAGCTAGAGATGCCCTGTTAAGTGCCTTGAATGACACTGAGTTGATAAAAGTCATAGATCTAGAAACTGCAAATGAAGTTTGAGAAAAGTTGAAAAATCTATATGAAGGAGATGATTCTATAAAAGAAGCCAAGTTACAAGGCCTGAAAGCAAAATATGAGGGTTTAAATATGAATGAAGATGAAAACATAATAGCCTTTATCCAAAAGGTTGATGAACTTGTAAATGGAATAAAAGGTATGGGAAGAACTATTGGTGAGAAGGAAGTTGTGATCAAAATTCTTAGATCACTACTAAAATCCTCCTATCACAAGGTAGCTGCAATAGAAGAATTAATGACTATGAAAACTGTCAACAAGGATCAATTACTTGGAAAGCTTACAACCTTTGAGATGAGAGAATTCGGTGATGTTCTGCCAAAAGTTGAGATTGCTTTCAAAGACAGTACTTATGAAAAGATCTCTAGAGCTAAAAAATACAAAGTGGAGCCTATTGATGACTTTGATGAAATTGAAGCTAACTTTGTTGACAGATTGCAAAGAGGTTCTGGTAAGTTCAAAGGAAAACTACCTTTCAAATGTCTTTCATGTGGTAAAGCTGGTCATTATGCTTCTAGATGTCCTGAAAGAATTGAAAGGAATATAAAATGATTTGAGAACAGGCCTAGAGCTCCAAAGAAATACTGTTATGTTAGAGATTTTGATGATGGTGTGATTGATGATGAATCTGATGATGCTAGTATTAGTGCAAATGAATTCTTTTTTATTGCTATTAAAGAATAACATGTGTCTACTAATCCTGCTAGCTGTGTGAAGGAAAAAAAACCAGTGGAAGAAAGTGCTTTGGTTGTTCAGGTTGAGAAAGATAAGGATGAATGGATTATTGATAGTGGATGCTTGCATCACATGACCAATGACAAAAGTAAGTTTGTGAGTTTGGAAAAGTATGATGGAGGACTAGTTAGGTTTGGAGACAATGCAACTAGTAAGATTTGTGGAAAATGATCTATTTCATTTGATGGAAAGCAAAATACTGATAATGTCCTATATATGAAGGGATTAAAGCATAATCTTTTGAGTGCTGGTTAGATGTGTGACAAAGGTTATGATCTGAGATTCAAAAACAATGGGTGCAAGATCATGGAAAGCTCTAGAACTATGATTGCTACTGGTAAGAAGACTAGAGGTAAAATTTACCAATTAAGAGGAACTAATGATTATTGTTTATTGGCCCAGACAGATGAGAGTTGGCTGTGGCATAGAAGGATCTGTCATATCAATTTTGACAATTTGGTGAAGATAAGTTCTGCATAGGCTATAAGAGATCTGCCTAAACTTGTGAAGCCAACTAACACCATTTACAAGGAGTGTCAATTTGGGAAACAAACAAAAACAAGCTTCAAAAGCAAAGAACAATTCTTTGCTGGATTACTAGAGCTAGTATATACAGACTTGTATGCTCCCACAAGAACAAGAAGTCTACAAGGTGATAGATATTTTATGTTGCTTATTGATGACTATTCTAGAATGACTTGGGTCACCTTTCTAAAAGAAAAATCTGAAGCTCTAGACAAGTTCAAAGTTTTCAAAGCAATGGTTGAGAATGAGTTAGAGTTGAGAATCAAATGCTTAAGGTCTGATAGAGGAGGTGAGTTCACATCAAATGAATTCAATATTTTTTGTGAAGAACAAGGGATAAAAAGACAATAGTCTGCACCTAGAACTCCTTAGCAAAATGTAGTTGTTGAAAGGAAAAATAGGACAGTTAAAAAAGTTGCCAGGACTATATTAAAGGAAGCGAACTTACCGGAAGTTTACTAGAAAGAAGCCATACATACTGTTGTGTACATCCTAAACAGAGTTCAAGTGAAAGGTGTATACATCTAAAAATGACACAAATCATCCTAAATAAATATTCTAAATATTTATTCCATTCTTCTATCAATTAAATAAATATTCTAAATTTATTTAATCGATTCACTGTTCCATAATTAAATAAATTCAATTTATTTAATTAAAATTCTTTTAAATGTCCTACACAATTAAATAATCATAAATTATTTAATTAATCCAAATTCCTCTATCCTAAGTTCTAAATTCAAAAATCCACCTCACCTTTACACCTCACTTTTCTACCTCACCTTGTTCACCTCATCAGGTTGCACATGTAATTAAATATATTTAATATTTAATTACCTTATTTTCCCTCACCCACATGGCCTATTTCTTCTCAAATCAGAGGTTAGTTAACTAATCAATCAAAAGTGTTAACTAACCTGTCAATTGAGTCAATCCCTCAATCAATTCAGTCAGTTCCATAATCCACTCTTCTAACTGATCAATCAAGCCTATTAACTGTTCAGTCAATGGAGTTAACTCTCCAATCAATTTTGTCACATCCCCTCTTTCATGATGGAGCTGGGACACTTGTCACATTTCTACTGGTTGCACATTCCTCAACCATCCTAAGTCATTGATCTTCATATCTCCTCTCAACCGTTGATTC
Source organism: Cunninghamia lanceolata (assembly GCA_027924645.1). NCBI lineage: Eukaryota > Viridiplantae > Streptophyta > Pinopsida > Cupressales > Cupressaceae > Cunninghamia > Cunninghamia lanceolata. The sequence goes on along the minus strand of BSBN01000201.1, from coordinate 2,948,604 downwards.
CCATTCTTCCAAGTCTATAAATGAAACTTCATTCTTCTATTCTATTCATCTAGGCTTTTGATATTGTTACTCTATAGAAATTCACCAGCACGCCTTTGGCACCCTTCTACCATTCACTAGCTTGAGATCACATACTTGCTTTGGAGCTCATCTTCATTGCATATCAAAAACATCCATTTACCATCGACTTCCTCGAACACAGCTTAAAGGAGTGCACTCTCTAAGGGCTTACTTCATCTGCAAAAGGACGGTTGTAATAGGCAAACAACAGAAGCATCGATTTCAGGGAAGGTTTGCTTTGTGTTATTCAATGCTATCTTCTTTCAATCTTTCTTGTTATCTTCTATTCTGTTGATGTTTGGATCTTATAAAATTCAATTTGATTTATCCACGTTTTACCCTTACATGTGCAGCCTAACTACAAAAGTGCAGCTACAATGTACGTATGCGCCGTTTTCACATATGCGCCACCGAAATTGGCATACGTGCCGCTAAATGACAAAAGCGCTACTTCACGTAGCATATGCACCATTCTACATTTTAGCGCTTATGTTTGACCTATTTTCTACATGCATTTATGACACCCTAAATCGACCCTAGGAAAATTTTTTTGAAGCACATACCGGGGGTCCTGCCTCTGTTGGCTGCCCGAATCGACGGACTCGCTCGAATCGATGCTTCTCGCGTGGAATGTCTGCTGCTCTGGCTACCATACTGCTCCAAGTTTGCTCTAAGCTCTCTCTATCCAATCCAGATCAAACAAGTGTACAAATGACTATTCTTGTGGACCCAGCTCCTATTTATAGCCTCCAAACCCTAATTTTGGCTAGGTGATGACTGTGACTACTTCCCGCGCCCGTTTTTCCACCAGTTTTCTTCCCATTTCCCTAAAACGTGTCCCTTTTCCTCCAACCTATCCTAACCCCTTCATCTTCATGAGATTGTCTGTCTCTAATTCTTTCGCCCTTTTCCCATCCAATCTCCCGAGGGGGCATCCTATCATCATTAAGCCTATACCAGGGGCAAACTGGGGCATGTATCACTATCAGACTATCGACTTCTTTGAAGCAACAATGTAAACTGCATTGCATCAAAGAGGGGCAAAATGTATATGTCTAAAAATGACACAAATCATCCTAAATAAATATTCTAAATATTTATTCCATTCTTCTATCAATTAAATAAATATTCTAAATTTATTTAATCGATTCACTGTTCCATAATTAAATAAATTCAATTTATTTAATTAAAATTCAATTTATTTAATTAAAATTCTTCTAAATGTCCTACACAATTAAATAATCATAAATTATTTAATTAATCCAAATTCCTCTATCCTAAGTTCTAAATTCAAAAATCCACCTCACCTTTACACCTCACTTTTCTACCTCACCTTGTCCACCTCATCAGGTTGCACATGTAATTAAATATATTTAATATTTAATTACCTTATTTTCCCTCACCCACATGGCCTATTTCTTCTCAAATCAGAGGTTAGTTAACTAATCAATCAAAAGTGTTAACTAACCTATCAATTGAGTCAATCCCTCAATCAATTCAGTCAGTTCCATAATCCACTCTTCTAACTGATCCATCAAGCCTGTTAACTGTTCAGTCAATGGAGTTAACTCTCCAATCAATTTTGTCACATCCCCTCTTTCATGATGGAGCTGGGACACTTGTCACATTTCTACTGGTTGCACATTCCGCAACCATCCTAAGCTGTTGATCTTCATATCTCCTCTCAGCCATTGATTCCCATTCTTCCAAGTCTATAAATTAAACCTCATTCTTCCATTCTATTCATCCAGGCTTTTGATATTGTTACTCTGCAGAAATTCACCAACGCGCCTTTGGCACCCTTTTACCATTCACTAGCTTGAGATCACATACTTGCTTTGGAGCTCATCTTCATTGCATATCAAAAACAGCTATTTACCATCGACTTCCTCGAACACAGCTTAAAGGAGTGCACTCTCTGAGGGCTTACTTCATCTGCAAAAGGATGGTTGTAATAGGCAAACAACAGAAGCATCGATTTCAAGGAAGGTTTACTTTGTGTTATTCATTGCTATCTTCTTTCAATCTTTCTTGTTATCTTCTATTTTGTTGATGTTTGAGTCTTATAAAATTCAATTTGATTGATCCACGTTTTACCCTTACATGCGCAGCCTAACTACAAAAGTGCAGCTACAATGTATGTATGTGCCGTTTTCACATATGCGCCGCTAAATGACAAAAGCGCTGCTTTGCGCAGCATATGCGCCATTCTACATTTCAGCGCTTAAGTTTGACCTATTTTCTACATGCATTTATGACACCCTAAATCGAACCTAGGAGAAATTTTTTGAAGCACATACCGGGGGTCCTTCCTTTGCTGGCCACCCGAATCGACAGACAAGCTCGAATCGATGCTCCTCGCGTGGAATGTCTGCTGCTCTGGCTGCCATGCTACTCCAAGTTTGCTCTAAGGTCTCTCTATCCAATCTAGATCAAACAAGTGTACAAATGACTATTCTTGTGGACCCAGCTCCTATTTATAGCCTCCAAACCCTAATTCTAGCTAGGTGATGACTATGACTACTTCCCGCACCTGTTTTTCCTCCAGTTTTCTTCCCGTTTCCCTAAAACACGTCCCTTTTCCTCCAACCTATCCTAACCCCTTCATCTTTGTGAGATTGTCCATCTCTGATTCTTTTGCCGTTTTCCCGTCCAATCTCCTGAGGGGGCATTCTATCGTCATTAAGCCTGTACCAAGGGCAAACTGGGGCATGCATCACTATCAGACTATCGACTTCTTTGAAGCAATGCTATAAACTGCATTGCATCAAAGAGGGGCAAAATGTATATGTCTAAAAATGACACAAATCATCCTAAATAAATATTCTAAATATTTATTCCATTCTTCTATCAATTGAATAAATATTCTAAATTTATTTAATCGATTTACTGTTCCATAATTAAATAAATTCAATTTATTTAATTAAAATTCTTCTAAATGTCCTACATAATTAAATAATCATAAATTATTTAATTAATCCAAATTCCTCTATCCTAAGTTCTAAATTCAAAAATCCACCTCACCTTTACACCTCACTTTTCCACCTCACCTTGTCCACCTCATTAGGTTGCACATGTAATTAAATATATTTAATATTTAATTACCTTATTTTCCCTCACCCACATGGCCTATTTCTTCTCAAATTAGAGGTTAGTTAACTAATCAATCAAAAGTGTTAACTAACCTGTCAATTGAGTCAATCCCTCAATCAATTCAGTCAGTTCCATAATCCACTCTTCTAATTGATCAATCAAGCCTGTTAACTGTTCAGTCAATGGAGTTAACTCTCCAATCAATTTTGTCACATCCCCTCTTTCATGATGGAGTTGGGACACTTGTCACATTTCTACTGGTTACACATTCCTCAACCATCCTAAGCCGTTGATCTTCATATCTCCTCTCAACCATTGATTCCCATTCTTCCAAGTCTATAAATGAAACCTCATTCTTCCATTCTATTCATCCAGGCTTTTGATATTGTTACTCTGCAGAAATTCACCAGCGCACCTTTGGCACCCTTTTACCATTCACTAGCTTGAGATCACATACTTGCTTTGGAGCTCATCTTCATTGCATATCACAAACAGCCATTTACCATCGACTTCCTCGAACACAGCTTAAAGGAGTGCACTCTCTGAGGGCTTACTTCATCTGCAAAAGGACAGTTGTAATAGGCAAACAATAGAAGCATCAATTTCAGGGAAGGTTTGCTTTATGTTATTCATTGCTATCTTCTTTCAATCTTTCTTGTTATCTTCTATTCTGTTGATGTTTGGGTCTTATAAAATTCAATTTGATTGATCCATGTTTTACCCTTACAACTTTAAAAAGTTGAACCAAAAACTATGAATAAACCTTGCAATGATGAAAATTTGGTAAAAGCCATGGAAGAAGAACTGATGTAGATTGAGAAGAATCAAACTTGGGAATTGGTTCCTAGACTTGCTGATAAGAATGTGATTGATACCAAATAGGTTTTCAGAAACAAGTTGAATGAGAATGGAGTAGTAAGAAACAAAGCAAGATTGGTATGCAAAAGATAATCTCAAGTTGAAGCAATAGATTTTGAAGAGACCTATGCTCCCATGGAAAGAATTGAAGCCATTAGAATGTTTTTGGCATTTGCAACATTCAAAGACTTCAAAGTGTATCAGATGGATGTTAAGTCTACTTTCTTGAATGGTGAATTGGAAGAAGATGTCTACATTGAGCAACCAGAAGGATTTCAATTATCAAAACAAGGTGATATGGTGTGCAAATTGAAGAAGGCCTTGTATGGACTGAAACAAGCACCCAGAGCCTTGTATGCATGGTTAGACAAATATTTGTTGTGATTAGGGTTTAGTAAAGGCACCGCTGACAGCAATCGGTATTTCAAAATGATAATCAGATCCTAATTGTTGTACTCCTTGTTGATTACATTATCTTTGGAGGCAATGAAGGTATGTGCATGAAGTTTGCAGGTGAAATGTAAAATGAGTTTGAGATGTCTATGTTTGGTGAAATGAATTTCTTTATGGGTCTGCAAATTAATTATCAGATAAAGGAATCTTCATATCTCAGTCTACGTATGTGAAAGAGTTGTTGAATAAATTTGGGATGGAAGACTCTAAACTGATATGTACTCCCATGGTAACTAGATGCAAGTTGAGTAAAACTAATGAATCACTGAAGACTGATCAGAAAAAGTACAAATCCATGATTGGAGGATTGCTTTATCTAACTCAAACTAGACCTGATATTATGCATGCAGTTTTTCTTGTTGCAAGATTTCACGTAGATCCAAGAGAGTCACATGTGATGGCAATAAAGAGAATCTTGAGGTATTTAAAAGAAACATTGAATCATGGCTTATGGTATCCAAAGGATAATGATTTCACTCTCAATGCTTATACATATGCTGATTGGGCCAGAGATGTTGATGATAGAAAGAGAGAAAGTGGAGATGTTTTCCTTTTGGGTAATAGATTGGTTTCATGGCTAAGCAAGAAAAAAGATTCAATCTCTTTGTCAACTGCAGAAATAAAGTATATTGCAGTAGCATGTGTTGTACTCAAGTGTTATGGATGAAGCAAACATTGAAGGACATAGGAGCTGTGTATGAAGATCCAGTTGCAATCCTCTATGATAATACAAGTGCTATAAACATTTCAAAGAATCCAGTAATGCACTCAAGAACAAAGCATATATCTATAAGGTATCACTTTTTGAGAGAAAAAGTGACAGAAAATGAAGTAAAATTGGAATATGTGTCTACAAAGGATTAGATTGCAGATATTTTCACTAAACCTCTACCTAAGGATACTTTTGAGTATCTCAAAGAAAAGTTAGGGGTTATTACCCCTCCTGTTCTGAACTAAGATGCATAGAAATGCATCAATCCAGTGTTGCTTAGAGCTTCATTCATTGAGCTAGATTAATGTTTTGAGGGCTACCAGTTAGGGGGAGTAGCTAAATGATACCAGTATGTGTTCCTGATATAGAAAGTGTTGATAGCAATGAAAGTTCATATGAATCAGAGTAGCAGAATGCAAGTATGTGCCCTTTTCCATTGATGTCAAATGGGGAGAGAAATCATGTGAAAAACTTAGAGGAGAGAGAGTGCAGATGTGTAAAGTGAAAGGGGGAGAATCTTGTCTTGATGGTCTTTATAGTTTTTCACATCATATGTTGCCATCAATGAGAAAGGGGGAGATTGTTGCAAGTATGTGCCTAACCGGTGTTGTCATTAATGTCAACATATCAGTGTTGTCATTGGTGCCAACTATTCTCTTGTTTTGATGCTTTCTTGTAATGAGTTAGATGCTTTGTATTTGCCTATGTAAGTGTTGGAAATCCTAATATTGAGGATATTAAGAAAATTTGCTCCTCTGGTAGAAACAGTATGTTGTAGAATATCTTTGTCTATAGAAGAACATTCCAACAAATTGCTCTGCATTTCCTGTAGATTGAATATCTTTGTCTGTGGATTGGAAGTTATTTATAGGCATGTCTGAAGATACTATATTCCAAGTTTGAGCCTCTGGTATGAATATTTGAGTGAGTTATGCTCACCAGAGTAAAAGCTACTTTTTCTGAGTATGCATTGGTGACAGGGAGAATGTATTATGCTTCACATTCCTCTGCATTGAAGTATTTTGATCTGTGGTTCTAGAGTTAAGTATGAGATGATGTTATGTGCCTTCAACTTTAATGGTTCATGATTTGGTGGTTTGCAAGTGAACTTTTCCTTATGATAGTAATTGACAATGTTGTTTATGAGCTCTGGTTTGAAGAATCCTTTTGACAGAGTGGTTAGAGGTTGTTCGGTTGTTCCTAATGATTTCAATGTGCCTGTGGATGTCTCCTAATCATGTTCCTACCTTTGGATTGGTCTACAAAGAGAAATTTGGGTTGAAGATAAAGATTGTTCTTGAAAGTCATGTGAACACCAGTCTTGGCCGACTTGGTTGCTTTCACTATTTATGGAGATGCATTGAAGATTGCAATAGCATGTTGTGGAATGAAAGATTGTATTTGAGTCCTAGCTAAGGCATTGTGTGATCCGTATACATTTTTACATCCTCCCCTTAGCAAATTTTTGTATTAGGTCCAGACCTATTTTCTATGTATATTTGTAATTCTGACCTTGGATATTGCTCCAACAGTTGATGAATGTAATGCCTGTTGGGAATTAAGGTGTCTCAACCTTTGTAATTTTTTGCATTTGTAATGTTTGTATTTATTATTTAATTGCCTATGTTGTAACTATTTGGAAATCTATATTGTCATATTGTGGGATGTGGCATGGTCATGTGTCAATCATACAATGATTATGACAACTTGTATTTTTTTCCTCACATGAGGAGATAAGCATCCCACTTAGTGGTAGGAATATTCTGCCATGTGTCAGCATCTTCCATGTTGTGTAAGGAATGTTTGACTGAAACAGTTATGATGGATTCCTATGACAAATCTATGACATGTAAGAGTCAGAAATAGAAGGTTGTAAGACAGGTGATGACATGTGTCATGAAGCATCTTTGAATAAGGTATATTTGGGTGCCCCAAGGTGGAATATGACATGTTGTAAGAGAATATGCTACTTATTGCATGTGTATGATAGATTCTCTTACAGCTGTAAGTTGTAACTGCTATGATAGATTCTATGACAGTTGTCAGTGTCGTAAGAGCATCTGTCATAGCCCATTTTGGAAATAGGCAACCTCTTTGGGATGGGAGCTATGGAAAAGTGTTAGGAACATTCTAAAATGTTGACCAAGTGTCCTTGGGTGTGGGTTTTGGTCCATGAAGCCATGTTGGATGCCCATTCCGAGAAAGGTCCAATATTGCCTTGTATTTTCTATATAAACAAGTGCTTGGAGATGGAGTTTTTATCATAGGTTTACAGGTACTATTATGCTACCAGATTAACTCCAAACATAAGTGTCGAAGACCATTGAAGCTTGCATTACAACTATATTGTAAACAATTTTTAGATTTGTTAATACATTGTGCAGGTTTCTGAGTGTGGGGTTTTTCACCTGATAAGGGTTTTCCCCACCGTAGATTTTTGTCTCTCTTCTTCTGTCTTCTTTTGGGTTCTTGTGTTTTGCTACAATATCTCATGTTTTTGGTTTAACATTGTTGTAATAGTTAGGATAAAGTTGAATTTTCATAGCCCTCTCCTGAATAGATTAGTGTAGGAAGTGTTTCCGCACACCTAGCTTCCTTTCAGTTGGTATCAGAGCTTGATCACCTTTGGTCCTAGTTGTTGGGTAGGGGTTTTTTGAGTTAATCTTAGGTTAAGTGGGAGTCTATGTAGAGCATTCTGTATCTTATTGTAGCAAGGAGATGGCAGGCACATAAGGAAGGTTTGAAGTAGAGAAGTTTAATGGCAGTAATTTCGAGTCGTGGAAGCTCAAAATGGAAGACATATTAGTTGACCAAGACCTTTGGGATAGTGTGAAGGAAACTAAACCAACTGCAATGTCACAAGATGATTGGGATCTCAAGGATTGGAAGGCTAAGGGTCTCATAAGACTTAGTCTTGCCAATTCTATGTTGTTAAATGTCCATGAGGAGACTACTGCAAAACTCATTTGGAAGTTGGGGGATGTGTATCAAGCTAAATCCCTAGTTAATAAACTTTTTTTGAGAAAGAAGTTGTATTCTCTTTGAATGGAAGGCGGAGGATCCGTTGCTGAGCATATAAATGCCTTTAACATGCTAGTTGCACAATTGACATCTATTGGTGTAAAGATGGAGGAGGAGGATCGGTGTATGACCCTGCTTTGTTCTCTACCAGACTCATGGGATCATCTTGTCATGGCAATTAGAAGCACTACATCCACATTCAAAATGGAAGAAGTGGTTTCTTTGCTATTGTCTGAAGAGATGAGGAGAAAGTCTTTTAAGGTAGCCAAAGAGGCCCTTGTAGTTTGTGGAAGACCCAAGTAGAAAGGGAAGAAGAAGGACAAGAAAGCTGAGAAGGGTAGATCCAAATCCTATGGGAGATCCAAATCTCTTGGAAAGTCCAAGGCTCTTTGTTGGAACTATGGAAAGACCATGCATTTCTAAAAGGAATGAAAAGAGGAGAAGAAGAAAAAGAAGAAGCTCCTAATTCAGATTCTAACAAATCACAAGATGACGGTGATGCTTTCATCGCAGCCCTGGAAACCCATGCATCTAATGATGTGTGGCTAATCAACTCTGGTGCATCATTCCACATGACCTCGCATCGAGATTGGTTCACTAAGTATGAGTAGTTTGATGGTGGAAAGGTGTATCTGGGCGATGACTCTCATCTGAAGATCGTTGTTCGTGGAAGTGTCTCTATCCAATTTCCTGATGGTTGAGTGAAGGGAATCTCTGGGGTTCTGCACATCCCAGGCTTAGCACAGAACCTACTTTCTGTAAGTATGTTGAATGATGCAGGTGTGTAGGTTGTCTTTTCAAAAAAAGGATGCAATATGACAAGAGGAGCTATAGTGCTTGCTAAGGGTACTAGGAGAGGTACTCTGTTTCAGCTGGAGGCATGCATTTCATAATGTAACAGTTCTTCTAACTCAAGGAAGAGGGTAGCAGTCACTTCATCCCCACCATCTAAATGAGCAGTGAAGAAATCTGTTGTTTCTAGTCTTGATGGTTGTAATAGTGCATTGGAAGTTAAACTTCCTGCTGAAAAGACAATGTTATGGCATAATATATTTGGCCACATTGGTGAGAAGGGTTTGCGTACCCTAAAAAATAAGAGCCTCATTAAGGGGTTAGATGATTGTAATCTTGAGTTTGACTTTTGCGGACATTGCATTTATGGAAAACAAAATCATGTTTAGTTTTACTCGAGTTCTCATAAGTCTTCTGGTGTGTTGGACCTCATTCATTCTGATGTGTTTGGTCTTGTTAATGTTCCTTCATTATCAAAATCTATATTCTTTGTATCTTTTATAGATGATTATAGTAGAAGGACATGGATTTATTTTCTCAGAAGCAAATCTAAAGTCTATAGCAAGTTTAAGGAGTTTAGAGCCTTTGTTGAAAATTAGACTGGTAAAAAGATTAAATGTTGGAGAACTGACAGCAGTGGTGAGTTTTGTTCTATAGAATTTGATAAGTATTTCAAGAAACTTGGGATTGAAAGGCATAAGACAACTCCATACACCCCGCAGAAAAATGGAGTTGCAAAGAGGATGAACATGACACTGATGGAGAAGGCTAGGAGTATGCTTAGTGGAGTTGGTCTAGAACAAAAGTTTTGGGCTGAATCTGTTACCACTTCTTGCTATCTGGTGAATAAATCTTCTACATCAGCTCTTGTTGGAAAGACACCCATGGAGGTGTGGTCTAGTAGAAAGCCTTCAGTAAGGCATCTTCATGTTTTTGGTTGTGAGGCATATGCACATGTGCCTAGGGAGAAGCGGCCAAAGTTGGAGAACAAAGCTATTAAGTGTATCTTCATCAGCTATGGTGTTGGTGTGAAAGGATACAAGCTTTGGGACCCCATGGCTAAAAAAGTGTTGTATAGCAGAAGTGTCATCTTTAGAGTGCTTACACCTTCTTCCACTATTTTGCAGCTAGAAGAAAAAGAAAAGAAAGAGGATGTTGTTTAGTTTCCTCTCACCCCTGAGAAGACTGAACAGAAAGACAATGTTGGACTTGATGATGAGGAGAGCTCTAGCAGCTCTAAAAGTTTAGATGAAGAAGTTGAACCTCAATCTTAGCTCTTGAGGAGGTCTACGCGGATAAGAAGGCAACCTGAAAGGTTTGGTTTTACATTGCTTGATTCCAGTTGTGCTCATGCTTTGCTTACTAATAGTGATGAACCTAGAACTATATCAGAGGCTTTGGATATGAAGGATGCAAGTTCCTGGAAGGAGGCCATGGAGGAAGAAATGGCTTCTTTGGAAAAGAATCAAACTTGGCACTTGGTGCCTTTGCCTCCTGGACGGAAACTCGTTGGATGCAAATGGGTGTTCAAGAAGAAAATTGGTACAGATGGCAGTGTTGAGAAGTATAAGGCCAGATTGGTTGCGAAGGGGTATTCACAAGTGGAGTGTATAGATTATGGTGAGATCTTCTCTCCTATTGCAAAGCTGACATCCATTCAATTCCTATTGTCACTCATAGCAACTTATGACTTGGAGGTAGAACAGATGGATGTGAAGACAACTTTCCTCCATGGTGACTTGGAGGAAGAAATCTACATGTCATAGCCAGAGCATTACATGGTAAAAGGTAAAGAAAATTTGGTTTGCAGATGTAAAAAGTCTTTGTATGGTTTGAAGAAATCACCTAGGAGACGGTACTTGAAGTTTGATGCCTTTGTGTTGTCAATTGGATTTGTGAGATCGAAATCGGATCACTGTGTGTATTATAAATTTGATGGTGATCGTATTCTCATTGTTGTATTGTATGTTGATGATATGTTGCTCATTGAAAAGGGTAAGAATATGATTTTTGATTTTAAATCTCAATTGTCAGCTTAGTTTGAAATGAAAGATTTAGGGGCAGCCAGGTACATTCTAAGAAAGGAAATCAGAAGAGACAGAACCAATAGAAAACTTCAAGGTTAAGCCAAAGTAAGTATGTGAAGACCATGTCGGATAGATTCAGAATGGCAGATTGTAGACCATTGTGTGTTCCCATTTCTTTGGGGACAAAGTTGTCTATTCAGGATTATCCAAAATCTCCTAGTGAGGTGAAGGACATGAGCAAAATACCTTATGCTAGTGTTGTTGGTAGTTTGATGTATGCTATGGTCTATACAAGACCAGACATTGCCCAAGTAGTGGGAGTCCTTAGTCGATTTATGGCTAATCCTAGATGGGTTCATTGGGATGTAGTTAAGTGAGTGTTCAAATATTTGAGGGGTACTTCTGAGTACTCCATTTTCTATCATGGTAATGTTTCAGGACCTCCGCATTTTGTTGATATTCATGGATATGGGGATTCAGATTGGGCAGGTGACATTGACAACAGGAGATCCACCAGTGCTTATGTTTTTACACTGTTTGGTGGTGCGATTAGTTGGATGAGTAAGAGACAACTTGTTGTTGCTTTGTCCACGACAGAAGCTGAGTATATGGCAGCAACTCATGCTTGTAAGGAAGCCATTTGGCTTAAGAGATTGTGTTCAGATATTGGTGTTGATGCAAGTCATATCACGATCAGTTGTGACAGTCAGAGTGCAATTTGCCTTGCAAAGAATCTAACTTTCCATGCTAGAACAAAGCACATTGATGTTCAGTTTCACTTCATGTGAGACATGGTTGAGGATGGAAAGGTAAATTTGGAGAAGGTAGATACTTTGAAGAATGTTGCAGATGCATTGACAAAACTAGTGGGCACAGAGAAGTTTAGATGGTGTTCGAAGTCTATGGGCCTCTCAACCTATAGCAATTAAATCCTATTTTTCTATTGGCTCTTACAAGGTGTTTGACAAGTGGGAGAATGTTGGGAATTAAGGTGCCTGAACCTTGGTAATTCTCTATATTTGTAATGTTTGTATTTATTATTTAATTGCCTATGTTGTAAATATTTGCAAAAATCCATATTGTCATATTGTGGGATGTGGCACAGTGATGTGTCAATCCTACATGGATTATGACAACTTGTATTTTTGTCCTCACATGAAGAGATAGGAGTCCCACTTAGTGGTAGGAATATTTTTCCATGTGTCGGCATCTTCCATGTTGTGTAAGGAATGTTTGACCGAAACGGTTATGACAGATTCCTATGACAAATCTATGACATGTAAGAGTCGAATATAGAAGGTTGTAAGATAGGTGATGACATGTGTCATGAAGCATCTTTGAATAAGGCATATTTGGGCACCCCAAGGTGGAATATGACATGTTGTAAGAGAATATGCTATTTATAGCATGTGTATGACAGATTCTCTTATAGCTGTAAGTTGTAACCGCTATGACAGATTCTATGACGGTCGTGAGTGTCGTAAGAGCATTTGTCATAGCCCATTTTGGAAATAGGTGACCCCTTTAGGACGGGAGCTGTGGACAAGTGTCAGACACATTCTACAATGTTGACCAAGTGTCCTTGGGTATGGGTTTTGGTCCATGAAGCCATGTTGGACGCCCATTCCAAGAAAGGTCCAATATTTCCTTGTATTTTCTATATAAAAAGGTTCTTGGAGATGGAGTTTGTATCACAGGTTTATAGGTACTATTATGCTACTAGATTGACTCTAGAAATGAGTGTCAAAGACCATTGAAGCTTGCATTGCAAGTGTATTGTAAAAAACTTTCAGATTTGTTAATACATTGTGCAGGTTTCTGAGTGTGGGGTTTTTCACCCAATAATGGTTTTCCCCACCGTAAATCTTTGTCTCTCTTCTTCTGTCTTCTTTTTGGTTCTTGTGTTTTGCTCCAATATCTCATGTTAATGGTTTAACATTGCTGTAATAGTTAGGATAAAGTTGAATTTTTATAGCCCTCTCCTCAATAGATTAGTGTAGGAAGCGTTTCTGCACACCTAGCTTCCTTTCAATGCCGACCTTAATGTACATTCCAAGGTTGATGAATTGTATAAAAATAGGAAATTTAGTTGCAAAAAAGTATGGAAGTATGAAAATGAAAAGATAAGTGTGAAGGTGTAAAAGAGTAGAGCAGAGGAGATATACTGTGCTTCAATGGAACCGAACCTAGGTATGGAGTAGATGCTATTAAATCAGTTCACCAATCTTGGTAGTGAGCCACCCCTTGGTAGTGAGCGGATCTTGGTAGTGAGCCTTAACATTTGTAGCGAGCATTTTGGGCAGTGAGCCCTAAGGAAGTGAGCCTCTATTTTTTGGTATTGTTATAACTTACATATTTATGTGGTCCAACACCCACCATGGTTTTTCCCTCATAGGGTTTTCCACATAAAAATCTGGTGTCTCATGTGTTGAATGCATTGTTGTGCTAAGTTTTTTCAATTCATGCTTTCATTGTTAAATCTGAATAACAGTAATCAAGAGTTTGATGAGTTAATGTCCATAAGAGGTTAAAGTTTTGGAGACAACTGATTCAGCCCCCCCTCTTAGTTGTTTGGTACATTTTAATATGTACCTCTATTTCCTCAGAGGAAAAAGATAGGTTAGCCCAATTAGAGGCTAAGGAGCTGAGGACAAAGCAGAGGGTTGATACCGTGATGAATATGGGACAAGCAGATACTGAAAAGATTCAACAAGAAATAGAACAAATACCAAAGAAAATATATGATACTATGAAGGAAGGAGATAAAAATGCAGAACAACAAGAGCTATACCCTCTACATAATACACAATCAAAGAAACAATGAGTTTCTCCTTCATAAAACACAAATACACATCAGGAAGAGTAGCAAATTGGAGAGGAGGCCCAAAATATAGAGGATAATCAACAAGAGGAAGAGCTACAAAGACCAGATTGTCAAGATGCATCCTCTTCTGCATCTGCCATTCAATCTATTAAGGATTTTTTGGTGCAGCAGAAACAAATTCAGCCTATGGTAATACCCTAGCTACTACAATTACCAGTAGTAGGAGGATAGGTATATTTATCAAGAATATCACCTATCCATAAACTACAACTTGATGAAATCTTCCACTCCACAGTGAGGGAAGAAATTTTGCCACAACATATAGAAGGTAGTGGAATACTACAAGAGGTGGTAAACCTTGATCAGAATGAGATGCTGGAAACACAAAGGGACCCAACCCTACCTCTTACATAGCAGTTGATATAGTTGATGCAAAGCTTCAAGGCACATTCTAGCTATCTAGAAAACACAGAAGAAGAATGTATCACTAAAATGAATAAGGAAAGATTAGCAGAAGCATCAAATAAATGTGCTAAGGCATATACTAAACTAGAAACATAAATAAGGAATATCCAGCAGGGCATAGAGGAAGCAAATGTATTATATCAATTTTTTTTACAATGGCCTACTACTACTAAAAATATAAAGGATCAAATACATGCACTAGAGGCTCATATAACACAAGTAGCTACTACATATGATCCTATAAAAGATACTAATGGAGCAATAAGGGCACAAGTAGAATCATTACACAGTCAGCTATAGTAGTTCCAAGACTAGAGGGAACAAATAAATGTACAAATTATGCAACTAAGGGAAGTAGTAAGCCTAAGAATGGTATCCCTAACTGGCATTTTCACTGAGGTGAAGTAGAGAGCCCAACAGATACAAATTCCTACTACATTAGGAGAGACAAAAGACACATATATACAAATAGAGAGCCAAATCCAAATTTTGACATCAGCCAAAAAGCAATGGGATGCAACTTTGGCTCAACTTAGAGTAATCTATAAGAATATCTTACCTTTGAGCTAAATAGAGCATGTCTTGAGGACAAGACATAATTTTAAAAGGGGGAATGATGGCAGAATTCAAAGCAAGTAGCAGATCCTACCGCATGTTACCATAGGTTACCACAGGTAATATGAGGAGGACAAAACCGATAGACAAAGAGGTATTTTGGGAAAAGACACGCCTCTAGGTGATATATAGATAGAATGTACATGTAATAGAAGAGAGAGAGACATAATAACAAGAGTAGGTAAAAGGGCAGAGACTAAGACCTACCAGTATGAATGTATAACTACCCATTGAATATGAATATATATGGAGGAGATATAAGGGTTCTACTATGTTTAAGTGTATATTCTGAATGCTTGCATATGACTTATGTATACCACATATTACTATTCCTTAATATTTATCTAGAATTATCTCAATGTATGACAAGGGTATAAACTAACTTTAAAGATTTGATTGGGGACTAGATCTCCAGACTGGTTCCTCTCCATTTCTTGCCAATAATTAGTTTCATTTTATATTTAGAGATTATTTGTCATTGCTATTATTCAGTCTTTACACACATAGAACATAATAGCACACACATATTTTGATATTTTCAATCTTAGCTACTATGGAGGTAGAAATACCAAAATAGGGATTTGACCTGAAGGAAAACCCCTAAAACAACCCCAACTTTCTTTCTTCTTCTTGAAGATTTTAGATTTGAGAGAGAAGATCCATCCACTTTGCTAGATTTGTGAACTCTCTTCCCATATCTCTTCATTTCTATTATTCATTTAATTCCCTTGGAATTATATTGTTTATATATTTTTGATTTCAACATATTTTATCACCTCGAAGCTACTAGTATTATGTTTCATCAAATGATGTGCAAGATAGGTGAAATATAGGAGAGTTTAATTTTTCTATTTTCCATATACATTCTAGACTACAACATGATGCACAGACGTCCCTATGATGCATTGTCATCCTTGGTAGAGAGCTCCTCCATTTGATACCAAGTTTTTGTTGAATTCCCCTTTTCTATTCTATCATCAAAACATTAAAATTTTATTCACAATATTCTATCTTAGTATTTGATTAGCATTATCCTATCTTTCTATCAGCTAGCATAGTTTCTATTTACATTCCTTTGTGCTTTATGGGGCTAGTAATGTTAATCTGTTGAATATCAGTAGGCAGTAAAAACTAAAATAGTCCTGAGTGTATTGTAGTCAAAAGTCCCTTCGAATAATACCTCTTAGTTGAAGTGTAATTTGTCCTCATCTATGAAGGTAAAATATGGCAAAGAGTTAAAGAGATGTGAGTTAGTGAGCAAAGATATAACTGTAGTTGAATTTATGAGAAAATTTTAGGATAAAATAGTGTATGAGTGTGCAATACATACACATAAAGCTTGGTGGTTAGATGAACAATGTAAGTTATGTAAGGACATATTGCCTCTTGGTTCCTTTATGTATATTGTAGATTTTTATAGGAATTATACATTAAAACTATAGAATGAAATGAAATCTTAGTACTACAACTCTATTCATGGTATTATTGTTCTACATATAACATTAATTCATTCACCTGATAGAACATAAGAAGATAGAAAGCTAATGAGGGAGTATCACTTCTACATCAGTGACAATCATACTCATTCTACTAAGTTTGTGCAAGGTTTCTTTCATATGTTCTATAATAATTTAAGTGATATAAATATCATATTTCTAAGTCAACACATCATATGGCAAGATAATTGTACATCAAAATTCAAGATTTCACAAATGTTCTATTGGTTGAGTAGGATGCATATGATGAGTGGTGTTAAACATATTTGAAATTTCTCTAAGGATGGACATGCAATATGAGAGCATGGCATGGTGTAGGAGCATGTGTAAAAGAGCCCTAACATGAGAAGAGATAAAATTCCAAAGTGGTACTAAGTTGATAGATGCAACAATCATTATGGAATGGTGTAACGCCATAATGGGTCTAAGTAATGAAGGTAAGTTTCAACTTTGTAGATTTTTTTGGTTGGTAGAATAAGATAAAATTGTAAACTATGAAGATTGTTGTATAATAATAGGATCGAGTGAGTTCCACTTGTTTATAAGTTCAAATGCAGGTTCATGGACTGCTTATACAAGAGAGATGGCATGTTTTTGTTCTTCATGTATGGATTTTATTTGGGAAGAGTGTGAGTCAAGACAGTGGGTTGATGAATGTTCTTCTAGACCTTTAGTTCCACTTACTTCCAAGAGAACTATAGTTCAATAAGATGGAAGTATCAATTGAATTTGATCATGTATCAAGTCTAGTGCAACTACGTATTATAGATTTATTATTTAGTTGAAATTAATATTTTAGCTCATTATATTGCATTGTAGATCTTTTAGTATAATTAATTTATTCATACAATTCAATGCAAGTCATGTTTATGTAGTTATTGCTCATGATAATAATGAACATATTATTACTTATGTTGTGTGGAGGAAAAAAAGAAATTAACTACCATAATCATTTATGGAGAAGATATATAGTATCCTATAGGGTTTGTTGTTGTTAATAGAGTATGGCTTAGAAGGTACCCAATGAAGATGTTTGATGTGTGGTTGTTTAAAGACTTTGACACACATAGGAAGATGCTTCATTATTCTAGCCTTGTTGTTGCATCAAATGTTCAATTGCTCAAATATCATGGTTGACCATAGAATAAGAACTTGTGGAGAGTTCTTGAGTAGGACTTCAAAGCAATACTTTACACTATAAATAGTAGAGCCAACATGCATGGTTTATTATATTGAATTAGTAAAATAATAGATAGGTTTTACAATTTTTAAGTATATTGTTAAGTTCTTAAGTTTATGTTTTAGTAACATGTGTTTTCCTTCTTTTATTTTAGGTTCAACTTTCAATTTGAATTGTTCAATATTCAATGTTTACCATTCAAGGTTCATCTAAGGTTTGTGTTTCAAGGTTTATAGTTCTAGGAGCTTCATCTAAGGTTTAGCATTCATAGTTTCATAGTTAGGGTGTGGCATTAATTCATCTCTCTCTCAATAGCAATTCATTTAGGGTTTAGGTTTTAGGGTCACATTTGATGTTCAAATTTCAATATAAATTGTTCAATATTCAATGTTTTCTATTTAAGATTCATTTAAGGTTTGTGTTTCAAGGTTTATAGTTCTAGGTTCTTTATCCAAGGTTTAGCATTCATCATTTCATAGTTAGAGTGTGGAATTCATCATTCTTACTCTATGGATATTTAATTTTATAATTCATAGAGTAAGAATGATTATGAATAAAAGTCACTTCTTGTAATAACCCTCCTAACACACTTTAATTACAATTATTTAGATGTTAATTGAAGTTATTATGATTATGTACATACAATCTTACATTTTTGTCAATTTTGTATAAGAACTCTTTGTTGGTCAATCTACACTATATCCTTCTTAGTTGATGGTAGAGACCTCATTGGTGGTATATATTTATTTAGTGGTTCTAAAGTTTCTATATACTAGTCTAAATTGTTTATTTACCATTGAAACAATTAATGAAATTTGTGGTTTTTCTTTTTTTTTTAGGCAAATTTACATCCATCTAGTAGAAAGCATCATGTCACTAAGATGAATTTATAATTACTTTAAATTATGTGTCCAATGGTCATTATTTAGCAACAAATTAAGTTGTTTATCTACATCTTCTCTTGCAAGCATAGAATTTGAAATGCACCACAATTATAACAATCAAGGGTTATTTGGTTGTCCTTGATGATTTATGGATATTTATTTGTGTTTATAACAATAAAAGGTTATGGGATAATGATAGTGGTCTCTATGCTGAAATTATCTTGAATGCTTACATAATAATACTAACATGATGATATCATCCTTGTTCTTCATGATACTTTTCTTTTAAGGTTGATGACATCCTTGCAACCTGATTACATTCCCAAAGGTTCATCTAACATTTGTGTTTCAAGGTTTATAGTTCTAGGTGCTTTGTCATTGATTTCCCCATTTGTCACTTCTACATTACCAAACCAAAGAAAAATAATAGAATAATTGTTTGTCATAGGTTCTACTGTCCTATTCATTGCTAACATAATCCAACATTATTTTATCTTCAATGATTTTAAATGATAGTTTCTTCACGGATAGATAAAGTCTTACTTTATTGTGATCATCCCCCTATCTCCCTCTTTTAACTTGCATCCCCAGCCAATTTAATTTTCATCAATCATTCCTGCACACTTTTTCCTATAACACTTCCTATAGATTTCCAATTGATTCTTCATCCACTTGTATGACAATCTAGTGCCCTTTATCAATAAAACATTTAATAATTACAAACATACTTGCTTCTCCTTTTTCTATAGTGGTGTTTGGTATGCCAAATTCCTTTTCATGCTCCTATCACAGGCTTTAGATCAAGAAAACAACCTCTAAAAATGTTCTTAGGATAATGTGATGGGTGCGTGTTCTAGTATATAAATCATTTGCAACCATTAGGACTGTCTTATGACATAGTTTTGACTATCATTCAATGGTTACTGATATTATGTCCTACCTAGTTCATGACAGTCCCATTTAGTTCATATGACTAGATTGTTGATTTCTAGGGCATTAGTGATTGTATCAAGTTTTCAGAGATAAACCTATTAGAACACAAGAAATCTATTGAGAGGGGGGGTGAATCAGTAGATCAATAAAAATTAAACTTCAAGCCTATAGAATGTAGATCAAATTAACTTTCAATGCAATAACATCAACAATAAGAAATCATGCACACATGAACACCAAATATACATGGAAAGCGCAATATGGGAAAAGCCATGGTTAGAAAATGTTGCTAGGATCTACCATCCTAATCCAGCCTCACAAATGAAACCATTAATTATAATGTTTAAGAGCACCAACTCTAAGGAGTCACCAAACCCCTGATTTAAGAACACCAACTCTAAGGAGACTACAATCCCCTAATTTGAGCACCAACTCAGTCCACAAGATGTAGCAACCTCACCAAATCTTTACATATTCAAGTATGCATCCATTTGGTTCTCCATCAACCTCAAATGTACCTTTTCAATTCATACACAGTCTTCTCCTCTCACTCGACTCACCCATACTCTCTCTGCACTAAATTCTTCTCACGCATATATAATCTCTACACATAAATCTACATATGCACATACACTCTACACTCCTTTTATTCTGCTACAATCACTTTTATATATATGAACCCCTTTTGCATGTATTTACACATCTGTATGTCTGCATTCTAGTTTTTTTGCATGTTAAAACTCTTGTTTATCTACACTCCCACTTTTCTACACATCTAGAAAAAACAACTCTATATGTAGCTTTGCACATGCAATAAATCTACTTTTTTCTATTATAGTCATAGTTCTATTAATACCTTAGCACATGCAAAAATCCATCTTTTATTCAATTTTATCCATCTCCATGCAACAAATCTATTTTTATGTTGTTTACACCATCATCGTCATGCAGACACTATTAGTCCTTAACTGCCAAAAAAGTATCCAGGTTCCGCACAAAAAATATAGCTATTTATAATTTTTATTTTTTTAATTTTCCTTTTCTATCAATGATTTTATCATTTCTTGAACCTCAGCTTTTAACTCCTTTATTGGTGATTTTCACATTCTTTGAACTTTAGCCTTTTACTCTTTTACCAACAAATTTTGACTTTTGCAAACTTTCTCTGTCTTCTTCTCTATTGGTGAATATCCCATTCTTCAAACTTTACTTTTAACTCCTTTTACCTCTATCAAAAAATGTTACTAACCACAAAGCACCTTTATTAGCCAAACCATCACCTTTATCGATGAAATCACTCTTTCACAAACCTTGGGCTTAGTTGCCTTTATCGACACAAATGACAAACCACAAACTCTCCTTTTCTATCGCCTTTTCCCTTGATGTCTTTGTCAACAATTATCTAAGATCATGAACTTATCCTTTCGTTGCCTTTAGTCTAGTTGGCAAATTGATGTAAAATCTAACTTGTGAACAAGTTCGTAAATCATCAACTTTCCTGACAATGAGAAACTTGCACTTCAAACACTTTTTATTCTCCTTAAACACTCTATTCTTATGGTTGCTGATGAATTGGAAAATATTAGAAATTTCAAAATTCCAAAGACTTAAGCTTTTCCTTTATTGGCGGTATTCTAATTCTTCGAACCAAAGTGACTTAACTTCACAAGCTTGCCTTCTCAAGCCTCTATCAACTAGTCAGCAAATCGGAGAAAACTAAACTTGTGAACTAGTTCTAAAAAGAAGAACTTTGCCAATAATTGAATCCTTTCTTCATTCTTTTCTTCAAAATCTTCATTAAGAATGCTTCCCCTTCTATCGGTGAATCGGAAAAAAATGGAACCGGTGAAGCTGCCAGTTTTCAAACCAAAATTTTTGCCTAAGGAAAAAACTTAATGCCTTAGTGTTTTTCTTTCCAATTTGCCTTAGACACTTTTGCTTCTATGCACTCCTTCTCTGCCTTAGAAGACACCAACTTTGAAATCAATGACAATATATATCAATAATCTCCCCCTTTGTCATTAATGGCAACACTCATGCATAATCTATTCTTAGTGCTGCTCTAATCCTTCTGCACTAATGTTTTCCTTCTACATTAATTTCTCTAGTGCTACTCCCCCTTACTCTTACTCTCCCCCTTTGTCATCAATGGAAAAGGGAGGTAAACAACCTCCTAACTAACAAAAAAATGTCATATATCTACCTGATCCCCCTAAGAGGTAGTCATTGCCTAAAACAGGGATAAAGATATGCCTTGAGCTACTCTTCTTGGAAATTTGTCACAACTACACTTCTACTTGTGATAAGGAGCAATAAATCCTAGCTTTTGCCTAAGATATTCAAAATTATCCTTGGCAAGTGGCTTCTTGAAAATGTCCGCAATATGATCTTGTGTGGGGACATACTCCAACTTTACTTCCTAATTTGCAAATTTTTCCCTTAAGAAATGATATTTAATGGAGATGTGCTTTGTTATTGAGTACATCATAGGATTCTTTGAGATATTGATTGCACTTGTATTATCACAAAGAATGGAAATAGGATCATTAAACTCTACCTTTATGTCATTGAGAGTTTGCTTCATCCATAAAACTTGTGTACAACATGAAACAACAATAACATATTCTACCTCAGCAGTGGACAATGTGATTGAATCTTGCTTCTTGCTAAGCCATGATACCAACCTATCACTAAGGAAGAAAGCTCCACCACTGGTGCTTCTCCTATCATTTGTACTTCCTACCCAATCAACATTTGTATATGTTGTCAAAGTAAAATCATTATTTTTAGGGTACCATAATCCATAATCCATAGTTACTTTTAGGTATCTAAAAATTCTCTTCATAGCTTAAACATGAGATTCCTTAGGAGCAGCTTGAAATATAACCACCATGCATATTTCTTGCATGATATCTAGTCTAGATGCAGTTGGGTACAATAAGCTACCTATCATAGATCTATACATCGTCTAATCTATATCAGGTGATTCATCATTATTTCTCAACTTGCATCCTATCATCATGGGGGTACTTGTAGGCTTATAGTCTTCCATCTTAAACTTCTTGAACATTTCCTTTGCATACTTGGTTTGTGATATAAATATACCTTGGTCTAATTGTGATATTTGTAAACCAAAAAAGAAAGAAAGTTCTCCAAGCATGGACATTTCAAACTGTTTCTACATCAGATCAACAAACTCCTAGCACATTCTATCATCACTACCACCAAAAATAATGTCAACATATAAAAAAATAATGAACATGTTCTCACCTTCTAATTTGAAGTATAAGTTACTATCTGCACATCCTTTTTTGAATCCTTGTTGTTGGAGGTAACTATCCATCTTAGAGTACCAAGCCCTAGGGACATGTTTTAGACCATACAAAGCCTTATTCAGTCTACACACATAATCTTCTTTTTCTAATAGCTAAAACCCTTTAGGTTTCTCAATATAGACCTCTTTATTAAGGTTTTCATTCAAGAATGTAGATTTAACATCCATTTGGTAAACTTTGAAGTTCTTATAAACAAAGAATGCCAAAAATCCTAATGGCTTCCAATCTTGCTACAGGTGCAAACATTTCTTCAAAATCTATGCCTTCAACTTGTGTGTATCCTTTACAAACCAATCATTATTTATTCCTCAAAACTTCTCCATCCTCATTGAGCTTGTTTTTAAACACCCATTTTGTGCCTATTACATTCTTTTCTACAGGCCATGGAACTAATTCCCATGTCTGATTTTTCTCAATCTGATTGAGCTCCTCTTCCATTGCATTGATCCATCCTTCATCCTCACTATCATCAGTAAATGTTTTTGGTTCAATCTTAGAGAGTAATGAGAAATTTACTTGTTCATTTTCCCTAGCAAGTTTCCTTCTAGTTTGCACTCCTTCATTTTTATCTCTGATTATCTGTTGTTTAGGATTATCTTTTTACACATACTTAGCAGGTTCCTTAACAATTATCCCTTCAAATTATTCTTCAATAGTAGCATCTTCTTCTTCTTCTATTATCACTGATCCATCTATGAAGTTGTCCTTGTTTTGTGTTAGATGTGGTTGGTCCTCATCTACTTTGACATTAGCACTTTCTACAATTTTATGTAGTTTCTTATTCTAGCACTTATATGCTTTGGATCTTCTAGAATATACTACAAAAATTCCTTCATCACATCTATAATCAAATCTTCCAAGGCCATCTTCATCTCTTCTGATGTAGCATCTGCTACCAAACACCTCGAAATATTTGAAAGAAGTAGACCATACCATAATTCATAAGAAGTCTTATCAGTGTTTACCCTTAACCACACTCTATTTAAGACATACACTGTTGTGTGTATTGCATCTCTCTAGTAAACATCAGGTAATTTTACCTCATTTAGCATAGTTCTTGCCATCTCTTTATAGTTATGTTTTTCCTTTCCACAACTCTATTCTGTTGTGGAGTTCTAGGTGTATAATATTGTCTTTTTATCCAATGTCTTTCACAGTATTCCACAAACTCATTCGAGGTGAATTCTCCACCTCTGTCTAATATTAAGCATTTGATTGTCAAACCACTCTCCTTCTCAACCATAGACCTAAACATCTTAAATCTATCAAAGGCTTCTGGTTTATCCTTAAGAAAGGTTAACCATGTCATTCTTGAGAAATCATCAACTAATAACATGAAATATCTCTCACCTTTTAGTCCTTGTGTCTTGGTTGGACCTATAAACTAACTCCAAGAGTCTTGAAGTAGAGTATTCCTTTGTTTTGAAACTAGACCTTGTCTATTTCCCATGCTGACATTCCTTACAAATTATATTTGTTGGCTTGGTGATTTTAGGCATATGTTTAACTGCACTTTTTGAACTTACCTTCACAAGGTTGTCAAAATTGATGTCCCAATCTTCTGTGACACAACCAACTTTCATTAATTTGTCCCATCAAATAGCTCCTACCTTGAATCTCCTTGAGATTGTAAATATTATTTTCAGTTCTACTTTCTTCAGCAACCAACTGAATAGAACTTGCCTTTCTAATTTCACAACCTTTTACATTAAAGGTTAGATTATATCCATTATCACACATCTGACTTACACTCAGTAAATTGTGCTTCAATCCTTCCACATAGTAGACATTGTGAGTCTTGGCTTTTCCATCAATATTAAGTGTTCCTTTATCACAGATCTTTGCAAATGTATTGTCACCAAACTTAACTAAGCCTCCATTCCATTCTTGTAAGCTTAAAAACTTACTTTTGTCTCATGTCATGTGACTAGAACAACCACTGTCTATCACCCATGGATTTTGTCTCTTCACATGAAATACCATCTATACTATTAGAGATTCTTCTTTCTTTTGATCATCCTTCTTCTTGTTCTAGACTTTCTTAGTTTCCTTCTCCTTATTCACAAGAGAGACTGATGCATTATCCTCCTTAGGAGGAAAATTCTACTTTCTTTCCTGTTTGTTAGTTTTTATAAAGTTTGTTCTACATAATTTTGTAATATGACCAAATTTATTGCATTTGTAACAAACTACTCTAAAATCTCCTAGAGGTGCAAAATAATTTTTGCTAATAAAATTAGTTCTTCTCCTAGGAACAATTCTACAACTAACAACCCTATGACCATATTGATTACATGAATAACAATAGCCATAAAAGGATTGAGGAAACCTGACCAAAGTAGAGTATTTTGTAGGAGGGGTTCCTCTGTATCTCTTCTCCTTCAGATCTTTGACTTTTATGAAGCCATCATCTTCCTTCTTCTGCTTCTGCTCTTTAGTCTTTTTAGGAGGATCACTAGATTTTGAATGTTGCCCTTCTTCAAAACCTAATCCAGTCTTGTTCTTTGGAAATCTTTGACTGCTAATCATCTCATCAAGCATGCTACTGCTCTTATCAAATTTCAAATTTAGGTCAATCTTATCCTTAGCCTTCTCTAATTCCTTTCTCAAGGACACAACTTCAGATTCCAACTTCAGAAATTCTTCTGATTTATCTTTCAATTCAGATTTAGTAACTTCTTCTATTCTCTTGGCTTCTTCCACTTGTGTCTTCAAATCAACAATCATCTCTTTTGATTCAACAAGCTTCTTAGACACCATATCTTTTTGAAGTTGCAACTTCAATTTAGGGGTTTTCTTCCTAAGTTTCTCAATCTCTTGTAAAACACAAACTAGCTCTCCTTCCAAGTCTACTTCTCCTTCTACTTCATTCTCAAGGTCTTCCACATTAGTATTGTTATGATCTTTATTAGTAGTCTCCACTGTCATAAACATGAATTCATTTCCTTCAGCCTCAGAAACACCTTCATTGTTGTCTTCTAAAATGGGGCTTTCTTTAGAGGAATTATTGTCACCTTTTATGTAAAGACTCTTCTTATTTTTCTAAAAATTATTTTGAAAATTATTTTTCTTTGGATAGAACTACTTGTTACTTTTCTTACTATCAATTTCATCACTTTTATCTTTTTCTTCAAAAGGGCATTTAGCAGCGAAGTGGCCAACCTTTCCACAATTAAAACACTTAAAGGGTAACTTACCTTTATACTTCCCAGATCCTCTCTTCAATCTTCTTACAAATTTGGCCTCTTCTTCATCTATCTGTAATTTAAGCTCTACATTATTTACCTTCTTTGATGCCTTAAATGCAACTTCTCTCTTTGAAATCTCAGTATCACCTATCCTCATTTCATAGGCAGTAAAAATACCATGTAGCTTATCAATAATTATCTTATTAAGAT
This sequence comes from Cunninghamia lanceolata, assembly GCA_027924645.1. Classification (NCBI taxonomy): domain Eukaryota; kingdom Viridiplantae; phylum Streptophyta; class Pinopsida; order Cupressales; family Cupressaceae; genus Cunninghamia; species Cunninghamia lanceolata. The sequence goes on along the minus strand of BSBN01000201.1, from coordinate 2,922,458 downwards.
CTTTTGCTTCTTCTATAGCAAAGATTTTAGAATCATACCTAGAAGGCAAAGATCTAAGTACCTTCTAAACAATCACTGGCTCTTTAATTTCTTCATCCAGTCATATCATAGCATTCACAAATTCATCAACTCTGAGCAGGTAATCAATAATCTTTTCTTCCTCTCTCATTTTTAGGCTTTCAAATCTTCCTTTAAAGGTTTGAAGCTTGGCTTGTCTCACCTTTGTATCTCCTTCATAGATGCTCTAAATCTTATCCTAGATTTCTTTGGTAGACTTACAGTGCATCACTTTAACAAATTCAGAGTTAGCTAAACCACATAGAATTGCATTCTTATCCTTAGCATTATTCTCACATTCCTTCTTACTTTCTTGGTCTATTGGAGGAGTTGTTGGAGTAGTATAACCATCCTTAACAGATTGCCAAACATCAAACCCTATTGAAGTTAGGTAGGTTTCCATCCTAATACTCCAAAATACACAATTTGTTCCATCAAACAATGGTGCTTTGTTTGAGTGAGGTCCTTCTTGACTGGCCATGTGTTCAATCTCATTGATCAACTTTTAGCTCTTAAGCTCCTTCAAGGAACTTGGCTCTGATACCAACTATTAGAACACAAGCAATCTACTAAGGGGAGGGGGGGTGAATCAATAGATCAATAAAACTTAAAACTTCAAGCCTCTAAAATGCATATCAAATTAACTTTCAATGCAATAACATCAACAACAAGAAAACATGCACACATAAACACCAAATATACATGGAAATCTCAATATGAGAAAAACCATGGTGAGAAAATGCTACTAGGATCTACCATCCCAATCCAACCTCACAAATGAAACCATTGATTACAATGTTTAAGAGCACCAAATTTGAGTCACCAAACCCCTAAATTAACAGCACCAACTCTAAGGAGACTACAATCTCCTAATCTGAGCACCAACTCAATCCACAGGAGGCACCAACCTCACTAAATTTTTACATATTCAAATATGCAGCCATTTGGTTCTTCATCAACCTCAAATGCACCTTTTCAATTCGTACATAGTATTCTCCTCTTATTCTACTCACCCAAACTCTCTCTGCACTAAATTCTTCTCATGCATACATAATCTCTGCACATAGAACTCTACACACACACATACAGTATACACTCCTTTTATTTTTCTACAATCACTTTTATATATATGCACCCCTTTTGCATGTATTCATACATCTGCATGTCCACACTCCAGTTTTCTGCATGTTAAAACTCTCACTTTTCTACACTCTCGCTTTTCTACACATCCAAAAAAAACAACTCTACATGTAGCTTTCAACATGTAATAAATCTACTTTTTTGCTGTTATATTCATAGTTCTATTAATACCTTAGTGCATGCAAAAATCTAGCTTTTATTGAATTTTATCCATTGCCATGCAGCAAATCTATTTTTATGTTGTTTACGCCATCACTGTCATGCAAACACTATTAGTCCTTAACCGCCAAAAAAGCATCTAGGTTTCATACCAAAAACATAGTTGTTTATACTTTTTTATTTTTTATTTTCCTTTTCTATCAACGATTTTATCATTTCTTGAACCTCAACTTTTAACTCCTTTATTGATGATTTTGACATTCTTCGAATTTCAATATTTTACTCTTTTATCGGCAAATTTTGTCCTTTGTGAACTTTGGCTTTATCTTCTTCTCTATTGGTGAATATCCCATTCTTTGAACTTTACTTTTAACTCCTTTTGCCTCTGTCAACAAATGTTACTAACCATGAACCACCTTTATCGGCCAAACAAGCTCTTTACAAACCATCACCTTTATCGCCTTTATTGGTGAAATCACTCTTTCACAAACCTTGGCCTTAGTTGCCTTTATCGACACAAATGACAAACCATGAACTCTCCTTTTCTATTGCCTTTTCCCTTGATGTCTTTGTCGATGATTCTTTGAGATCACAAACTTATCCTTTATTTGCCTTTAGTTTCCTAGTTGGTAAATTGGTGTAAAAGCTAACTTACAAACAAGTTTGCAAATCAACTTTCCTGACAATGAGAAACTTGCACTTCAAACACTTTTTGTTCTCCTTAAACACTCTGCTCTTATGGTTGTCAGTGAATTGGTGAATATTAGAACTTTCAAACTTCCAAAGACTTAAGTTTTTCCTTTATTTACGATATTCCAATTCTTTGAACCAAAGTGACTTAACTTCACAAGCTTGCCTTCTCAAGCCTCTATCGGCTAGTCAGCAAATCGAAGGAAAACTAAACTTGCAAACTAGTTCAAAAAAGAACTTTACCGATAACTGAATCCTTTCTTCAAAGGCTTCACCAAGAACACTTCCCCTTCTGTCGGTGAATCAGCAAAACATAGAACTAGTGAACCTGCCAATTTTTGAACCAAACTTTTTGCCAACTAAGGACAAATCTTAATGCCTTAGTGTTTTTCTTTCCAATCAGCCTTAGACACTTTTGCTTCTATGCACTCCTTCTCTTCCTTAGACACCAACTTTGACATCAATGATAATATATATGAACAAAACCTAGATGGGGTATGAAATTTCCTTAAACTTCATTACTATCTTTTGTTGCTATGACAATCATCCTATAGCCATGACAATCCTCTTTACGTATTTTCTAGGCCTGATGATATTTTATTAAGTTCTACAAAACCCTAGTGAAGGATTAGGAATATTAATGGCCTCTTGTGTTGATAAGACTATCATTAGCAGAGTCTAATAGTCCTAACTATCCTTATGGCTTTAATGATGAATTTTACAAAGTGACAGTCTTTTATATCCTTCATGTTAGCATTCTTGACATTCATAGAATTCCTTGTGAATATTGTACAAAACAATGCATCCACTATAGTTAACCATCTTCTTGAATTCATGATTGACTTTTATCTCATAACAACCTTATTTAACCTTTTTTGATAATACTAGTCATAATAGAGATGCTTGACACAATAACTACCCTAAAAGCAATCCTATATAATAGTGAAGAAGATATTACTATTCAAATTAAGGCATATTCATGGCATGATTTAGTGATTTCTCTCCATGATATAATGCAAATCCCATCTTGTATCTAAGCCATTCATTTTATGTCCATAACAATCCTCTATGACTTGATGATAGTCCTTTAACCAATTAGGTGGCATACCTTGTTTGATATAATAATAGTGATTGCCCTATCAATCTTACAATAGTCCTTTCATAGTTTAAATTAGGATTATGATGCTAACGTTTGCAAACGATGTCAATATGGATACTCAGACATCTACTAGCACTATTTCCTTGCTTTCATGACAATATTTAGACCATCAAGATAGTCCCATAGGATAATGCTTAAGGAATATGACTATCATGATTGGTATGGCTACCTTCAACCTTGTGACCACTCCTATAATTGGTGAAAAAAGTCCTAAAGTGTGACAAGATGATGCAAGGGACCTAATGTGGTAACTAACTCTAATGTCATATTAATCTCCTAGTTGATATAATATGATAAGACTTTAGATTGTGCGGCAATATTGCATATACTTGATTTTCCCATCCTTTAGAGTGCATTACAATCATATCTAGGCATGGTAACCATATCTCTTTTGTAATAATTCCTTTGAGAGTTGGAGAAGGCTATGATTGTCTTGAAGTTTCATGACAACCTTCAGGATTTAGTGATAACCCTATGACCTACTAGATCTCTCTTCAAGCCTCATGACTCTTCTTTCATAGTCCCCCATCACATTAAAATGATGATTATATAAGGAAAAAATCCCTTACTAACTGAATATAATTGATTTATGAATTCTTCTCTAGCCTAGGACTGTTAGGGCTGCTCATTAGTGAGATAACGGTCATGGACTAAAGATGGTACCATATTTTAGATATAATAGGGTATGCTCTGATGGTAGGATAATATCTTAAGGTGTGATACAATGTCTAATTGCCTTGGTTGTACTTTAAATGATCAAGTCATGTTCTTTTTGTTGATCATGACAACCCATCTCTCTTGCATGCATATCATATCCATTACTATAATGAAAATGGAGTTGATGACAAGGATTAACAACTTTATGACATCTAGAATACCTTGATTTTGATGACCAAGAGTAGTATTGAACCTTTGTAATAGTTCCCTTTGTGTACAACTCATGCTCGTACACTTAGGAATAACATCTAACCTTGGTAAGGCAATCCTAGATCTCCTTAAATACCAGTCATCAAGATTTGATTGATTTCCATAGGCAATCAAATCTTGATTGCACCATGAGACATATACTTGATGGATTATTTAATTGATAAATACCAACCCTACAAACACAAAAATAAAGACAACTCATTAGATCCTTATTAATTTTGCTCTAGATCCTATGCAAATTTGTTCTTAAGGCAATAGATCCCATGTATTAGAGTTGCCACCATCTCAAGGACTGCTACAAGTTATTCTAAGATTTCCCTATACATAATTTGCCATGCCCCTTTTTATACACATATGAGATGTATCAACAAAACAAGACAACCTATCAACACAAAGCAATAATAGGATGCTACATTCCAAAAAATATAAGTGTATACATCACATACATTCCAATACAATGCTAACAACACATTATGGGATGTTCTACACCTCATTAGATTGAACTAATGGTATCAACATATTTGGGTGGGTAGGTGAATGCTAACAGAGGCATTATTTTGTTACCTAGGGGTCTTGGTCATTTTGGGCTACATAGTTTTGGAAAAGTCTCTTAAAATCCATAACAAAATTCTTTTCCAAACTTTGATACAATCATTCTCAAAATTCATGGGACTATTGGGAATTAAGGTGTCTCAACCTTGGTAATTCCTTGTATTATTTCATTGTATTTATTTATTTATTGCCTATTATTGTAATTAAGATGCAAATCCTTATTGTCATCTTGTGGGAGTTGGCACGGTGATGTGTCATCGTACATGGAAGGTGACAACATGTAAATTTGTCCTCACATGAGGAGATAGGCATCCCACTTAGTGGTAGGAATATTTTTCCATGTATTGGGATCTTGGATAGTGTGTAAGGGAATATTGACCGAAACGGTCATAACAAATTCTTATGACAAATCTATGACGTGTAAGAGTCATAAATGGAAGATTCTATGACAGGTGAAGACATGTGTCACAAGGCATCTTAGAAGAAGGCATCTTTGGGCAGCCCAAGGAGGGTTATAACATGTTGTAAGAGAATATGCTATTTTTAGCTTGTGTATGACATATTCTCTTACAACTGTAAGATATGACAACTATGACGGATTCTATGACAGTCGTAAGAGTATCTGTCATAACCCAACTTGGGAATAGGTGACCTCTTTGGGATGGGGTGACATGACAAGTGTCATGAACATCCTACAGTGTTGGACAAGTGTCTCTAGGCATGAATTTTGGGCCATGAGGCCATGTTGGATGCCCATCCCAAGATAGAGTCATTTTTGCCTTGTATCTTCTATATAAACAGGTGCTTTTGAGAGGAGATGTATTATGTGATTGACAGGTACTATTATGCTACTAGATTATCTCTAGATACGAGTGCCAAAGAATCCTGCAAGAGCATTGGCTCTGTAACTGTATTGTAAACCTCATTATTTAGATAATACATTTGAGTTGTGTTTTGGAGTGTGGGGTTTTTCACCCGTAAGGGTTTTCCCCACATTATATCTTGTCTCTCTCTTCTTCTATCTTACATTCTTGTGTATGTGTTTGCTGCAATATCTCTGTTACTGGTTAATAACACTATAATTGTAAAGTTTGAAAATAATTTGCACTCTTCTCTCCTGATTAGATTAGTGTAGGAAGCGATTTCTACACACCTAGCTTCCTTTTAGTTGGTATCAGAGCTTGAGCACCTTTGGTCCTAGTTGTTGGGTAGGGGTTTTTTGATCTAATCTTAGGTTGAGTCAGATCTTTGTGTAGAGCATTCTATAATCTTGTTGCAAGAAAGAGATGGTAGGCACATTTGGAAGATTAGAGGTGGAAAAATTCAATGGCACTAATTTTGAGTTATGAAACTTAAGATGGAAGATATTCTTGTTGATCGTGACCTATGGGAAACTATATCTGGTGTAATACTAGCCGCAATGGCAAAAGCTAATTGGGATCTCAAAGATCAGAAGGCTAAGGGTCTCATAAGACTTAGTCTAGTTGATTATGTCCTATTAAATGTCGACGACAAGAAGACCACGAAAGATCTTTGGAAGAAGTTGGGAGATGTTTGTCAGGCCAAATCCTTGGTGAACAAACATTTTTTGAGAAATAACTTGTATTCTCTAAGGATAGAGGATGGAGGATCTATTGCAGATCACCTGAATGCCTTCAACATGTTAATTGCACAATTGACATCTGTTGGTGTGAAGATGGAGGAGGAGGATCATTGTATGACCTTGCTTTATTCTTTTTTGGACTCGTGGGATCATCTTGTCATGGCTATTGGGAGCACCACATCCACATTCATAATGGATGAAGTGCTATCTTTGCTATTATTTGAAGAGATGCAGAGAAAGTCTTTTGAGGCAACCAAAGACGCTCTTGCAGTTCATGGAAGACCCAAGGAGAAAGGGAAAAAGAAGGATAAGAAAGTTGAGAAGGGAAAATCCAAATCCCATGGGAGATCCAAATGTCCTAGAAAGTCCAAGGCTCTCTGTTGGAACTATGGAAAAACTAGGCATTTCCAAAAGGAATGCAAGGAATAAAAGAAAAAGAAGAAGAAGAATGTCCCAGATTTAGATTCTGACAAGTCATAAGATGATGGTGATGCCTTCATCGCAGCCCTAGCCACCCATGCATCTGATGATGTGTGGTTGATTGATTCTGGTGTATCATTCCACATGACCTTGCATCGAAGCTGGTTCATGAAGTATGAAGAGTTCGATGGTGGAAGAGTGTACCTGGGTGACGATTTTCATCTAAAGATTATTGGTCATGGAAGAGTATCAATCTAATTCCCTAATGGATGAATGAAGGGGATCACTAGGGTTATGCACATCCCAGGCTTGGCACAGAACCTACTTTCTATAAGTATGTTGAATGATGCAGGTGTGCAGGTTATCTTTTCGAAGGATGGATGCAAGATGACTAGAGGATCTATGGTGCTTGCGAAGGGTACTTAGAGAGGTACTCTATTTTACCTAGAGGCATGCACTTCACAGTGCAATAGCTCTTCTAACTCAAAGAAAAGAGCTGCAATCACTTCATCCCCAACATCTGAACAAGTAGTGAAGAAATCTGTTGTAACAATTTCTGATGGTTGTGTATCTTGTGTACCCAAGGGTGCTCATGCTTTGGAAGTTAAGCTTCTTTCTGAAAAGACTATGTTATGGCATTTGATATATGGCCACATTAGTGAGAAGGGTCTTAGAACCCTGAAAATTAAAAACCTCATTGAGGGGTTAAATGATTGTGATCTCAAGTTTGACTTTTGTGAACATTGTGTATATGGAAAGCAAAACCATGTTCAATTTCACTCTAGTTCTCACAAGTCTTCTGGTGTATTGGATCTTATTCATTCTAATGTGTTTGGTCCTGTTAGTGTTCCTTCAAGTTCCAAATCTGTATATTTTGTATCTTTCATAGATGATTATAGTAGAAGGACATGGATTTATTTTCTCAGAAGAAAGACTGAAGTCTTTAATCAGTTCAAAGAGTTTAAAGCTTTTGTTGAGAATCAAACTAGTAAAAAGATTAAGTGTTTAAGAACTGATAATGGTGGTGAGTTTTGTTCCACAAAGTTTGATAAGTTCTTTAAAGACCAAGGGATTGAAAGACATAAGACAACTCCATACACCTCACAACAAAATAGAGTTGTAGAGAGGATAAATAGGACATTGATGGAGAGGGCTAGGAGTATGCTTAGTGGAGAAATCCTCAAACAAAAGTTTTGGGTTGAGGTTGTAGCCACTGCTTGCTACTTGGTAAACAGGTCTCCTACATCAGCTCTTGTTGGTAAGACACCTATGGAGGTGTGTTCTGGTAAGAAGCCTTTAGTTAGACATCCTCATGTATTTGGTTGTGAGGCATATGCACATGTGCCTAGGGAGAAATGGTCTAAATTAGAAAACAAGGTTGTTAAGTGTATTTTCATTGGCTTTGGTGTCGGTGTGAAAGGATACAAGCTTTGGGATCCTATGGCTAAATAAGTGTTGTATAGTAGAAGTGTTATCTTCAGAGAGCTAACACCTTCTTCCATTGTTCTATAGCTAGAATAGATAGAAAAGAAAGAAGATGTGGTTCAGTTTCCTTCTACCCCTGAGAAGACAGAACCGACAGGCCCCGTGAGACTTGATGATGAGGAGAGCTCTAGCAGCTCTGAAAGTTCAAAAGAAGAAATAGAACCTCAACCTTAGCCATTGAGGAGGTCTACATGAACAAGGAAGCAACCTGATAGGTTTGGTTATTCATTGCTTGATTTTAGTTGTGCTTTTTCTTTGCTTACTAACACTGATGAGCCTAGAACTATGAAAAAGGATATGGGCATGAAAGATGCAGGTTCCTGGAAGGAGGCCATGGAAGATGAGATGGATTCTTTGGAAAAGAATAAAACATGGGAATTGGTGCCATTGCCTGAAGGATGGAAACCTGTTGGATGCAAATGGGTGTTCAAGAAGAAATTCGGTGCAAATGGCAATGTTGAAAAGTATAAGGCCAGACTAGTTGCAAAGGGGTATTCACAAGTGGAGGGAATTGATTATGGTGAAATTTTCTCTCCCATTACAAAGTTGACATCTATTCAGTTCCTGTTATCTCTTGCAGTATCTTATGACTTAGAGGTGGAGCAGATGGATGTGAAGACAAAATTCCTTCATGCTGATTTGGAGGAAGAGATTTACATGTCACAACCAGAGCATTACATAGAGAAAGGTAAAGAAAATTTGGTTTACAAATTGAAAAAGTCTTTGTATGGTTTGAAGTAGTCTCCTAGGATGTGGTACTTGAAGTTTGATACCTTTGTGTTGTTAGTTGGATTTCTGAGATTGAAATTAGATCATTGTGTGTATTACAAATTTGACAATGATTGCATTCTAATTATTGCATTGTATGTTGACGATATGATGTTAATTTGGAATGGTAAGAATATGATTTTTGATTTGAAGTTTCAGTTAGTACATTTTGAGATGAAAAATCTAGGGGTAGCTAGGTACATTCTGGGAATGGTAATCAGAAGAGACAGAGCTAACAAAAAACTTTGGTTAAGCTAGGGTAAGTATGTGAAGACCATGTTGGATAGGTTCAGCATGGCAGATTGTAGACCATTGTGTGTTCTTGTTTCTTTGGGGACAAAGTTGTCAGTTAATGATTGTCCAAAATCTCCTAGTGAGGTGGAGGACATGAGCAGAGTACCTTATGCTAGTGTTGTTGGTAGTTTGATGTATGCTATGGTTTGCACAAGACCAGACATTACCCAAGCAGTGGGAGTCCTTAGTCAATTTATGGCTAATCCTGGATGGGTACATTGGGATGTAGTTAAGAGAGTGTTCAGATATTTGAGGGGTACTTCTGAGTATTCCATGTGCTATCATGGTAATGTTATAGGACCTTTGCATTCTATTTGTATTCATGGATTTTTGGATTCTGATTGGACAGGTGACATTGATAGTAGGGGATCCACTAGTGCCTATGTGTTCACTATGTTCGGTGGTGCAATTAGTTGGATGAGTAAGTGACAACTTGTGGTTTCTTTGTCCATGACAAAAGCTGAGTATATGGGAGCAACTCATGCTTACAAGGAAGCCATTTGGATTAATATATTGTGTTTAGATATTGGTGTTGATGCAGGATAGATTACGATTTGTTGTGATAGTCAGAGTGCGATTTGCCTAGCAAAGAATCTAACTTTCCATGCTAGAACAAAGCATATTGATGTGTAGTTTCACTGCATGTGAGACATGGTAGAGGATGGGAAGGTAAATTTGGAGAAGGTAGACACTTTGAAGAATGTTGCGGATGCATTGACGAAACTAGTGGGCACATAGAAGTTTAGATGGTGTTCGGAGTCTATGAGCCTCTCAACCTATAGCAGTTAAATCCTATTATTTTGATTGGCTCTTACAAGGTGTTCAACAAGTGGGAGAATATTGGGAATTAAGGTGTCTCAACCTTGGTAATTCCTTGTATTATTTCATTGTATTTATTTATTTATTGCCTATTATTGTAATTAGGATGCAAATCCTTATTGTCATCTTGTGGGAGTTGGCACAGTGATGTGTCATCCTACGTGGAAGGTGACAACATGTAAATTTGTTCTCACATGAGGATATAGGCATCCCACTTAGTGGTAGGAATATTTTTCCATGTGTCAGCATCTTGGATAGTGTGTAAGGGAATATTGACCAAAATGGTCATGACAGATTCCTATGACAAATCTATGACACGTAAGAGTCACAAATAGAAGATTCTATGACAAGTGAAGACATGTACCACAAGGCATCTTGGAAGAAGGCATCTTTGGGCATCCTAAGGAGGGTTATGACATGTTGTAAGAGAATATGCTATTTTTAGCCTATGTATGATAGATTCTGTTACAACTGTAAGATATGACAGTATGATGGATTCTATGACAGTTGTAAGAGTCGTAAGAGTATCTGTCATAACCCAACTTGAGAATAGGCAACCTCTTTTGGATGGGGTGACATGACAAGTGTTATGAACATTCTTTAGTGTTGGACAAGTGTCCCCAGGTGTGGATTTTAGGCCATGAGGCCATGTTGGATGCCCATCCCAAGATAGAGTTCCTTATATCTTCTATATAAACATGTGCTTTTGAGATGAGATGTATTATGTGATTGACAGGTACTGTTATGATGCTGGATTATCTCTAGATATGAGTGTCGAAGACTCCTACAAGAGCATTGGCTCTGTAACTATATTGTAAACTTCATTGTTTAGATAATACATTTGAGCTATGTTTTGGAGTGTGGGGTTTTTCACCCATAAGGGTTTTCTCCACGCTATATCTTGTCTCTCTCTTCTTCTATCTTACATTCTTGTGTATGTGTTTGCTGCAATATCTTTGTTATTGGGTTAATAACACTATAATTGTAAAGGTTGAAAAGAATTTGCACTCTTCTCTCCTCATTATATTAGTGTAGGAAGCGATTTCTGCACACCTACCTTCTTTTCAGGGACCTAGGAATTTTTTATTTGTGCATATAGGTGGAGGTCAAGTCCATCTACAATAGCCTATCTTAGTTTTCATCAACTCTAATTTTTTTTACCATGCCAATAATGAATTCAATCTTATAAAATGACTTAGTTCCATTCAGTGCAAGGGTGCAAGGAGTCTAAATTATTTATTTTCCATTGAAATAATCAATGAAATTTGTGGTTTGACTTGTTGTTGTAGCCAAACTTGCATCCATCAAGTAGCTAGAATTATGGCACCAAGAAATCATTTGTAATTGGATATAGTCCTTATGATTTACAAATCAGCATCTTATAAGTCTTCATAATAGTTTCTTGCATAAGTAGTAACCTTTTCTATCCATGACTATTGATCATCTTCTTAATGTAATTAGATTCTTGTTAATATTCCTCAAGATCCTATGCAAATTTATTCTTAATGTAGTAGACCCCATGATCTTCTCTTAGATCTACCACCATCTCAATAAAAAGAAATAATATAAGTTTATAAATCACATACATTGCAAGATGATGCCAACAACATATTATAGGATGTTTTGCACCTCATCAGACCAAAATGATGGTACCAACACATCTAGGCGGGTAGATGAATGCTAATGGAGGCCCCATTTTGTTCCCCAAGTGGATTTTAGGTTGCTCTACAATAACCTATATCATTTTTTTCAATTCAAAATCCTTTGATTATGCTAGAAAGAAACACAATCTTGCAAAATCTATCATTTATGTTTAGTGTAATGGTGCCAAGAGTCATATTTTTTAGTTTACACCTTGTGGGAGAAAACCATTGATGTCAAAATGTTTGTGTGTGTTGGTGAATTCTAAGGGAGGCCTTGTTTCATTACTTAGGGGTCTCAATCTTTCTAGGATACACGGTTCTAGAAAAGTCTCTTTATAAGAGACCTGGAAGCAAAAAAGTGCCAAACTTTGACGTGATAGCTCTTAGAATTTGTGAAACCTCAAAATGTTCCATTGGCACATATATATATATATATATATATATATATATATATATATATATATATATATATATATATATATATATATATATATATATATATATATATATATATATGTTAGTTTCATCTAAAATAACCAATCTCATTTTTTGTCAACTGCAATCCATTTGACCATGCCGCCAATGAATGCATTCTTACAAAAAGCCTCATTGATATTTAGTGTAAGGGCGTCAAGAGTGATTTTTTGTTTTGTACCTTGTGACACCAAACTAATGGTGCCAACATGTCAAGGTGAGTAGGTGAATAATATTAGGGGGCTTGTTTTTTTTCTAAGGGTACTGAACCTTCTGAGCTACACAGATTCCACAAAGTCTCTTAAGAGACTCAAGAGCAAATAAGTGTCAAACTTTGACACAACAGTTCTCAAAATATGTGGCACCTTGTAATGTTTTGTTTACACCTATAGGTGGATATTATGTTGATCTACAATAAACTATCTCAGTTTCCCTCAACCCTAAATTGTTTGATCATGTCTAAAATGAATGCATTCTTATAAAATGCCCCATTTATGTTCAGTGTGAGGGTGCCAAGAGTCATATTTTTTTGTAGATTACAACTACAATACTAATTTACCAACTAGAACCTCTACCCTATTCCACTATGCCACATAAGCCTTAATGAATTGGTGTACAAATCTCTTGTACAATTATAGCTATCCTTCAATATCCACAAGCTACCACAACCTTTGATTTGAATAAATTAGATGGCTAATGGTTAACTATGGGACTTTTCTCCCTAAAAGTTTATGGCTATGATTATCTCCTAAAATAGGACATTTATCCAACATTGCTAATTAGACAAGTTACTAAGTTTCCTAAATTAAATTTGATAATTTTCTAAACAAATTAATCTTTATCCTTTTGTATAGAATAATTTTTCCATCCACATTAAGTAATTTTTAAACCACTTGATAATTCACCCAATAAATTGTTTTTTTGTTCAATCAATAATTCACCAAATAAATAATTTTTGTAACATACCATCTCATATTACTTGGATTTACTCACAAAATTTACTAAGAAAGTAAATGAACACAATAAATTTTTTTTAATTTGCATAAACACAAAAAATATATCCATATCTTTTCTGAACATTTTTCAACCTTGAAATACAATATATATTCAAAGATAAATCATAGTGAAAAAATTTCACTCTACATTTACAAATAAGTTGCACTTTGCAATATGAATAAGTTTACATCATTTTTGAAAATCAAAAGTCAATCATAAAGTATACTGCATCTAGAATCTTGGTGTCTATCTCACAAGTCTTGGTGAGTCTTCTACTACGAAGGGAGAGCATCATCTAAGTGCTTCACCTCTAACTACAGACTGACGGTCCCCCACACACCTTCCTTCCTGGAAGTGACCCTACCCTTCATGAAGAGTATAGACATAAGGAACCAACATGTTGCCATATGAGTTCTAGTGTTGTGGCCTACGTAACTCAATCGACCAAACAACTCTAGACAATCTTCTAGCTCTATATGATCACTCAGACAAGTCACGCAATCTAGACACAGTGAACTGACTAATGCATGCAAAGACAAATACATCAATTTTTCCAAAGTTTCTATATAAATAGACATTTGCAAAAAACATAGTCATGTGTTCACACACCTCTAACTAAACTTGGAAACTACCTCATCCTATAGTTTGACTTGGCTAGTATCTCTAGATATAAATTGTCTTGACTAAATTCAAATCCTAGTAAATCTGACTTAGAATTAATCCTTAATCTAGGATAAACATATTATATGGGTTTAGGTGACATTAACCTTTCAGAGAGTCCCTCTTTGCATACTTGCAAATACTAGGGTCTATGACTTCCTGTCATTCTACTCAATGACCCAAAGATTGAGTACTCTTATGAAATATATCAAGTTTCTAACTTTGTTGAGAAATCATTTATTTAACATAAGTGCTTTCATAAACTCTTCCTAAATCATACATGTCTTGATCTATGGTTTCTTGACTATTCATTGTTGACCATAATATACAAAAGACTAAATCAATGTCATAACCGACTTAAGAATTTTTACGTTTTCTAAACCCTTCTGGGTTGATTCTAGGGTTTTAAATTCTCTAACCGAATACATTTTAATATCAAATACTCTTGTTTTCCAAATATAATAATTTACTCTAATAATAACATGGAAACGATAACCTCTAGTCTACTCTTAACCACTAGGTGTTGTTCTAATCCACATTTCTTATATCACTTATAAACATAAAACATGAGTTTTTAACCTCATTCATATAAGGTCTTAATGAATACCATCATCATCATATCTAATTTTAGAACTAAGTCAATCTTTCAACCTAGATAGGTTTGAGTCTTCAATAATAACAATACAATATTTTTGAACCCTTGGTCTTCTTAAGTCCACCAAATTTTTGATATTGAAAAAGGTTATGAACTCATATATATCATCCTTTGAATATAATAATGATACCTATCATTGTTGTATAATGCATATGTGATATAATATCACTACACTAGGTATTTTTAATGATACCAATATCATTTCTACATATTCTAAAATAAGTGATTAACTATCACAAAATCTTTGATAGTACATAGTAACACTTATACATATAAATCTTGGAAAATGAAAACCTATCTCAGTCTAAACTTCCAACTTACTTCTACATTAATACTAGAGTTCTCAACAAGTTAGTCATAACTTTTATATATAACTTATCTAGTTATACCACTATGATAGTAAAAGATAATGATAGCTACACTTAATAATAAAAAAACTCCTCCATAATCATCTTAGATCAACTGGCATATGTGATATAAGGTCTTCTATTAAGTGGAGAAATCACAAACAATGCCAAGGCAACTGTGGAGATGAAGAAAAATCATAAAATACGTAATAGATTAGACATTGTTGACTGAGTAATAATAAATACATTCAGCCTTCTATAGTTAAATACCACACTGTTCTTTGGCCTGCAATGGCTTACTTTTTTGTAGACACTATACCAAGATCTCTTGGACTTTTAGCCTACAGATGTTTATTATCCTAAAGATAATATATCAAGATCTCTTGGCCTTTCGGCCTACAAATTTTTTCTATGTTGTAAACAGAGATCTAGGCCTTCTATAGGCGTAGAAACAAAAGAGAAAACAAAATTACTGACAAGAAATAGTGACATGAATTCAACAAATACTAAGATAATTC
Source organism: Cunninghamia lanceolata (assembly GCA_027924645.1). NCBI lineage: Eukaryota > Viridiplantae > Streptophyta > Pinopsida > Cupressales > Cupressaceae > Cunninghamia > Cunninghamia lanceolata. The sequence goes on along the minus strand of BSBN01000201.1, from coordinate 2,907,092 downwards.
AAAACTAACCAAATACACAGAGTATATAGAGACTCTTCAACCTCATTTCAACACAAAAGTTTCTCAAGTTTATCGGCCTCAAACTATCATACTACAAAGATGATACAATCACAAGAATTTTAGTCTATTATAACATCTTTCTAGAAAAAGCATTGAACTTGAGTTGTGTTTGACTATGGTCTTTCAGTAGTCTCCTTCTTCTTTCCATGACGAGATACAATTCTCTTCCCCTATTGATATTCTCTCTCAAAAGAAGTTTAATGGTCTTCCCTCCATGTCTACTCAGCTCTCTCTATCTTTTGTGTGAATGTCCTACCATGATTAATAGAGTTTACTCTCCAACTACCCAACTTTCCTCCTACAACAATGCCTATTAAAATTCCATGAAGGCATGTAGAGTTGATGGGGAGAATAGTCATAAAGACCACTCCAAAAATTAGTTAAAACACTCCTCCATACTCTCCAAAATAGTTATGGAGTAAAGGAGTCAATCCACCATAATCATAAAAGTGGTTTGCAATAAATGGAAATTTTTACCACATATCCTTTAAACTCAATGTCTACATAGTATGAGTTTAAACTTTAGACCATATATATATATATATATATATAATTGGCAGCCTTAGGTCCCGAAGGGCAGTTCAGGATGGACCGAAGGACGGAGACTTTCTTGAACTCGGGAGTGGAATACAGATAACAACATTTCCCAGCTGAAGGAAGTTAGGTGGACCAGAAAGGTAGAAAAGGGCTTCCCCCAGCCCCACCTTAGAATAGGACGGGGTGGGGCCCAGGAGGACTCAAGTTGGGTGGGTGGGAGGAGATGGTGCTGGCATTTAGGAGAGTAATAACCACCCACCCACTCTGCGCTCGACTGGTCGAGGGAGAGGATCAATCCTCTTGCTACTATAATAACGATCGATACCAGCCGGCACCGCACCCATCAATCGAGCAGTCATATTACAATACAACAAATGATGAGAGGTAAACGTGGAGAGGAAAAGGAACCAAGTGAGTGTAGTGAGCGACAGCGAACTATATGCTCCTCTATAGATGGGCATTGATCAGTCATATTACATATGTAATAACGAACTATATATATATTATCTATTTTGGCATTTACGCAAGATAGAGAGGGGGAGAATACCTCGACCCCATTCTTGTAACATAGTATGAGTTTAAACTTTAGACCCTATTTAAATAGATTATATATAAATGACAACATATCATTTGCATATACAGCGTATACTCACATTGTTCCTAGAATTCAACAAGATATGAGAATGGGGTCAAGGTATTCTCCCCCTCTCTATTTTGTGTAAATGCCAAAATAGACAAAATATAACAAGATAAAATCCCAATTGGGAATTTCTAATAATAAAATAATTTATCTACTATCAACCATTTCTTGTTGATGGTCACATATTAACCTGACTTAGTTTTTTGACAAAACCTATGTTGTGCCTTGGACACACACCCCATTTCACTAATGGGGACCCCCTTCCTTCAATTTTGGCTTGGAGTGTTGACTTAGTCTCCGTTAGCACCTAGGATGTTCAATTTACATGACCAAATGAGCCATCTGAAGGTCAGAGTTATATTTTCCCTACATGGTGAAGTGTTTGAGTTGCCTTAGTCTCTAAATGTTTAAGTCAAGTAGCCTTTATCTCTAAAATTCAAGTCCAAAGGATCTTTGCACTGAAAACATCCCTCATAGACCGAAGTGCTAAATCCTTAAGACACTGACCAAAGCACTAAAATTCCATCTCACTAATTCTGCACTAAAACCCTAGTCATCAACTTGTGTTAAAACTGTGACCTACTGAATTTTTGTCGGAGGAGCCCCAAATATGTGTAGGTCAGTTGTAGTGCCCCTCCATTCTCATCTTGGATGAGCAGGTGGTTGGCCTAAGGAGCATGAAGAAGAAGGTAAAATACTCAGAATATTTAGGATATGTTAGATAGTTGATGTTGTACATTATATGATGTTGGTAGATGCTACATTCATGTTGATGACATTCTTGATTATGCTCATGTGTGGTTTCATATGACAGTTAGTATGTTCTATTGATAATCTTTGTTGTGACACTAATATTTATATGCTCTAACATTGTTTTACATTGAGGTGATTATGATGTTGATCTTACTATGATTGTCATATGTTAGAATTGATTTTTATGCGACTGAATCAGTATCATAGGATGTTATGTTGTGATGTTTTGTGTGGATTAATCTTATTATGTCTATCATGCAATTACCTAATGATGGTTCTTATTTAATCATTCAATAACTGATTACTATGTGTGTTGTGATTATGTGTTTGATGTGATGGTAAAAGGAACAATGTCGCATTACTCATATGTGAGTACCCTGCTACACTGTGATTCCCTTTCACAGTGTATTTGACTATATGATTATGTATGTATGTATGTATATATATCTATTTCTTTGACTGTTTGGTTGTTGCAGGATGCAGGTACTAGGCATCGACTCCACCTGAATTAATAGGTCTGAGCGTGCCTTAAACCCAATAGAAATTGTTGAATGGAGATAACATGTGGTCCCCTAGTTAGCCATCATCGTTGAAAAGGATGAGTATCTAGTTTTGCACCCAGTCAGTGTTGTATGTATGGGCGTAATGGTTAGTCATTGTCATTGTGGTCATGCTTTCGATCGTGCATTGTGTCAAGTATTATTTGGCATTTGGGTTATTTTGTTTGGAATTGTTTGATTAATGTTTTGGTTAATTGCTTCATTACAATAAAATTATTAAGTCAAGAGGGCACTTTGATAAATAAATATATATGTTTTTATGTAAATTATAGTCGTGTGTAAATATGTATTACTATGTCTGAAAAAAATTCTCTTTCTCTATTATTATTTCCTTGAGTAATTATTTTCCATTTTGGCCACTTGGAAGAAGTGGCAGTTACACACCTCAAGGGGGAATCTTAGAAATAATTGTTTCTTTTGTGTAAGAGACTAATTTTAGAAAAGTAGAAAAAGAATATTTTTGTTTGGTTGTAAATGAAATAAATAGCAAATTCTAAAATAAATAAAATCAAAGAGAAATTATTTTTTGGTTAAAAATAGCAAATTGTAAGAAAGTAATAATGGAGAATCTTCTGGAAAAAATTATGGGGTGGTTATGCATGCTCAACTTTATTTTGAAATCAAAAGACATAATTTGGGGAGGAGCGTGCATTTCAAATGGAGAATATGTTTTATGTTTTGGGGATCTCTCTCTCAAGAAGTTTTCATTTTTCTTTTGGCACCATAAACCATAGTTTCCAGAAGAAAAGACTTGGGGGAAAATGGATGTGAGCTTAGAATTTTGTGAAGATGTGATAGAAGTAATATTCCAGGTATGGACTGAGATATGAATCTGATTTATTGTTGCATTAGATTTAGTAAAATATTCTGTGAATTCTCTTCTACATTTTATGAACCCAGTCTATTACGTTAGCCATAAATTTATTTTTACGAACTAGGTTTCTCTAATTTTTTTATATACGGTGAACGACCTGGATATCTAAATCATATCCAAAAATCAGCCATACCCAATTTGTCATTTTTGAGATATGAATATTTTGTGACTGTCTACCTCTCACCCATTTCATTTATGTTTTAGCAATCTATTGCATGAGCCATAACTTTATTTTTACGAACTGAGTTTCTCTAATTTTGTTATATATGGTGCAAGACCTGGATATCTAAATCATATCTAAAAATCAGCCATACCTAGTTTGTCATTTTTGAGATACGAATATTTTGTGACTGTCTACCTCTCACCCATTTCATTTCTATTTTAGCAGTCTGTTGTGTTAGCCGTAACTTTATTTTTACGAACTGGGTTTCTTTAATTTTTTTATATATGGTGCATGGCCTGGATAGCTAAATCATAACCAAAAATCAGCCATACCTAGTTTGTCATTTTTGAGATATGAATATTTTGTGACTGTCTACCTCTCACTCATTTCATCTCTATTAAAACAGTTAGTTGTGTCACCAATAACTCTATATTTTCAAACTGGGTTTCTCCGAGAATTCATTTTGTGCATATCCTACAATCATTGCTTTCCATCATATGACTCTCTTTGAGGCATTCTACCAATCAGTCTGTGTGCCTTGTCTATGCTTTCACATTTTAAATTGTTGATAGCTTCTAAAGCCTTCTCAACAAATTCATTTTGTGTTGATCCTATCTTATGCATGTGGTTAAAAGTGAGGTAGATTTGATGAAAATGTTAGATCTATAGGAATATTTTATTATTTTGTATTTATTTCCTCTCAAGCTAACCTTAGAACAAGGTTCTTTTATTGTAGCTTCAGGTTTTGTATCTTATGATTCTAACTAGTGTAAGAGATTTATAGCATGTGCTTTTAGTCTTACTTATACAGTTATCTTTTATAGTATTTACAAAATTGTCCTAATTATTAATGAAATCTACATCAGTGTAAATAGTGTAAATAATTGTTGTGTTTAATTTGTATGCCTTAGGGTTATTTGCATGTTGTTCACAATCATTTTAATTAAATGAAATTAAATTAAGTTTTGAGAATTATTAGTTAAAATATTGATACTCATGGACACTTGTATCGTATGATCATATTATAACTACTACTGGTGATTAGAAAGTTATAGTTACGTATTGATGAGATAGATTCACTTTATATTTGTTAGATGATTGATCATAATTGGATTAATGTTACATTCTTTAAGACCCATAATTAGTGCATTAAATCATATGTTGCATTTGTGGTATTGTATTTGAAATATTGATGAAGGATCGTAGTTTATGTTGTGCATTTGAGAGTGAATGTGATGTGTGACTATTGTGTTTAGTGGTGTCAAGTGTTTGTGTCATTTGGGGAAGATGATTCCAAAGGCCTAGGAGGGTGTGATTGTGTGGGATTTAGCTATGTATGCATCATGTGAGTTGAGTAAATTGCTATTCTAGAATGTTTCCTCCTATTCATGTTGGTATGGTACATGTGCAAGATGGATAATGCATTGCTCAGTGTACCTATTCATGTGGCTATGATGACTATGCAAGATGGATAATGCCTTGCTTATTGTACCTATTCATGTGGTTATGATGATTGTGCAAGATGGATAATGCCTTGCTCAATGTACCTATTCATGTGGTTATGATAACTATGCAAGATGGGTAATGCCTTGCTCTGTGTAATGCAAAATGATGTATATTTTGTGTTGTAAATGTATCATGATGAGAAATGTGATAGTTCATACTTGGGTTTTGTTTTGGGCTTTGAGAATCTAGATGCAGTGAAGGGGAAGTGGCTTTTAATGTGGGATCGGTGCCCAAAGTGGCTTGTTAGGGTAACCCATTGGAAGTTGTTAATCCAATGATAACTTAATAATAAATTTAGAAGGTTGGGTAGTTTTCACACTAATCAAGATAATTATATGCCTCATTCATGCCTATAGTGCTCATTCAGGCTAAGGATGAGATGAGAAGGTCGTGGTTGGCAAAATTAACTTCTTTGTCCTCATGAAAGGAATGTTGGTTCTGCATGTGTCACCCTATGGGGCTAGTGTCTAGTGAGAGACTGTCAGGGTAACCATAGATAGGGGCTGATGCCTAGTGAGAGACTGTCAGGGTAACCCATGCTAGGACCATGTGATAACATTCATCCCTACTATAGTCTAGCATTCTCTAGTTGTGTTCTCCTCTTTGTTGTGTGATTGCCTCTGGAAGTGTTGTTTGTATTACTTGTGATCTTCTTATTGACATGTGTTGTATTGAAGTCTTGTGTAGTCCTTGCACCTGTTAGTTTACTATCTTTCTTGATTGTTTTCTTAGTGGGACCTTATTGTTATCTCGTAGCATGGGAGGTGGATCTTAGGGTTCCACATGGTCAGGTGGTTGTGCTTTTATCTCCATTGGTTTCCCTTGCTATTGATTATGTGCAAGAAGGATGTACCTTGTATGGCAAATTTTAGATCTTGCTCTAGCTTGAGGAGACATATACTTATGATCATGTTCCAGTCTTGTATATTATTTGAATCATGTATTGTTATCTTGATGTATGTAATCCAATGTAATCTGGATAGCGATATCGTAAACAATGTAATGTTGTACTCTCTTGTAAAGGAACTTGTTTATGTACTTGTGATCCTATGTGTAGGATCTTGATGCTTATTTATCTGATAATATAATATGGAATTGTATGTGTTTACTCATATGATGCAATTAGATATAGAATGAACCATGGTTGTTAGTTAATTCATAATGTTGGTTAGATCTTGTTTTAGTTCATTAGTAATGCAACCATGGAACCCTAGAGGATAAAGTTTAATTTAAATGTTATGAACAAATATATGATTATTGTTATTTCTTTCGTTTAAGAACAAATATATTTGTCCTTTTTGTAAGTTTAGTTGTGTTATCCTCTGGGTTCCTTGGTGAAGCGTTACATCAATCAATGCCAACACTTGCGCAAGTTAGTTGGACCCAAACTTAGCGCTAAGTCGGTTGACACAAAATCCCTACTAGGTCAGAAAAGGCCAAAAGTTGCACTGGATTCTAGGTTTCACTTTGACGACTGCGCACTGAGCCCTTAGTCATACTTTGCATTAATGGCGAAGATTAGGGAAAGTATATAAGGATTTTTGGTCAATTTTAAGATCATTTTGCATCTAACAAGCTTCCAAGAGATCAAAACAACTGCAATTGACAAGATTTGGAGCAAAAAAATTTGATCAGGAGACGGTATCTTAAGTAGATTTCACATACTTCCGCCATTCTTTGGAAACCAAGTTGGGCATCGAAACTAAATTTTTATCCTTTTATGCAACCTAGGGTTTTTCAAGTTTAAGTTTCCTATGAAGGTTTTTACAAATGTTTTCGATCTCTTTCATCTTCTGGGAATTACATGAAGTTAGGATTTGAGAACATGGTTTCACAGTAAGTTCTTGGGTATGATTGATGTCCTATGTTGTGTTTGAAAAGGTCTTGATTTTAGAAAAGATACCCTCGAAAAAATCTATTAGAGAAACTAAACCCTAGTTCGAAACCAATCTAAGTCATGGGTGATGAATTTTGGGGTTTGATTTGATTTTGCAAATGTCCAGTTTAAAATTTTCAAACTCAATTTGTTACATTGCATCCTTCAGCCTTTGCGCCAGCATTGCCTTCTACCACCTTTTGGTAGTACACTTTGAAAATCCCACAAGTGCTAGAAGGCGTTAGAATTGCTTTGAAGGCCATTTGTGCTAGACTTTAGGCCATCTGACTTGCACTCAAAGTGACCTCAACTAACTTTTGCCTAAAAACCCATCAAAATTAGCGCTAAGTCGATGCCCTAGAAATTCCCTGTGAAATGCTTAAAAAGTAGCTTAGCACTAAAATTGTTATCTCCCTACTTGCACCAAAAAACCCTCTTTGACTTTAGTCGGTCACCATTAAAAATTGCACTGAGTTAGTTGCACCCGAAAACCCTGCTAGCCCACATCTGAGCTCTTTGTGCCAAAATTGCTATCTCCTGACTTGCGCTGAAAATTGCTCCTACTGACTTTAGTCAATCAACCTTAAAACTTGCGCAAGTCGGTGTTGTCATGAAACCCCCCCAGTGTGCATGCATGCCTTTTGTGATAAAATAACTCACCATGGACCTGTGCTAAAAATTGACCTTATCGACGTTAGTCTGTGACCTCCAAATCTTGTGCCAGGTCAATACAAGCCAAAATCAACGCTTTAGTCTTTAGAAGCCCAAACTAGCGCAAACTGCTTAAAAAGCCTATTTTCTTGAAACTTTCTAAGGCAGTAAGGTCTATTTTGTCAGGATAAATATTACAGAGGTGAAATTGAGATGATTTGTATGATTTGGATTAGATTTTCAAGTAATTAGCATCTATTGCATGAATTAGATAGTATTTCAAAGTACTTTTTTCATTATGTCTTTATCTAACTCATGTAATAGAGGTAATAAGGTGAGATAATTTGCAAATCATAGATTTATGAATTTTAAGGGGACTTAGTAGATATTCCATGACACAGTTGACTTAAGAATTAGGAATATTAACCAATCACTCAAACTTAAGATCTTGAACATCTAGGACAATCATATGGTAGCCTTGACTTATTAGGTCCTATCCTATAGGAAAAATATCTGCCCAACCTAACACAATGAAGTATGAGTTCAAATCAATCCCTCTATAAACCAAGATAATTTATGCATGGAAGAATATAGGAGACACTGACATAGGTCATATAGAACTAGAGGACTTCAGACTCAAGATGTTTGGACCAAATCCTACACCTCTAGCCAAGAGGGTTAGAGATAACGACATTGTAGAGGCTGCTGCATTTCTTACCTCTGTACATTGTCTAGAGATCATTGTAGCATGTGCTAATAGATATGATCCATTAACCAGAACCATATAGAACCCAAATGGGTAGGTTTTGGTAGATTTGAACTCAACCTCCCTTGCAGAAATCTTTGGAATACCTGTCTTCCTAGTGCTCTCAATCCCAGACAAGAAAGATGCAGAGGACACATACAAAAAAGATGTAGAGAAGTGCAAGAAACAATTCAATGAAGGCTAGATGAAGCACAAAAGGGCCACTTTGATCAAGTTACCTCACACACTATATAGAAGTGACTTTCATGATGAAATTGGAGACATGGTAACTTTGTTGAGCAGAATCTATGGGCTTCCTACTACCTCTACCTTTGAAGAATGGATGTTTTCCCTTATTAAGAAGATAATACATGGAGATAAGAAACTTCACTGGGCCCAAATCATCAGCAATAATATGCATGAGGCCTTTCTAAAATTCAAGAGAAAAGAGACTTTTAGGTGGACTTCCTATATAGTCTATGCCTTGGCTAGACAGACAAAATACCCTAGATTATCTAAGATTAGAGAAGTTAGGAATGGGGATCAACAATTGAAGGTTTATGAACGCTATGCTCAACTGAAAATCTCTCAATCATTGATCCATTACAAGAGAGTAAATGCTGCGTTCACTATGCACATCACTAGGCTTCTTCAAGATAGCACTGGCCTAAGAATAACTCCTGAAGCTATGAATGTTGTGCAACAATATGGGAGATGGTATTTGTAGTTTCAAAAGTTTACTTAATTAATAATTCAAGGCTTTATAGGTGCACCCTACAGACTACCTCGATACCCAACTGACAAAGTGGTGCTCCAAGAGTTGACCAGGCAACTCCTCACATGTGCAGAGAGGCTGAAACATTTGCACAGGGTTAATATTAAGTTTCCAATTCTTTTGAGTAAGGGACACTATTCTTGCACAACCTTAGGAGTAGCATAACACTTAGTAAAAGAATTATAGCTCCTAAATCTTCACCTGTATATAAGGAGGAAAAAATTTGATCCCCATGGCACAATGGAAAAATATTTAAGTAAGAAGTTATTCCATCAGGAGCATATTGAAGATTTTTGGGCAAATTGTGTCGATGACTATGAGGTAATAGGAAGAAATTACTCTCAGTTGTCCTTAGATCACATAAAGAGATTTCATATCATACAGGTCCCTGACCAGGTAGTGGAAGATGGAAATGTAGTTCAGAGAGGGCCATGGGAAGCAATGCTTGGCCAGCTAATTCCTCCTCCAAATTAGGCTAATAGAAAGGAGAGTCCTTTAGATGAGGCAATGAGGAACCTGATCAAACTTAACAAAATCTTGGTCAGAAGCCAAATTGCAGTGTTGACACAGGCAGGAATTGCACTAACATATATAGAGGAAGATTCAGAGAAAGAATGAGATGATGAAGAAGATCAACCTTTGGAAGTAATGAGTGCAAAATAATAAGAAGTAAAAGATACAGATAGTGAGGAGCATGTGCCATTGGCAGAGAAAGGGAAAGATAAGAAGACTATTCCCAAGGCATAGAAGAAAGATCCTCCTCCTACTACAAGGACCAGAGCAGCAAAAAGGAAAGATATGCCTAGTGGCAAAGGAGAGAGTTCAAAAGCTAAGAAGCTGAAGGCATAGGCAGCAGATGCATCCATTACCACTTCGGCCAACACCACAGTTGCCCCTGTAGTTTCCCTATCTTCAGCAAGTGCAACCTCCATTCCCCTTGCTACACCAGATACCACCTCTTCTACTCCCACTGTTTTAGTCACAACATCATCATTACCTTCAGTAGCAACAAATGTAAGCATATCTAGTTCTTCCTCTTCACCTCCTATTTCTACCATGACCTTGCCATCCATTTCATCTATTTCTCAAATGTCATTACCACCCATCTCCACAATCTTAGCATTTTCCTTCTCTCTCACATCACTTAGTCTCTCTTCACCCATTACTATCTCTTCCATGTCTTCTCCCCCTTTCGTACCACCCTCATTAGGTTTTGCTTCATTTACAAATTTATCTCATGCATATTTGCTTTCTATGGCTATTCATCCTTATCCACAGTAAATAATTCCTTGGCAAGTCCAATTGTTGTGTCCTCAGAGTCTGTCCCTTTAGCTATCCCGCAACTACCAGGTATTGAAAAGATATGTGCAGAACTAGAGTCATAGGAACAAGAGCCAGTTAAGGAAGTATCTGAAGACCCTCTTCTTGATCCTGGAAATATTGAAATAGTTGAGGTGTCAAAACTCCTAGTGAATAAAGACATAACAGACACAGTTTTGATGATTGCTCAGCAAGCTAAATTAGAAAATCTGCAGGACATTTGACAGTTAGATGATGAAGAGGATGATAGGGACAAAACAATTGAAAATGAGTTAGAAATTCATGATGAACCACTTAATAAAGGAGACAGTCACACTGACGCTCCTAAGGATTCTTCCTCCTTAGCACCCAATTGGCTACAACAAAGGTTGGATAAAAAAGCCCCACATGTGGAAATCATGAAATTAGACTTGGATACCCTTCTAGCCTAGGTGGAAAAGATGAAGAAGTAGAAGAAAGCTAGAATCCAATCCAAGATTTACAAGGATACCACAGGCTCCAGAATAGTAGAAGTGGTTGTCCTTCCTACTGAAACTAATAAAGATGAAGTGAGAGTCGAGGATTACTCTATTACTACTATCAATTTGGGGTTGGTTTCTAGAGGCCAAATGATAGATGAATTTAAGGGGACAATGTCCACATTTTTGGATCAATTGAACAAAGATATAATGACAAAGTAGCAGTTGAAACAACAAAATGAAGAGCTCTGAGTGTGCATAAACTTCCTGATGAAACCATTGAATTCTGATGGAGAACTGAGAGCAGCTCCAACCCTGCTGTCAAAAGAAGAATTAAACAAATTTGATGATATTAAAACAACTGTTGTGGGTACACAAGAATGGTTCAATAAGGTGTACAACGAAGGGTGTGAGGTGATAGCTTTTTCATCTTTATTACATAAAGACTTTCATATTTTGAAAGAAGAATGGGAAGATTTGCATGATGAATGTGAACTATATGAAGAGTACTATTCCCACATGTTCCCAAGAGTATAAGCCATGAGGAGGTTGTCTAAGGAAGTTCTTCTAGTAGAAAATATTTTGACAAAGGATAGGCTGAAGAAACTTGAGGAATGACATGAATAGATGAAATTGAGAAAATGTATTTTTGATAAGGTGAAAGATTCCTTTGAAACAACAAAGACCAAAATAATAGAGGTAATTTATGAAATAAATGATACATTGAGGGATTGCATAAATATTGGGCTTAATGAATTGACTCCAATAGATGAACAATAGTGTAAGGATAGATTATATCAGGTCATTCATGGAGATTCACCATAGAATATGGTTGGAAAACTAGAAAAAGTCAGTGATCTCAGGGCTTCCTTTTTGGCATTTAAGAGGGGAAGAAAATTGAGGGAAGCTGTGTACTACAAATTTTCCACATAGATTGATACTCTGAGGTTTAGAGTAGATTACGTCAAAGACCCAGATCCAACAGATATCAATCTAGATCTGTCAGCATTAGTTGCATACAGTAACAAGAAAGCAGAGGAAGACAAAATAGATTTGGATGAAGATGAACAATAAAATACTTAAAGTCACATGTAAATCATGTTATTTGTAATTAATTCTATATTTGGAGGGTCATGTGACCTTATTTTGTCTTTATTATGTCTTGGAAATTGACTTTCACCTATGTACAACTTAATGGGTATTCAATTTGTCTAGATTCAATGTATCTAGGAGTTGTATTTTGTCTTTTTCCTACAAGACAAATGCCAATCTGAAAATGCAATTTAGCTACTATATCACATTAAATGCCATGTAATTTGGACCGTCAGTGTTGGGTTAATCTCCACCATTCATTATGGAGCCTCCTCTATATAAAGGGCTATCATTTCTCTTATTGTAACAGACTTTTGATGTGAAATTGTTGACACTCTACTATTTGAGATTAATACAAAGCAAGTTTCTAGAGTATTTCTGAGAATTTGTTCATTTGTGTTGTCTATTTGGTTTCATGGTTCACTTCATGATCTGCAAATTAGTTAAATGTAATGTTGCAATTTTAAGTGAACGTTAAGGGTATTTGATTAATGTTGAGGTCCATACTATTAGTTGCTTGCTAATTGTAAGTAGCTGTGCATAGTTAGCATGGGCCCTTGAATTGAGCATAGTTCAATTACATTTCATAAATTAAGTCACGCCATAACTTGGTTATTTAATGAATGAATACAATCTAAAAATTATTAGTTTCCTTTGAAGATAGCATCATTTTCTGCAACATTGTGGTCTTTGCAACCTGGTCAAATAGAAAGTGGTTAATGAACAAGCATTTGTATGTACCTACAATAGTTTATAAATATTGCAATTGTCACTTAGGATTCCTCTCTAACCCTTTACTCTTTTGCATTTTCTTTCACAACAATTGTTATATTAGGGTTTAAGCAGCAAACATATTTCTAAATCAGCTGAAGGTATCATAGGGTTTTTTGCATTTGTATTGTTGTTATCTTTTATAAACCCTGCATTTCATGTAAGACCCCTTGTTGGCATAGCTAGACATACCAACTATGTTATTCCTACAAGCTAAGACCTAGCTACATTATCCTTGGGGCAGTCCTATCTTGGATAGGATACCTTTTTCAAGAGAGGTTAGATACTTTGTGTTTCACCTATGTTGTGTGCTAAAAACACCATCAACAAAATTGGCACTAGAAGGATGGCCGCAACATAAATCCTCTTCATAAAATTAGCAAGTCTGGGGACTAGGCAAATACATACGAGGTCTAGCTCAACTGGAGAGGAATTGTTGTCTCTGACATAATTTAGAAGGACTAGGAGAGATCAAGGAGTGCCTAGAACTCCAAGGGCTCAATTTGCTCCAAGAAACCTAGCTGCAGTCCCAATCAATCTTCTAGCCATGGCCTTTTTTGCTGCTAATAACTAGTCCCCACTCAATTTCAATGTTTATCATGACATGCCCAAAAACCCTGATAAGTTTTGCTCAAAGTTTCACACCAATGACCCTGACAGAACTACTAATGAACACATTAGGATCTTTGAAAGCAGTATGTTCATGCTTCAGGTACAACATGAGGATGTGGTCTATAGATTATTTCCCTATTCACTACAGGGTGAAGCTTATTACTGGTTTGCTAATCTCCCTTTAGGTTCCATTAATTCACGGCTGAATTTGAAAAATGCATTTCTAGACCGCTTCAGGATGTCCACTACCCCTGCAGATCTTTACAAGTCCTTTGTGAAAATTTGCAAAGCTGAAGGCGAGTTGATAAGCTCTTTCAATAATCAATTTTAGAAGGCATATAGCCATTTACAAGCTCGTTATGCCCTTGTTCAAGAAGCAACCATGCCCATTTACTATGCAGCCCTAGACAAGCTTACTTCCATGTTTGTGAGAAGAGCTAACCCACCTCTAGCCACTCTAGCTCAAGCATATGTTGAAGCTATCACGGTGAACACACAGTTGGGACAGACAACAACAGGTCCACTGAACCACCTAGGTCCTATAGCCATGCCAAACCAAATACATATGATTAATTAGTTCCTAGCTAATCATACCCTAGTGATGAATCATATTCAAGTCTCTAGAGCAACACATGCCTTAGTTATCCATCTAGGAGCTCCAATTGCAGAACTACCACCTACTCAAATGTTGTTTCTCCAATCAGCTGAAGCTATCAAAACCAAGGATAACAAAGATGACATCAGAGAATTGGTAGAACAAATGAAGAAACTTACTTCTAAAGTCACTCATTTGAGAAATCAAATGCTTATTTGCAGCAAAAGAGTCAAAATTAGAGTCAATATCAGAATCAAAATTTTTAGCAGCAGAATCGAGCTTGGAATATTAGACCAAATAATGGTGGGGTTCCTTCACCCTTAGAAAATCAGAGCACTCAAAATCATCCACCTGACCGAGTGATGCTGGATGAAGCAACATTATCCTTGTGGTGCAAGATACATACCACGAATGCACATTCTAAACTAGACTGTCATGAATTTCAAGTCACATCCAACATCTTTTAGAGAGAGCTCCAGAATGTAGAAGTACAAGAGACTCCACCAAATCAGTACGAATTGGTGCCCACTCAGAGGTATGATACCACCCTTGTATTGGATAGTTATACTTTTCCTTTTCAAAATAAAAACTAGCCTGAGGAAGAAGAGTATGATGAAGTGCATGCATACCAGTAGTACAAGACACCATAGAATCTCAAAAGTAAAAAGCCAAAGGGGCATTTTACCACATCCATTCCTCTAAACAATTACCAAATCCCACCTGATACTAAAGGTTCCAACAACCCTGAGCCTTCCAAAGTGATACCTCAAGCTGCTAGTTAGGGTCAAATGGTTAAAACCTCTCAGAGGTCTGAAGTAGCTAAGTTAGGGCAGTATGTAGTGGATGAAATCAAAAAGATGAAGGTCAGTCTATCAATATTTGAACTGATGAAGGTCCCATAGGTTAGGACAACTTTCCTCCATGATATTGGAGCTAATGCTAGAATAGATTCATCCTCAAAAGAGATTCCAACAAAGGACAATACAAATAAAGGGAAAGAGAGAACCCATGTCATAGACACAGAGAAAAAGGTAACCATATATAAAGAAAAAAGAGTCTCCTCATTTCCTCTTAACCCTCAGGATATTTGGTAAAAATCTTCACAACTGTCTAGTAGATTCAGGGGCTTCTACCAATGGCATGCCTTTATCTGTCTGCAAAGCGCTGGGTTTAACTCCCGCCAAATCCTCTGAAAAAGTCACTCAGTGAAACCTTAAGCTAATAGTGAAACCTTTCAAGCAAAGACAACAACTAGTTAATGCTCTACTAGAACCTTTAATCTTCAAAGAAGTAGAGAAATTGTTGTCCACCAGAATTATATTTCCTATAAGGCATTCCACCTAGGTAGCAGGGAGATCAGACTCTGTGTCGACTTCAGAAATTTGAATAGGACCTCAAAAAAAGATAACTACCCACTGCCATCCCTAGATGAAGTACTACAAATAGTCAATGGCTCACAAATGATGTCATTCTTGGATGGTTATTCAATTTATAACCAAGTGATGGTAGAATATGAAGACAAATTGAAGACATCTTTCACATGCAAGTGGGCAATCTATGCATATTGCAGGATGCCCTTTAGACTAATCAATGTGGGGGAAACATTCTAGCACGCAATGGACATATCTTTCAAAGGACTTGTTGGAAAATGCATCATTATATACATGGACAACTTCACTGTATTTTTAAAGAAAAGAGAAGATCATGTTACAGACCTAAGGAAAATTTTGGAGCGATGCAGAGACTATGGGATTTCACTTAATCCCAAGAAATGTATCTTTGGAGTAACTAAAGGAAAGTTACTTGGAAATGTGATTTCTAAGCAAGGTATATCAGTCAACCCTGATCTAGTCCAAGAGATTCTCAAGATCCAGCCTTCGGCCAGCAAGAAGGAATTGAAGTCATATTTTGGTAAGATTAATTTTGTTTGCAAGTTCATCACAAGGTTTTCTAAGATTGTTCATCCATTAAATGCTATGCTGAAACAAGACGCTAAGACAGAGTGGACTCCAGAAGCTAAGGCTGCATTTACATAAATCAAACAAGTAATAATCAATTCCCCAGTGCTGGTAAGTCCTGATTATACATTGCCATTTTGCATATAGTCTTTTGCATCTAAACATGCCTGTGCAGTGATATTGATGCAAAAGAGAGTTGTTGCCAATGAAAGACCTATTGCCTTTATTAGCACCCCTTTGAAAGATACAGAATTGAAATATTTGAATGTGGAAAAACAAGCATATATGCCTTAGTCAAAGTAGTGAAAAAGTTTCATCATTACATCTTAGGAAGTCGAGTGATTGCTGACGAGGGTCATTGCAGTCCTCATCATTTAACTTTAATAAATATCAATCCAAGGTGGTGTCCATGGCTATATGCAAAAGGGAGAAGGAATAACTTACATGGCAGTCCTTTCTACAAAAGAGAATTGACAACAATTGCATGAAACAAACTGGGTTTAAAATCTGCTAAAAAAGACAACCTAATTTTAGGAAAGCAATAACTTGAACAATTGATCTAATTCTAGAATAAAAGAACAGCTAAAGGAATTCTGAATAAAGGAATTGCATAATAGCAAAGCAACTAAACAAACTAAGAAATGTAGTCTCTGCCCTTCAATTGGAGTGGGCCCTTGCTCCTTCCTCTGGACAGACTAATCAATTACAGTAATCAGCAAATGGGTAGAACAACTTTCTTTATTCAAAAACCTTCAAGATCCAAAATACATGCTGCTATAAAAAAATAGAGTTCTTCTTTTTCAATTCTATTCTTTTACAACTTCCTTTTTTTTATTCTATGCCATAGTTCTCTATATATAACTATGGTTATTAAATTCTAATTGAGAGTCTCTCTAAAGTAGAGAACTTATTCATGCAACTAACTAAACCTTTTTATCTAGTTAACTAAACTTATTCATTTAGTTAACTGATTATACAATTGCTAATTACAAGGAAGACATGTAGTATCTTTCAGAAAGACATGCAACACTAAATGTGTATTCTTTGCATGGAATAATTACTCATAATTAGATCCATTAATTTAGGAGTAATTAGAGTCAATCTATCCTTCATTAAATCTTAGAGTGTGTGTTAATAGATTGGAAGAATTCGTAGCAACTTCATAAAGTATTTCTAGAACATCTCTGGAGCTTGTGGAACAGTTAACTTCTGTCATAAAATGCTCATTTAATTTACTATATCTCCTCAAATTATTTCTGGGTTTTGTTCCCCTAACTTTTGTCTTTCTGTATCATTTTGAATTTTTGAATTCCAATAAGAAACGAGAGAGATATCATAGTTTTACTGAAACTAGTTTTCTTGACTTTTTGTTCTGCATCTTCGTGCTCTATAATAGTCAACTTATATCATTAACCATTTATTCATTTTAATGAATTTCATAAAAATGCCTCCATAGATTTGTTCCTTTCTCTTTAATCTTTCTAGATCATTTTGAAATTCCAATTTTTGTTAAGAAATGAGTGAGATATTGTAGTTTTACTGAAACTGTATTTTTGACTTCTGCATCTCCGGTGCTCTATGCATCTCCGGTCTCTATAATAGTCAACTTATTTCATAAATTTCTCATTTGTTTTAGTAGATCTTCTCAAATGATTTATGGGTTTTGTTCCTCTAACTTCCATCTTTCCAGATCATTTTGAATTTCTAAATTTTGTTAAGAAACGAGAGAGATATCGTAGTTTTACTAAAATTGCCTTTTTGACTTCTGTCCATCTCCGACGCTCTGTGCATCTCTAGAGCTCTACAACTGTGAAACTCCGCAACTTGACATAAAATACACTTTCTCTTCATTTTATGGATAAAGTAACTGCTGATCTGAAGGTGAACATGTAATATCAAGATAAACTCATGCATGGCATTGATTGTTCTATTTAGACAAGTTTATTTGATATTTAGCTAAAAATCTTCAAACCCATACTCAAGTCCACTTCAAAACTGATTTAATGAAGAGAAAAATATAAGCTTTTATTTGACTAAAGATGAGACACTTTATGGTCTCATCATCTCCCCCACACTTAAGAGGTTGCAAGTCCTCCTGCACTTCATAATCATCTTTTTGAGCTAACCTCTTTGCTTTTATTGCAGTTGCTCTGAAGATGCTTTATAGTTGCTGATCTGGTGTTCTCTAGAGCATTTGTTCTAATGATCTTTGGAGTTGCCATTTTGATGATCTTTGGAGCTGATACCCTGCTGTCCATCTCCAAAAGCTATTATTCTGTTGATCTCCGGAGCTGCAGTTCTACGAGCTCTAGAGATGTTGTTCTAAGAAGGGTGATGAAGATGCTCCGGAGTTGTTCTAAAATCTTTGCTGATCTCCAGAGTTGATACCTTGCTGTCCATCTCTGGAGCTGCTGTTTTGAGTGCTCTGGAGATGCTATTTTGAGAGCTCTAAAGTTGCTGTTTAGATTTCTGGAGTTGTTTTTAGTTGAGTCCATCTTAGTCTTGCATGTGACCATCATGCACCAGTTTGTTCTCCATCCTTTTTAGCCCATGTTTTGCATGATGCATGCAAAGAGGTCTTCAACTTCTGAAAGCCAAAATATCTATAAGAATTCTTGGAAGCAGTAAATTTTATAGAAAAAGCATGTGCAAAGCACTTATTTGTAGAAAATAAACCTACCCTAACCTACTCTACTTAGTGATGTAGAGATAGGTTACACAAAACCATTGACTGGTTGGGGAAAATAACTTCCTTTTCTCAAAATATGTATCCATGCATTTAACTTTCTAAAAGAAAAGGAAAACTATGAGAAGAAGATGACTAAAAATTTGAACTTTGATGTTTCACCTTCCTCTGAAATAACAACCTTCTCCATAATTTCTAACTCTAGTACATGCATGGGCTGATAGGAGAGATCTTGCAACCCTTCCTTGCATTCTGGTGCATGCATGATTAGAGGCAGCTCCTTGCTGTTCATGGGTTGATTGGTTAGATCTTGAAACCTGTCCTCATATTATGGTACATGCATGATTAGAGATAGCTCCTTGTTGTTCTTCAAATATCTGATCGGGCAGCCATCCCTGGACTTTGAAGGCATCCAAATAATACTCTGCCATACAAGCTCCTCTAGTGGAGACAAGATTTCTTCATTATATTCGTTACCTATTGCAAGCAATAAGGCATTAATGTCTCCTTCTAAAATACATTTTTCCTTGCCAGACATTGGAGTCATGGTCATCCAGTTGAAGAGGCTGCATAAGAGCTGAAATTACAAAACAACAAGATTTTTCACCTCCTTTGCATGCAAGAACCTTAATATTTGGATCTACTATTTGGGGAGGTTTTTGGCATATAGATATCTCTTGGGGAACTGCTTTTATCTACCTATAATGAAACTAGACTTCAAAACAATAAACCTAAAAAGACTACCAAACTAATTTTTCCCTCTTTTTGACATGTTTTCACCAGATCAATAGCAACTCCCTAATGATACCTATCCCCGGTAATGACGCCAAAAATGATGAGGGTCATTACAGTCCTCATCATTTAATTTTAATAAATATCAATCCAAGGCGGTGTCCATGGCTGTATGCAAAAGGGACAAGGAATAACTTGCATGGCAGTCCTTTCTACAAAAGGGAATTGACAACAATTGCATGAAACAAACTGGGTTTAAAATCTGCTAAAAAAGACAACCTAATTTAAGGAAAGCAATGACTTGAACAACTGATCTAATTCTAGAATAAAAGAACAGCTAAAGGAATTCTGAATAAAGGAATTGCATAACAGCAAAGCAACTAAACAAACTAAGAAATGTAGTCTTTGCCCTTCAGTTGGGGTGGGCCCTTGCTCCTTCCTCCGGAGAGACTAATCAATTATAGTAATTGGCATATGGGTAGAACAACTTTCTTTATTCAAAAGCCTTCAAGATCCAAAATACATGTTGCTGTAAAAAAACAGAGTTCTTCTTTTTCAATTCTATTCTTTTACAACTTCTTTTTTTTTATTCTATGCCATAGTTCTCTATATATAACTATGGTTATTAAATTCTAATTGAGAGTCTCTCTAGAGTAGAGAACTTATTCATGCAACTAACTAAACTTATTTATCTAGTTAACTAAACTTATTCATTTAGTTAACTGATTATACAATTGCTGATTACAAGGAAGACATGCAGTATCTTTCAGAAAGACATGCAACACTAAATGTGTATTCTTTACATGGAATAATTACTCATAATTAGATCCATTAATTTATGAGTAATTAGAGTCAATCTATCTTTCAGAAAATCTTGGAGTGTGTGTTGGTAGATTGGAAGAATTCGTAGCAACTTCATAAAGTATTTTTGGAACATCTTCAGAGCTTGTGGAATAGTCAACTTCTGTCATAAACTGCTCATTTAATTTACTAGATTTCCTCAAATTATTTCTGGGTTTTTTTCCCCTAGCTTTCATATTTCTATATCATTTTGAATTTCTAAATTCCATTAAGAAACGAGAGAGATATCATAGTTTTACTAAAACTAATTTTCTTGACTTTTCTGTTCTGCATTTTCGTGCTCTATAATAGTCAACTTATATCATTAACCATTTATTAATTTTAATGAATCTCATCAAAACACCTCCATAGATTTGTTCCTCTCTCTTTAATCTTTCTAGATCATTTTGAAATTCTAATTTTTGTTAAGAAATGAGTGAGATATTGCAGTTTTACTGAAACTGCATTTTTGACTTCTGCATCTCCGGTGCTCTGTAATAGTCAACTTATTTCATAAATTGCTCATTTTTTTTACTAGATCTCCTCAAATTATTTATAGGTTTTGTTCCTCTAACTTCCAGCTTTATAGATCATTTTGAATTTCTAAATTTTGTTAAGAAATGAGAGAGATATTACAGTTTTACTAAAACTACCTTTTTGACTTCTATCCATCTCCGACGCTCTATGCATCTCCAGAGCTCTGTGCATCTCCGGAGCTCTGCAACTCTCAAAATCTACAACTTGACATAAAATATACTTTCTCTTCATTTTATTGATAAAGTAACTGCTAATCTAGAGGTGAACATGTAATATCAAGATAAACTCATGCATGGCATTGATTATTTTATTTAGACAAGTTTATTTGATATTTAGCTAAAAATCTTCAAACCCATACTCAAGTCCACTTCAAAACTGATTTAATGAAGAGAAAAATATAAGCTTTATTTGACTAAAGATGAGACACTTTATGGTCTCATCAATTGCCATTGTGCCTGATGCAGTAGTCAAGGCATCATTCATGCAAAGAGAGTTGGGTGAACGAAGAGGAAAATGGGTCATGGTCCTACAAGAGTTTGATATAGAAATACAACCAATGAAACTAGTAAGAGGCCAAGCACTAATGAAAACAATGGTTGAAACTGATCCAGGCCTAGTATCTCAATAGTATATGTTAGAAGATATTTCCAAAGATGAATGGTACGAAGACATTATATTTTATCTTCTCAATCAACACTATCCACCTCATTTGAATTCAGTCCAAAGAAGAGCACTCAGATTAAAGAGTGGCAACTTTATGATCAAGGGATTGGTGCTATATAAAAAGAACCATGAAGGAATCTATTTGAGGTGTCTTGATAAAACAGAGGTAACTTAGGTGCTGACCAGTTTCCATGAAATGTTTGGGATGGGCCATGGGTTAGCCCTTTTAACTGCCAACCAGATTTTACTAGCAGGATACTATTAGCCTATGTTGTTCAAAGATGCAGACACACATGTTAGACAGCTGCAATGAGAGAACAAAATGTTGTTATGCCATTACAACTAGTTGTGGAGGTATCACCATTCACACATTAGGGTCTTAACTTCATTGGTATGATTAATCCACCTTCTTCTATAGGCCACAGGTACATTCTAACTGCTACTGACTACTGTACAAGATGGTCAAACGCTCTCGCATGTAAGCAATGCACCACTAAGGTAGTAATTGAATTCATTGAGAAACACATCATCACAAGGTTTGGCTATCCTTTCTCTCTGGTATGTGATAACGGCCCTGTATTTTCTTCACTACACTTTTCAAATTGGGCATTTGATTATGGAATTATTTTAAAATCTTGATCTAATTATTATCCTCAAGGAACAAAGTGGTCGAATCAACAAACAAAAACTTGCTTGAGGTCATCAAAAAATTGCTTAATAAAAATCCCAGAGACTGGCATACTCAACTTAGGTTTGCTTTATGGGCAAATAGGGTCAGACACAAGGCTGCATTGGGAATGTCACCCTATCACCTAGTTTATGGTGTTGAGCCTATCTTTCCCATCCATCTGAGAATTCGTATGCTGTAATTCATGCAAGACTATCTTGAACTAAACAATCAAATGTCATCCCTCTTGACTTAGTTACTGCACCTAGAAGAAAAATGAGATATTACACTTGAGAACTTTGCCAAACACTAGGGCATAGTGAAACAATGGTTTGATAAGAGGGATAAAATCAAGGCCTTCCACATTTCTGACTTAGTCTTGTATTGGGACAAAGCCCATGAGAGGAAAGGTGAACACGGTAAATTTGACAAGC
Organism: Cunninghamia lanceolata; assembly: GCA_027924645.1. Classification (NCBI taxonomy): domain Eukaryota; kingdom Viridiplantae; phylum Streptophyta; class Pinopsida; order Cupressales; family Cupressaceae; genus Cunninghamia; species Cunninghamia lanceolata. The sequence continues at coordinate 2,884,587 of BSBN01000201.1, read as the reverse complement.
TTTGGTTAGGTCCTTATCAGATTTATGAGATCTTTGGAGACAACACGTATTGACTGAAGAGCCTTACTGGTGAGGAGCTCCCATTGCCTATCAATGGGCAGTTCTTGAAGCACTACTTGCAAACCTAGGAGGCTTCTTTGCCTTCTTTTAGTGTATATAGTCAGGTTGCTTGTCTACTTTGGTTAGATTAGATTTCTATTAGGTTAGTTTCTACTTTCTTCTTTTGCTTTCCATAGCTGTTAGGTGTTTTCTTTCACTTGGGTTAGTTGTTCTTTCCCACTTTGCTTTCGCTTGTTGTCCTTACTTTGTTGGGGATCTCCTTTTCTTGAACATGGCAGCAAATTGTGTGGACATATAAGTGGTCCTCTATTAGGTAAGTAATCTAGAATATTTCTTTGAGATACTAAAGTTTTCTACTTAGGTCTTCCTATGGGTTCCACGGTTATACTTGGATGGTATGATGTCTGTTCATGGGAAATGAGTCATTAGTTGGTGCACCTGAAGTATTTTCTATCCATATACCTCTTACACTTTTAATGATCCTAAAGTGGCTAAAGGATTCTAAGTGATGTCGTATTAAGTGAAAAAACTAAAGACCTCATCTCTACCACCGTTGTGGATTTTATCAGTAAAATTGGAAGGGTAAGCGGTACTGCATTATACTCTACCAATAATAAAGTAAAAAAATGCAATTTCATCTAGCACACATTGCAACTCAATTGAGCTAATGGGTTTACAAGACAACTCCATTGGGGCTATGCATGCCTAACTGGTAGTGGGGCAATGTCAAGGTGGATGAGATGTGTGCCAAACTTACATAACTTAATGCAAAAGATCTTGGATGATCTTAGTAGCTAAGGGATGGAAATCAACACAATTGCACACTCAAGTTTTTAGGATACAGATGGTTGTACTATGTTATTGATTTCTACTTCTATGATATGGTATCATGTTATCTCATTTGATGTGTGGGAAACATAGAGATTCTAGGTTCAAAACTAAAGTTTATTGTCAAAATGCTCTGGAGCATTTCCCTAGTAGAGTCGCCATTTGTTGTACCTTGCACACATGCCTCATTTCACTAAATGGGGACCCCCTTCCTTCAATTTTGGCTTGGAGTGTTGACTTAGTTTCCATTAGCACCTAGGATGTTCAATTTGCATGACCAAATGAGCCATCTGAAGGTTAGAGTTATATTTTCCCTAGATGGTGAAGTGTTTGAGTTTCCTTAGTCTCCAAATGTTTAAGTAAACTAACCTTTATCTCTAAAATTCAAGTCCAAAGGATCTTTGCACTGAAAACATCCCTCATAGACCGAAGCGTTAAATCCTTAAGACACTGACAAAAGTACTAAAATTCCATCTCACTGCTTCTGTGCTAAAACCCCAGTCACCAACTTGCGTTAAAACTATGACCTACCGACTTTTTGTCGGAGGAGCCCCAAATCCATGCAAGTCAGTCAATGCCAACATCCGTGCAAGTTATTCATACACAAAATTAGCACTAAGTCAATTGACCTAAAATCCCCGCTAGGTCAGAAAAGGCCAAAAATTGTGTTGGATTCTAGGTTTCACTTTGATGACTACACGCCGAGCCCTCAATCATACTCTACATTAATAGCATAGATTAGGGAAAGTATAGAAGGATTTTTGGTCGATTTTAAGATCATTTTATGTCTAACAAACTTCTAAGAGATTAAAATAACTACAATTCACAAGATTTGGAGTAAGAAAATTTTATTAGGAGACTGTATCTTTAGCAGATTTCACTTACTTTCGCCATTCTTTGGAAACCAGGTTGGGCATCGAAACTAAATTTTTATCCTTTTATGCAACCTAGGGTTTTTCAAGTTTAAGTTTCTTGTGAAGGTTTTTTGCAAATGTTTTCCATCTCTTTCATCTTCTGGGAATTGCATGAAGTTAGGATTTGAGAACATGGTGGTAAGATATTTTAGTTAAAAAAAGCTCAAGATAGAGAAGGTTGAATTTAGTCACAAGTACTTTTTCTCTTAATCAATAAAGTTCTAATCCTATGTCATGTGGGAGTTTGTATAGCTCCTTGAGGCAACATATGATTGGACAAATGACATGTATGAGACATATAATTATGAATCATGACAATACATTTTTTTATATAATTATAAGGTACTAATCTTTCTCTAATAATTGATAGGCAATCATTGAAAGGACATGCTTTGTATGTGTAGATAAGATAAGTGTTGAGTGATATTTGAACTCCCATGTATTAGCACTTCAAAATATGTGCAATATAAAAATTATGTCATGCATATTGTTCCTATTGTAATTACCAATAACAAATATGGACGTATTTATTAATTATGCTTACAGATATATACAATTAAAAATATAACAATAACTAGAAGTATATCTCATGCTAATCTTCCAAAATGAAATATAATAGAAGAGAATACAAAATGGATAAAATTGTAGATAGAAATGTCACTCTTTGAGGATTTTTCATTAAAGCTCTCTTGTATTCGTAATCTACTACTTCAATCTAGAGAGAAAAGAAGAACATTAAAGATTAACAAATGTGGTACTATAACCCATTAATTTTTGAGGGGCAAACCTTAAGTATAGATATGAATAATTATGAAATTTCCCTTATCCTTAATAAAAACTACATTTAGTAATGTGGTCTAGGAACTAAGCAAAGTAGTTGGCTCTTAGGGAACAATAGTGTGATCTAAAAGCATAGTGGTTAGGGCTAGCAAAGAACATAGTGCTTGGCCCCATGGGCTTAAAGTCTAGTAGAGCAGCAATCTGATGGATAGTGCCAACAAAAATGACTAATTTGATGGTGGGTGCAACGAAGGGTAAAGCAAAGTGTTCATGGGTTAAAATAGTTGTTGAGGCTAATTTGTCCCTTGAGCTATAATCATATACCACCTTTTCAATAAATCCATTTTGTGCATATAATGCAATCGTGGCATTCCATGAGACCACATTTCTTTGAGGCATTTTGTCAAATATTTTATGCCCTTTATCTATGCTTTCACATATTGCATACCTACAGAAGGGCAATTGCAACTATAATATATGAAAAAATTCCCCTATCATTTATACTTTGATGGATGCCCATACCCTGTTGCAAAGCTATAAAGAAAATTAATCACAATTTGAAATCATTCAAGAGAGAATTTGTGTATAAATTCTTCTTTATTGAATTTTGTACATACAAGAATGCTGTGATGATCAAAAGTGGCCCCTGCAACTATTACATCTTACAAAAATCCATTTTCAATTATGCTTTCTTCTTTACCTACCTTTACAACCCTCAATAAGGACTGGAGATGCTTCATAGCTCTCCTTACACTTATTTAGTATAAATATTTTGTAGGGATTTTTTTATTTCCTCCCAACTTCAAATATATAAAGTGTTTTAAAAAACAATTGGCTAGCATATCTGAAACATGATTCTAATTAATTGTGCACTACTGAGTTCATGGATTCTATATATATAGTAAGTACAATGATTTGTGGACTTTGGCATGATTAGATACAAAGAATTGCTTAACAATGGGCCCTATACATAAATTAAATAAAAAGATACTTCACTTTTTAATACAGTGGCATGCTAGCAATAGATGGAAATGTGTCATAAGATAAAAAAACATTGAGACAATACTGAGACACGAATAGATCTTGTGGGGTAGAGAGTAATCTTTTCCTCATTTGTACTAGTTGCTCAGATGGTACACTAGTGCTACTTTATTTCTTACAGAGATGAAGATGATGATGGAGAATGTTTGCCACCTCATGAATATCTAGACTGTGAGTAGGTAGATGTGCAAGGAGTGAAGAGGAGTCACATGGCATTGGATGGAATGGCAAAAGCAAGGATCTCACTGTACCCAATCAAAACCTACAAATTTATACCAACCCATTTCCAGAACACAATCAATATAACAACCGCAATTCGATTCTCGAGCTTCCATCCAATCCTTCTTATGATGATGATCTTTCTTCACATGGTGAATACTTTCTTGTAGTATCCTTGACACCTTTGTGGGAATGGTTGATGCAATACCTATTGATGAGGATGACCTCATTTCTTCCTCTACTCCACCTCTTCCTCTTATTTACTTCTCTCCTACTAAGATTCCTTATAACAATTACCATGTCTCCTTATGTATTCATTGAATCATTAACCATGGTCATTGTGGTGGTATTTTTGTCGATTCTACTTTTACATTTAATTTTATCATGGAAGAATACCCCGTGAACACTCATACACAATAAGATTCCTATAATACATCTAAAGCATCCTTAAAATGTTATGATAGATTGTACATTGATACCTTGCATTACATGGTGTTGCCTCTTCAAAATGGATTGAAGAACATTCTTATCTTCACTCATATTATCTTCCATCAAATTTGCATCAATGTTGTAAGGTCCTCAAAACTTATAACTTAACCACAATCAAAGAGTTAACTCTAGTTCACAATTCTCAAGTAAAACAATAATAATATATTTAACTTACCATTCCTTATCTTAGTTTAAAATGAATAAAATTCTAATCCATTTAGAAGTTTATTTATTACAAAATCCAAATATTTATACAACTTAGGCTTATAGCCTATCCAGTCACCCTAACATTAATGAGGGGATCATAATAATACAAATATGAAATACCAATAAGAACCTAGCAATATAATAGTAATAAGGATGGAATCTAGTGCATGCCTATTAACCTACATGCATCCCTACATGAATGCAACATCTCATTAACAGGATGAGGCAGAGAAATATATATCAATAAAAACTAGGCATACATCCATCTATTTCAATGGTCCATTCATCTATTTCAATGTCAAAAGTTAACTTTGGCCAAAGTCTAAAACCAATTATAATGGTAGTGTAGGTTTTGAAAAAGAAAACCTACTTCTTTGTAATTCCTCATTCGGTACCCGTCCCAGAAGGTAACTTTCCAAAAAGCACAACATAGTCTCAGAAAACAAAATAACCATTCTCTTTTCAAGAAAAAACACTCCATGGCAAAAATAATAACTCTTTTCTTTTCATGCAAGAATAATAGCATAGGGAATAAGTTCCAAATCATTATCAGATCCTCATAACTAGTATCTACATAACAATTTAATATACTCAATAAGAAGTACAAAAAAACATGGAAGATCATACACACTAAACATGATTTTCATGCTAACAATTTCTATCTATTGCATAAAAATAGTTTTCATTAAAAACACCATAACTTTCTCAAAACATAACCTTTTTCTAATTTTTAAAATGCATTAGAAAGATAATACAGAAATCTATAGCGCCTAATAAATATTTTTACAATAATTATCTTTAATATAATTTTTTAAATATAATATAATCACATATAAAACATCATTCTAAAAATAGTAGAGATAGACACTCACTAATTAATACATATCTCATAATTGAGAAACTAGGTATAGCTAATTTGTTTATATGATTTAAAGAACTTAGTTGCGCACCTTCCATAAAAATTTCAAAGAAACCCAGTTCCTAAAACTAAAGTTATTGATGTCGTAAAAAACTATTTTTTTTTCTTATGACAATTTTATCAACTTAAAAAAAACAATAATCAACTTATGTTAATAACTAAAAATAAAATATAAAAGATGAAATTACAAAACTAAGAGGTAAATTTTATCCCTTACTTTGAAACAATATATCCAAAATTTAGAAATACTTAGATCACTGTTTAAGAGATATGCCTAAACTAAGATGGGTTGTTATTTTTCTCTTCAGTCTCTTCCTAAGTTTTCTATTATGTTTTCTTCCTATATAAGAAATTAATATTTTTAATACTCTAAAGACCATATTCAGATCAAATGAGCTATCTAATATTCTCACTAATTTTTAATCATTCCCAACAAGTCTAATTCAACAAAATTCCTTTCTAAATCTTCTAAATCAATGAATTTACAATTTGTTTAAATCTTTCTTTTTTCATAGGAAACATACAATCACAATTTCTTCACAAAAATCCTATATTCAATTATTAACCAAAGTAAATATTTTCTAAATTCTTTCATGATAAGAATCCTACTTCAATCCTTATAGCAATTTGGTAAAAATAATGGAGATGAACCAATCAATTTGAAAACCACAACAATCCTTCAATTGTCCACAAAAAAAAGCACTTCCAAATCCTTAAGCTTCAATAACCTATTTCCTATTCTTTTAATTTGCATAATCAAATTGATAACCCCAAAAAGAATGATAATAAAACTAATTTTCTTCTTTTTAATAACTCTTATTTTTTTCTTCCAAAACCTAAAAAGCAAAAATATAATAATATATTCTTTAAAAAACCAAAATAATATTAAAACATTATCCTTTCTAAAATAATTCACTTAGAAAAACTAATATTAGAAAATATAATTTTCTAATTCACAAATATGATAAATATAACAATTTAATTTCTAAATTCTTAAAGTAGACTTGCACATTCAATAATTAAATAAATTAACATATTAGAATAATTAAACTTATTTCTTTTCCCAAAAGAAAATTAATTACCAAAATAAATAAATATAATGCTCACATAATTAACCAACACTAATTATTTATTTATTTTAAATTAAATCAATTCTTCTTATATTAATTAATCTTTCTCATATTGAAATAAATATTATTATTTATTTCTAAAATTCTAAAATAAAAACATGCACATAAAAAATCTATTTCAATTATAATAATTAAATAATTGAAACATAAATTGCATTAATTTTATTTCTAAAATATTAGAAACTATAATTATCTAACTAAATAATCAATTTAAAATAAAATTTAAGCATCAATAAATAATTAGCATGTATATATACATTATTTTACTCACACAACCATTTTAAAAAGATGTACTCAAAATAATATCCATTTACCGTAATTAACCACAATTGCATATTATAATGAAGGAAAATAATTATATTGAGAAACCAAGGACAAATCACACTTGCAATCATACGTCAATTAGACAAGATTAGAACATCATAACCTACACACAAGTTCGCAAAATATGCACAAAGACTTCGCATTCATAAAACACATAAACACATCAAATTCAATGAAACAATGTAGGTATTAATGCATCTATGTGAATGTGTTTGTGGTACACCGATTTCATCCAACCTACTTTTAACAATGGCTAGGTCTCCTCTACTTGAAGCATGTTCTCTCCTTCGACAAAACCTGCAACCAAGTGCACTCACTTACACTGTCAATAGATTAGTCTCTAAGAAATCATAGCTGAAGTGAATATACCAATCCAATCATGTAATCTAAACAATTATATCATCATTTCGCTAGATTAACCTCATGTATCATCTAGAGTTATCATTTAAGTAGAGTTCAATAGTTTGTAATTCATTAACTGGAAAATAAATGCATGACAAAATTTGAGATGTGGCATCCTTCCCCACTTGGAAGAGACATCATCTCGATGTCTTATTACAAACACACTGAAACAAAAGATTAAAATGCTCATGTTATTAGAAGTAACATGGCATGGATTAAAGTGTAACAAAAGAAAACAAGCAGCTAAACTAAGAAATCAAATCATCATAACTAATTCCTCCAAAGAATAGTCTATCTCCTCAACATCCTCAATATCTCTGTTATGCAACTTAATGTTGCCATCTCTAGGATTCAAATGGGCTCCACTAGCACCACTCCTAGATCCTAAACCCGTGTAGCATGCTAATCAAGCACACATCACACATGAGACAACTACCAAACATGCATATAAACAACACATGGTACAACTACCATCCAATTGTATTCAAGTAAAAAAATGGCACACTTGCCAAAGAAAAAATGAATGATATCACAAGATTCAAGCATAAGGGAAATAATCACACCTTCAATGCATGCTAAATGAGGCATAAATCATAGTCAATCATAGACACATACCAGCATGAACCAAGCATCATAATTTTGACAAAAACACAACATATTCTCAAAAGATCATTCCTCCTAACCATCCATCATGCATAACAACTCCTCTGAGACTAGGACACTCACTATCCATTTTCCTTAGATAATTTTGGTTTTGAAGATTCCATGCATCTACACTTGTACCTTCTTTGTACTTCTCCCATTTCTATCATTATCTACATCTATTTCTCTATTGTACTATCTCTTCTTTATGTTCTATTTCCTCAAATCGAACTAGAATTACAACCTATACCTTCATCTTATTTTGAATCATAATATCTTTTATTCATCTTTTCCAAGTATCCTCCCATCCTTTCTTCCATCTCTCTATAGTATATATTCCTCAACCAATTTATACTCATCCTTTTCTATCTTTCTAATTTTTACTTCCATTACCAACTATTAGTTTGTTCTAGCTTAAGTTACCTTCCTTGATAAACTCCCTTATCCATTTTTAGTTCCACAACACTTTTCTTCAATTCTTAGCAATACACTCTATATGTCAACTCCTTCAACCTTATTTCTTCCTCCCATTTCCACACAAATCTTCTTGTCTCAAAGATTTCTTCTCACCTTCAACTTCCTGCATTATTATCTCGACCATTTAGTCTTTTCATTCTTCCATTCCAACTCCATACTACTACAACATTCCACATCCTATCCTTCACACAGTCATGAGGAATTTTCCATCCTATTCCCTTATTATTTCTACTCTTCAAGCACTAAAAATATCTACTTTTGATCTAGCAACTTATGCTTCCAACATTTTTCTTTAATCTACCTTTTCACATCTTGCAACACCACTTCAATTCTTAACTAAGCTAGACCCAAACATTAAACAACACAACACAATCATGAATTCATGATCGGCTAGGCAACACATGACTTCCTTGCAGCCTAAACACCAAGTATCCATAAAATGGAACACAAAGGACAACAACTTCTTCACATAAGAATCACATCCCTTCTAGCATCAAGCTAAGAAATCTCCAAACTACTAAGGAGAAACTCTCAAAGAAACCAAATTCCCCAAGGTTGGAAACTCAACAAGTCCATTTCAACTACTGCTTCTCCCTTATCAACAACCTATCTTACTTCACACCAATATTTTACATTTTTCTAATCCATTTTCTTCCAATTAGAGTTCTTGCATTACTTGTATCTTGTTATCTTATCTTCTTGTTAATATATGAGTATTTGAAACTCTTCTATCTTACATTTGAACTTAAATTCACACAAATTCTTATTTCCTTGCTTCATATCTATCTTCACGTTGTCTTCTATCACTTATTCCTTGTCTTATGTTTATCCTTTAGAATTTGTTATCTTTATTTCTCTATTTATCCATCTTTAACTGAAGTTTTCTACCCAACTTCTTTATTTCCTTAACTAACATTCCTTCTACCATTACCTACAATTTCATCATATCCAAAACAATTTCTCTCATATCTCATTGACATAAACATAGTCAGGTGTCAACATTTAAGCATATTCTTGAATTTCATTTCACATCCTTCTTTACCATCTAGGTATGACAACCACACCAATCAGCAAGATACTCACATCAAGTAATCCATAGCAATATACCAACTATTTTAGAACTTTCTCAACACTTCATGCAATACTTACAACGAACAACAAATCAAGAAAAAAAATCAATCTAACATAGTTCTAGTAACACACACACACCAAGAATTAATACATTCTCTGTATTCTACTCCCATATACAATCCATCAGAGGCCCATCATGGACATGATAGAAAACATAACATGATACATTACCAATAGTTTAAAACATTTGAGTACAACCACCATTAAGAAATAAATAAAAACCAAAGTGTAAGAAAATTTGATTCCAAAAATAAGGCATAAAATGAGCTCAATTTTCAATAATAAATCACACATGACCATAAAGATCACAAGATAAATAGATTTCAAAATTTGATGGCTATACTCCATAAATAAGAATAAAATTTCAATGATGGTCCTAACAACCTTTAGTAAATCCACCAAAGTCAAATAAAATAAAGTATCAAAAATTTCAAAATTTATACTTCACATGAACTACATGACTAATTCTAGCCACAAGAGAGGGAGTATCATACTGTACTATACCTAGATTCCAAAATCCAAGGTAAGTAAGAGAACACACTTAATCAAGTCAAACAAACGAGTCTTCTAAGACTCTAATCACACAAATACAAAAGATTCGTTCTACTTAACCAAACCAACATCACTCAAGATGCCAAGCAACAAAAGTCGCATCCCGTTCAAGGGAATCACATTCATCAAGCAATGATACACAAGAAACATTCACAAATCAAGATATCTAACACATCACTCACTCAACAAGGAGCAGTTACCAACTCCCACGATACAAGGATACACCAATCATATGGGAAATGCATTAATGCAACATTCGCATACTATTGGCAAGAGAAACTACTATGCATGATAGGTGTTTTCATTGATGGAAACTAAGTCTACCCTACACATCGGTATTACATAATTTATTCATACCAGAAGTCAGAGTGAAGATTTGTCTAAGTCCAGGTAGTCAGAAATAGAGCATGTGATAGGGTCTGGTATCTTGGTTTGTGTCTCTCTGGTGGTAAATTACAATGTGCTATAGATTTGAGCAAGTGATAATAATTTTCAGGACTATCTAAATCCAAAATCTTATCTTGTTGTGATGAAGGGAGAAAATGTTATAGGCACTTGAGTATTAGGTTCCAGTTAGTTAAGTACAGTCAAAAGAATTGGCTAACCTGGTATTTGATCTTGGTCTAGATGCAGAAAAGTTGTTGGATAAGCAATTAGTGATAATCAGTGGCATTGGCCAACATGTTTGATGATCTAGCAACACAAGTTTTTGGTCTGTATTGATATTTGTGCATGGATTCAGCTGACAGAGCAGAATGCTTAATAAATGTTCTAAGTTTTCTTGGAACCAACTATAGTTGATTGAATTTCTTAATGTGGATATATAGTCAATGGATTCATATGTTTTGGGTGTGTGTAGTGTATGGTGATTGAGTAAGTGTGAAAAGGGAAGTTAGAAGTGTGAAGGAAAAAGAGATCTAAGGTCTAGATCATGGCAGAATAGTAAACAGGGCAGAGTAAGGATGAAGTGTGTAAGATCAGTATTTTGTGCTTAACCGAAACTAAATTCCTACATTAGTAGATGTTGTTCATCGATTCAAACAATATGTAATCTTCTTGTAATCATTCTTGTAGGTAGTGAGCCTCCTTTGAGCAGTGAGCTCTGGGCAGTGAGCTCGAAGGCATGTGCCTTCTCATTTGTAATACTTTTAACATAGTATTTTCTGTGGGTTAACCCCCACCGTGGTTTTTCCCTTAACTAGGTTTCCACATCAAAAATATTGGTGTCAAGTGTGTGTTATTTGTGTTTCTGCTCATGTAATATTGATTCTTACTATTCTTGGTTATATCATTAATCTATTAATAAGTGAACTTCACAGTAAGTTCTTGGGTATGATTGACGTTCTCTGTTGCATTTGAAAAGGTCTTGATTTTTAGAAAAGATACCCTCATAAAACTCCGTGAGAGAAACTAAACCCTAGTTCAAAACTAGTCTAAGTCATGGGCGATGAATTTTGGGGTTTGATTTGATTTTGCAAATGCCCAGGTTAAATTTTTCAAACTCAATCCATTACATTGCATCCTTTGGCCTTTGCACCAGCATTGCCTTCTACCACCTTTTGGAAGTACACTTCAAAAATCCCGTAGGGCTAGAAGACGTTATAATTTCTTTGAAGGCCATTTACACTAGACTTTAGACCATCCGACTTGCGTTGAAAGCAACATCAACCGACTTCTGTCCAAAACCCAGCAAAATTAGTGCTAAGTCAATGCCCTAGAAATTCCCAGCCAAATGCTTAAAAAGTAGCTTAGCGCTAAAATTGTTATCTCCTGACTTGCACCAAAACCCCTCTCTTTGACTTTAGTCAGTCACCATCAGAAGTTGTACTAAGTCAGTTGCACCCAAAAACCCTGCTAGCCCACATCTGAGCTCTTTGCACCAAAATCGCTATCTCCTGACTTGTGCCAGAAATCGCTCCTACTGACTTTACTCAATCAACCTTAAAACTCGTGCAAGTTGGTGTTGTCATGAAACCCCACCAGTGTATCCCCATGCCTTTTGTGTTAAAATAACTCACCATAGACTTGTACTAAAAATCGGGCTTATTGACGTTAGTTCGTGACCTCCAAATCCCGTGGTAGGTCAATACAAGCCAAAATCAATGCTTTAGTCTGTAGAAGCCCAAATTAGTGCAAACTGCTTAAAAATCATTTTTTTTTGAAAATTTCTAAGGTAGTAAGGTCTGTTTTGTCACGATAAATATTGCAGAGGTGAAATTGAGATGATTTGCATGATTTAGATTAGATATTCAAGTAAGTAGCATTTATTGCATGAATTAGATAGGATTTCAAAGTACTTTTTTCATTCTTTCTTTATCTAACTCATGTAACAGCAGTAATAAGGTGAGATAATCTACAAATCATAGATTTCTACATTTTAAGGGGACTTAGTAGATATTCAATGGAAAACTTGACTTAAGAATTAGGAATAGTAACCAATCACTCAAACATAGGATCTTGAACATCTTAGACAATCATATGGTATCCTTGACTTATTAGGTCCTGTTTTACAGGATAGATGTCTATTCGAGCTAACACAATAAAGTATGAGTTCAAAGGCATCCCTCCAAAAACCAAGATAACTTATGCATGGAAGAATATAGGAGACATTGACTTAGGTCATATAGACCTAGAGGACTTTAGACTTAGGATGTTTGGACCAAATCCTACACCTCTAGCCACGAAGGTCAGAGATAACAACATTACAGAGGCTATTGCTTTTCTTACCTCTGCATAGTGTCCAGAGCTCATTGTAGTGTGTGCTGATAGATATGATCCATTGACCAGAACCATACAAACCCCAAATGGGTAGATTTTGGCAGATTTGAGCTCAACATCCCTTGTAGAAATCTTTGGAATACTTGTCTTCCTAATGCTCTCAATCCCAAACAAGAAAGATGTAGAGGAAAGATACAAAAAAGATGTAGAGAAGTGCAAGAAACAAATCAATGAAGACTAGATGAAGCACAAAAGGTCCACTTTGATCAAGTTACCTCACACACTATATAGAAGTGACTTTCACGATGAAATTGGGAACTTGGTAACTTTGTCGAGTAGAATCTATGGGCTTCCTATTGCCTCTACCTTTGAAGAATGGATGTTTGCCCTTATTGAAGAGATAATACATAGATAAGAAACTTCACTAGGACCAAATTATCAGTGATAATATGCATGAGGCCTTTCTGAACTTCAAGACAAAAGAGACTTTTAGGTTGACTTCCTATGTAGTCTATGCCTTGGCTAGACGGATATAATACCACAGATTATCTAAGATTGGATAAGTTGGGAATGGGGATCAATAATTGAAGGTTTATGAATGCTATACCCAACTGACAATCTCTCAATCATTGATTCATTACAAGAGGGTAAATGATGCGTTCACTATGCACATCACCAGGCTTCTTCAAGATAGCACTAGACTAAGAATAACTCCTGAAGATATGAATGTTGTGCAAAAAAAATGGGGGATGGTATTTGTAGTTTCAAAAGTTTACTTAAGAATTCAAGGCTTTATAGGTGCACCCTATAGACTGCCTCGATACCCAACTGACAAAGTGGTGCTCCTAAAGTTGATCAGGCAAATCCTCACATGTGCAGAGAGGCTGAAACATTTGCACAGGGTTAATATTAAGTTTCCAATTCTATTGGGTAAGGGCCACTATTTTTGCACAACCTTAGGAGCAACATAACACTTAGAAAAAGAATTGTAGCTATTAAATCTTCACCTGTATATAAGGAGGAAACACTTCGAACCCCATGGGACAATGTAAAAATATGTAAGTAAGAATTTATTCCTTTGGGAGCATATTGAAGATTTTTGGGCAAACTGTGTCGATGATTATGAGGTAATAGGAAGAAATTACTCTCAATTGTCCCTGGATCACATAAAGATATTTTGTATCATACAGGTCCCTGACCAGGTAGTGGAAGATGGAAATGTAGTTCAGAGAGGGCCATGGGAAGCATTGCTTGGCCAACCAAATCCTCCTCCAAATTGGGATAATGTAGAGGAGAGTTCTTTAGATGAGGCAATGAGGAACCCAATCAAACTTAGCAAAATCTAGGTCAAAAGCTAAATTGCAGTGTTGACACAGGCAAAAGTTGTACTGACCTATAAAGAGGAAGATTTAGAGAAAGAATTATATGATGAAGAAGATCAACCTATGGAAGTAATGAGTGTAGAAGAACAAGAAGTAAAAGATACAGATAGTGAGGAGCATGTGTTGTTGGCAAAGAAAGAGATAGCTAAGAAGACTATTCCCAAGGCACAGAAGAAAGATCCTCCTCCTGCTACAAGGACCAGAGCAGCAAAAAGGAAAGATATGCCTAGTGGCAAAGAAGAGAGTTCAAAAGCTACGAAGCCAAAGGCACAAGTAGTAGATGCATCCATTACCACTTCTTCCAACACCACAGTTGCCCTTGTAGTTTCCTTATCTTTAGCAAGTGCAACCTCCATTCCCCTTGCTGCATAAGATACCACCTCTTGTACTCCCACTATTTCAGTCACAACATCATCATTACCTTTAGTAGCAACAAATATAAGCATACCTAGTTCTTCCTCTTCACCTCCTATTTCTACCATGCCCTTGCCATCCATTTCATCTATTTCTGTCTCCACTCAAATTTCATTACCACCCATCTGCATAATCTTAGCACCTTCCTTCTCTCTCCCATCACTTAGTCTCTCTTCACCCATTACTATCTCTTCCATGTCTTCTCCCCCTTTTGTACCACCCTCATTAGGTTTTTCTTCATTTAAAAATTTATCACATGCCTATTTGCCTTCTATGGCTACTTATTCCCTATTGGCAGTAAACAATTCTTTGGCAAGTCCAATTGTTATCTCCCTGGAGTCTGTCCCTTTAGCTATCCTACAACTACCAAGTATTGAAAAGATATGTGCAGAACTAGAGTCACAAGAGCAAGAGGTGGTTAAGGAAGTATCTAAAGACCCTCTTCCTAACCCTGGAAATATTGAAATAGTTGAGGTGTCAGACAACCCAGTGAATAAAGACAAAACAAACACAATTTTGGGGATTGCTCTGCAAGATGTATTAGAAAATCTACAGAACATTGGACAATCAGATGATGAAGGGGATGATAGGGACAAAACAATTGAAAATGAGTTAGAAATTCATGATGGACCACTTAATAAAGGAGACAATCACACTGACGCTCTTAAGGATTCTTCTTCCTCAGCACCCAATTGGCTATAGCAATGGTTGGATAATAAAGCCCCACATGTGGAAATCATGAAATTAGACTTGGATAATCTTCTAGCCTGGGTGGAAAAGCTGAAGAAGCAGAAGAAAGATAGAATCCAATCTAGGATTTACAAGGATACCACATGCTTGAAAATAGAAGAAGTGGTTGTCTCTCTTGCTGAAACTAATAAAGATGATGTAAGAGCTGAGGATTACACTATTACTACTATCAATCTGGGGCCGACTACTAAAGGCCAAAAGATAGATGAATTTAAGGGGATAGTGTCCACAATTTTGGATCAATTGAACAAAGATATAGTGACAAAGCAGAAGTTGAAATAACAAAATGAAGAGCTCTAGGTATGCATAAACAACTTGATGAAACCATTGAATTCTGATGGAGAACCGAGAGCAGCTCTTGTCCTACTATCAAAAGAAGAATTGACCAAATTTGATGATATTAAAACAACTATTGTGGGTACACAAGAATGGTTCAATAGGGTGTACAATGAAGGGTGTGAGGTGATAGCTTTTGCATCTTTATTACATAAAGACTTTCATATTTTGAAAGAAGAATGGGAAGATTTGCATGATGAATATGAACCATATGAAGAGTACTATTCCCACACATTCCCAAGAGTACAGGCCATGAGGAGGCTATCTAAGGAAGTTCTTCTAGCAGAAAATATTTTGACAAAGGATAGGCTGAAGAAACCTGAGGAATGGCATGAATAGATGAAATTGAGAAAAGGTATTTTTGATAAGATGAAAGATTCCTTTGAAACAACAAAGACCAAAATAATGGAGGTAATTTATGAAATAAATGATACATTAAGGGATTGCATAAATTATGGGCTTAGTGACTTGACTCTAATAGATGAACAACAGTGTAAGGATAGATTATATCAGGTCATTTATAGAGATTCACCATTGAATATGGTTGGAAAACTAGAGAAATTCAGTGATCTCCAGACTGCATTTTTGGCATTTATGAGGGGAAGAAAATTGAGGGAAGCTGTGTACTACAAATTTTCCATAGAGATTGATAGCCTGAGTTTCAGAGTAGATTACATCAAACACCCAGATCTAGCAGATATCAATCCGGCTCTATTAGCATTAGTTGCATACAGTAACAAGAAAGTAGAGGAAGACAAAATAGATTTGGATGAAGATGAGCAATAAAATACTTAAAGTCACATGTAAATCCTATTATTTGTAATTAATTTTATATTTGGAGGGTCATGTGACCTTATATTGTCTTTAATATGTCTTAGAAATTGACTTTTCCTTATGTACAACTTAATGGGTATTCAATTTGTCTAGATTCAATGTATCTGGGAGTTCTATTTTATCTTTTCCTACAAGACAAATGCCAATCCAAAAATGCAATTTAGCTATTGTATCACATTAAATTCCATGTAATCTGGATCGTCGGTGTTGAATTAATCTCTACCATTCATTCAAAAAATTAGTATGGAGCCTCCTCTATATAAAGGGCTACCATTTCTCTCATTGTAATAGACTCTTGATGCTGAATTCTTGACACTACGATTTGAGATTAATACAAAGCAAGTTTCTATAGTAGTTCTAAGAATTTATTCATTTGTGTTGTCTGTTTGGTTTCATGGTTTGCTTCATGATTTGTAAATTAGTTAAATGTGTTGTTGCAATGTTAAGTGAATGTTAAGGGTATTTGATGAATGCTGAGGTCCATACTATTAGTTACTTGTTGATTGTAAGTAGATTTGCATAGTTAGCCTGGGCCCTTGAATTGATTATAGTTCAATTACATTTCATAAATTAAGTCACGCCATAACTTAGGATTTAATGAATGAATGAAAATTATTAGTTTCCTTTGAAGATAGCATCATTTTCTATAGCATTGTGGTCTTTGCAACCTGGTAAAATAGAAAGTGGTTAATAAACAAGAATTTGTCTACCTACAACAATTTCTAAATATTGCAATTGTCACTTAGGATTCCTCTCTAACCCTTTACTCTTTTGCATTTTCTTTCACAACAATTGTTAGATTAGGGTTTAAGAAGCAAACATATTTCTAAATGAACTGAAGGTATCATAGGGTTTTCTACACTTGTATTGTTGTTATCTTTTATAAACCCTGCATTTCATGTAAGACCCCTTATTGGCATAGCTAGACATACCAACTAAGTTATTTCTGCAAGCTAAGATCTAGTTGCATTATCCTTGGGGCAGTCCTATCTTAGATAGGATACCTTTTTCAAAATAGGTGAGATACTCTATGTTTCACCTATGTTGTTGTGTGCTAAAAACACCATCAACACTATGCTTAATGGATCTTGTCAACAAATTGAAAATTGTAAAGTCGAAACCAAACTTAGACTAATTGGTCAATTGCAACTTACAAATCTCGAAAAAAATTCACTAAACTATGCAAGCATGAGACTTAGATGGAAACAACATGTTCTTATCCATATGTCTATTCACATCTCTCTGATGATGCTCTCCCTCTCTTTCTTGGAGGGCGAAAAACCTATTTCTTGGTTACAACTTACAATCACCAAACTGGGATTAGTGTATTGTTAGTCATTTCATAAACCTTATGAATAAAGAATCATAACATCTTATAATTACATCTTAATTCTAATCATAAAAATATAAACTCATGATATTATTGATTATCTTGACATTTTCACATAACGTCAAATCATTAATTCATGCAAAATTATCTACTAATTATGTACAAGTAAAAAGTAAAACATAGTCAAAACTTGGGGTGTGATATATCTCCCCTATAAGATTCATCATCCTCGATGATCCAATGTATCCAAAACAATAATATAAATTTTCCTATTCAACTTGTAAAATCATCAAACAAATGAGGAAATCTCTAATAAAAATCATGGTAATCTTCCCATGTGGCACTATCTTCTGCATACTGGTTCCACTGGACCTTGCACTGAGAAACCTCTCTGTTACGCAAGCGAAGATTGTGAACTTCGAACACCTTGAGAGGTTCGATCATGACCACTCCTGGGTCATGTACCTGTAAATAATTCCAATTAAGAATATGATTATCACCTTTTATATACTTTTTCAAATATGAAACATGAAAAATATTATGCATCATGTCAAGAGCTGGTGGTAGAGCAATTATGTAGGCAAATAGATCGATCACTTTGAGAACTTCAAAGGGTCCTACATATCAAGGAGCTAGTTTGGAAGACTTTCCAAACTTTATGGAACTCTTCTAAGGTTTAACTCTCAAAAGAACTTTTTCTCCAACTAAGAATTGACTTGGTGTACACTTGGCATCAGTGTAACTTTTCTATTTATCATTTTCTTCTGCCAATCTATTTCTGATTAGCGTGATTTGTTCTTCCATTTCTGATAACATTTTTAGACCAATGTTAATCCTATCTTCTAGCTTATCCTAGCTTATAGGAGTTCAACATCTTCTTCCATACAATGCTTCAAATGGAGCCATCTTGATAGTAGAATTATAGGAGTTATTATAAGTAAATTCTACAAGCGGTAGATACTCTTCCCACTTGTATTCATGATCCATGCAATACATCCTCAACAAATCTTCTAGAACTTGATTTACCCTCTCAATCTAACCATCTATCTCAGGGTGATAAGCCGAGCTTATATTGAGTTGAGTTCCTAGCATTGAGAACAAAGCTTGCCAAAATCTTGATGTCATGCGTGCATCTTTGTCTAAGATAATTTTCTCAAGAACTCCCTGGAATCTAAACACTTCTTGCAAAAACTTGCAAGCTAAAACTGGTGCTCCATCCGTTAAATTCCTAGGTATAAAGTGATCTACCTTGGTGAGTTTGTCCACCACCACTATAATAGCATCATGTCTATTTTGAGACATTGAGAGACCTTGCACAAAGTCCATACTAATGATTTACAACTTCCACTCTGGAATATCGTGTGGATACAGAAGTCCTGCTAGATGCTGATGCTCATCATTGACTCTCTGGTACTCTAGGCAACTTGCTACAAATATTGTAACATCATTTTTTCATTCCTTTCCATAAATAAAGAGACTTCACATTGGTTAGGAGTTTGGTTACTCCAGAATGACCTAACTATGATGCAGAATGAACTTCCTTCCATACAAGGTTTCTTAATTCTGCAGAGTTTGAAACATACATCCTTCCTTTATATCTTAAGATCCCATCTGGTCCAAAATAGAACCCATCATACCTCAAGTCTGGAGGATTTACTGAGAGCCTGCTTAACTCACTCATAGTACTCATCACATGTAGAATTTTGTAACACTAAATCCTTGAAGTTTGAATGGATAGAGACAATTAATGAGATATGCCTTTGATGAGTCAAAGCATCTACTACTTGATTCTCTTCAAGCCTTTGATATAACTTATCTCAAATTCATAGTCAAATATCAATTCCAACCATCTTCTTTGTCGAGCATTCAAATGAGGCTGGGAAAATATATACTTAAGACCTTGATGGTCTAACTTCAATTCAAAAGGCTTTCCTAGAAAATATTTTCGCCACACTTGTAAAGCATGGAAAACTACTACTAACTCTAAGTCATGAGGAGCATAATTCTTCTCATATGCTCTTATCTTTTTGGATTCATAGGCTACCACTTGCCCATTCTACATAAGAACTCCTCTTAAACCTTCTCCTGAGGTATCAGTGATTACAACAAATTGACTTTCTAGATCAGGAACTTTCAATATTGGTGCACTTGTTAACCTCTCTTTTAATTGATTAAAATCCTCTTGATACTTTTTTGACCAGTCAAAATGCTTTCCTTTTCTTTGAAGCAAAGTGATTGGGTTATCAATCTTAGAAAAGTTCAAAACAAACTTCCTACAATGTCTCGCTAACCCCATGAAACTATGCACTTCATGCACATTATTTGGCACATATCACTCTAGAATAGCTTTGATCTTCATAGGATCTACTAAAATTCCTTCATCTGATATTATATGTCCTAGATATTGTATCTCTCTCTGAAGAAAGTACACTTAGAAAGCTTCCCATACAAGTTTTGTTCTCTCGGCCACTATAGAACTAATTGCAAATGCTGCAAGTTCTCTTCCTCATTCTTTGAATAACTAAGAATGTCATCTAGAAACACTAGAACAAATTTATCCAAGCAATCTTAGAAAACATTGTTCATCAAATTCATGAATGTTGTAGGGGCATTCGTAAGTCCAAAAGGTAAAATTGTGAACTCATAATGTCCATACCTAGTTCTGAAAGTTGTTTTATGAATATCTTCATCTTTTATTCTCAGTTGATGATATCTAGATCTCAAATCAATTTTAGAGAACATTATTACAGCCCACATCTAATAAAAAAACATCAATATGTGGCAGAGGATACTTATTCTTTATCATTGCTTTGTTGAGCATACGATCTAGTCTATACACAAACACAAGGTTCCATCCTTCTTTTTGACAAAGATCATAGGTGCTCCCCAAGGAAAAACACTGGGTCTAATCAAATCTTTAGCCAGCAGCTCTTGAAGTTGGGCTTTTAATTCCATCAACTACGTAGTAGTCATACGGCATGGAGCCTTTGAAATTAGCTCATATCTAGGTATTATATCAATAGAGAAATCAAAATCTCTCTTCAAAGGAAATCTTGAAAGTTCATCTGGAAAAACATCCCAAAAATCTTGAAGGAAAGGATAGTTCTCCAAGGTTACACTTTGTTTACAAGGATCCTCTTCTACTTGTTTCATTTTGACTGCTAAAAGTTGACATCCTTTTCGCCTAGCCCTCTTTAATTGCATAGTAGAGATTGGTCTGATCTTGACTTCTCTTTGAGTGCCTTAAAAATAGACTTTGTTTCCTACATCATCTAGACATTCTATTGTTTTTGTAAAATAGTCAATATTGGCCCTTTACCTCCATAACCAATTTATTCCTAAGATAACATCATAGGAACCTAGGGGGCTACAAACAAATTCACCTCAATTAAAAAACTAGGAAGATCAATCTTGGCTTCAAACAAGCACTGCTCTACCTAAGCTTTAGTCTCGTTAGCATATTTGATTGACTAGGGTTTAGCCATATATCCAACTCTTCTAGGAAATTTATTCAATACTCTTGGAGAAATAAAACTTTCAATTGCTCCAATATCAATCAAAATAGAAATAGGAACTCCAAACAAAGTACCTACATCTCTATAGGATTAGTCTGGTACTCCACCTGGTGGTTGTCCAAAGCTGCATGGATCCTTTGTTGAAAAGGTACTTGTTGGGTAGGTAATGTGTTACTACATTGTTGAACTCCTTGGTTCTTGGTTGGAAATTGATTTGCATAATGGTATCAACCACAAGAGAAACATCCTCGAAGGGGTTTGTAGTCACCTAAAATGTCTTAACCTTCTAGCCACCCTTTTACATCATCCACATCACTAATTCTTCATCTAGTCAATTAATTAAATTTTTATTTAATTACTTACCTCATCCAACACCTAAACCATTCATCTGTCCCTCATCAATTAATCCCTGAAATTGAATTAATTTAATTAATTCAATAGTCACACCTTACTAACATCATCCTAATTAATTAAATAAATATGCAAAATATTTATTTGATTAATTTGTCCACTTCCCTAAACCTAATTAATTAGGTAAATCATACTTATCTAATTAATTTACCCTACTAATTAGCCTACCCCTAACCTAGTTGATTAAATACCTATTATTTAATTAGCTACCCTAGCCTACATGACCCCTAGACCTAGATTAATTAAATAAATTATTATTTAATACATTAACTAAGTTAATCCCCTAATTAACTTGGTCAAATCATGTTTAACACCTTCTCCCACACCCACAAATTAAAAATTACAAAATATACATAAACCCTCCAACTCATTTTTACCATTTTCATGATAAAACATCTTCCACATTTTTAGCTTACAAATGTAAGAGCCTAAAAATGTACATGTGTCCTATGACCTTCACACTTCCACATAAAATAGAATTTTTAATTCCATCTCATCCCAAGGAAATTAATTTTTAATTTCCTCACACATCTAAATCACATTAAATGCTAAGTCCTCAAAATGAACAAAAGATTCATTTTCTCCACCATCTAATTTTGTTGATCAAATCCTAGCCCTCCATCTCACAATCAATCTCATCCATTGATCTCAACAATCAATCTCCACTATTGGATCAAAATCCCCTCCAATTTTCCTATAAATACAAGTCTCCACAAGCTATTTCATCATCCAATTTTAGAGAAAGTCTATTATGCTAAACTTTATCTCCAATTATCTCCATTAGAGCTAGGTTGTAGTGCATTTTGCATTGACATAACAAGCATTTCACATTGTAATACTAGTTTGGGTATAGCTAGGGACTTAAGGGTGCAAGTTCCTCCATCTTATCAAGGAGTCAGGAGTTAGGAGGCATTACAAGCTATAAATCTCTTGTTTGTTTGTTTTATCTCATGTTTTCATGCTTACGTAACTTTCTTATCTTCATTTGGCACACCCAGTGGGACCCCATGGTCCCAAACTAACCTTTTTGTTTGATTTTTCTTGAAGGATCCGAACAAGAAGGAGTTTTAGCACTATAACCTCTTGGTTTAACGCCATCATTCTACATAATAGCACCATTTTGGACTGTTTCAGTACTATTCAGCATTGTTTTACCACCATAATCTCACGACTAACCTTGGTATGTTAGGCTTAGAAGAAAAATTTTAAGTCATTTTTAAGAGTTTTAGCACTTTTTAGTGTTCTCACTTCTTTTGTTTTATCAAAAAGCAAAAGACACAGGGGGTCCTAATGGTGAAATTTACCTATGAATGAAATGATAATGAGTTTTTCTATGACCTTAGTTTATTTCACTATCACCTAACTAGTTTTATGCTCTAATCTAGTTCATGGTGTTCTTTGACAGGATAGGAAGCCTTCTAACTACCTTTTCACTTGTTCATTTTAAGCTAACATCCTTTTTGAGCAGGTTTTTAGAGAGACTGAAGTTTAGCACTATATACACACCAAACGGTGCCACTAAACCAGTCGACTAGGTAAGACAAGCAACAAACTTTTTAGCACCATTTGCAAAAAATTTAGCACCATGCTAGAAATTAGGATCTTTTGCCTTATTTTTAGCGCCATATTCATTTTGCTATCTGTTGTTTGTTTAATCTTAGAATATAAGAATTTTAGTACCTTATTCTGTTGTTTTAGCACCTTTTTCTAATTTTGAGTGCCATCTGATTATGTTTTAGCATGATTTAACTCTTTTTTGGCACCATCTGTTTAACAAATTTTTAGGATCGGTGCAGGGTACTGACACATTTGTGTAGGAAAAAGAATGCAGGTCAAATAATTTTTTTGAAACTACTAATTGATTTTGTTGTAGGTTTCATTAGTAGAAGACTTTTTGTTTTCTCACTAGTGTAGTCACACTAAATTAGTTAGAAGGTTAATGAACTTGTGTGCTTTTTTTAGTTCACTTGTAGATGTATGCTCTCTCCTCACACCTTAGGGTGATCTTGGGGATCAAAAGTCTACTTGTGAACATTTTCATGCTTTTAAGTGTTACCCGAAGGGGTTACTTTTCTTGTGTATGCTCTCCCCTTTGCCTAGTGTGATTTTGGGGATCAAAAACAAGAGGGTAGTTTCTTCTTAGGAGGCCTGCTTGGGGATTTCATCACCCCAAGGGACGACCTCAACTGCATGTTTCAGCATGGTATATAAGCATTATGATTTGAAAGATACCTTTAAAGGAAGGACCCTCTTGCCTCCAAGCAATAGACCAAGACCCTTGGTCTGCCAAGACTTGAGTGGTTGAATGTCAGTTGATTGGGACACCCTTGTTCATAGACTTTGGCCTCAAGTACCTTGCATATGCTAGAGGACTCCCCTAAAATCTCATAATTATCATAGCTTAAGACTTTTCAGCCATATGAGATTGTAATGCAATGGATACAAGTTAGGCTCATGAAGTTAGTCACTGCACAAGCCACATTTGATTTATTGCCAAGTGCAAATTCCCTCTAGAAATGGGCATGCATTCTATGTATAATCTCCCCTTGCGACGTAATGAGTGATCTTGGGTGGTCAAAAGTGGTTAGTTTCCTCCTCATGGGACTTGCACATTACGCCTATATAAAAGCAACGAAGTGGGCTTATGGTCTCATACACTCCTACATGAATAATTTCTAGGATGTTAAT
Organism: Cunninghamia lanceolata; assembly: GCA_027924645.1. Lineage (NCBI taxonomy): Eukaryota > Viridiplantae > Streptophyta > Pinopsida > Cupressales > Cupressaceae > Cunninghamia > Cunninghamia lanceolata. Next base: position 2,860,094 of record BSBN01000201.1, on the reverse strand, counting down.
GTGCTTGGAAAGTCTTCCTATTATACCTTGTGAAAGTAGAAGTCATTTTGATACATTGAGTCCAAAACTATTGTGTTTGATTGTTTAATTTGTACCTACTTGCCAAAAAATATTATCAACATTGTCCAAAACCACTTGAACCTTTGAAAATCAAACCATTGAACATTTGAACCTTTTTTGAAATCAAACATTGGAAACTTGAAATCAGAGTATTTTACCCTTGAAAAATCCAAAATATTGAGCTAAAAATCTAAAAATATTCCAAAAATTGCCCAAACCCTAGTTGAAATCTCAAAGACTATCTCACTTTAGCATCAAAATCCCTTTATTTAGCACCTTAAAATTTATCTGTGGCACCATTTTCTATGGCACCATAAACATGTCCATCAGTGCCATCTATCTCTATTTTAACACCATTTCCCTTTGTTTTGATGCCTTAATCCTATATATTGGCGCCATTTATAGGTAACATCCTACACGTGTCTGTGGACCTATTCTGGGGTCCTTGAACTCTATCCAGTCAAAATCCATGGTCACCTTGTCAAAATTTGTCAAAATCAAAATCCACCTTTAATCATAATCCATAACCTTTTGTCCAAATCCATCCACATCCTTTCATTTTGACCTTAGAGAAAATCATTTTGATTATTGGAGCCTCTATTATAGTCCATTCATCTCAAAACATGAACCAATTGTCTACTCTAAGGTTTGTACACATTCTCATCCCCAAATCTAGTCCAACCTTTGTCCAACTCGATTTACCCTATCCCATTTGACCCTAGATAAACATCATTTTGATATTTCATCTTTGATCAAACCTTGTTTACCCCTTTAAAAGATTTAGTCCAAAATCCCAATCCAAATTCATTATCCCTCCTTAGGTGAACATTTTAATTTTCATCCTTGGACCTTTACACATCCATTCTATTGGGTGAATATTTTTTGGTCAACCAACTAAAGACAAAATAGTTATATCAACCACAGTGTGATGAGATTAAATCTCTCCTCTTAGAAAGGGGAGGCTCCCTTCTTATTGCTAGCTAATATCAACCAATAACTAACTAGACTTATTTACACTAAAAACTATCCTTGGGATGATTTCATATCATCGTATTCTCTTATTTCATAATAGATGTTTACAATTCAAGATAACAATCCCATGAATCTTATAATATGCAAAGATCTACAAATTACTAACTTGGAGCAATAATAGCCAATATCCAATTGAGTTACACAAAATAATAACTAAATGATACCAGTGTGTGTTAATCACCAAGAAACCCATGAAAATACAAAGTTTTATGTTGCTTCTTATACCAATTGAAAATGAAAGAGCTCGGAGTAGAGTGTAGCCCAAAGTCTTCACTGTATGCTGAGATAAGATAACATGATCACAGACAATAACTTGTAGCCCAAAGACTTCAAGTTATTTCTCATTTACAAACTTAAACACAAATCCCAAAGATGATATAGCAGCACAAAGTCTACAAAATCAGATTTGGATCACCTTCTAAACACTTGATTTCCACGCTCACAATTCAACCATTCATACAAGATAATGCAATAGAAAGGACATAAGAACAATTCTATAACATTACAAATTTGATTCAAGACAAAGATTGGATGTCAACTTGCTTTCTTTATATTGATTGAAAACTGATTTACAAAATAAGCTCAAAGTCTCAAATTTCTCTTCAAAATGGCAGTGCTTCACTTCAATAGATAAAAGATTAAATTTACAAAAGAGGCACTCTTTATTTATAGTGAGAGGCCAAGAGAAAAAATAGGAAAACTATAACTACTATGACTTATTCAACACAAAAGTCCAAATTGATTTAGGACTTCTTTATTTTTACATGTAATTACATATTTGAAAAATACATGTAAATATGTCTGGAGCAAAATACAAAAAACATGAAAATATTGAAAAATAAACTAAGGCATGTTCAAATTTCTCCACCATCCTTCTCCATGAAATCTGCATACTTCTTTATGACTGCTTGCATTTCCTCAGTATCCGGTCTTGAAGTATGTTGAGAGATAGCAAGGGTCCTTGTTATGGAATCCTTCACGATGTTGCAAGCTTTCTCATGCCTTCCTAAGAACACTTTAAGATTGTCCAAAGTTAGTTGAACATCCAACAACTTATCCATTGAAACCACTGAAAAGGCTTGATCCTCAAATTCCTTCCGAATCATGTTGTTGAATTCCTGTATCATTGTATCTAAAGAAAGAAACTTTTGGTTGTCATGAAGAAATTTGCAAGGAAATTCTTCAATTTTGTTAACAAGATTTACATCATTATCTTCACTAACTTCACGAGCACTATGCAAATCTTTAATTAATTCCTTGATGACACTTATTTTGTGTATGATAGTCTCTTTGACTTCCAGAAACATCTCTCTATTGAGATTGATCCCAATATCAACCAATGTAGTCAATTTGAGTTTCTTCATTTTCACCCAATCTTGCAATCGATCTTCTAAGTCCTGCTGCTCCTGAGAGAAAGTATCAACAACTTTATCTAAATTTGCTCTTATACTTTCCATCTTTTCCATTCTTTTTACATATTTTTTCAAAAGATGTGGACCTTGTACCATCATCATGTTCAAGAACTCACCAACCACTCTACCTCTTGTATGAACTTTTTTAGCCTTTTAGATAACTAGATCTTCAATAGTTGCAGCCATAGGTTCAACTGATTCAGAAGATAGGGTAATCTTTTGTAGCAATGAATCCAATTGTTCTACTTTAGCTTTATAATGATCTTTCATCTTTTTCACCTCGTCAAATTTTACAATAAGATAATTCAATGTAGACTGAGCATTAGCCTTGGCACTTTCATGAGTGATCTTTCCCAATTCAACTCTTGAGATAGAGTAATCAGTGACATCTACTTCCTCAATAGATTTACTAGATGGAGGCTAAGCTATTTCTGTATATCTATTACCCTTGTCTTCAAATATCCTAGAAAGAGTCTTTCACTTCTTCTTAGGCTTCGTCTTGGTGGGTACCAATTGCTCAAAGTCAAAATCATCTGGAGAGACGATTTGTTTCTTCTTCTTTGGTGTATGAGATGAGCTCCAAGGGGGTAGTGAAGACAAACTTGTATCTAAACCAGTAGCTATTGTTTGTGTTGGAGAAACTACAATCACAAAAGTTAAATTTACAATAGGTGAAGTATTAGTGAGAATAGCACCAGGAATATTAACATTTGGAAGTTGCCCAGAATCAATCATGAATTGCTCAAAATTAGATTGAGTGTTTATATCAAATGAAGGTGAAGCCAAACTTGGAAAAGAGGAGGAAGAACCAAAAATAGTTTCCAAATTCTACGTAGAACTATAAAAAATGGTCCTAGAGGAAGGAGATGAATGCATAGACTGAATTGACCTAGAAAATGGAATATTGATCAAGGCAACAGGAATGACTATGATGGTGGGAGTAGCAGTAGAAACTGGCTTAGTATCTAAGGAAGAAGAAACATGTGGTTCCTTTAAAATGTTCTCATGAGGAGAAATTTTAGGTTCTTCATGTTGTTCCTGCTCTTCTTGCCCTTCCTCTTGATCAACTTCTTCTTGCTCCTCTGAAAATGGTTTATTAGTAGATGGCCCTTTAGCAATTGTCTTAGCCTTTCCACCTTTTGAAACAAATTTGATTTTAGGCTTAGTAGTTTTGCTTGAACTTGGCACATCATTCTTATTCTTTGTTCTCAACTCTGTATTTTTACTAGTGGGATCTTGGGTTTTCTCCTCCGACCTAGTTACAAAGTCTTTCAATTGAATTCCTTTTCCTCCCAACCATATATTTGTGTTACCCAAAATTAGTTGAAACCTTTGTCAGATAGAAGTTACCTCTTTCTTTGACCATTTTATGGATGATAAAGGAGAGTCTGCAATGTTATCTATCACATAGGTGGGATCCAAGATATCACCATCATCAAGCATTCCCTCAGGAATATCTACCAAGTCAAGTTCTTCAATTTGACTCAAAGTCAACCGACAATAATCCACTTTCCTTATTTCTTCCCCTATCCTCAAATTTGCCCAAGCATCCTCAACTCTGTGTACATGGGCTAAAGATCTCTTTTTTATTTTATCCTTTACCCTTCTGTAATCAAAATTGGCTCTTTTCTTGTAAAATTTCATTGTAACCAATTACATTTTAGACTTTATAAATTAAGCCTTTGGAGATGTAGAAATAGAATACCTACCAATTTCAATAGGCAATCTTAAACCTGGTTTCTTAGACCCCATCTGTTTACTATGCACTGCCATGATTTGTCTATACAGTTCCATCAACACAATCTTATCACTAGGGTACCTTGGAAGCATGTAAGGATACCCCATGAAACAACCAACTCTCAAATAAGTGAAAGTGGGAAACTGAAGGTATAAGCAACCATATTTATCCACTTTTTCCCATGCTTCATTAGAAACCCCCTTCTTTTCCAATTGAGAATCAAATAAACACAAGAAAGTAGCAAAGAATGTATCATTAACTCTTTGAAAGTGATGAATACTTCCATCAAGAGTTATTTGAGGATAATACTAAAAACTAGAAGTACTCTTCTATCCCCCTCTGATATCAATCCAAGAAAGTTCCTTATTGAGGCAACAACATAGACAAGATATGATGTCATTGTTGTCTCTCAGATTTGCACCCTTGTTACAGTTGTAAAATTTTAGCAATATGGAGAAACATGGGAATGATCTTGAAGTCTGAGACCTTGCGAAATGAGATCAGACCTCCAGAGAAGGCCGGCTTCCTTAACTGGTTATCACCTAAAATCTACTGAATTTGCAGAGGAAAAGGGAGAAGGAATGCTTTAAAATGAAAGATGGGATAGAAAAACTTGAAAATAAAGAGGTGATTCACCAAGTTGAATAAAAGAACCTTCACAGTACTAATAAAATGCACAACATACCTAGATATAGCAAGTAGACATACACAGATTCAAATGATTCTTAGTAGAGGTGAGAAACAAAAATTATTGAGAGGAACAATATGTTCACAAACAATCATATGTAGATTCACACTAAACTCAAACTCAGTAAAAGAGGTAAAATAACTTGCGTGTATTAAAAAAGAAGGCATAGTTACAGTAGCAGAAAACTCTGTTTGGAAATAGAAAGACTGAAAAACTAAAAAAATTTAACCTTTTTTACATCTCTCTCCTATGCATATATAGCATTTTCATATGACCTAAGTCGGTTACAATAAGTTCACCCCATGGGCGCTGTCAGAAAATATCTGCCTGAAGGGATGCCTACTTGCAGAAGTTATGGCATGAAAGATCTGGAACAAGGTAGATGGAAGATATTTTGAGTCTTTAATGCAAGCTGCTGCATTGTCTATCTTCAACAATGAATATATGAAATATCTAAAACAAGGTGGTTGAGAGATATTTCTGGTCATCAATGCGAGTTGCTGAACATCTACCTGCAGCAATGAATGCAACAAATATCTGCATCTTGCCCAAAAATGGTCGCTGAAACATCCAGTAGCCAAAACATGCAAAGCCAAATTCAAATTTTGAAAGTGAGAATATTTTGCTCAAAGTCTGCCAGATGAAAGAGGAGGCAAAAATAGGCACATTTGCCTTTTGAATCATGTCAAAATTCGCCAGGACGCGGAAGATACAGGTAGTCAAAGTTGCAGTCAAACTACACTTGTATATCGCCTTCATATGCAAACTACCTTGTATGTTTTCCCTTGTATGTGTAAATGCATGTGTAAAGATACAATTACAACATACAATCGTGGGCCTTTACTTTTGTATCACTTTTTTGCATGTATGCCCCTACCACGTGTCATGACCTGATTCGCCGCCGCATTGAAGCTAGGACCCATTGCTAAAAAACTACCTCTTCTATCGGCCATCAGAAAGACTATGAACGGAGTCACCGATGCAAGAGGTCATGTTGAAATCCCCTATATGTTGGCCTTGTATATCACATATACAATCGCATGTATACATACAATGCAGACTCCAGCATTTTATCTGCTACATTTGATCTTCAGTCAGATCCAGACCTTGTATGTATCTCTTTGCATATTCCCTTGTATATCACATTTATACAATGCAAAAATACAAGCAAAACATTCATACAATTGCACTTCACATACAACTGTCGCATTTGACCTTTGTTTGTGACCTTTGTATGTGTGACTTGTTTATCGCAAACATACAATGCGAACATACTTACAAACAAGGATGCATACAAGGTATCTGCCTTTATAGACCAGATTGCATATTTTATCGGATCCGGGCCTTGCATGTCAGAAATGTATATTACCTTTGTATATCGCATATACAATGTGAAAATACAAGCAAAACATGCATACAATCACTTGTACATTGCAACCACTTTACTTCGGCATATGCATGTAACCTTTGTATATCGCTTTGTATATGACCCTTTGTATGTGCGAACATACAACGCAAAATATACAAAGGAAAACATGCATACAAACCTTGCATACAAACATGCATTTGAACTTGTACCTACCCCTTGTATGTTACACTTGCATATTCCCTTTGTATATCGCAACATACAAATGCGAACATACAAACAAAAAGATGCATACAAACATTTGTACCATTATCGACCAGAATACATATTCCTCTCGGGTCTGGGGCTTGCATCTTAGGAATGTCTATCGCATTGTATATGCAGATTGTATGTTCAAAGATACAATCACATATGCAATTGGTGGGCCCCATCCTTTGCATCTCCTCCTTGTATCTTTTCTTGCATGCGCGCTTTGTATATTCTTCTTGTATATTCCCTTTGCATATTGCAAATGTACATTCAACTTTGTATCCTACTAATGTATCTTTACATTGCATATGACTCCTGTATCTGTGAATGTATATTGCCCTTTGTATGTTGGCACATACATGCATCTTTGCTTTGTATCTTGGATTTGCCTTTGTATGTGAACTTGTATGTCCCCCTTGTATGTCGGCCTTGTATGTTTTCTTTGCATCTTCCCCTTGTATCTTTTCTTTTGTATGTGCGATTGTATGTTTGAACATACAATATGAACATACATTCATATCTTGCATTCCACCCCTTGCATATGCCCTTTGTATATGGTACCTTGTATCTCGCCGATGTACATTTCCTTTGCATATGTGAACATACAATGGCGAATGTACATGCAAACATACATTCAAAAATGCATATACAAATACTAAGTATAAAATTGAGATTTATTTGTGATGGAAAGCACTTGAAGACAAAGGGTTTCTGGGTTTTCAACAAAGATTCTCAAGGTGAGATTTTTGGCATTTTTTTATTTTTTATTTTTTTGCAAGGTACAGCATGAGTATTTGAAAGATTTAAGCCTTGCAGGGTCATTCTCTAAAGGATTTTCAAGGAAAATATAAGGTGAACTATTTGACTCTGGATAGAGGAAAAATAGGTCAACATTTTGGTGACCTCTATGAGATGTTTACCTGCTAAACAATTAGATTAGTTGCCTTAAGCATCCATTGGGCATGGAGTCACAGAGAGACTAAAATATAGCCTTCGCAAACAAACCTGACCTTAGTAACTCAGCATATTAGTAGTGAAGAACATTTGGAAGACCAAACCAAAACAAAATGTTGAAAGAAACCCCTCCAATTGTGTTAGACAACACTTAGGGAAAACAAAAAGCATCTAAACTATTGTGCAGTAGCACTTATTGAAAAAAAGAAACCTAATCTACTGATTTACAAGGCACTCATACCTCAAAACACCTCTTCAGGTGTATCCCATTGACTGGGATAGGCAAATTTTCTCCATCCATGCTTGATAACTAAAATGCATTGTGCTCCTTGCATTCAGTAATGATAAGTGGGCCACTTTAGAAACTGTCAAACTTGGAGTGCTTCCCTGGCCTGCTTTTCAACTCATCCCATTTGAGTACCATATCACCCTCCCTAAAAACTCTAGGAGTGGCTTTCTTATCAAAATTTCTTTTTGTCTGAAGCTGATGATACTCCATAGCTTTCATAGCTTTATCTCTAATTTCTTCAAGCTCCATAAGTTGAGCATATCTGACGTCCATGGGATCCTCTTCTTCAAACATCTCTAGCTGATTCATGATATCAAGTGCTGGCAGCTCCATAAACACAGGCAATCTTTCCTCTTTCCCATAAACTAACATATATGGGGAGTTTCCAGTAGACCTCTTGGGAGTTATTCTATCTACCCATAAGGCATATTTCAAATTAGTGTGCGAGGTCATCTGGTTGTCCTCGATTGATCTTTTAATAATCCTTATGAGGTTCTTATTTGTAGATTCAACCAAACCATTACCCTGTGGGTAATAATTTGATGAAGTGTTTAAATAGATCCCATTATTAACAGGCCAGTCAATTATCTTCAATCCAACAAAAGCTAAAGCATTGTCTGAGATAATTGATTTAGGCACTCCAAATCTGGACACCAAATCATGATAAAAGTTCAAAATAACAGTCTCATTGGATTCCTTCAGACCCACTGCTTTAGTCCACCTTGTGAAATAGTCTGTAGCTGTAAGTATCCACATGTGGCCTACACTTGATGGTGGGTTAATGGGACCTACAAAGTCAATGCCCCATCTCATGAAGGGATGCTCTACTTGAATTGGTTGCAGAGATAAAGCTGGCAACCTTTCTTTGCCTGCAAAAATGGCACATTTTACACATTTTCTAGCCCATGCATGGGCATTCTTAAATAAGCTGGGCCAGTAATATCCCACTCTCATTATTTTCCAAGCAGTAGTCCTTGGGGAAAAATGACCCCTTGCTGTTCCATCATGAAACTCATGCAGCACTTTGTCAGTCTGACCATTATCAATGCACCTTAACAACACACCATTACAATCTTTTCTAAAAAGGATGCCATTTATTAAAACATATGGTATGGAATGTAGTCTAAAATATCTTCTTTTGGTTCTATCTAGACCCACTAGACATTTACCAGTTTGTAAAAATTGAGTCATGTTATTAACCCAACTTGTGCCCACTGCTGCTATATCATTTTGATGTGCATCTTCAATGGTCAGAAGCACCTCCTCCTCTTTTTCTATTTTGTTATCAGAACTGGTAGCAAGTTGTTCACTGAGTCCTCTACCTCTGACAAGCTTGGTTATCTTGATATCCACGTCAAATTCCATGACTTTGGTGATCCAACTAGCCCTTTTCTCATTTACATCCTTACCTAATAGGAACTCTTTCACGCTAGGGTGAGCAATCACCAAATGTATCTTATTATTAGAAATAAGATGCCTAAACTCCTTGAGACTCCTTACCACTGCAAGGACATGTTTTTCAACAAAGCTATACGTCTGCTCATACTCCTCCAGCCCCTGACTAAAGAAAGCGATTGGCTATTCAAAGCCGTTACTCTGCTGCTGTACCAGAATCGCAGAGATTGTATCTAGACCACCATAAGCATACAAGATAAAATCTTTTGAGAAATTAGGATTTACCAGAGTTGGTGCAGTCGATAACACTTCTTTTATGGACTCAAAGCTGAGTTTGGCCTCTTTTTTCCAACTAAAAACTGTATTTTTCTTTAACATAGAGGTCAGAGGCTTCAATAGATTTGCAATGTTAGGTATAAATCTTCACGAAAAATTAATTATGCCAATAAAACTTTGCAGTCCCTTCTTGTGACTAGGTAAAGGTAGCTCCAAAATAGCCCTTACTCTTTCTGCATCAATGGTAATTCCCTCTTTTGACACAATGTGTCCTAAAAACTTGCCTTCATGCACAGCAAAAATGCATTTCTTGGGATTGAGAGATATCCCAAACTCTTCACATCTCTCGAATACTTGCCTCAAGTGGAATAAGTGTTCAGCTGCATCTTTAGAGAAAACTGTAATGTCATCAAGGTACACCAGTACCAATTTATACAACAGACCCTTAAAAGCCATATCCATAGCTCTCTGAAAAGTAGAGCCAGCATTTGACAGAACAAAAGGCATCCTTTTGTAGGCCATGGTGCCCCATTTGGTAGTAAAAGTGGTTTTAAATTGATCTTCCTCCTTGACTAACACTTGATTATAGCCAGAATACCCATCAAGTAAGGAGAATCTTTCAGAACCAGCCACTACTTGCAGAATTTGCTCCATTAAGGGCAGCAGGTGGTGGTCTTTTAGGGAGGCTCTATTAAGGTCTCTAAAATCAACACACAGCCTAATCTCTCCATTCTTTTTTCTCACAGGGACAAGGTTGGAGACCCAAGAAGTATGCTTGATCAGGAAAATGATCTTTCCCTCGATCAACTTGGTTAACTCTTTAATCATTAGAGGCTCAAGTTTTGGATTTAAAGGCCTTTGTTTTTGCCTCACAAGTTTTGTACCTGGTTCTAACTCTATGGTATGCTGGGCAATATGAGGGTCAAACCCTTTTAGGTCTGAATAATCCCAAGAAAATACATCTTCAAACTTTTGACAAAGAGCAACAAAAGCTCTCCTATCCTCACAGGAATAGATTTTACCAATTTTGAGAAGATTACCTTTGAAAATTTCCAGCTCCTTGTAATGTTCCTCTTTGACCTGCATGCTGGTTTTATCCTTTTTAGCTGATCATCAGTACTAAAAATAGATTCCAAGGTTACCAATCCCTTGGGCAGCTTGTTTGTTCTTAACTGAACAATTTGACCATTGCCATATTGTTGTTTGAGTTTATCCTGATTCATCACAGAAAACTCATATTCTTCTACCAGGAAATGCAAGATCTACTCATCACTCTCAAAAACCTGCCAATGAATGTTATTGTCAGGGATAGAAGGCCTATCAACTATTTTCACATGAGGCTGCACCTTTTCTCTTTGAATATCACTAGGGATATCAAACTGAGCCCTAATCGCAGCTAACCTATCTGCATGATAATTCTGATTTCTTGGAATAGAGATCAGATTGAAAGCATCAAACTCTTCAATCATATCCCATACCCTATGCTTATAGCATTTCAAAGTATCATTCTTTGTAACATGCAGTCCTCTTACCTAATTTACAATAAGTTCACTGTCCCCAAACACCTGCAAAAAGCCAATTTTCCTCTTTCTTGCCCACTACAAACCTTGGATCAATCCCTCATACTCAGCAGTGTTATTTGTACATGAAAAAACAAAACAGAAAGCAGAATAATATCTGTCACCTTGTGGAGACACAAGCATTGCACCACCACCAGATCTATTCCTATTCCTAGAGCCATCAAAGTACATTTTCCATACTTCCTCTTACTGCTCTATCTGTTGTTCTGCATTCTTTACAAGGTTTGGAATTTCTGTTTCAGGTTCATGGAGTATGTAAACCCCCATACTAATTTCTTGAATGTGTCCCTCAGGATTATCTACAACATTTTCTGAGGCCCACTCCTTTAACAACACCTCTGGTATACTTTTAGCTTGCAACTCTTGAGCAGCAACAAGCTCAGGATCATCAGAAATAATGCAATTTGCATTAACAACACTTGGTGTATAAGGCTCTATGTGATACTGGGTAAGCAATTCAGACTTTAAGGTCACCTTTGTGCCATATCTGGTCCTAAAAAACATGTGGGACTAGTCTGAGGATAAATATCCTCCTATCTTGGTTGTGAACTCTCTTGACAAACACATGGCAAAATAAGGAGGTAAGTCTATGATGAATACCTCCTAGGAAATGGAAACATTTGGGCAAGTGTGCAAGGTGAGAGTTAGATCTTTTATCACACCTACAGTGTTAACAGCTGTGCCATCTGACTGAAGCACACCTTTCTCCAGGGGTTGGTACTTTAATCCTAATTGGTTTGCAATCTGTTTTGGCATCACATAACTACTTGCACCACTATCCACCATATAGTTATGTACTATCTTGTCTCCAACTAAAGACACATAAAATGGAAGTGGTTTAGCACTCTTGTTTGGCTGTTTGCTGTTGTCCTAGAATGAATTGGTAAGAACAGCCCTATTTGATATTTTTAAATCACACATACAAAGGTCACAAACAAAGGTCAAATGTGACAGTTGTATCTGAAGTGCAATTGTATGAATGTTTTTCTTGTATTTTTGCATTGTATAAATGTGATATACAAGGGAATATGCAAAGAGATACATACAAGGTCTGGATCTGACTGAAGATCAAATGCAACAGATAAAATGTTGGAGTCTGCATTGTATGTATACATGTGATTGTATATGTGATATACAATTGTGATATACAAGGCCAACATATAGGGGATTTCGACGTGACCTCTTGCATCGGTGACTCTGTTCATAGTCTTTCTGATGGCTGATACAAGAGGCAGTTTTTCAGTGATGGGTCCCAGCTTCAATGCAACGGTGAATCAGGTGATGGCACGTGGCAGGGGCATGTTGGCAAGAGACACTATATGGATTCATGGTTGTTGTCATTGATGGCAACAAAGGTCATTCCACATATCCGCAAGTCATGATATATCTCTACCGGAAGTCAGATTGAAGATTGTTGTGGTCCGGTGAACAAGAACAGAGCATGTGGCAAGGTCCGACAGATTGGTCCGGATCTCTCAGAGGAAGTGTCTTGGCACAGTGCGGATCTGGGGAAGTCAAGAGGACTATCTTGAGTAGTATATTCCAAGGATTTAGCCTCCGGAGATGGACAAGGAAAAAGATATGAATAGTTGAGTACCGGATTCCTGAGAGACAGTGAAAACAGAGGAAGAACTGACTGACTGAGTATCAAACTACTTTCCGGATGTGTTACAGATGATGATAAAGGTTGCGGAGGCATGAATCATGTTTGGCCGACATAATTGATGATATCTACAAGTATATGCTTGATCCGCATTGCTTGGTGAGCAAGGATTCAGCCGACAGAACTAAGTTTGTAAGAAACTAGACTGTTCCGGATGCCGACTAGAAAGATGATGAAAGTACTTGTGCGGATATATATAGAGGATGGATTTAGTGGTAAAAGGTGGGAATGTATGTGAGGATATGCGAACAAGTCCAGAGTAGAGCAGAAGTAACAAGAAAGATCCGGTATGTGAAAGGACAGCAGACTAAAGAACAGAGGAAAGATGAAGTGCAGCAGATCAGTATACTGAACTTAACCGGAACTGAACTCCAGCATATGCAGATGCTTCCAATCAGTTCAAGACTGTGATTCTAATCACTTTGTAAGACAGTGTGTCTTCTTGTAGGCAGTGAGCCTCTTGTGAGCAGTGTGCTCGGGCAGTGAGCCCTAATTGGCAAGTGCCATTTTTGTAATTTCCTATTCTTCTAACAGAGAATAATTCTTGGGTTAATCACCCCATGGTTTTCTCCCTTAACAGGGTTTCCACGTCAAAAATACTGTGTCATGTGTTTCTTATTTCATGGTTTATGTTTTGTGTTTGATTTTATGCTGCTTCAATTAAAAGGAAAGTGTAATAAGGGAAATAATTAGGATAACTGATTCACCCCCCCCCTCTCAGTTATCAACAATTGGTATCAGAGCCAAGTTCCTCCCAATAGAGCCTAACAGCTTGAGGAAGATCTGGGATTTCAAATGGATGCATATGGTTTAAGGGAGCAACTCAAGACTGCCCTTGAGGATCTTGAACAGTCAAATTCTGAAGTCAGTGAATTAAAGGAAAGACTCAAACAGGCTGATGAATTCATGAGAGAATTAAAAGACAAATTAAGTCTCTCTATGAAAAAGAGAAAGGAGCTGCTTCAACAGTTGGCAAGACAAAGTGAAGAAAGCAATACAAGTGAGGAATTGACTGAGCAAACCAAGTTATGTGAAAAGTTATCAAAAGAAGTCATTATGTTAAGACATGAAATGGAATCAGGAACTATAAAGTTTACTCAAGAGATTGAAGAAAAAAGAAAGGCTGAAGACAATCTAAGACAATCTCTTAAAGAAAAATCAGAAGAATGCCACCAGATGGACAGGATTATCAGACACCTTGAATCTGATCTTGAAGATTCCAAAGATAATGAAGGAAAACTTGAGGATCAAATTGCCTCTCTCAAAAGAGACCTTCAAACAGCAAATGAATATAAAGAGAAATTCAAGATAAGTTCTGCTCAACTTGAAGTTCTTCTTGGAAGTCAAAAGAGGACAGATGACAAGTATGGCTTGGGATATGAGAAAGGAGAAAGCTCCGGATCCGGTCAGAAGAATCTTGGATCAGAAAATCCAAGGAGCAGGCCTAGAAGACCTCCGGTAAGACAGCCAAATGCTCAAAAATATCCATCCTTCAATGGATACTGCCACAGCTGCAACCATTTTGGTCACAAAGCTAATCAGTGCAGAATGAGAATGAATCAGATTAATTCATCCTTCTCCGGACAGTGCTTCAACTGCAAAAGGTATGGACACAAATCCCATGAATGCAGAATTATGCAAGTAAACAAATCATTCAAAGGTAGATGCTTTACATGCAATAGAGTAGGTCATATGGCTAATCAATGCAGATCAAGGGGATATCAGTTAAATATGCAAAGAAATGTTATTTGCCAAATCTGCAATAGGTCCGGTCATAATGCTAAAGTCTGCAGAAACAAGAATCAGGACAAAAGAGGTCCGGTGTATAATCAGAATCAAGACAAGGGTAAACAAAAGATGAATGCGGATGAAGTTAGGAATCAGATGAGCAAGATTTGGGTGAAGAAAAACTCAGAGAATGTAGAGGTTGGATCCGCACCAGATTCTGGTGCTGATATTTCTTCCGGAAATTAAAAGGTGAGCTCAGGCTCAGGGGGAGACTCAAAGAAGATTCTGTTCCCCCAGCCAAACAAGTTGTGCCGGATGTGGCACAAGATGCGGATTAAAGGGTTTGTAGATATAACTCCTGAGATGCTTCAGTCAAGTTTTCAGAGGTCCGCATGGAGTTATGAAGAAGCTGTGTTCGATTAAGCTAGACCTGTTCAGGGAGGTGCTCCGGTATGATAAAGGATTACAAAAGGTCCGGAGAGATCCGGAAGTGCACGATCTTGTCTTGCGGATTGGACAGAGTATTTGGGATGTTCTTGTAATATGTTACCTAGATTTATTCATGATTTAAAGATCCGGATGATATTCAGTGATCAGGACTAATCCGGGATACTCCAAGCTGTCCAGACATGGTAAACCGGAATAATGCAGGTGAAGCATTTATTGCAGACAGATATTAGGGTTTGCGGAGCAATATAAGGGATTTCTCAAAAGTTATCTGCTCATTCTACACTTGAGAAGAAGCGAATAGTGGAGCTCTGCAACAAGGTTCATCAAGCACACCAAGGATCTCCTGCCGAAGCTATTGCATAAAGAAATCAATCCAACCACTCCGTGCAAACCGAAGGCGCATAAGGTATTCTTCGTTTTTCATTGCCTCACTGCAAATCCTTGAAGAATGGCTACTCCAAACATAGTTAAGATCTCTGATAGACCTCGCCCCTCATTCAAGAAACATCCCTACAAATCATTGGAGGTAGATCCACTAGGAGCCTTCTCTAGTGTTCCCCACGGAGTCTTACATACTGAAGATATTAGGGTTTACATACACGCAAACATTGAGGAATTTGGGGAATTCAAATTAAGAGACCTCTATCACAAGCAACTGATAGACAATGCTTTTGAGCTCAAACCAGAGTATAAGGGTATCCAGAAGAAACAATTTGAGCAATTCATTCATTTCCCTAGCTTTGAAGAAGATGAATGGGTCCGGTATGTACTGAGCAGGATGCATGACAACTTCCTTTGGCTAGATAGACCCTGTAAGATCACAAAAGAAGCAATTAGAGCAGTAACTGGTCTATACTCTTCCGGGGGGGTACCTATCCTCAAATCTGTCAAGAACAACGTTGTAACTGAGGCCACCGGATCAAAATATGATAAGAGGGCAATGACCATTGAAGATATTTCGGATCCGGATATCAAATATGCATCAATGATAATAGGATACAAGATCTATCACTCCAGCAGGGAGAATTCTGTATCCGGAACTGCAATATACACAGCATATGAAATGCTAAGAAAGAATGCAGATTATGATCTTTGTGAACTACTACTAAGCCAATTGATGGAAAATGTACAGAAAATCAAGAAAGACAAGAAGAACTCCTTTAAGTATGGTACTCTCATTGTATGTCTATTCTTTTACTTCATGAATGAGCTACCCGGAACAAGTGGATGGATATGGCAGAATGACAAACCTGTTGCAGTCCAGATAAGAGACTATTTGCATGGACTTGGGGATGCAAAAGCGAGAAATACAGCTCTATGGGGATACTTCAAAAACTTTCAGAGCATGATGCAAGCAAGAGAGAGAATTCCCCAGTCTCTCATTGAGAAATACAAGGACTCAGTATGTTTTATGGTTGACACTGATCAGTGCCTAATGGAGGCAGTGGAGCCAAGGACTGTCTGGATCATGCCCATGGGGTATGAAGTTGATGAACAGATAGTAGAGCTGCATGTTCAACACATGCTAAGTCAGCCCAAAGATCCTAAGGCAGAAAGGTTTGGAACCTTTGAGGAGCTGAGCGTGAAATTACATGTAGAACTCAGGGAACCTGAGATTAAGAGAAAAGTGAGAAAAGAAGTAGAGCACATTGCTCAAGGCCTAGGCATCTCAAAAGAGGCACTTGATGCCAGCCGGGAAAAGAGGAGAAAGGCTGAGGAAGAAGAGAAAAGCACAGAAAGTGCTCCGGTTGAAACCCCCACCCGGACCAGATCATCAAAGAGATCTGCACCTTCCACAACCAAAAGCTCAAAACCGGAAGTCCAGGCATCCGGTAAAAGATCCAAGACAAAAGCATCAAGGGCTTATGAAAGCCAAAAGGATGAAGAGGAAACAGAATCAGATAAGGAAGTAAGAGAAGTAAAGAAACAGAAGAAGAAAGGATCCGGTAAGCCCTCCACAGGCCAAGACAAGGATGAAATGGCAGAGGTAACTGTTGAAAAGCCCACTCTGTCACTAGAGAGCATAATCAAGTCGGTCACGGTGGATGGAAACCTTCAACCAATGACTGAATCCTATGATGACTTCAGTGAGGCAGACCAAAAGACCCTGCAGGAGGCCACAGTGAAATATCTCAACATATATAATAAGGCTTTCATTGAAATAATATCTCTTATTCCTAAAAGCCTAGAAAAGGAAATGGAAGTGAGGAAAAATAATGCTCATGCTAAAGATCTTGAGATCCGGGAGCAGATAGCTATTCAGCTATATCCTCAAATTGATCCCAAGACAATGAACATGATCTTCAAGGACTGCAAAGATGAGTTCAGAAGTAAAGCCAGGATGAATCAGCTCATGCTTGGTGAGACTGACAAAGTGGCACAAGAGACAGAAGAGATCCTCCGGAAGGCCTTCAAAAGGTTCAATCTTCCTGTTGTAGAGGACTTAGGTGCAGAAACAGCTGCCGACTTGGAATCTTCTGTTCCGGAAGAAGTGAGCCCTGAACAGACAAGTGAGGACTTGGGACCCTCTGCTCCAGAAGAAGTGACCCATGAACAAGCAAGCATCTCTCCTCCGGTTTCCCCTACAGTCTCCGGATCCAAAGAAGAAGAGCAATTGCAGGAGAAGGAAGCAGTGGTGACAGACAAAGAGGTTGACAGTTCTAAGACTGCAGAAGAAAAGAAACATCTGTCTCCGGCAAGAGACACTGCACAAACTGTTCAACAATTTTTGAGCAAAGAAACTCTAGAGATTGATGAACCGGAGCTTCTAAAAGGTCCATTTGATTTTGACTCTCTCTCTCCGGTACAAACAATGAAGATAGCTTCATTTGCAAATGCCAAGGCAAATGAAAAGCTCCTAAAGTCTCATATGGAGGACTGTGAGTTGATAGAGGCTGCTTCCGGAGTACTTGTAAAGATCATGCCATCAATCCAAATAGATCCGACTGCCTCCACTTCCGGTAATCTAAAAACCTTAGTCAGCAGTATTGATACACATTTTAATTCTCTAGAAAAATCAGCTGAAGACAAGGTCCGGAAGGAATTTTTGGATAAGAGATTTTCTGAAATATTAGAATTAATCTCTAAGGATAGGAAGATTGTAAGCATTGGAATAAAGAGCTTAGAAAATGCTCTTAAGGATGGCGGTGACATCTACAAATTTTGTATATCTTGGTCAAAGGCAACAACAGCAATTGACAAGAAAATAAAAGAAGAACAGGACAAGCTTCAAAGCTTATCTCAAAGTTTTGATCCTCTCTCTTCCTCTATAATAAATCAAGAATGTCAGACTATTGCAGTCTTGAATGAAATAAAGAATCTTGAGAAGGAGAGGAAGAACATTACCAACCGGATGGGAGAACTTAGAAGGATTATAGTCCCTAAGTTGGAAACGATGCATGAGGCCATCAGTGATGCCCAGACCACCGCCCATACAAAAGATCCGACAGATCTCAGGCGGGCAGAAGCTTTTCCATTTTTGCTGAGTGGTCACATTTCAATCCTGGACAGAATGAAGCTTAGTTGGGCTACTGAAATGGTTCAACTGCAGACATCCTTTGCAGACATTCTGCAGTATATGTGAGTATGTAAATATGCGGCTATATATAGAAAATTTTTGAAAATTTTGGTGTGCGGACCCTACCCTTTGCCATTGATGTCAAAGGGGGAGTGAGGAGCAGTGAAAAATGAGGAATCCAACTCAGGGGGAGTTCCGGAAATTGTATATAAAGACAGAGCATCAGCAAAGGGGGAGCATAGTGTAAACACTTAGTCATTTTTCACTAAGTGTTGCCATCAATGCCAAAGGGGGAGATTGTTGGCAAGAGACACTATATGGATTCATGGTTGTTGTCATTGATGGCAACAAAGGTCATTCCACATATCCGCAAGTCATGATATATCTCTACCGGAAGTCAGATTGAAGATTGTTGTGGTCCGGTGAACAAGAACAGAGCATGTGGCAAGGTCCGACAGATTGGTCCGGATCTCTCAGAGGAAGTGTCTTGGCACAGTGCGGATCTGGGGAAGTCAAGAGGACTATCTTGAGTAGTATATTCCAAGGATTTAGCCTCCGGAGATGGACAAGGAAAAAGATATGAATAGTTGAGTACCGGATTCCTGAGAGACAGTGAAAACAGAGGAAGAACTGACTGACTGAGTATCAAACTACTTTCCGGATGTGTTACAGATGATGATAAAGGTTGCGGAGGCATGAATCATGTTTGGCCGACATAATTGATGATATCTACAAGTATATGCTTGATCCGCATTGCTTGGTGAGCAAGGATTCAGCCGACAGAACTAAGTTTGTAAGAAACTAGACTGTTCCGGATGCCGACTAGAAAGATGATGAAAGTACTTGTGCGGATATATATAGAGGATGGATTTAGTGGTAAAAGGTGGGAATGTATGTGAGGATATGCGAACAAGTCCAGAGTAGAGCAGAAGTAACAAGAAAGATCCGGTATGTGAAAGGACAGCAGACTAAAGAACAGAGGAAAGATGAAGTGCAGCAGATCAGTATACTGAACTTAACCGGAACTGAACTCCAGCATATGCAGATGCTTCCAATCAGTTCAAGACTGTGATTCTAATCACTTTGTAAGACAGTGTGTCTTCTTGTAGGCAGTGAGCCTCTTGTGAGCAGTGTGCTCGGGCAGTGAGCCCTAATTGGCAAGTGCCATTTTTGTAATTTCCTATTCTTCTAACAGAGAATAATTCTTGGGTTAATCACCCCGTGGTTTTCTCCCTTAACAGGGTTTCCACGTCAAAAATACTGTGTCATGTGTTTCTTATTTCATGGTTTATGTTTTGTGTTTGATTTTATGCTGCTTCAATTAAAAGGAAAGTGTAATAAGGGAAATAATTAGGATAACTGATTCACCCCCCCCCTCTCAGTTATCAACAGGGCATACATGTAAAAAAGTGATACAAAAGTAAAGGCCCACAATTGTACATTGTAATTGTATCTTTACACATGCATTTGCACATACAAGGCAAAACATACAAGGCAGTTTGCATATGAAGGTGATATACAAGTGCAGTTTGACCGTAACTTTGACCGCCTATATCTTCCGCATCCTGGTGAATTTTGACATGATTCAAAAGGTAAATGTGCCTATTTTTGCCTCCTCTTTCATCTAGCGGACAATCTGGAGAAACACGGGAATAATCTTGAAGTGCGGGACCTTGCGAAATGAGATCAGACCTCCAGAGAAGGCTGGCTTCCTTAACAGGTTATCACTTAAAATCTACTGAATTTGCAGAGGAAAAGGGAGAAGGAATGCTTTAAAATGAAAAATGAAACAAAAAAATTTGAAAATAAAGGGGTGATTCACCAAGTTGAATAAAAGAACCCTCACAGTACTAAGAAAATGCACAACATACCCAGATACAAAAGTAGACATACACAGATTCAAATGATTCTTAGCAAAGGTGAGAAACAAAAATGATTGAGAGGAACAATATGTTCACAAACAATCATATGCAGATTCACACTAAACTAAAACTCAGTAAAAGAGGTAAAATAACTTGCATGTATTCAATAAGAAGGCATAGTTATAGTAGCATAAAGCTCTGTTTGGAAATAGAAAGACTGAATACTAAAAATTTTCAACCTTTTTTACATCTCTCTCCTATGCATATATAGCATTTTCATATGACCTAAGTTGGCTACAATAATTTCGCCCCATGGGCGCTGTCAAAAAATATTTACCTGAAGGGATGCCTACTTGAGGAAGTTATGGCGTGAAAGATTTGGAATAGGGCAGATGGAAGATATTTTGAGTCTTTAATGCAAGCTGTTGCATCGTCTATCTTCAACAATGAATATATGAAATATCTGAAACAAGGCAGTTGAGAGATATTTCTGGTCATCAATGCGAGCTATTGAACATCTACCTACAGCAATGAATGCAACAAATATTTGCATCTTGCCCAAAAATGGTCGCTAAAACATCTAGTAGCCAAAACATGCAAAGCCAGATTCAAAATTTGAAAGTGAGAATATTCTGCTCAAAGTTTGCTAGATCAAAGAGGAGGCAAAAACAGGCACATTTTCCTTTTGAATCATGTCAAAATTTGCCAGGGTGTGGAAGATACAGGTGGTCAAAGTTGCAGTTGAACTGCACTTGTATATCGCCTTCATATGCAAACTGCCTTGTATATTTTGCCTTGTATGTGCAAATGCATGTATAAAGATACAATTACAATGTACAATCATGGGCCTTTACTTTTGTATCACTTTTTTGCATGTATGCCCCTGCCACGTGTCATCACCTGATTCACCGCCGCATTGAAGTTGGGACCCATCGCTGAAAAATTGCGTCTTCTATCAGTCGTCAAAAAGACTATGAACGGAGTCGCTGATGCAAGAGGTCACGCCGAAATCCCCTATATGTTGGCCTTGTATATTGCAATTGTATATCGCATATACAATCGCATGTATACATACAATGCGGACTCCAACATTTTATCTGTTGCATATACAATTGTACTATACATACAACTGTTGCATCATTTGACATTTTTAAATCAGACAAGGCAGATTGCAACATGTCCTTTTGACCTGGGATTGCTAAGGAATCCCACATAGATATTGTCACATTCATCTTCTTCATATTTTCAATGATATTGAAAGGTGGAGTGACATTTACCTTTTGTTGTGACTTTGTAGCAACAGTATCACCCTGTAAATGAGGCTATTCCTTTACTGTTTCTTGAATATTTCTTTGCAAAATATGGGGAATCTAGGATGTAGAAGCATCAACAGGTCCTTTTCCTTTGTTTGTTGCTTGATCTATCTCATAACCCCTCTTTTTGGCTCTTGTATTTGCTGCAACTGAGGCATCATCTCTATTCACACCACATAATTCACCTTCCTGCCAATTCATGAAGGCAGAATCACTCTGAGGTTGTTCCTGCTATTGCACAACCCCCTCATTAGGTGTGTTTGGCTACGAGACTGCAACATTCTGCACCATCAAAGCCTGATTTATCACCCCATTTGAGCAGGCTGCCTGACTATGTGGCTGATTGCATGGAAAACACCATTCATATTTAGCTGCAAGGTTATTCTGAACAGGGACAAGGTCCCTTACCGCATTAATGGGTGCCAGATTGTAAGGTTGGAAAGGCCTCTAGTTCACATTCTGCCTGGTACTGTGGTAATTACCTTGATATGGAGGTCTATTGGCCTGGTATGGCTGATTCTGCCCTTGATAAGGCTGATTCTGCCCTTGGCTGGGTTGCTGATAAGGCTATCTGTTCTGGGACTGCTATTTTTTTATGTTTACCAGCTCATTCCCAAAAGTTTGTAGGATGTTCTCTATTTTCTGTTAGCTATTTTTAATCTCTCTTAACTCTTGTGATGAGCTAGGAGTAGCATTTTAAGAATTGGCAGTACTTGGCAATGCTGTAGCAGCAGGTAAAGGGGCAAAATATAGGATTGGCAAGGGCATCGAAGCTTGAATCTCAGGGAAGATGGGTACTGGTGGTCTAAGAGCTATTTTCCTAGCCTGGATTAGGCTATTTTATGCTCTAATAGCTATTTCATATGCATTAGGTAGACTAGTACCTCCCAATGATTGTATTATCACTGAAATATCACTATTTAGGGCTTTCAAAAAATATAAGAATGCATATTCTAATGGAGGCCTTACCGTGACAGGAATTATGTCCCATGTCTTCTAGAACCGAAAGTTGAAAGCCATCATTTACTCCTGGGGGCTCTTTTTATTGTAGTTAGTTGTTCCACCAATGAAAAGTTGTCTGACATA
Organism: Cunninghamia lanceolata; assembly: GCA_027924645.1. Taxonomy (NCBI): domain Eukaryota; kingdom Viridiplantae; phylum Streptophyta; class Pinopsida; order Cupressales; family Cupressaceae; genus Cunninghamia; species Cunninghamia lanceolata. The sequence goes on along the minus strand of BSBN01000201.1, from coordinate 2,837,436 downwards.
TCTTGAAATTGCTTGTTTAATTTATCACCCAGATCATTCCAGGTTCCTATGGTCTACACTGGTAAACTCTTGAACCATTGTAATGCCTTTCCTTTAAAAGAGGCAGCCAATAGCTTGATGGCTACATTTTCTTGGGTTACATGATGAACACCACATAGAGAAGCTACGTCTCTAATGTGCTCAATTGGTGTAGTTTGATTCTCCCCTGTGAAATAGGGCAAACTCTTCAAAGCTGCCATGGGTATAACCTCATGCACTATCAAATTCAATGGGCTACCCCCATCAAAAGCCACAAATGGCTGATTTCTTGCCATTGGAACAACTAGAGGTAGGTTTCCTTGAGTTGTTATAGGGGCTACAGGTGCAACCGGTCTAAAACTTGGTGGAGTTGATTGTACTCTTTTAGAAACTGGAGTCCTTACCACAGCTCTACTCTGTCTTCTAGGCGGAGACAGCGGCAAGTAATCAAATGAACTCAAACTCTGAGTTTGAATTTTTCTCATAAAATGTGACAGTAGCACTGATCTACTTGTCCTTTCTTAGCATGAGTCACTAGATATGCAGAAAATTGTTTCTTAAAAGATTGATAATGTTGGTAGCATATTATAACCAGCAAAATGACTGTTAGGTCCCACCGGGCGTGCCAAAAACTGTCTCTCAGATTTCCACCCTTGCTACAGTTGTAAAACTTTAGCAATCTGGTGAAACATGGGAATGATCTCGAAGTGTGGGACCTTGCGAAATGAGATCAGACCTCTGGAGAAGGTCGGCTTCCTTAACTAGTTATCACCTAAAATCTACTGAATTTGCAGAGGAAAAGGAAGAAGGAATGCTTTAAAATGAAAGATGAAATAGAAAAACTTGAAAATAAAGGGGTGATTCACCAAGTTGAATAAAAGAACCCTCATTATACTAAGAAAATGCACAACATACCTAGATACAGCAAGTAGACATACACAAATTCAAATGATTCTTAGCAGAGGTGAGAAACAAAAATGATTGAGAGGAACAATATGTTCACAGACAATCATATGCAGATTCACACTAAACTAAAACTCAGTAAAAGAGATAAAATAACTTGCGTGTATTCAATAAGAAGGCATAGTTATAGTAGCAGAAAGCCCTATTTGGAAACTAAAAGACTGAATATTAAAAAATTTCAACCTTTTTTATATCTCTCTCCTATGCATATATAGCATTTTCATATGACCTAAGTCTGTTACAATAAGTTTGCCCCATGGGCGCTGTCAGAAAATATCTACCTGAAGGGACGCCTACTTGTAGAAGTTATGGCATGAAAGATCTGGAACAGGGTAGATGGAAGATATTTTGAGTCTTTAATGCAAGCTACTACATCGTCTATCTTCAACAATGAATATATGAAATATCTGAAACAAGGCGGTTGAGAGATATTTCTAGTCATTAATGCAAGCTGCTGTACATCTACCCGCAACAATGAATGCAACAAATATCTGCATCTTGCCCAAAAATGGTCGCTGAAACATCCAGTAGCCAAAACATGCAAAGCCAGATTCAAAATTTGAAAGTGAGAATATTTTGCTCAAAGTCTGCCAGATGAAAGAGGAGGCAAAAATAGGCACATTTGCCTTTTGAATCATGTTGAAATTCACTAGGACGCAAAAGATACAGGTGGTCAAAGTTACGGTCAAACTGCACTTGTATATCACCTTCATATGCAAACTACCTTGTATGTTTTTCCTTGTATGTGCAAATGCATGTGTAAAGATACAATTACAACGTACAATCATGGGCCTTTACTTTTGTATCACTTTTTTGCATGTATGCCCTTGCCATGTCTCATCACCTGATTCACCGCCGCATTGAAGCTGGGACCCATCACTGAAAAACTACCTCTTCTATCGGCCGTCGAAAAGACTATGAACGGAGTCGCCGATGCAAGAGGTCATGCCAAAATCCCCTGTATGTTGGCCTTGTATATCACAATTGTATATTGCATATACAATCGCATGTATACATACAATGCAGACTCCAACATTTTATCTGCTGGATTTGATGTTCAGTCGGATCCAGACCTTGTATGTATCTCTTTGCATATTTGCTTGTATATTGCATTTATACAATGCAAAAATACAAGCAAAACATTCATACAATTGCACTTCACATACAACTATCACATTTGACCTTTGTTTGTGACCTTTGTATGTGTGACTTGTATATCACAAACATACAATGAGAACATACATACAAACAAGGTATCTGCCTTTATAGACTAGATTGTATATTTTATCGGATCCGAGCCTTGCATGTCAGAAATGTATATTACCTTTGTATATCACATATACAATGCGAAAATACAAACAAAACATGCATACAATCACTTGTACATTGCAACCACTTTACTTCGGCATATGCATGTAACCTTTGTATATTGCTTTGTATATGACCCTTTGTATGTGCGAACATACAACGCAAAATATACAAAGGAAAACATGCATACAAACCTTGCATACAAATATGCATTTGAACTTGTACCTACCCCTTGTATGTTGCGCTTGCATATTCCCTTTGTATATCGCAACATACAAATGCGAACATACAAACAAAAAGATGCATACAAACATTTGTACCATTATCGACCATAATACATATTACTCTCAGGTCCGAGGCTTGCATCTTAGGAATGTATATTGCATTGTATATGTAGATTGTATGTTCAAAGATACAATCACATATGCAATTGGTGGGCCCCATCCTTTGCATCTCTTCCTTGTATCTTTTCTTGCATGCGCGCTTTGTATATTCTTCTTGTATATTCCCTTTGCATATTGCAAATGTACATTCAACTTCATATCCTACTAATGTATCTTTCTATTGCATATGACCCTTGTATCTATGAATGTATATTGCCCTTTGTATGTTGGCACATACATGCATCTTTACTTTGTATCTCGGATTTGCCTGTGTATGTGAACTTGTATGTCCCCCTTATATGTTGGCCTTGTATGTTTTCTTTGCATCTTCCCCTTGTATCTTTTCTTTTGTATGTGCAATTGTATGTTTGAACATACAATACGAACATACATTCATATCCTGCATTCCACCCCTTGCATATGTGCTTTGTATATGGTACCTTGTATCTCGCCGATGTACATTTCCTTTGCATATGTGAACATACAATGGCGAATGTACATGCGAACATACATTCGAAAATGCATATACAAATACTAAGTATAAAATTGAGATTTATTTGCGATGGAAAGCACTTGAAGACAAAGGGTTTCTGGGTTTTTCTAGGTTTTCAACAAAGATTCTCAAGGTGAGATTTTGGGATTTTTTTTTTTTTTGCAAGGCACAGCATGAGTATTTGAAAGATTTAAGCCTTGCAGGGTCATTCTCTAAAGGATTTTCAAGGAAAATATAGGGTGAACTATTTGACTCTGGACAGAGGAAAAATAGGTTAACAGTCATATAGAACTTAAATGAATTCTACACCTTTGTTAGTTGTTCATGAATGGCATTACTAATTTGAAATCCCTAGAATATATGTTTCTTCCTCCTCATTATGATCCTGATGTATACATACATCCATTCATGGAAGGTAGAAGATGTAGGCAACCCTCTCTCTACTAAGAAGAGTGATCAAATCATTGACTTCTTCAATGCAGTCACTGCGAGGAAAGTTCTTAGGTCATCTTGAAAAATTTGGCCTTGCAGTCTTCAACCACTTGTTGTTGATCACGTTTTTAGCAGACTCATGATCCTTGTCATATTCCTTTTGTGCATAATCAAAATCAATATCTGCATATGCATCAATGCTAGGACACATGAAAGCTTTGTCGAAGAATTCTACATCCAACCTCATGATTACATTCCCATTGGAAATAATGACACTCTGGTTATCTCTATTGTAGTGTACCACCACTTGAAGAACAAATTCTGGATTATGCACAGCTACAAGGAAGGCAACTACCAATTGAATATTACTTTCCACTATACACCTCATGGCTGGATTTAGTGGTTCCTATTTGGTTCTTTCTACAAACTCAACCATATCAACATGACCGATCTCACTATCCTTTATTTCATCCACATTGGAGGTTACCAAGGTCACCAGGAAGACTCCTTAATATTTATACTTGATGGATTTTGACTTTCTCAGAGAGGGATCTATGATCTGAATAAAAGCCTATCCTTTGAAATGCAGATCTTGAGATACATGCACAAGAGACTACAACATAAAATCTAGGGTTTTTGTAGTGTTAGGAAAATTTGCTTGATTAGAAACTACAATGATGAGGAAATCTTGACCAATTGCATGAGCTTTGAGGGTCTAGAGTGCGATGGAGGTGAAAAACTGAGTGAAAGTGGGCAATTGGTTGAAATGAGAAAATTTCCCAATGTTATAGAGATTTTTGTAGAAATGATGTAAGGTCTCTAATTTTTAGCGCCTGCGCATGTGAAAATGGTAATGCATTGACTTTGTACAAAGTCAAAAATTTTGCCGACTTTGCAAGTGGGTAAAATTTTACAAGATGTAGGTTTGGCAAATTTTGTCATTGTTGCATAGTGTTAAACTTTTTAAGTATTTGCAAGGTCAAATTGGTAGAACTTACAAAGTAATGCATGATCAGCGATTTCCGTCGACCCTGCATGAGAGATAAAATGAGAGTAGGAAATACGAATCACTAAGGCAAAGTGTAAGGTCGGTAAATTTTACCAACCATACACAGGATCATGTTTTGCAAGGTAAGGTATGGTTGGCAAATATCGTCAATCATGCACTAGGAAAAACCTAGGTTATCACGCAACATACCTCGAACAAAAAATGATGAAATTCACCGCTATCACATGAGGATAGAAACGATGACAGAGAAAGACTGGATTCTCGACTATAAGTGAGGCAAATCGGTATAAAAATCTGATTGTTCAAATGAAAGGAAAAGGATTATAAACTCAATACCTTTCAGTTTAAAATATGACAAACGATGATAAACAAAATGAAGGTTATAGAGGGTTTAGCTTCTTTAGGTGACAAGACACACATCTTACATCAGTTTTAAACAAACAAAATGTATACTACAACCAACCCTATAAACACAAAATGAATACATCACAACATAAAAGAGAAAGGAGGAATGATAATAAAGAATATACATACCAGAATGAAAAGATGAAAGTGACAAAGTAGCCAGATAGCCTATCGAATCCACTCATGAATTGTGCACAAATAGAAGCAAGCACTCTTCGACAACGTAGGGGGATGAAGATAAAGAGGAGAAAAGAAAATGGTAGAAAATAAAACAATAAAATCACCTTAAAAAACCCTAAACACCATTAATCGAAGGGTATTTATTACACTCATGTAGACTGATAGTTGTAGAGTCGGCAAATTTCACCACCCATGAAACTTGACTAAAGACATGTAGGGTCGGAAAAATTTGCCGACCTTGCAAATTGATAAAATTGCTAAGATGGAGTGGCGGCAAAAAAAATTGACTTACATCAACATAAATTTTCCTAATTGCCAAAAGTGAAAATTGCAAATTGATCTATCTTGCAAATTCTGATGAACCAACGAAGGTTGACGCTCGGAAGGACATTCCAAGGTTGGGAGAAAAAGCAAGAGGACAAATGTGATTTGCCTTATTTTACATGCTTAGAATGTGCAAGCTACAAAATAGACAAGTTTCGTAGGGGTCATCCCACAAATTGAGTGTTGTTGAATTTGAGGATAATAGCTGGTTGTAACTGGGGAGCTTCCTTCGATCATCCTTTGAAATGATTGAAGGGAGAAGAATTTTAGTCTCTAAGTGCTTTTATCCATCCATTGGGCTATAGAGTTAGGTGACACAACAAAAAGACACAAAAAGACTTATAACAAAAAGACTCAAAACTATACAAGTATTTACAAGCTTATCTATCGCTTTATGTTGAAAAAAGCTTCAGATGTTGTCCGTTGTGAGGTACCAGAAAAGGTGTTCTGTCTTGATACTCCAAAAGGAACTTATTTTCACCACAGAGTTGATAAATGACAAAAGGGCCTCTCCATAGGGAATCAAACTTCCCATGTATTCCTTTGGGGTCTCTTCTTTTATCCCACAACATGACTTGATCACCAACCTAGAAATTTTGAGATTTCACCTTTTTGTCAAATAGTTTCTTTACTTGACTCTGGTGTTCTGCAATGCGATCTACCACCTTTGCGTCTTGTTCCTCAAGTTCAGAAAAGAACATTACGCATTTGTCAATATAGCTATCAAAAGTTCCATCTTCAATAGCCTTGGCCAGCTTCAAAGCAGGCAACTCCAATGTGATTGGTATTTCGGCATTCAATCCATACAAAAGATGAAATGGTGACATGTCAATTTCTATTTTGGGGGTAATACGATCTACCCACAATGCATCAAACAATGCTTTGTGCCAGGTCCTTTGATTCTCATCAACCAATTTCTTAATAATGGTAACCAAGTTCTTATTTCTAGACTCATCTTGACCATTCCCTTGGGGGTAATAATCAGACGAGTGAGCAAGAATGATCCCATAATCAAAATAGAAACTAGTTATCTCATGGGAAGGAAAACAAGTAACATTATTTACTACTATCTTGTTTGGCACACCAAACCTTGATATAAAATTTTCCTTGAGAAACTTACAAACCACTTTAGAAGTGGCATGCTTCACTAGAATAACTTCCACCCACTTGGTGAAGTAACTAGTTGTTGTGAGAACATAGCTATGCTCTACACTTGAATGTGGATGTACTGCACCAACGAAGTTGATGCCCCACTACTGAAAGGGCTCCTCAATCAATACTTGCTTGAGGGGTAATACTGCCAACTTGGGTTTCCCACAAATTGTTGACATAACTCACACTTTCGCACCCAATTGTATGTGTCTTGGAAAAGTGTCAGCTAGTAATATTTAGATCACAAGATCTTGTGAGCCATCATTCGTGCTGATAAATGTCCACCACATGCTAAACTATGAAAAGACTTCAATAGTTTACCTTGTTGTGCCTTATCAACACAACGTAGAAAAATTCCATCAATACTCCTTTTATACAAACCATTATCCCATAGGACAAACTTTGCAGCCTTGAGTTTGATCATCCTCTTCTCTTTATAGGACAAGTGTTCAGGACATTCCCTATAGGTAAGGAAATGTGCAATATTGGAGTACCATTCACCTATTGTACTGACAAACAGAACTGTGGGAAAAACCTCATCATTTGCTTCTTCCTCATCACCGGTTTCCTTTGGTACATTATCAGCAATTAGCTGACACAAACCTTTCACATGTACCAATTTGGTGGGATTGATATCCAGATCATACTCCTAGATCTTAGAAATCTAGTTGCCTCTCTTACTCCCAAACTCTTTCTAAGTTAAGTTAGATTTGACTGTTGAATTTGTTACTAATGCAGTGGTGTGAGAGTTCAAGATGTAGTACCTGAAATGTTTGACCACCTTGATGATAGCATAGGCATGCTTCTCCATTGTTGAATACTTGAGTTCATGAGTCTTCAAAGGACAACTCATAAACACAATTGGAGATTAGATGCCTTCTTTGTTCTATTGTACTAGAATTGTTAATAGAGTATGTTCAAAAGCATAGCTATACATAATGAAATCCTTAGTGTAATCTAAACAAACCAAAATTGGAGCATGTGCAATGGCTTTCTTGATGTCCTCAAAAGCTTCTTTACCTTCTAAACTCCATTAGAAAGTAAACTACCCTTTCATCATATCAACAATATGACGAGTCTTCTCTACAAACTCTGGAACAAACCTCCATAGAAAATTTACTTTCCCAAAGAAAGAGTGTACTACTATCTTACTTAAGGGAAAAGTAAGCCCTTGGATAGATTTCACCCATTCAGGATCAATCTTGGTACCTTATTTGGACATAATGTGTTTAAGGAGCTTACCTTCTGTCACCCCAAAAATAGATTTCTTGAGATTGAGGGAAATACCATGCTGACGGCATCTTTCCAGAACTTGTCGTAAGTGATATGCATGATCTAAATGATTCTTTGAAAAGATAGTTAGATCATCAAGGTATACAACAATGAACTTACCCATTTCATCACAGAAAGATAGGTCCATTGCTCTTTGGATGGTAGCACTAGCATTGATTAGTCCAAAAGGCATTCTGCGATATGCAAGAGTACCCCATGGAGTGGTGAAAGTAGTTTTATGCTGGTCTTCTTCACTAACCTCCACCTAATTGTAACCTAAACATAGACAACATTTCTAAACCTGCGACTTTTTGAAGGACTTGATCCATTGCCGGTAGTGGATAATTATCTTTTAAAGATGACTGATTCATATTTTGGAAATCCACACAAATGTGGATTTCCCCATTCTTTTTTCTCACTGACACACTATTTGCTATCCACGTGGAATGATGGATAGGGAAAACTATTTTGGCATTGAGCATCTTTTGAATTTAAGCAAGAATGGTGCCTGAGATTTTTGGATAATATTGTCTTTTCTTTTGCTTGTGAGGTGAAGATCCTAACTTGAGTGGAATCTTGTGCTAGACTTCTTTTGGACGAAAAGATTTCAAATCATCATATGAGTAGGCCAATACATCAATGTATTGATGTAAGAGTGTTACAAACTTGAACTTTTCTTCCACCGTTCAGCATTTCCCAATGTTGACTAATTTGGGATCACTTTCCGTGCCCAGATTGACTTGTTCAACTTCAGTTGATGAATCTGAACCATATTGTTGTTGATGTTTGATGTAGCGGTCGTGCTTATCAAAAAGCCTCTCAAGAGAAACCAAACCTTTAGGAATCTCATTCCCCTTGAGATGAAGTGTTTCTTCACCAGTCTTTGGATCTACTTTAGAAATAGATTCTCAGGAAGGAGAGTCACTTCCTTCAAAATACAACTCGCTGAAATTTTTTGACTTCTCCAAAAATGAGATGATTTGATCATCACTATTGAAGATTTGCTAGTGGGTAGAATTGTCTAGAACACTTGGTCAAAAGACCAACTCAATGGTATATTTACTCCCTTTAAAATTTTTATGTTGAACCATAAGAGTAGTTGACACAGCCAAAGAGTCTGCTCTATCATTGTATTGCCTTAGAACAACAACAATGTTGAAAGCGTCAAAATCTTCTACACAATCCTAAAATTGATTGCGGTAATACCTTAGTCTTTCATTCTTTGATTGGTAAAGGTTTCTTACCTAGCAAACAACCAACTCAGCATCACCCTATGCATGAAGATTTTTTATTCCCTTGTTCTTTGCAACATCCATGCCTAACAATAAAGCCTCATACTCAACAGTATTGTTAGTATTGTTGAACTTCAGTTTGAAGGAAAAAGGGAAAATTTCTCCTTTGGGAGATATGAGGACTATCCCCACTCTAGATCTAGTGGAGGAACAACCGCCATCAAATTCTAAAGTCCAAACATCGTCTGAACTTTCCATCTTTGCAGTTTCAAAATCTAGATTTTCTTCGGTTGAAGAAGAAGAATCTTCTATCATGAGATCCTCAATTGAATCTTCATCAGAAGATTCAGGTACTTCATCAGTTTTTAGAAAATAATTTCCCATTCTAGAGGACTCAAACAAAATCTAATCTCTTGGCTCTTTGAATTTTGTCATGATGTATTTGGACTCTCTTTCTGGAAGGCGCTTCTGCATAATACCCTTGATAGGTATTCTAGCTTCTAACCAATCCAGGTTTATTTCCCTGCCAACATCCTTACAGAAATTTTGTCCTAGTAATATCCCATATGAGACTGGTACGTCAGCTACCAAGACTATCATTTTGATCCTCTTTTCCAGGAAAGCTATAAATGCAAACTACGCACCCTTGATCTGCCCTATCAGAGGCACTTGTTTTGTCTCCATGGAAAAACATTAGCCAAAAGTTTTAGTTAATGTCAAGCCTAAAGCATTGACTTCTTTGGCGCGCATGACATTATCGGAAGCACCTGAGTCTATGACACAATTGTTGAGCTTATAGCTATTAATAAGAAAGGAAATATAAAATGGTTCTATTTTCCCTATGGTGAATGCAGGAGAAGAAACTATGTTTCTCTGGATAGGTCTTGCTTTAGGAGCAATAGGGGCATCTTTGGAAAGATCCTGGTTGTTAGTGGTAACCTTACTTTTGACAAATTTAGCTAACCTATCAAATTGATCAAGATTAGCTTGTAAGTATTTAACCTAGCTGAGATCTAAATTTTTGTCTATTTTACATGGTCTATGATATCAAAAGATCAATAAGGGCTAGCTATAGAAGACAAAACATTCTCATTTTGAGGTTTGGCATTTGAGGTACTAGTCCTAGTCACAGAAGATGAAACAAGAGGATTTGATGTACTTACTTGCTTATTACCGTCACATCTTTCAGTTGAAAAGGCAAAGGAGTGCCCCTGTTAGCAATGGTCACTGCAGGTTGAAGATCTTCTTTTGACTTCCCTTTGTCAGGCACTTGTTGTTGATTAGACTGATTTGGAGATCAGGTAAAAACTGCATATGATTCGCCATAGGCATCTTCTTCTTTTTCTATTTCATCTTCAGAGTTCAGGAAACCAATGTTAGAGTCGCTAGCTACTTCATCATCACCCTCCGTGAAGAAGTTAGTATCATCTTCTTGATCATGCTCTAATTGGGGTAGATTGTCTTGCTCCAATTCATAATAACCAATTGCTACATTCACAGGTGGTGCTTCCAAAGCAAGTCCTCCTTGTGGTGGAGGAAGCCTATTTTGATTATAATTCCTTAAAGCATTACCATGGTAATTAAGGGCCTTAGGGAATGTCCTCCTTGGAATGTCCTTATAGGAGGGAATGGACAAAGTCTGGGCCATCCACTTTTTGAGAGCCAACAACTCGTTGGCTAGCTTTTGTACCATGGGATCTGTGGTACTTGTAGAAGGTGCATTTGAAGAAGTCTGACCTTTGGACTTGTTTGTATATTTCCTTATTTTTCTAGCAAGGATTAGATCATCTTCAATTTCAGTAGCTAGAATTTGGGCAGTCACCAAGTCAGCTGGAATAGCCCTTCATAAAAGAAAGCTTACCTCTAGCAATTAGTTGTTAATGAATAAACACTTCTAGTTTTCATCTATTGGTTGAGTAGTAGTAGGGATTCTATTTATGAGCTTGTTGAATTTTTCTAAAAATTCATGCATAGGTTCCTACGGCTCTTTCTTCATCTGGATGAGTTGAGCCAATAAGGCATGTGCATCTTCAGCTGGTTTGAAATATGCTTCAAATTTGGTTCGATGTACATTCCAACCAGTAATGGTTCTTGCAGGAAGGTGATAGAACCAATTGACAACCACTCGTTGGAGTGTTTCAACAAATAACCTCACTGATACATCTTCATGTTCCACTTCGATAACACCACATGCAATATAGAAAGAAGCAATGTGTTCATCAGGATGTTACTTACTGTTGCCATAAAACATGGCTTGAAAGTTCTTACAGGAACTCCAAGGTAATTCATGTAGTGGTTGAGTCAAATTCATTGGCTCGAAGGTATTACCCCATGGACCTTCAACGACCATTCTTTCTTGATTGAATAGAGGAATAAAAAACCTTTGAACCGTTGTGGTAGGTAGAACTCTATGAGCACTGGAAGCTTCACTTGGTATAGGAGATCTTACGTTAGAGGGAAGAAAACTTTGTGTATGCTGAAGAGGTGATCTCATGAGTGCAGTAGGAAGATTAAAGTTATTCTATTGCATAAATTCAAAACTAGAAGCTACAAATCCTTGAGCTCTTCTGCTTCATGTATACCTTCATTCTACCAGAGTGCGATGTTACAAACAAAGGATCAACAATATAAAAAACTTATTACAAACAATGAGGTTGGTATACTTCAATCAAAGGTGAGAGGCTCTTGGTTGTGCATTCAGTCCCTAGTGGAGTCATCAAAAACTTTTGGGTGAATATTTTTTCATCAACCAACTGAAGACAAAATGGTTATATCAACCATAGTGTGATGAGATTAAATCTCTCCTCTCATAAAGGGGATGCTCCCTTCTTATTGCTAACTAATGTCAACCAATAACTAACTAGACTTATTTACACTAAAAACTATCCTTAGGGTGATATCATATCATCCTATTCTCTTATTTGAGAATAGATGTTTAGAATTCAAGATAACAATCCCAAAAAGCTTATAATATGCAAAGAACTACAAATTACTAACTTTGAGCAATAATAGCCAATATCCAATTGAGTTACACAAAAGAATAACTAAATGATACCAACGTGTGTTATTCACCAAGAAACCCACAAAAACACAAAGTTTTTCATCGCTTCTTATGCCAATTGAAAATGAAAGATCTCGGAGTAGAGTGCAGCCCAAAGTCTTCACTATATGCAGAGATAAGATAACATGATCACATACAATAACTTACAACCCAAAGTCATCAAGTTATTTCTCATTTACAAACTTAAATGTAAATCCCAAAAATGATATAGCAGCACAAAGTCTACAAAATCAGATTTGGATCACCTTCTAAACACTTGATTTCCATGCTCACAATTCAACCATTCATACAAGATAATGCAATAGAAAGGACATAAGAACAATTCTATAACATAAATTTGATCCAAGACAAAGATTGGATGCCAACCTTCTTTCTTTATATTGATTGAAAACTGATTTACAAAATAATCTCAAAGTCTCAAATTGCTCTTCAAAATCACAGCACTTCACTTCAATAGATAAAAGATAAAAATTTACAAAAGAGGCCCTCTTTATTTATAGGGAGAGGTTGAGAGCAAAAATAGGAAAACTATAACTACTATGACTTATTCAACGAAAAAGTCCAAATTGATTTATGACTTCTCTATTTTTACATGTAATTACATATTTGAAAAATACATGTAAATATGTCCAGAGCAAAACATAAAAAACATGAAAATATTGAAAAATAAACTAAGGCATGTTCAACTTTATCCACCATCCTTCTCCATGAAATCTGCATACTTCTTTATGACTGCTTGCATTTCCTCAGTATCTGATCTTGAAGTATGTCGAGAGATAGCAAGGGTCCTTGTTATGGAATCCTTCACGATGTTGCAAGCTTTCTCATGCCTTCCCAAGAACACTTTAAGATTGTCCAAAGTTAGTCGAACATCCAACAGCTTATCCATTGAAACCACTAAAAAGGCTTAATTCTCAAATTCCTTCTAAATCAAGTTGTTGAATTCTTGTATCATTGTATCTAAGGAAAGAAACTTTTAGTTGTCATCAAGCAATTTGTAAGGAAGTTCTTCAATTTTGTTATCAAGATTTACATCATTATCTTCACTAACTTCACGAGCACTATGCAAATCTTTAATTAATTCCTTGATGACACTTATTTTGTGTATGATAGTCTCTTTGACTTCTACAAACATCTCTCTATTGGGAACGATCCCAATATCAACCAATGTAGCCAATTTGAGTTTCTTCATTTTCACCCAAATCTACAAATGTCCTGCTGCTCTTTAGAGAAAGTATCAACAACTTTATCTAACTCTGTTCTTATACTTTCCATCTTTTCCATTCTTTCTACAGAAGTTTTCAAAAGTTATGGACCTTGTACCATCATCCTATCCAAGAATTCACTGACCACTCTGCCTCTTGTATAAACTTTTTTATCCTTTTGAATAACTGGATCTTCAATAGTTGTATCCATAGGTTCAACTGATTCAGAAGATAGGGTAATATTTCAGAGCACTAAGGCCAACTATTCTACTTTAGCTTTATAATGATCTTTCATCTTTTTCACCTCATCAAATTTTACAATAAGAGAATTCAATGTAGATTGAGCATCAACCTTGGCACTTTCATGAGTGATCTTTCCCAATTCAACTCTTGAGATAGAGTAATTAGTGATATCTACTTCCTCAATGGATTTATTAGAAGGAGGCTAAGCTATTTCTACGTATCTATGACCAATGTCTTCAAATATCCTAGAAAGAGTCTTTGGCTTCTTCTTAGTCTTGGTCTTGGTGGGTGCCAATTTCTCTAAGTCAAAGTCATCTAGAGAGATGGCTTGCTTCTTCCTCTTTAGTGTATGAGATGAGATCCAAGGGGGAAGTATAGACAAACTTGCATCTAAACCAATAGCCATTGTTTGTGTTGGAGAAACTGCACTCACAAAAGTTGAAGTTACAATAGGTGAAGTATTAGTGAGAACAACACCAAGAATATTAACATTTGGAACTTGCCCAGAATCAGTCATGACTTGCTTGAAATCAAATGAAGGTGAAGACAAACTTGGCAAAGAGGAGTAAGAACCAAAAATAGTTTCCAAATTCTAATTAGGACTATCAAAAATGGTCCTAGAGGAAGAAGATGAATGCACAGACTAAATTGACCCAGAAGATGGAATATTGATGAAGGCAACAGGAATGACTGTGATGGTGGGAGTAGTAGTAGAAACTGGCATAGTATCGAAGGAAGAAGAAACATGTGGCTCCTTTGAAATGTTCTCATGAGGAGACATTTCAGGTTCTTCATGTTGTTCCTATTGTTCTTTCTCTTCCTCTTGATCAACTTAGATTCTTGTTCCTTTGAAAATGGTTTATTAGAAGATGGCCCTTCAACAAGTGTCTTAGCCTTTCTACCTTTTGAAACAAATTTGATTTTAGGCTTAGCAGTTTTTCTTGAACTTGGCACATCACTCTTATTCTTTGCTCTCAACTCTATATTTTTACCAGTGGGATCTTGGGTTTCCTCCTCCGACCCAGTAACAAAGTCTTTCAACTAAATTCCTTTTCCTTCTGACCATACATTTGTGTTAGCCAAAATTAGTTGAAACCTTTGTCAGATAGAAGTTACCTCTTTCTTTGACCATTTTATGGCTGATAAAGGAGAGTCTGTAATGTTATCTGTCACATTGGTGGGATCCAAGATATCACCATCATCAAGCATGCCCTCAGGAATATCTGCCAAGTCAAGTTCTTCAATTTGACTCAAAGTCAACTCGTAATAATCCATTTTCCTTATTTCTTCCCCTATCCTCAAATCTGCCCAAACATCATCAACTCTATGTACATTTGTTAAATATCTCTTTTTTATTTTATCCTTTACCCTTCTGTAATCAAAATTGTCTCTTTTCTTATAAAATTTCATTGTGACCAATTGCATTTCAGACATTATAACTTTAGCCTTTGGAGATGTAGAAATAGAATACCTGCCAATTTTAATAGGAAATCTGAAACCTGGTTTCTTAGACTCCATATGTTTACTATGCACTACCATGATTTTTCTGCACACTTCCATCAACACAATCTTATGACTAGGATACCTTGGAAGCATGTAATGATACTCCATGAAACAACCAACTCTTAAATAAGTGAAAGTGGGAAACTAAAGGTATAAGAAACCATATTTATTCACTTCTACCCATGCTTCGTTAGAAACCCTCTTCTTTTCCAATTGAGAATCAAATAAACACAAGAAAGTAGCAAAGAAGGAGTCATTGACTCTTCTAAAGTGATGAATACTTCCATCAAGAGTTATCTAAGGATAATAATGATAAACTGGAACTACTCTACTATCCCCTTCTTATGCCAATCCAAGAAAATTCCTCATTGAGGCAACAACATAGACAAGATACGATGTCATATAGAACTTAAATGAATTATGTACCTTCGTTAGTTGTTCATGAATGACATTACTGATTTGAAATCCCTAGGATATATGTTGCTTCCTCCTTATTATGATCCTGATGTACAGATACATACATTCATAGAAGGTAGAAGATGTAGGCAACCCTCTCACTCTACTAAGAAGAGTGATCAAATGACTGACATCTTCAATGAAGTCGCTGTGAAGAAAGTTCTTAGACCATCTTGACAAATTTGGCCTTGTAGTCTTCAACAATCTATTGTTGATCACCTTTTTAGTGGACTAAAGATCCTTGTCATATTCCTTTTGTGCATAATCAAAATCAATATCTACATATGTATCAATGCTAGGACACATGAAATCTTTGTTGAAGAATTCTGCATCCAACCTCATGATTACATTCCCATTAGAATCACTGACACTTTAGTTATCTCTATTATATATATAAACTGGAACTACTCTCCTATTCCCCTCTAATGTCAATCCAGGAAAGTTCCTCATTGAGGTAGCATCATAGACAAGATACAATGTCATATAGAAGTTAAATGAATTATGCACCTTCGTTAGCTATTCATGAATGGCATTACTGATTTGAAATCCCTAGTGTTGGCAAGAGACACTATGTGGCTTCATGATTATTGTCATTGATGGCAACAAAGTCTATCCCACACATCCACAGAGCATAGTATGCCTATACCAGAAGTCAGATTGAAGAGTGTTCTGGTTCGGTGAACAAGAACAAAGCATGCAGAAAGGTCTGACAATCAGGTCTGGATCTCTCAGAGGGTGTAACTCAGCAAATTGTAGACTTGGGAAAGTTGAGAGGAGTATCATGAATAATATATTCTAGAGATTGAGCCTCTGATGATGAATCATGGAAAAGATATGAGCATATGAGTGTTGGGTTCCAGACAAACAGAGCAAACTGAGGAAGAACTGACCGACAGAGTATCAGACTTCAATCCAGATGAGTAATTGATGTTGATCAAGCTATCTGAGGGATCATACATGGTTGGCCAACATGATTGATGACTTGTATGTCTATGTTTTAGATACACATCACAGATTAAGCATGAAATTAGCTGACAGATCAGTGTTTTGTAAATATCTTGAATATTTTGGTTGCCGACTAGAAAGATGTTGAAATCCTTGGTGCAGATATATATATATACTAGATGGATTTCAGTATGAAGGTGTGTGTGTGAAGATATAATGTGTGAGGAAAGGCAGAGAAAAGTGTGGAAGCAACAATACAAGTCTGGTATGTGACAAAACATCAACACTTAAGCAAAGGAAGAATGAAGTGTATTAGATCAGTATATTGAGCCTAACCAGAACTGAACCTCAGCATATATGGATGCCTCTCTTTAGTTCAAACACCTAGTTACCTTCTATAAACATTGTAGATAGTGAGTCTCTTGTAGGCAATGTGCCTCTTGTGAGCAGTGTCCTCGGGCAGTGAGCCCTAATTGGCTAGTGCTATTTTGTACTTCTTATTCTTTTAACAGAGAATACAATCTTGGGTTAGTCACCCCATGGTTTTTTCCTTAATAGAGGTTTCCATGTTAAAATCCTTGTGTTATGTGTGTTGATTTCATTTCTTCTCTCATGATTATATATGCTTATGTGTTTTGATGTTGCACAAATTATAAAAGGAAAAATAAAGTAAAGTTATTAGAGATAACTGATTCACCCCCCTCTCAGTTATCTACCTTGTTTCCAACAATTGGTATCAGAGCTAAATTCCTCTAAACAGAGCCTAATAGCTTGAGGAAGATCTAGGAATCTCAATGGATATGTATGGTATGAAGGAACAACTTCAGTCTGGTCTAGATGATCTTGAGCAATCTCACTCTGAAGTCAATAACTTAAGAGAAAGACTCAAACAAGCTAATGATTTCATAAATGAGCTAAAAAAAAACTGAGTATCTTCATGAAAAAGAGAAAGGAACTACTTCAATAGTTATCAAGTCAAAGTGAAGCCAATGATACTAATGAAGATCTGAATGAGAAAAACAAGCTATGTGAGAAGCTATCAAAAGAGGTCATTATGGTAAGGCATGAAATGGAATAAGGGGTTATGAGATTCACCCAATAAATTGAAGAGAAAAGAAAAATTGAAGATAATCTAAAACAATCTCTCAAGGAGAAGTCAGAGGACTGCCACAAAATGTATAGAATAATCAAGCATCTGGAATATGATCTTGAAGAAGCTAGAGATATTGAAGAACAACTTGAGAATCAGATAGACACTCTTAAACAAGATCTTCAAACAACAAATGAATACAAAGAGAAATTCAAGATAAGATCAGCTCAACTTGAATTTCTTCTTAAAAGCCAAAAGAGGGTAGATGACAAGCCTAGCTTGGGGTATGAGAAGGGTGAAAGCTCTAAATCTGGTTAGAAGAACTCTACATCAGGAAATCCAAGAAATAGGCCTAGAAGACCTCTGGTAAGGCAACCTAATGCTCAAAGATATCCATCCTTCAATGGATACTGCTACAGTTGCAACAACTTCGGTCATAAAGCAACTCAGTATAGAAGAATAATCAATCAGACTAATTCATCCTTCTCTAGACAGTGTTTCAATTGCAAAAGGTATGGTCACAAATCTCATGAATGCAGAAATATGCAAATAAATAATTCATTCAATGGTAGATGCTTTTCATGCAATAGAATGGGACATATGGCTAATCAATGTAGATCAAGAGGATATCGATCGAATATGCAAAGAAATGTTGTTTTCTACGATTACAATAGATTTGGTCATATTGCTAAATTATGCAGAAGTAAGAATCAGGATAAAAAGGGTCCGGTGCATCATAATCAAAATCAAGATAAAGGAAAAGGCAAAGTGAATGTGGATGAAGTTCAAAGGGAGATGAACAAGATTTGGGTGAAGAAGAGTACAAAAAATGTTGGGGATGGATCCGTACCAGAATCTGGTGTTGATATTCCTTCCAAAAACTAAACAGATGAGCTCTGACTCAGGAGGAGTCACAAAGGAAAATAAATTCCCCCAGCTAGTCAATTGGTGCCTGAATTTGGCACATGGAATGTTGTGGATTAAAGGGTTCTTAGAGAAATATCCAAATAACCCATGATAAAAATATGAAAGATCCGCAGGAGCTTTGAAGAGCTTAATCAGCCAAGATTGATCTGAATTGACAGCCATTCGGTAAAGCAGGATCTTCATAGACAGATCCGGTATGATTCAAAATTGAAATATCTTGATCTATGGATTCATGGCATGATTGGAGGAAAGAAGATACATTGTCAATCATCACTGAAAATGATTCTAAGTGCATCTCAGTGATTCGGAAAGATCTCTCTCAGAACAAGGCAACCGAATGACTTAAGTTGTGCATTTATTGTAAAAGGAAATTAGGGTTTGTGCAGAGATAAAAGGGTTCTTTTACTCATCGTTTGTACATTTGCATTCGAGAAGAAGAAAGGAAGAGCTCTACATCAAGTTTTTACAACTTTTTTAAAGATCAACCGCAGAATCTGATTCAACCAGCGACTTGTTCTGGCTCTTATTGTGAGCCCTAAAAGCATAAAAAGGTATTTCCATTTCTAAATATCTCTCTTTGAATCTTTTGCAAAGATGGCTACTCAAATGGTTGTTAAGATCACTGATAGGTTGTGCCCAAAGTTCAAGAAATACCCCTACAAGTCCCTAGAAGTTGATCCCTTAGGTGCTTTTTCTAGCATTCTGCATGGGGTTCTACATGTAGAAGATGCTAGGGTGTACATCCATGCCAATATTGAGGAATTTGGAGAATCTAAGCTGATGGATATCTACCATAAACAATTAATAGATGAAACTTTTGAACTTAAACCTCAATACAAGGCCCTCCGGGATAAGCATTTTGGACATTGCATTCACTTTCCCTATTTTGCAGAAGATGAATGGGTCTGGTATGTTCTTAATAGAATACATGACAATTTCATGTGGTTGATGAAGCCCTTCAAAATAACAAAAGATGCCATTAGGGCAGTAACTGGATTGCACTCATTCGGTTGGTTGCCTACACTCAAATCTATCAAGAACTAGACAGTAAGTGAGGCTACCAGATCTAAGTTTGACAAAAGAGCCATGACAATAGAAGAGATCACAAATTTGAATATCAAATTTGCCTCCATGATAATTGGTTATAAAATCTATCATTCCAACAGGGAGAATTTTGTGTCCTAAATTGTAATTTATACAGCATATCAGATGCTAAGGGAACATGTTGATTATGACCTATGTGATCTTCTGAACTAACTGTTAGAAAACTTGCAAAAGATCAAGAAGGATAAGAAGAACTCATTCAAGTATGGTGGCTTAATACTATGTCTATTCTTTTACTATATGAATGAGCTACCTAGATCAAGTGGTTGGGTATGGCAAAATGACAGACCAGTTTCCATACAAATCAAAGACTATATGTATGGGCTTGGTGATGCCAAGGCTCAAAGTATAGCACTCTAGGGATACTTTAAAAACTTCCAAAGTTTGATGTAGGATAGAGAAAGAATTCCTCAAACAATAGTTGAAAAATATGAGGATATATTATGCTTCATGGTAGACACTAATCAATGCCTAATGGAAGCAGTTGAGCCTAGAATAGTTTGGATTATGCCAATGGGATATGAGGTTGATGAGAAAATCTTGGAGCTACATGTCCAACACTTGCTGAGTCAGCCTAAGGACCCTGAGGCAGAAAGTTTTGGAACCTCTGAAGAATTAAGTGTAAAGATACATGTTGAGCTGAGACAACTGGAAATGAAAAGAAAAGTGAGAAGGGAAGTAGAGGAAATTGCCAAAAGATATGGCATATCAAAGGAGGTAGTGATGCAAACAGAGAGAAAATAGAAAGAGCTGAGAAAGAGAAACAAGAAGCAGAAAAAGAAAATACAAGCCTCCTCCTAGACTAGAACCTCCAAGAGCTCTGCACATGCCACCTCTAAGAGCTCAAGAGCCTCAAAACTGAAAGCCAAGACATCCGGAAAGGGAGAAAAGAGAACGAAAACAAAGGCCATAAGGTCATACACAAGCCAAAAGGATGATGAAGAAAAAGAGTCTGATGAGGAAGTTAAGAAAATGAAGAAGAAGAAAACATCCGGTGAATCCTCTGCCAGCAAAGACAAAGAAGAAGGGGTAGAAGAATTTGTTGAAAAGCCCACTCTTTCTATTGATGATATCATCAAGGCAGTCACAGTGGATGGGAACCTGCAACCAATCATTAAATTTTATGATGAATATAGTGATACTGACAAGAAGATCTTGGAAGATGCTATGATCAGGTACCTAAACATTTATAATAAAGCATTCATTGAAATTATCTCTCTAATTCCTAAAAGTCTAGAGAAGATACTTGAACTGAGAAATGAGAATGCTAAGGCAAAGGACCTAGAGATCCAAGCACAGATTGCTATTAAGCTCTATCCTTCCATTACTCCAAAACAAATGAATGTGATCTTTAAGGACTGCAAGGATGAGTTCTGGAGCAAAGCAAGAATGAACAAACTTATGCTTGGAGAGACTGATCAAGTAGCAAGAGAAACAAAAGACATCCTCTGGAATGCTTTCAAAAGATTCAATCTTCCTGTCATAGAGGAAATAGATGAAGAACCTTCTACCATGGATGTCGAAGGATTAAGTGCATCAAAAGAAGAATCTACTAAGAAAATTGTAGAAGGGTCAAAAGAGATGGATGAGGAGAAGACTAGGCAATTAGATTGTTCTGTTCTGGAAGAGGAAGTCCATGAAGAAGTTAACATCTCTCTTCTGGATCCCCCTGCAGACTTCAAAATTGAAGGAGAAGGAAGAAAAGAGGAGAAATTGAGTCAAGTAGAGGAGAAAAAGGGAAGAGAAGAACAAATAGAGAAGATGTCTGATGACAGTTCTGAGGTTGCAAAAAGAAAAGAAGACTCAGTCTCTAGCAAGAGACACTGCAAAGGCAGTGAAGAAATTCCTGAACAAAGAGCTGATGGAGATAGATGAACTGAAACTTTTTCAAGGACCATTAAATTTTGATTCCCTCTCATTGGTCCAGACAATGAAGATAGCATCTTTTTCCCAAGCTAAAGCAAAAGAAAAGCTTTTGAAGTCTCACATGGAAGACTGTGAGCTGATAGAGATTGCATTCGGGATGCTAGAGAAGATCATGCCAGCCTTCCAAAAGGATCCTTCAGTCTCTCCATCTATAAATTTGAAATCTCTGGTAACCTTTGTCAACACTCATTTTGATTCCTTAGAGAAATCAGTAGAAGAAAAGGTCTGGAAAGAATTTTTGGGAAAGAGATTCACTGAAGTACAGGGACTCATAGCTAATGATAGGAGAACCCTGGATATTGGGATAAAGAGCCTAGAAAATGCTCTTAAAGATGGTGGAGAAATGTACAAATTTTGTCTATCCTGGTCTAAAGTGACAGAGGATATTAAAAAGAAGATGAAAGAACAAGAAGGTAAACTATCAAGTCTATCTCAAAATTTTGATCCTCTCACCTCATCCATAATGAATCAAGAGTGCTAGGCTATTGCTATTATAAATGAAGTAAAGAGGCTTGAAAAGAAGAAGAAGAATATAATAAGCAGGATGAGTGAACTTAGAGGGATAATTATCCCTAAGTTAGAGGCAATGCATGAGGCCTTAACTGATGCTTAGACCACAGCCCGGACCAGTGATCTGGCAGACTTAAGAAGGGCAGAAACTTATGCATTTTTGTTGAGTGGTCACATATTAATTTTGGATAGGATGAAGTAGAGTTGGGCAATAGAATTTGTCCAGTTGAAGACCACTTTTGTGGATATAGTTAAGTATATGTAAGTATAACATGTATATATACTTATGCAGCTATGTATAGGTTGATTTTTACAAATTTTGGTGTGCGGATTCCACCCTTTGCCATTGATGTCAAAGGGGGAGTGAGGAGTAGTAAAAAATTATGAAATCCAGCTAAGGGGGGGCTCCGGTAAAAGTGTACATAAGACAGAGCATCATCCAAGGGGGAGTTTGCTACGACACTTAGTCATTTTTCACTAAGTGTTGACATCAATGCCAAAGGGGGAGATTGTTGGCAAGAGACACTGTGTGGCTTCATGATTATTGTCATTGATGGAAACAAAGTCTATCCCACACATCTATAGAGCATAGTATGCCTATACCAGAAGTCAGATTGAAGAGTGTTATGGTCCGGTGAACAAGAATAGCGTATGCAACAAGGTCTAACAATTAGGTCCATATCTCTCAGAGGGTGTAACTCAGCAAGTTGCGGACTTGGGCAAGTCAAGAGGAGTATCATGATTACTATATTCCAGAGATTGAGCCTTCGGTGATGAATCATGGAAAATATATGAGCATCTAAGTGTTGGGTTCCAGACAGACAGAGCAGACTGAGGAAGAACTGACCAGCAGAGTATAAGACTTCAATCTGAATGGTAATTGATGTTGATCAAGCCATTTGAGGGATCATACATGGTTGGCCGACATGATTGATGACTTGTATGTCTATGTTTTTGATACGCATCATATAATTAGGAATGGAATCAACCGACAGATCAGTGTTTTGTAAATATCTTAAATATTCTGGTTGCCAACTAGAAAGATGTTGAAATCCTTGGTGCAGATATATATACCAGATGGATTTTGATATGAAGGTGTGTGTGTGTGTGAAGATATAATGTGCGAGGAAAGGCAAAGATAAGTGTGAAAGTAGTAATACAATTATGGTATGTGACAGAACAGTAGCACTTAAGTAGAGGAAGAATGAAGTGCATTAAATCAGTATTGTTGACTTATTTTCCTCTGTCCAGAGTTAAATAGTTCATCTTGTATTTTCCTTGAAAATGACCCTACAAGGATTAAATCCTTCAAATACTCATCTATGCCTTGCCAAAAATCTCAAAAAACTCACCAGAAGAATCCTTGCAGAAAACCCAGAAAAACCCTAAAATCTTTTAGCTTCAAGTGCTTTCCATCGCAGATAAATCTAAATTTTATACTTAGTATTTGTATATGCATTTTTGAATGTATGTTCGCATGTACATTTGCGATTGTATGTTCGTATATGAAAAGGAAATGTATATCGGCAAGTTACAAGGGCACATACAAGTGAAGATACAAAGCAAAACATACATCGCCAGGATGCAACGGTGGCTTGTATATGTGATTGTATCTTTGTATATACAATCACACATACAAAGGATAGCATGCAAGGGGAAATGTACATCAAAGGGATACAAAGCCGAAACATGTAAACAGGGTCAGATGCAAGTCATACATACAAGGGTGAATGTACATTTGCAATGTACATTGGCGCACATACAAGGGATGTTTTGCCAAGCATATACAAGACAAATATACAAAGTGAGGGGCCCACTAATTGGATGAATATGTAATTGTATGTTACACATACAATTGAAAATACAAAGGAGTCACATACAAGGTGGACCTGATAGCGATTCCAATCTGCTACATAATCATTTGAGGTCTGCACTATGCATATTGTGTTTGTATGTGCAAATATACAAAGCGATATCCAAAAGGAGGAGATACAAGCCTGACCCGAGTGCGGTTTAAAATTATTCTATAAATATTTGGGGTCCGTGCCTTGTATGCAGCTGATTGTATGTATATACAATCTCAAGAAACAAGCATATACAAGACAAATATACAAAGTAAATATGCAAGTCGGACTCGACCTAGAAGTCAATTTTGGCAAATACAAAGAATCAGGTCCACGGCTTGTATATTGAGTCGCATTATATATTGTGATATACAAAAGGAATATACAAAGGGAAAAAATACAAGGCGGATCCGACTGGGGAATCAGATGCAGCGGATGGTCTTTTTGGGGTCCATAGTTGTATGTATAAGTACATTGTATATGCCAAAATACAAAGAAGAAGTGATACAAGCCGGACCTACTGCAAAGTTACAATATGGTTGATAATCTTTTGAAGTCTGTGCATTGTATGTATATTGGCGATTGTTTGTTCGCATATACAATCAGATCTACAAAGGTTTTTTGCATACACCAAAATGAAGTGTTTGTATGCAAGGGGTTTGTATGCAGTTTTTTTCCTTTGTATATTTCGCATTGTATATCCGATATACAAAGGTCAGATATATTGGTGATATACAAGGTGGACCTGATTTGAAAATCAAATTCAGCATATTTAGCGTTGAGTCCGTAGTTTGCATGTTGAAGTGATTGTATGTTGGCATATACAATTGGATATACAAGGAGAATGTATAATGACTGTCAGCAAGACAATATGCATCGGCCGCCTTGTTTTTCGTCTTTCCGACGGCTGATGGAGTATGCGATTGTTCGGTGGCGGGTCCCAGTTTCAATGTGGCAGCGAATTAGGTGGTGCCACGTGTCAGGGGTGATTCAAAAGGCTGATTCAAAGGTAAAGTCCAGCATTTGTATGTAGGCATATGCATATTCAATGCATATACAAAGGCACTTCAAAGACCAATATATACAAGTTCAAAAGTAGATACAAGCACACAGATGCAAAGCGATATACACAGGCAGTTGACTACAACTTTGACTGTGAATATCTCGCGCATCCTGGTAAATTTTGACATGCTGTAAAAGAAAAAAATGCTTGTTTCGCCTCCTCTTTCATTTGATAGGCTTTTGAGGAGGATATCTTCACTTTCAAATTTGGATCTGGATTTGCATGTTTTGGCGACTAGACATTTCAGCGGTCATTTTGGCAATATGCAAATGCAGATATTTGTTGCATTTATGGCTGCAGATTGATGATGCAGAAGCTTGCATTGAAGACTAGAAATATCTTCTACCTGCCCTATTCTAGATATTTTATGTCATAACTCCTTGCAGGTGGACGTCCCTTCGAGCAGATATTTTCTGACAGAGCCCATGGGTGAATTGATGGTGACTGACTGAAAATGTAAAATGCTATATATACATGTAAAATAGATGTGTATGGGGTTGGCTGTTCTTCTGGGCTATTTTGTAATGGTTACTTGGCCTCTATAATCAATATAAACTGGTATTTTGCCTCCCTTTTATTATTATTTTTAGCACCGTGTCTGCTCTTAGGATTAGTGTAGGTTGTGTATTGTGGACAAAGGTCTCTTTCATTTCTCCATTATTCTGTCTGGACCTCTCTAGAATTAATATGAGTCTGTGTAAGCCCTTCCAGCTATGATATTATTACTGTGTCGATTCAGTTGCAGCCAAACACATTTAAATCTAGTGTATCACTTTCTTTTTATTTCATTTCAGCATTCCTTCTACCCCTTTTCCCAGCAAGCATTAGCACTAGGTTTAGATGCATATCTCTAAGCAGTAGGCTTAGAAAGAGGAAGCCGGCCTTCTCTAGAGGTCTGATCTCAATTCGCAAGGTCCCACACTTCGAGATCATTCCCATGTTATTCTAGATTGCTAAAGTTTTACAACTGCAGTAAAAGGGTGCAAATCTAGGTGATAACAAGTGTATTGAGCCTAACTGGAACTGAACCTCAGCATATATGGATGCCTCTCTTTAGTTCAAACACCTGGTTACCTTCTATAAACATTGTAGACAGTGAGTCTCTTGTAGGCAGTGTGCCTCTTGTGAGTAGTGTGCTCGGGTAGTGAGCCCTAATTGGCAAGTGCCATTTTGTACTTCTTATTCTTTTAATAGAGAATACAATCTTGGGTTACTCACCCCATGGTTTTTCCCTTAATAGGGTTTTCCACATTAAAACCCTTGTGTTATGTATGTTGATTTCATTTCTGCTCTCATGATTATATATGCTTATGTGTTTTGATGCTGAACAAATTATAAAAGGAAAAATAAAGTAAACTTATTAGAGATAACTGATTCACCCACCCTCTCAATTATCTACCTTGTTTCCAACACCTAGAATATATGTTACTTCCTCCTCATTATGATCCTAATGGACAGAAACATCCATTCATGGAAGGTAGAAGATGTACCTGCAACCCTCTCACTCTACTAAGAAGAGTGATCAAATCACTAACATCTTCAATGAAGCCACTACGAGGAATGTTCTTAGGCCATCTTGACAAATTTGGCTTTGCAGTCTTCAACCACCTATTGTTGATCACCTTTTTAGAAGATTCAGGATCCTTGTCATATTCCTTTTGTGCATAATCAAAATCAATATTTGCATATGCATCAATGCTAGGACACATGAAATCTTTATCGAAGAATTCTGCATCAACCTCATGATTACATTCCCATTGGAATCATTGACACTTTGGTTATCTCTATTGTAGTGTGCCACCACTTGAAGAACAAATTCTAGATTGTGTGCAGCTATAGGGAAGGAAACTACCAATTGAATATTACTGTCCACTATACACCTCATGGCTGGATTGAGTGGTTCCTATTTAGTTCTTTCTACAAACTCAGCCATATCAACATGACTAATCTTAGTATCTTTTATTTCATCCACATTAGAGGTTACCAAGGTCACCGGAAAGACTCCTTGGTATTTATACTTCATGGCTTTTGACTTTGAAATATAGATCTCGAGATGCGTGCACAAGAGACTACAACACAAAATCCAGGGTTTTTGCAGTGTTAGAAAAATTTGCTTGATTGGAAACTACAATGACTAGGAAATCTTGAGCAATTGAATGAGCTTTGAGGGCTAGAGCATGATGGAGGTGGAAAACTGAACGAAAGTGGGCAATTAGTTGAAATGAGAAAATTTCCCAGTGTTAGAAAATTTTTTGCAAAAATAATGTAAGGTCGCTAAAATTAAGCGCCTTTACATGTGAAAAGGTAATACATTGACTTTGTGCAAAGTCAGAAAATTTTTCTGACTTTGCAAGTGGGTAAAAATTTGCAAGATGTAGGTTCAGAAAATTTTGTTGCTATTGCATAGTGTTAAACTTTTGAAGTATCTATAGGGTCAAATTAGTAGAACTTACACAGTAATGCCGATTCGGCAATTTTCGCTAACCCTACATGAGAGATAAAATGACAGCGGGAAATACGAATCACCAAGGCAAAGTGTAAGGTCTGTAAATTTTACCGACCCTACATAGGATCATGTTTTGCAAGGTAAGGCATGGTTGAGAAATATCTTTGACCATGCACTAAGAAAAACCTAGGTTATCATGTGACATACCTCAAACAAAAAATGATGAAATTTACCGCTATCACATGAGGATAGAAACGATGATGGAGAAAGACTGGATTCCCAACTATAATGGAGGAAAATCAGTATAAAACTCTGATTATTCAAATGAAAAGAAAAAGGACTATAAACTCAATACCTTTTAGTTTAGAATAGGACAAATGACGACAAATGAAATGAAGGTTATAGAGGGCTTAGCTTCTTTAGGCGACAAGACACACATCTTACATTAGTTTTAAACAAACAAAACCTATACTGCAACCAACCCTAGAAACACAAAATGAATACATCGCAACATAAAAGAAAAAGGAGGAATGACAATAAAGAATATACATACCCAGATGAAAAGATGAAAGTGACAGTAGCCAGATAGCCCTGTCGAATCCACTCACGAATTATGCACAAATAGAAGCAAGCATTCTTCAACAACGCAGGGGGATGAAGATGACAAGGAGAAAAGAAAATAATAGAAAATAAAACAATAACATCACCCTTAAAACCCCTAAAGACCATTAATCAAAGGGAATTTATTACACTCGTGTAGACTGACAGTTGTAGAGTCAAAAAATTTTGATGCCCATGCAACTTGACTAAAGACATGCAGGGTCTTGCAAGTTGATAAAATTGCTAAGATGCAGTGGCAGAAAAAAATGTCGACCTTGCATCAACATAAATTTTCCTAACTTCCAAAAGTGAAAATTGCAAATTGATCTATCTTAAAAACTCTTATGAACCAATGAAGGTTGACGCTCGGAACTTGAAGTTCTGAGGTTGGGAGAAAATAGAAGAGGGAAAATGTGATTTTCCTCATTTTGCATGCTTAGAGTGTGTGGGCTACGAAATAGATAAGTTCTGTAGGGGTCATCCCACAAATTGAGTGTTGCTGAATTTGAGGATAGCACATTCCAAAATTCATTTTGAATCCAACTCATACCAACCTTATTCCAAATTCATTCATCCAACATCTCCCAACATTACCCAACCTTATCCAAATCCTATCCATATCATCCAAAGTCCAACATCAACATCCAAAATAAAAAATCTATCGAAAATCCAAAAAAATCAATCAACATCCAAAACCATAACTCAAATCAATTTTGTGCAAGAATTAAACTTAGATATTACCATCCTCTAGTTTAAAGGGTACTTAATACTGTCTACCTTAAGTTCTTTTATAAATTAGCCTTTATTAACCTTTAGAATAATTGATTTAGGAGCCTAGACAACTCCTAAGTTGATATATTCTAAGGTATCACATTTTACTTGTTGGTCATTAGTCTACCTTCAAGTAAAATAATCCTTCCCTTTTTTCTTAATTCCATAAGTCTACCTTGGTGGCACCCTCAAATTTTTCAAATTTGGTGTGCCAAAATCCTTTCGAAGTGTCAACAAAGGCTTGGTCGACAGGCTGCTCAATCTACCCCGGAGGAAAACTTCAGTGATTAAAATATTGCAGCTCATAAGTCATATTACAAATCTAGTTGGTGGAAAGTTTCTTGGAGTACTTGGTAACACGCTTGCTCAGTTTCATGCTCCCGGGATGAGTTTTGATGGGGTATTTAATTGTTCTCTGACTGTGACCGGGCTAATTTTGGCTTCCCAAAAAGTTTCAAATTTCATGATTATGAGGGTGACCCAGTTGTCAATTTGGTCTCAAATGTCTCTAGTTCTGATTTCATCAAAATCAAAGACCATTTGATGCATTATTTTAATGCATTTCACTTGTGGCAAACTCACCTAGTGGGTCAGTTTACAAAGCAGGTGCCAGAAGTTGGTCGGCAAAGTGAATTCCAAGGAAATGGGTTTTCCTAAAATAATTGATTATACCCCTGTACAAATTTTCATGGCCATCGGATACTCAGTTTGCACATGGTGAAAAAGCGCCATGTGCTCGTCGAAAGAAATTCAAATTTTGCATAATATTTGAAGTTTAAAATGTAATATAAAAATGAAATATTAAAAAAGGGCATTTTAGGGACCAAGATTTGTAAGATGAACCTAGATTGGCAATGTTCTTGGACTATCTAACTGGCTGAAAATGAGAACATGCAACTAAAACCCTACTCCTGAAATCCTAAAAGATTGATTGTTGTTTTTATGTTTTTTGTATTTGGCTGTCAGACTCAAGATTTGATTCA
The DNA here is from genome assembly GCA_027924645.1 of Cunninghamia lanceolata. Taxonomy (NCBI): domain Eukaryota; kingdom Viridiplantae; phylum Streptophyta; class Pinopsida; order Cupressales; family Cupressaceae; genus Cunninghamia; species Cunninghamia lanceolata. The sequence goes on along the minus strand of BSBN01000201.1, from coordinate 2,807,588 downwards.
TAAACTCAATCCAAGCTCTAATCAGTGCCTACCCTTAGGCATGGAGTCAAGCTGAAAACACATGTGTGAATGATTCTCATAGATTATATAAACATTCAGATTTCAAGGGGTTTTGCTAGCATTTGCCTTACAAACACTACCCAAGAAAGAGTGTCGATGTTAACCATGCTTACATATATCCTTGTTGCATAATAGTCTTCCCCACACTCAACCTAAAATAGTTTAATCTATTCCTTGAATAAAGGTCAAAGATTAAGCATGTAATACATAGAATCTGTATCCCTGAACTTCAAAAACCCTTAGTTATTTAATTCATAAAAAGATTGCATACAACAATGGAGACAACCAACAGAACACATGCACATAGAATTTTTCATCTACTTCAACATGAAACTTGAACAAAAACTATGAAGAAAAGCATTCAACCCTACTCTTAAAATCTAAAGTTTTCAAATGATATTCTAATTTTGTTTTGTGTTTGGTTGTAAAACTTGGGCTTTGAATCACAAACTCAATAGCAAAATAGACTAGTGCCTATCTCAGGGCATGGAGTTAGACAGATGTATGTATGTGAATGATCCTCATAAATCTAAGAATAATAATCAAGTTTCAAGGGGCTTTAGTCAGCACCTGCCTTACAAATGCTACCTAGAATTGAGAATCCAGTTATCCATACTTATAGATATCCTTGCTATAATATATTCTTCCCAACACTTAACCTAAAACATTTAATTTGTTCCTTGAGCAGAAGTAAAAGATTAAACATTCAACATAGAAAACCCATATTCCAGAACCTCAAATAAACCTTAGCTATTTAGATTCAGAAGAAAAACATACATAACTTGGAGATAAATAATTGAACACATGCATAAAGCATTATTCATCTAAATCAACATGAAACTGATTGATATTATGCATAAAACATTCAACATACAACTCATAAACTTATAGCACAAGAGATAGAACAACCCAACCAAATTGTATCTCATTTACTTCTTTAAAATACCAAAATCTTCAACAACAAAAGAATGAAAGCTAATTTGGAGAAGTAAATAAGATACAGTTTGGTTGGGTTGTTCTATCTCTTGTGCTATAAGTTTATGAGTTGTATGTTGGGTGAGTGCAGGATCATGATAGGCCAACACTACCCCTAAGTGGCAATGTAAATGTGAAAAACAGACTTAAGTAACTTCATGTCAAAAATTGAATGAGTTATCTACGCTATCTAGAAATAAGGTAGTAATAAAAGTTGTAATAAATTGAATGTAGTTTATGGGCTACTACTTTTTCTTTTTAAATTTTAAAAATAGTTCGGTGAAAATTAAATATTTCAATGAAGCACTAATAAAATTTTAAGAAAAACATAAAAAGTATGCGTCATTCTGACTAGCCTATGTATGAAAAAAAATTAATATTTTTACTCCATGATTTGGATTTAAGTAAATGACACATGAGCAGATGTGATGCATATTTTTTGAAATTTTTAAATAGATAAATAATTATTTATGAATTTTTTACTGACTTTTTTAAAATATTGAAAATTAATTTTCCAGCCAACCTAACTTAGTCAAAAATATATGAAAATAAAAAATTTTAAATTTTATTGTACACCCAATAAATCCTAGAATGTGATGCATGTTTTAGATTTTAAAAAGGATTAATATGTTGAAAGTTATGGATATTTTTCAATATGTAAATATATCAGGAAATCAGGCATAGCGTATGTAGAAAATTAATAATAATTACCTATTAAAATTATTACGAGGTGTATATTATATTTTTAGAATCTTAATAGATTCCTCTATAAACCCTTTTCATTTGATTAAGTTTAGTTACAAAAAAGTCTATCAGCTTCAAAGATGAAATTATGGAAAATTTTAGGATAACACTAAATGGGTGGTTTTGCAAGTTTCTTTGGCAAGTTTATGGACTCTCATTTGTGTAAATATGAGGTAATCCCAAGGAACTTTTGGAGGGAATCCATATTTGAAATAGAAATATTAATATCCCTTCCATACAAATCTAAATATTAGTCTAAATGTTACCACTTTTTCAGCCAACAAGTTTTTTCTCCATTGCCATTGTTTGGCCCATCACGATCTCACACTTACCCTGTTGAATGTTTTATGCATAAAATTGATCAGTTTCGTATTGATTTAGATGAATAATACTTTATGCATGTGTTCAGTTATTTGTCTCCAAGTTGTGTATGTTTTTCTTCTAAATCTGAATAGCTAAGGGTTATTTCAGGTTCTAGAATATAGGTTTTCCATGTTGAATGCTTTATCTTTTACTTATGCTCAAGGAATAGATTAGGCACGTGCAAACAAACTCCCATCTTTGTTGGACGAATCATACAGTGAACGTGTTGATAAGAACTGGCAAACCTTTAGGGTTTACTGCTTACTGATTCAGAAACCAAAAAAACTGGTGACTCTACTAGGAAATAGTGCCATATCCATGAGAAAAGAGTCTAGAATTTGATGGATCTGTGCATTTGGTTTAGATTTTAAGAAGTTATCAGACCTAGAAGTGCTTTGTTGTAGCAATTTTAAAAGGATTTATGTGTGACTCTATTGTTGAGGAGAACCCAGAATGAAAGAAAAGAGTTTTCAGTTTCATAAAGCTCATTCCTCTACAAGGAGTTGGTGACTCTGCATACAAAGAACCTGAAAAGGGATACAAAGAAGTGCTAGATTTGCATATTCTTAGTCAGGAAAAAGAACTTGCAGTAGCTGCAACATATCCAAGTATTTTTCATATTTTGGTTTTCAAAAAACCATGGTGTATGAGTTTTAAATGATTCCCTATCAGGTGAAGTTAGCACTAGTTAGAAGGGAAATAGTGGTGATAGGCTTGCATACTTTTACATTTGTTGTTCTTGTAGTATGTATTTTCAAATGAAGTATGCAATGTTGTTGAAGAAATTCATTTAGGGGACCTTAAGCAAGCTAAAACAGTTGCTTGTATTCTAAAAGCTTAAGATCATTATTGTAAAAGAAGTCTGAGTTGACCTATGTAACTACAAAGTTAATGAGAAGAGGCTTGTAAAGGTGTGAAAATGTATCATCGGCCCCTGCATCCTTGTATGGACCCAAATGTGGAAATACATAGAATGTTGTCCCAGCCATGCAATAAAAGAAACTTCAGTATTGGCATATAGAGAGCCATAAATTTCACTGGCATTTGTGGTTTCCCAAATGTCATACCACCTAAAATCAGAAGTATTTGCCTAAATTCAATGGTATAAGGGATGAATCAGCAAGAAAGTACCTACAACAGTTTAATGATCTAATGGATGACTATGAGGTGGATCATGATGTCGTCATGAAACTATTTGTTCAGTCCTTGAAGGGAGATGCCAGAGATTGGTTCTCTTATTTACTAGCATGCTCTATCTGTTTATGGGAGGAGTTCAAAGCAGTGTTCATGGAGCAGTTTGGTGAGAGAATTGACCCAAGTTCAGTGATAAAGAATTTTGTGGACATCTAAAAAGGAGAAGATGAATTGGTTCCTGCATTCAACCTCAAATTTTCAAAAGTAATAAAGGATATTATGGAAGGTATAAGACCAAATGATTCATTCTGCTTGCATGTGTACCTAAGTGCATTTGATGAAGAAGTGAGCTACCTCCTAAGGAATAAAGAGCCTACAACACTTTATCAGGCATATCAGTTTGCTATGGACATTGAGAACAACTGGAAGTATGGAATGCAAAAATGTTTTTTATTTGCAAATGATTGCTGCCCTAAGGCTTAAAATGTTGATGAAAGGTGTGATTCAATTCTTAAGATCGAATGCCAGAGCACTTAGATTCTTGTTGTCCCAATTTATGCATCAGCCCAATGTGATTACACAAGAGATGTGGCATCACAAAATACAGATCATTGCTGTCCCATTGGGAAAAAATAGAGCATAATGTACGTAACTAAGAAAAATGTGAAAGAATCAAAGGATGAAAATTGTTTTCAAAATGAATATGTTTCAGCTATTCCAATTTGCTCATTGAGAGATGATTATGCAAAGAGCAGTCATCGCATAATGCATAAGCATGAAGAGATCATGGCACAACATGAAGAGAAAGTTTGCAATAAAGGAAATGAGGATTGTGATCAGCCAATAGAAGAGAGATATGCAGATGCAGAGTGCACACATAATGAAGTAAAAGACATACATGAAGATGTATCATATGGCACTGTTATTGGAGGATCATGAGAGGACATTAATGCAAAGTATGATGCACTCACATGCAAGTATATTTCAGCTGTTCATGATAATCCACATGAAGCAGAGATGGAAGTTTTTGTCTTGCATGAACAGGATGCTCACTTATCTAAAGGTGAACAATTTGTTGGTCCTTCCATTTATGCTGATTGTGACCAAAAGGAGGGAATGGAAGTATTTATGTTTGATGAAAATGTATACTTTGTTGAGGATAAACAAGTTCTAGATATTCATATTGACACAATAGAGGAAAGCATTAATATCCATCAGTGTGAGGATTCCAATAATAGGTTGTATGCTAAAATTTTTAAGCCTTCTTTTGAAGTATTTTAGGCAGAGTTTAATGGTGATGTTGTTGAGCACAATGATAAGGGATATGATGTTATTTTTAACAATGAGATCCTTCAGCCTATTGGTCATGGTAACTATGAGTATGATCAATTTTCAATTGATTATGGTTTCTTATATGAGCACATTGTGCAAATTTTTACTTCAGGGTTGAAAGGTTTACATGAGTGTGAAGGTCGGTGTTCAGCAAAGCAAATGGATACGCTTCCTATAAATGAGTATTTCATGTTCAGTGAGGGGGGTGACTTTTGGCTTGAAAGAGGGCAAAGTCTGAGTATAAATCCACTGGTTGTGTATGAATCCTTTACTTTTTCTGATTTGGATTTGAAAGTGATGCAGATGACTTACATTACCCAAGTGCAGGTGAGTACATATGCCATATGGATCAAATAAAAAATGAGCCTTTCTTGTTTGGTGTAGCTGAAGGTTGCTTGCATGAGGTACACAAAAATGAATATGATAGTTTCCTCTTTGACATGCAGAATCATAATGAAATAGGACACGATGGTTGTAGCTATATGGTGGACTATGAGTGCTTTCAGCTTTCAGTTCAGCTAGGAGATCATTTCATAATGCAAAATGTTGACATAGATGATGAGAAGTGTTACATACCATATAATAATGCATTGTTTGATGAATATGGCATATATACATTAGTTGACAATGAATGGTATGACAATATGTATGGTTATATGCATGATTTTAAAGTACAGATTGATAGAGGTAATATTGACATAGGCAAGCTCAGTGAAATAGTTAAACATGACAGTGACATGGTTAGTTTATGGGCAGTTCATGTCAGCGTTTTTAATTGTGGTTTGGGGTATTTAGATGAAAATTAGGTATTTGACACAGGAGGGTTCAGGGTTTTCATTTTTGGGGGTCCAGGGCCACCAAATAAAATTGAAGGTGTGATTTTTAATGCAAGATGGAATATTGACTCTGCAGCCCAATGGAGTAGGCATCTGGTCTACGTGCTGGAGATAACTGGAATCTTGCCATGCCTACAAGAGACATGCGTCCCCAAGCAAGAGCCACTAGTGGAACCCTAAAATTTTTTAAATTTGATGTGCCAAATTTCTTTTGAAGTGTCGACAAAGGCTTGGTCAATAGGCTACTCAATCTACCTCGGAGGCCAACTTCGGTGATTAAAATCTTGCAGCTTAGAAGTCATATTGCAAATTTAGTTGGTGTAAAGTTTCTTTGTATACTTGATAACACACTTGCTTAGTTTCGTGCTCCCAAGATGAGTTTTGATGGGGTATTTAATTGTTCTCTGACTGTGACTGGGCTAATTTTGGCTTCTTGAAAAGTTTCAAATTTCATGATTATGAGCATGACCCAGTTGTCAATTTGATCTCAAATGTCTCTAGTTCTGATTTCATCAAAATCAGAGACCATTTGATGGATTATTTTAATGCATTTTAGTTGCGGCAAACTCACCTGACGGGTCAGTTTACAAAGCAGGTGCCAGAAATTAGTCGGTAAAGAGAATTTCAAGGAAATGAGTTTTCTTAAAATAATTGTTTATGCCCCTGTGCCAATTTTTATGGCCATCGGACGCCTGGTTTGCCTGCAGTGAAAAAGCGCCATGTGTCCATCGAAAGAAATTCAAATTTTGCATAATATCTAAAGTTTAAAATGCAATATTAAAATGAAATATTAAAAAAAAGGGCATTTTAAATGTTTGAACATGACATGGAAAAGTCAAATGCCATAAGGAAAGGTTTAATAAAGTTTTATTTAACTTTATAATATAAGGTTTGTGAGGCAAATAAAGTGCTTTGCTACAAAAGTGCAGCCGTGACATGGAAAAGTCAAATGCCATAAGGAAAGGTTTAATAAAGTTCTATTCAACTTTCTAATATAAGGTTTGTGAGGCAAGTAAAGTGCTTTTCTGCAAAAATACAGCATCGCATGCCTCTTCCATGTGCTTTCAAAAGGTCATGTGTTGGTGCGCTTTTGGCATTTCTGAGCAGCTTCTACTCTACTCTCCCCTCTGCAGTAGAAATGGAGATTTTTTCTTCCTTGTGGAGGTCATTTTGATGGATTTGGAGCTATTTCAAGCAGAAATATTGCGGATTGAGTTGCTGAATCACGTTTTTCCACTTTCAGCACATTTTTGGAGGCATTTTTTTGGCTCAAAGGTGTTGAGTTATACTTAGAAATCCTCCTAAGACCATTCCTAATCAATTGGTGAAAGGTTTTAGCATGTTTGGAGCGATTTTTGAGTGCCAGATGAGTGGAAATTGCCTTTGTTTCACCAAAAAATGACCCAGAAAGTTTGATTTGGGCAAATGTTTCAATCGAATGCTGTTGTGATGACATCTCAGAGATTGAACGCAATTGTTGAAGCTGGAGAAGAGGTCCCAGAGTTTGTGTTGCATCAGTGCAAAGGAGTTTGGAGTCCTCAGGTGTCTGCTGTTCAAATTGGGGAAAATTGAAAAATGCAAAAATTAAAGGAGGAATATTAAAATGTATTTGTTTATTATTTATTCCTCTCCTCTTTTAATTGTAATATTTTATTTCTAAATGCATTTTGGAGGGAAAATTGTAATGGAAAAAAGCCTCACCTACTTCTAGAATGTAGTTACCTCTAGAATGTAGTTAATTTCTAGGGCAACATACTTTGGGCATGTTGGTTTTTCTTCTGAATCAGCATCAGGGTTTGCCAGTTCCTATGCACATGCAGATTCAGCCAACAAATACACAAGGTTGCGTGAGCTCCTCCCCTTCACTTCTGGTTCTGCCGCACCAAGGGGGGTGTCCCTATAACTCAAGATATAACCTTGACTAGCTCAAAGATAGAAAGATCTAACTTGACAACAACAGGCAGAATACTCTCATGTATGGACCAAGATCTGTATGATAGATCACAAGGTGGGCAACGTTCTTGGACATATATGTCTGGTCGGGTATGAGAGTATGTAGGGGGTTCCTAATCCTACTCCTACAACTAATAGGTGGAAGTGATGAAATGGGTGGACATAATGTCCTGGATGCAAGACGAGGGGTTTTGGCTCATAACTACTGATCCAGGAGCAGACTGGTGCCTATCCATTCGGCAAGGAGTCAACTAGATGTATACAACAGATGGTTTGCAACTTTCACTCGAGTTTTAGGGGGTTGGACTGATGCTTGCCTTACAAACATCACCCAAGAATGGGTATCTAACTGCCTCTACTTACAGATATCCCTGCTGACATGCAACCAGATTCAAAAGAAGGAGAATAACATGCAGCAAATGGAGACAAGCAGATAGACACATGCAATAAGCATTTTTCATATAACATTAACACTGAAACTGAAAATATGTGCAAAATACATTCATGTTGCAACTCATAAACTCTAAAATGGGATAAAACAGCCAAGATCATGCCCTGTTCTTCATTATTTACACAAAAATGCCTCAGGCCTTCAACCACCTAAACAATGGTAACACAGTCTGCCTATATCGGCCAGAAAGTGCACCCCTAGCAATAATTACATGGTTGACCAAAAATCCTGCCAAATACATCCATCAGAAAGAATGGCGCTCAGAAGTTATTACTGCAATAGACAAGGGAAGCCTCGAGCCTTGTGCCGCCATCTGGAAGTCTTCATGCTAAAAATCAGGCAACCTGATCATGTGTACCATCGCCCATACCCCTGTACTATCGCCATTTATGGCCCAACCACCCGCGGCCTACCTGGAAACCATCGCTGTGCTCAAAAGAGAAATTCCTGCCAAAACGCACATCTCCGCAGGTTCAAATTATACAGGGGAATAATCCCACATGCATGGTGCGAAGGCTCCTTCAACACTTTAAAAGCATGGCCGTGACCATGATAGGTGTCGAACGCTTTTGCCACGCTTGACACACGCTCCTTCTCCAAAAGCCCATTGCTAAGACTTAAGCCATTGGCCAACCCCACAAATCTCTCATCGATCTCAATTGTCTCGCCGATGCCTACCTTACAATCCACTCCATTGGCCAGAGATAGACCATCGGGCCAGCACAAAACTCCTTTGCCGATGCCCATGGTCTCGCTGATGCCTTCAAAAATCCTGATGACATCATCATCATGTCCTGATGATGTCACCATCGCCCGTCTGCATACCGCGCAACTCTCATATCCGGATGACGTCATCGCCATATAGGCGCCGGGGTGATATTAGTAAGATAACCTGATATTTTAGAATATCACCCCCGAAACAAAATATCACGATGCACTATAAACCGGATGATGATGATGACCCCTTTAACTGAAAGAACATCAGGGTGCATTGTAGCTCTACTGTAGGATCAGGATGATATCCAAACATCACCCGATATTGAAACAAGATGATCCTGATGACAAATCTGGTCGATAGAAAATCATGATGATGCTGACAACCTCGGAGAAAATATGATGCTGCTGTTGAAAAATACTGAGGAAGGCCAACACTTAGGAAATTTTTTGGATTTTTTGGGAAGGTGCCTGCATGAAAATTGCTAAATTAACTGACAGTCAATTCAGGCACCAACAGGGCATAAATAAAATAGCTGGGCTTTCATTTTATTTTGGCTGGAAAATTTTGGAAGTTTTGAGGAGCAAATAAAATATAAGTTTTGTTGGGTTACTTCATTTCTTGTGTTGTAAGTTTATGAGTTCTATGTTGAATGTATTCCTGCATAAATGTTATTCAGTTTCATGTTGATTTTATAGGACAAATGTTATATGCATGTAATTTGTTAGCTGTCTCCAGTGTTGAATGCACCTCTTCTTTTGAATCTGATAACTAAGGGTTGTTGAGGTTCTAGAATATAGATTTACTATATTGCATGCTTAATCTTCTACCTCTATTCAAGGAATAGATTAAATGTTCTCGGTTAAGTATGAGGAAGAATGTATTGCAGTAGGGATATTGTAAGAAGAGTTAAGGCAAATACCAATCTAACCCCATAACACTTCAATGTCATTTGAGTTTATGCAAATCATTCACATATATACGTCTATTTGACTCCATTTCCCTGATATAAGCACCAGCCTGAGTTTGTATTGAGTTTGTGAGTTAAAAGCCAAGTCTTTCATCCAAGCATAAATAAAAAATCAGAATATCATTTGAAAACTTTTAGATTTTAGGAGTAGGATTGTAGCTGCATGCTCTCATTTTTAGTCAGTTAGATAGTCCAAGAACATTGCCAATCTGAGTTTATCTTACAAATTTTGGTTCATATGTGAGAGTATTTTGCCTGTGTTAGTCAAGGATGAACCTTTTGTTGTGAATAAGGGAATACCCTCCTAGGTGTGGCAGAACCTAAAGTGCAGCGGAGACACGTGCAAACAATCTCTAGTCTTTGTTGGCCAATTCTACCATCAAACTTGAGCATAAGAAATTGCAAACCTTTAGAGTTTGATGTTTGCTGATTTGGGAACCAACATAACTTAAGTAAAGAGGGATCCCCCTTTTGATAATATGAAGATCTAGATTTATTCAATTTCACCTTTGATTTGAAAATCCTTTTCAAACATCATCAAAATTATCCAACATCCTTAGTCATTCAATATCCAAATCATCTAAGGTTTTCCTTGGTTGATTAGCATCAAAACCAAACTAAGTACATCTTAGTCATCCATTTCCAAATCATCATCCCCTTCAAATTCATCCTAAGGTCATTGTCAAAATCATTATTCACCTACATATACATTGTCACCTTGGTCTAAGAAATCTTTTAAAGGTTATCTTATACCTTTATCCCAAAATCATTTCCCAAATTTCTAAAAGTCATTATCCACTCCATCCACCCTTTATCCCATATTTTTCAATTTGTCCTTCCAGTCATCTATCCTCTTAGGTCCAAAATTTTTGAAAATCAATTCATCCATTTATCTTTCAGGTTTTCCCTCTAAGGTTTCTCATCCATCCTCATACCTTCATCATTACATCATCCTTAGGTTTAAAACTTTTTGAGATTTATTCTCTAAAGATAAAACATATACCAAACCTTTCTGTATCATATCATTACTAATCCTTAGGTTTTGAATTTTGATATTTTATTCTATAAAGGCTAAATATTTATTCCACTTCATCACACCAAAGTCGACCATCCCCTATCCTTGGGTCCAATATTTTAAAATACATTCTCTAAGATCTCAACTTTCATCCACACTTCAACAATCCAATCAATCCATACCCAACTGGTGTAGGAGCACCAAGAAGACTAAAAGACTTATGTCTTGTTTTTGATGTTCATTCTATCTTGTTGATCCCATAAGGTGTTGAAGACCATTATCATGATGTAATAAGGATCATATCCATTTCTTGTTGATGTCATAAGGTGTAATAGGCAGTTCTATTTGTAAGCCTTCTAAGGCATGTAAAAGGCAGTCATAAAAACATAGGGGCAATCATATGTTTTCTCATGTTGTAAGTCTTTTTGGCATGTGTCAAAAGGTGGTAGAATTTGTCTAAGGTTTAATGATATTGTCAAAGGTGTTGACAAGTCATAAACCATTGATGCATTATGCCTAAAGTTGTAATTAGTTTCAATGTCAAAACATGACAGTTGCAGTCCTCAAAACAGGGTAGTTGCAGAGAAGAAATTTGATGGTTATACAGTTCCATCAACCTCAAATGCCTTCTAACTATCCAAAGGTATTGTAGAAGGATTCTTAAATCATTACCATGATGGTTGTAAATGGAGAAGACTTTTGGTGGAAGAAAAACAATAAAGAAACTCAGATTTCCTTTTTTTTTTTTGTGTAAACCCACTATTACAGTCCATAGTACTCTTTCGTACGACAGAGTCTTAAAGCATGAGTTGGTGGGATGATGGAGGTATGAACTAAGTTTCTTTTGCATTTGGTTAGAGGTCTTGACACTATACTATGTGTGACTAACCTGTAGTTCTCTAAAAACTGTCTGCCATAACCTAGACTAGGGTTTTGATAGAAATCATGCATTTTATTGCCATTCCACTGATTTGATTCACTTGTGATTAGTGGGATGGATTGTAATAGGTCTATACTAGCATGTTATGATTGTAGGAGTTTGGACAACACTGAGAGGGGGGGTGAATCAATGTTGTGTAGATTTTTGCAACTTATTATAACTTTTGATTTACAAGACTCAGAAAGAGAAAGTCATCAATAAACTATGTACAAGTTTGATAGTGAAAATTATGAGCAGTACCACATAGAGATAAATCTTAACATAGAAGCAAGAACACACATAGAAGCATATCATTAACACAAGAATTACTGGAGTGGAAAACCCTCTCTGGGTAGAAAAACCACTCATGAAGTGCCTCACTGGCTGAATATTATGTCTCACTGACTATTGAGGTCTCACTGACCTACAAGCCTCATTGGCATACTGTTTAGAAGCACCAGCTTCAAGGAGCACCAACCCCTATTACAGAACAAACTGAAAACAAGAATTCAGAGGGTTTCTCTGTTTCAATACAAAACATTTCTTCTCTCATGTATCTGTCAATGACCATTCTGATAAAAATCAATCCTACATCCGGATACACTCAACAACCCCTTTTTCTGATCTGCATCACCACACGCACTTTAATCCATCTGCCAAGCCAATATATACAAGATGAAAAACCTTTCATATTCTGCACAAGATAATTCAGAGATCTTCAATATTGCTTCTATCAAAAATAAAATCAGTCTGTTATGTATAAAACATTTCTCAATAACCCTGCAACCAATTTATCTTTTATTTTTTATTTCTCTTCATACTCCTCATAATTTCACCTGCAAGAAAATATTTCTCTGTGCCTATTCAAAAATAAAATCAAACCCCCAAAACAAACTTTTGATCTTCCATCTTCAAAACTTGATTGCTTTATCATCATCTCTAAATTTCATCTTCTCTGTCTGAGAAAAATAAAATCTTTCTCATAATGTTGATCTTCCTTAATTGACATTTCAATCTGCAAAAAATGACTCTTCATATCTTCTAACATTTCAATCAGGACCTGTAGGAGAAAAATCAAATCTCTTTGAATATTTAGTCTTTTCATTTCAATCTTCTTCTCAGTAAATTCCTGCATTCAAACTCTTCAATAAATCTTTAATCTTCCTTGATAATAAAATCTTTATCTCCAAAAATCTAATAAAAAATCTCTGATAAAATTTTCATTTTCTTCAAACAAGACTTCATATTCTTCATACAAAAAATAATCTCCTGTAAAATAAAAAATCTTTATCCAATCTACAACAAAATAATCTCTCCCAATTTCTCTTCAAGTTTGGATTCATACTTAGAGACAAAAATTATTAAAAGCATTTTTTGCCTTTTAACACTTCACTCAAAAATCTCTTCATAAAGACAAAAAAAATCTCCTTAAAAATTTTGATCTTTACTTCCAATATCCTCAAAAATTTCTTCATAAAGATTTTTCTAAAAAAAAACTCCTTATTAAAAACTCCTTACATAAGGGACCGACCAAAAATATTAAAAGGAAAATACTAAGTTTAAAAAAGAAACTATTTATCTTTGCTTCAAAAATTTCTAAACTCCTCACCAAATTTCAAGGAAGAATAATAGCATTTTCTATAATGCATCAGGCTCACATAAACCGTTGCCTACTTATCCTTTTGGCGGTGGTAAGATTTTAAATTTAAAACCATAGAAATCCTGCACATGTAGAGGACTTCCACTGATGCTACCAGTCTACAAGAGAGAGGGGCCGGTTATCTTATGAAGATGACCCCCTTAAGTGTTCACTTAAGTGGTCGGTCACCTTTGTTTGTAGGTCAATGAGGAGTTATAACATAAAGTAAGACTGTCAAATACAGTCATAAAAAGATGTGAAAAATATTTGTCTTTAAGACTTCAATCAAACATGAAGACCTCTTTTCACTCATCAACTTTGTGAAAATATTCATCACTTTGAATATTCACATCATTATCAATGATCCCTTACAAATAATAGCCATAAGAACAAGTCTCTTCAACAATATCATTGCAGAAACACAATCTCCTCACAGAACCTTGTCATGTCAAATGTAGCAGTGAAGACCCAACAACAACTCAATGATCAATCAATCAACAACTTCAGTTACAAGAGTGACTCTCTAATTTTTTTCAAATTATGAACTCCATTCTATGTAAAAGTAATGGAATGACTATTCACTTCTGATATTCAATATAAACAACTCCTATTAACATGATTAACATGATCAACATCACCGAAGGAAACAACAAAGAATTCAACTAAACTCCTGAGTATATCAACAATTGATATGGTCAAACTAAACAAACAAGCCCTCTCATAACCATAATGATAAACAATAAAGACCTGATCAAGTACCACACACAAGGTGAACCCTCCACATAAATACCTGATCTAAATTGTTCATGCATTACTGAAGCATGTGAACTTTGTCATACCAAGATCAAGAAAACATCTCTCTTTATGGTAAACATGAACCAAACAACCTGTAACAATCTTGAGGTACATCCACAACTATAAACAACCCTTCAAGACCACACCTAAACTTATGATGATTAACTAGCAAGTATCTTGATCAACAAACAACCCACCAAAACTGATACATGCTTATTAGCCCTTGAAGACACTCTGACATCTTGTCATATGAAGACCAAACATCTTTTTGACATCAATGACAACTCTTACCATCAATGATGAATTTTTGGTAGGAAATTTGAGAAGGAGAAGATTTATTTGAGGAAACCTAACATCCTCATGTGTTAGGCAATGTCTAGAGGCATAGTAAAGAACAAAAGAGGACCAATTAGTTGCAGTCCATGTTGGAACCCCAAAACCCATATAATCCTCAGTTTTAACATGAATACTAAGTGCTCAAATCATTGGTTGGGTTTTGTGCATGAATTTTAGAGGGGTCTCTTTCCATTTTAGGCCTAATTGGGGCTTTAGGTCATTGAGAGGAGTTATAGGTTGGGGTATACCGTCCAAAACAACCTATACCTAGTTTTGGAAATGTGATAGGGGGTCCAAATGGGTATCTCCTGATTGTCCAAGATCTGTATTTGAAGGTCTGCAACAAAATTTATTCATGAATGTTCTCTTTTTTAGGGCTATAAGCAATTTCTTGAGTTTGTGAAGGAAGTACTAATTCTGAGTTTACTCTACCTTTGCCAATGATTGGAATGGGTCCCACAACATTTGAAATCAACTTTTCCATGATGATCTTAGAGCCTCTTTCTGTTGTTCCTACTTTTGCATGAAGAACCTCAAATTTGGGCTTTAGAGCATAGGAAAACCTTGTCTAGTTTGCCATCCTCCAACTATTCCATTGCCTCTACATCATAGTGGTATCAGAGCCATAAAAGTTTCTATTATTGGTTGGATAAGACCTGGTATATGTCAGCAGAGGAGAGTGAAGGAGAGGCTAGCAATATGCCTCCAAAGGGGATGAACACTAAAGTGGTTAAGAAGTTCAAGGAGATGGAAGAAAAGATCGAAAATGGAGTCAAGGAAGCACTCCAAGCAGAGTTGAAGGCATTGAGGATAGGGAAGAGGATAGATGAAGGTTCTAATGAAGAGGAAGAAAAAGAGGAGGAAGAAGAAGACCAAGAAGAGGTAGAGGTACCTACCGATCAAAAGCATTTCCTTGAAGCCATCAAGGCAATTGGCAAGGATTCTTAAGAGGCTCGGATCGACATTCCCATGTTCAGTGGCAAGATGAATCCCGACGAAGTCATGGAGTGGATTGAGGCTCTAAACAACTACTTTGAATATAAAGAAGTTCCAAAAAACAAGAGGGTGAAGTTTGCAAAAACTAAACTCAAAGGTGTTGCCCTTACATGGTGGAATTACACCCAAGGTGAGAGGGTAAAGAATGGGAAGAGTATGATCTCTTCATGGAGTAGAATGTTGGAGAGGATCAAGTCCCAATTCCTTCCATCAAAATATGAGGTCTGGATCTACAAGAAGATGCAAAATCTCAAGCAAAGAGATTTGGATGTGGCCACCTACACCGAGGAGTTTCACAAGTTCTCTCTTTGTTGTGGGTACATGGAGGATGAAAAAGGTAAAGTGACAAGGTATCTAAATGGTTTGAGGTTTAATATCCAAGATGAAATCAGTTTATTAACCCCTAAAACTATGGAAAAGTGCTTTCAAGTGGCATTAAGGGTTGAAGAGAAGTTGAAGAAGAAAGGTGAGTCACAAAATAGAGGAAGAGGTGGCAGAAATTTCAAAGGTAGGGGCAGTTTTGGAGGCAGAAATCAGTCCCAAAGAAGTCAAGGGAAATCTAGTTCCCAAGAGCAAAGTGGAGAATCAGGTTCTAGAGGAAGCTTTAGAGGAAGGAGGGCCAATGGAAGAGGTAGATTTGGTGGACCAGGAAGAGGTCCTAATGTCTTCACAGGAATGTGCTACAATTGCAACCAAGTGGGACATCCAACCTTCAAATGCCATGAAAGGCAAGCCTCAATCTCTCATGGAGGAGAGAGAAGGAACCAATTTATCCAAGAGGAAGATTGCCAAAGTGTTAACTCACCAATTGGAAGTACAGCCCTAGTCCATGAAGGAGAAAGTTTGATGATGAGAAGAACCATGTTGAAGGTGCCTCAAACACAAGAACCCCCTCAAAGGAAGACATTGTTCAGGACAACATGTAAGGCCTATGGTAAGATTTGGAAGGTAATTGTTGATTCAGGCTCAACTAAAAATTTGGTTTCCATTGAAATGGTAGACAAGTTGAAATTGAAAAGACTTCCTCATGTTAGTCCTTATAAAGCATCATGGTTGAATAAGGGGCAACAAGTTTTGGTAGATGAACAATCATGGGTAGAATTTGAGATAGGAGAATATAAGGACAAGATTTTGTGTGATATAATTCCCATGGATGCTTGTCATTTGCTGTTATGATGCCCATGGCAATATGATGTTCAATCACAACATGATGGTAAAACTAATTCTTTCATTATAACCAAGAATGGTAGAAAATATAGAATGGATCCATTACCTGATGAGAATGTAGAGAAGAATGTAGGGTCAAGTGTCATGATTGTAAGTGGTAAAGAGTTTCTAGATACCCTTAAGGAGGAAGGAACCCAAGGGTGTGCTCTAATTTTGAATCCTAAAAATAGTCCTAGTTTTCATAATCCTAGTAAGGAAGGAGTCCCTAAGGAGGTACAACAATTGTTAGAGAGGTATAAGGGGATTATGGTAGAAGAAATGCCTAATGAGTTGGCTCCTATTAGGGACATAAGCCTTCAAATTGACTTCATACCGAGATCTACTTTGCCAAACAAAGCAGCCTACAAGATGACACCTCAAAATGAAGAGATTGCCAAGCAAGTGCAAGAATTGTTGGATAAGGGATTGGTAAGAAAAAGCCTTAGCCCATGTGCTGTCCCAATAGTCCTAGCCCCTAAAAAGGATGGTAAATGGAGGTTGTGTACAGATTCTAGAGCCATTAACAAGATTACCATAAGATATAGGTTCCCTATGCCAAGAATTGAGGACCTAATGGACTGTTTGGGAAGGGCTAGATACTTTTCTAAGATTGACCTTAAGAGTGGGTATCATCAAATTAGGATAAACTAGGGGGATGGATGGAAGACAACATTCAAAACAAATGAGGGTCTTTATGAGTGGTTGGTGATGCCATTTGGTCTATCTAATGGCCCAAGTACTTTTATGCATCTCATGAATGAAGTGTTGAAGGATTTCATTGGCAAATTTGTTGTGGTATACTTGGATGACATTCTTGTTTTTAGTAGGACTAAGGAAGAGCATTTGCAACATTTGGATTAGGTTTTGAAGAAGTTACCTGATGAACAATTGCTGATCAACATGGAAAAGAGTGTCTTCATGAAGGAAGAACTCACCTATCTTGGTTTTGTGATTTCCCAAGGTAGTTTGAAGATGGATCCAGCAAAGGTAGAGGCCATTTTGTCATGGCCAACTCCAAAAACAACAGGTGATGTGAAAATTTTTCATGGTTTAGCAACATTTTATAGGAAATTCATAAGGGGTTTTAGTCATATTTGTGCACCAATTTTGGATACCATCAAAGGGGGGCAGAAATGTAAGTTTTTTTGGACAAAGGTAGCCAATGATTCTTTTGAAATTCTGAAACATAAGGTAGCACAACAGCCCATTCTTGTTTTACCCAACTTTAACAAGTTGTTTGTGGTGGAATGTGATGCTAGTAACCTTGCTATAGGGGCTGTCCTAAGTCAAGAAGGCATGCCTGTTGCTTTCTTTAGTGAAAATTTGAATGATGCTAAGAGAAAGTACTCTACTTATGACTTGGAATTGTATGCAATGGTACAAGATTTGAAAAAATGGAGGCACTATCTTTTGCCTAAAGAGTTTATTGTTTATACTGACAACCATGCACTTAGTTTTCTGAATTCATAGTAGAAACTCAATCACAGGCATATGAAATGGGTTGAACAACTCCAAGCATATACTTTTTCAATCAAACACAAGAAGGGGTAGGCCAACAAAGTGGCAAATGCATTGAGTAGAAAGCTGTGTATAGTTCAAGAAATTAAGTTGCAAAGTGTAAGAGTTAATGCTCTCAAACATATGTATCAGGATGATGAAGATTTCAAGGAGGCATATGAAGTTTGTTCACAATTTTCAGACTCTTATCATTCTAATTTTTCTATATTTTTGTTGTAGCAACGGTTGTTCTTCAAAGGCAGCTAACTATGTGTTCCTAGGTGTTCCATGAGGGAGAACATCATAAAGGAAAAACATTTTGGTGGACTAGGAGGTCACTTTGGGATAGATAAAACATTGGGTCAAGTGAAGAGGTTTTATTTTTGGCCTAAAATGTAATAAGATATCAGAAAATTTGTTGAATGTTGTAGTATTTGTCAAAGGGCAAAGGGTACTTCATCCAATGCTAGTCTATATCAGCCACTTCCTATTCCTAATAGGCCATGGGAAAGTGTTAGCATGGATTTTGTTTTGGGTCTTCCTAGGACTCAAAGACGCTTTGATAGTATATTTGTTGTGGTGGATAGATTTAGTAAGATGGCTCATTTCTTGCCATGTAAATGCACTAATGATGCTTCACACATTGCTGGTTTGTTCTTCAAAGAAATTGTTAGAATCCATGGTTTGCCTCTTAACATTATGACTGATAGGGATCCAAATTTTGTAGGCCACTTTTGGTACACTTTGTGGAAGATGTTGGGTACTCAATTGTCATTCACTTTAGCCTATCACCCTCAGAATGATGGCCAAACTGAGGTGGTGAATAGTGAAAGGAAGCTAGGTGTGCAGAAATTGCTTCCTACACTAATCTAATGAGGAGAGATGTATGCAAATTCAATTTAATTCTTACAACTACAGCAACATAGAACATCTAATAGAGATATTGCAGCAATACACACACACAGAAAGTAGACAGAAGTGAGAGAGACAAGATATACGTGGGGAAAACCCTTACGGGTGAAAAACCCCACACTCCAAAACACAGCTCAAATGTATTACAGTAAACAATAACAGATTACAATACAGTTTCAGAGCCAATTCTCTTTCAGGAGTCTTCAAATGTCAAATCTGGAGATATTCCGACAGCATAACAGTACTTGTGCCAAAGTTATCTATCTCCCATCCAAGCACCTGTTTATATAGAGTTTACAAGGCAAATATGGAACCTTCTAGAGATGGGTGTCCATCTTGGACTCATGCCCCAAAACCCATGCCTAAGGACACTTGTCCAACATCCCATCCCAAAGTGGGTGCCTGGTCCTAAGATAGGTTACGACAGATACTCTTACGCACCATACAAATGTCATAGAATCTGTCATACACTGACTAAAAATATCATATTCCTCTTACATGTCATAACCTCCCTTGACCACCCAAAGATGCCTTTCTCTCATGCAAAGATACTCACTGACACTTGTCATTAATTAAAAATCGTTTGAGGTTTCGGGGGCATTGCCCCCGAGCCCCCATGAGGGTACTGCCCCTCAACCCCACCCTGTACCATGACAGGGAGTGTGCCAGGGGCGCTGCCCCTGGACCCCGCAAGGGGCTATGCCCTTTGACCCTATCTTGGGGCCATTGCCCCCAAACCCCCATTAATTATTCAAGGGGGAAACCGTGGCTGCCAAAGTCACCAGAATTTATCCTGCTGCATATACACAAGGTGCTGACTATGCCAACTCAACATGGGATAAATAAATACAACATTAGGAATTTGTAAAGGTTGAGACACCTTAATTCCCAACAAACAGGTCTTGGCTAAATCTTCTTACGTGTCTTACTAAACAACATGGAGAGGCATGGGACATGATCATCCCTCAAGCTGAATTTGCTTACAATGATTCCACCAATAGAAGCACATGAAGGAGTCCATTCGAGATTGTTTATGGTGTTCATCCAAGAGGTATTCTTGAATTGAGAGATCTCCATGGAGTGGAGAGGAAAAGTGCTCAAGGTGAGGACTTTGCATTGGCCATGAAGGACATCCATGCTAATGTAAGAGAAACTCTTCAAAGGAACAATGACAAGTACAAGGAGAAAGCCAATGAGACAAGGAGAGATGTACAATACAAGGTTGGGGATTTGGTCATGGCACACTTGAAGAAGGAAATACTTCCAAAGGGGCAGCCAACCAAACTCCTCATGAAAAAGATAGGACCATGTCAGATTGTGCACAAGTTGGGCCCTAATGCCTATGAGATTGAACTTCCTCAAGGCTTGGCCATATCTCCTATCTTTAATGTTTTAGATTTGTTTCCTTTCAAAGGTGATCATAATTCAGATTTAGAGGCAGACATGATAGTAGCAGGAGATGAAGAATGGGTTAAGGCTCTCTTCCACCCACTCAACCATTGAAGTTGGAATGCATTCTTGACACCAAGGTCTTGAAGAAGACTAGAAAGAAGACATACAAATAGTTCCTTGTCAAATGGAGTGGATTACCCATTGAATATGCCACTTGGATGAGTGAAGAAGACATCTTGAAGCATGGTGTCACAATTGTTGATCTACTTCCTCAAGAGACTTGAGTTCTCTTTCCACCTGGGGAGTATGGTGCAGGAGCACCAAGAAGACTAAAAGACTTATGTCTTATTTTTTATGTTCATTCTATCTTGTTGATTCCATAAGGTCTTGAAGACCATTCTCATGATGTAATAAGGACCATGTCCATTTCTTGTTGATGTTATAAGGTGTAATAGGCTGTTCTATTTGTAAGCCTTCTAAGGCATGTAAAAGGTAGTTATAAAAACATAGGGGCAGTCATATGTTTTCTCATGTTGTAAGCCTTTTTGGCATGTGTCAAAAGGTGGTAGAATTTGTCCAATGTTTAATGACATTGTCAAAGGTGTTGACAAGTCATAAACCATCAATGCATTATACCTAAAGTTGTAATTAGTTTCAATGTCAAAACAGGACAGTTGCAATCCTCAAAATAGGGTAGTTGCAGAGAGGAAATTTGATGGTTATACAATTATATCAACCTCAACTACCTTATAACTATCCAAAGGTATTGTAGAAGGCTTATTAAAGTGCTTCCATGATGGTTGTAAATAGAGAAGACTTTTGGTGGAAGAAAAACAATAAAGAAACTTAGATTTCCTTTTTTTTGTGTAAACTCACTGTTGCAGTCCGTAGTACTCTTCCGTACAGTAGAGTCATAAGGCATGAGTTGGTGGGATGATGGAGGTGTGAAATAAGTTTCTTTTACATTTGGTTAGAGGTATTGACACTATTATATGTGTGAGTAATCTGCAGTTCTCTAAAAACTGTCTGCCATAACCTAGACTAGGGTTTTGATAGAAATCATGCATTTTATTGCCATTCCACTGATTTGATTCACTTGTGATCAGTGGGATGGATTGTAATAGGTCTTTACTATGATGTTATGATGAATTTTTGGTAGGAAATTTGAGAAGGAGAAGATTTCTTTGAGGAAACCTAACATCCTCGTGTTAGGCAATGTCTAGAGGCATAGTAAAGAACAAAAGAGGACCAATCAGTTGCAATCCATGTTGGAACCTCAAAACCCATATAATACTTAGTTTTAACATGAATACTAAGTGCTCAAATCATTGTTTGGGTTTTCTACATGAATTTTAGAGGGGTCTCTTTATATTTTAGGCCTAATTGGGGCTCTAGGGCATTGAGAGGAGTTATAGGTTGGGGTATACCATCCAAAACAACCTATACCTATTTTTGGATATATGATAGGGGGTCCAAATGGGTATCTCCTGATTGTCCAAGATTTGTATTTGAAGGTTTGCAACAAAAGTTAGTCATGACTGTTCTCTTTTTTAGGGCTACAAGCAATTTCTTGAGTTTGTGAAGGAAGTACTAATTATGAGTTTGGTCTACCTTTGCTAATGATTGGAATGGGTCTAACAACATCTAAAATCAACTTTTCCATGATGATCTCAAAGTCTCTTTCTTTTTTTCCCACTTTTGCATGAAGAGCCTCGAATTTGGGCTTTAGAGCATGGGAAAACCTTGTCTAGTTTGCCATCCTCCAACTATTCCATTGCCTCTACATCACCAACTCATTGCATGCCCTTAACAAGGTCACAAGCAAGGAAGAACAAAGAAATGGAATCCTTTAGAATTAATTTTAGCATTGGAATGCCTCAAACTAACCAAAATAATGTCCCTTTGGTCTCACAACAATCATCTTTTGACAACAACGCTATGATAAATCTATTTTCACTGACCAACACCAATAATGTGGATCAAGATGTCTTAGATTTCATGCAAGATGCCAATTCCATGGACATACTAGATAGAGTCCTAAAATCAGACCCAAGTAGATATCTTGAATTCCTCATTCAAAATGGTGCTACCATACCTACCTCATCACAACCATCCACATCCCATAATATTCCTAACACATCCCAAACTTCAAATGTCACCACATCCACAATTCCTACTAACATGACAACCACACCAAATACCATGACCATATCAACATCTACTATTGCTACATACATGCCACAAATCACCCTTAACATTCCTAACAACACCATGCACACAAGTGCTTCCACAAGTGTGCCTTAGTTTGATGCAAACACCATAGCCTTCATGACACAATTATTCTCCCAACCACCTTACAATATGTTTGATATTCCCAACAACAATCCATGCAACAACCCTTCATCCAACTTCACATACGCACAACCTCCAACCTCCCAAACACCTATTACATCTTCCATCCAAACCTCACAACAAAATCCCAATCAAAACCAACAAATTCCACCACATATTCTACAATAACTCCTTGCTTACCAACAATACGTCACCCATCAAAATCAAAATTAAAATCAAACCCCACAAAATAAAATCACCCAACATCAATAAATTCCACCTTTCCTCCAACATTTAATCCAAAACCAGCAAACCCACATTCCACAACTGCCACCTAACCAAGATTTACCTAGCATTGTGTAATATTTGATCCAAAAGGTTGATTATATGCAACATGGAAACAAAATAAAGCAATATTCTTTTGAGGATATTTTCCCATACCCATTTGATAGAACCATACATATGCCACCCTTTCCTAAAAATTTTGAGACACCAAAATTTGACAAATACAAAGGAAAGAGAAAGCCTAGGGAACACATTAGGGAGTTTTACATTGCTTGCCTAGAAGTCTCATATGAAGACACATATTTAATGAGACTCTTTCCTAGAAGCCTCAATGGTCAAGCTACCAAATGGTTTGCTCATCTCCCCATTGGTATTAAGACATTCCATGAGCTTCCAGAGAAATTTGTAAATCATTTCTCCTATAACTTTGAACATGAAATATCCATGACTGACCTTTGCAACACAAAACAAAAGAGTGGGGAATCCTTCGCCGCCTTTTTTACAAAGGTGGATAAGCCTAGCAAAAAAACTCCCTTGGCCAATTCCTGAAAAACAATTAGTCACTATGTTTGTGACTAATCTTAATCAAGAAATAGGGTTCCACTTACAAATCCAATGTGCATCAACCTTTGAGGAGGTTACAGACAAAGGGAAAACCATTGAAAGATCACTTATCACTAAATGCTCTATAAAACTTTACAAAAATGACAATAAGAACAACAACAACAACAAAGTCAACAACAATAATACTAACACTTCCCATATGAACAACAATGCAGAATCCAATGACAAACCCTGCTTTTGGGGTAAAAACAAGAATACCCTCAAAGACAGTATCACCAATGTGAAGGCCATCCAAAATGTGTAAAACCCCATTCCACCAAGTACATCCACAAATAACAATAATGTTAATGTTCCTAGGGGACTGCCAAGACAAAACAACCCTAAGAGGAAATTCATGCCTTTAGGGGTATGTATGAAAATATCTTAAACAACCTTGTAAAGGCAAATTTGATAACATTACCCCCCATTCGGCCTTATGATGAAAATCAATTTAAACCCTCTTGGTTTGATGAAAATGCCTATTGTGAATATCATCATGTGAAAGGGCATAAGACATCTAATTGCAAAAGGTTGAAACATTGCATCCAAGACCTTATAGATAGAGGTGATATAACCATCAATGAACCTCCAAAACAATCATCTAATGCCAATTTAGGAGCATACAAGGATCCACTTCTAGATCATAACAAAGGAAAAGCCTCATCTTTGAACCAAACATACAATATCATGTCACCACCTTCTTCTTTCAATTCCATTGTGGGTCAAATAGAAGATTATTCCAACCATGTCAATACCATCACCATTAGAGCCAAAACACCTAATTGCATTGTTACTACTCATCACGGTCGCATCTCCATCCATGGAGCCCCTACCAATGAACAACCATCTACACCCACACCTACCAATCCACCATCTACTCACAAGTATAACGTCCTAGACCACCTTAGAAAAACTCTTGCCCAAATTTCCATCCTCGAATTACTACACACATCTCCCCTCCATAAGGAAGTTCTTGAAAAAGCCTTAATAGAAACTCAAGTCCCTACCAACTTGAATGTCGATCAATTCCAAGCCATGGTAGGCAACATCACCTCACCTCATCACCTCACCTTCTCAGAAAAGGACCTACCCACCTTTAATGTCACACATAACGAAGCCCTACACATTGAAGTCTTAATCCATAAACACACCTTCAAACAACTATTAATAGATGGTGGCTTCAGCCTAAATCTTTACACTCTAAAACTATTAAAACATTTGGGATACTCTGATGTGATTGTGTACTCTAGTGAGTGTATAACTATCAAAGGATATGATGACTTCAAAAGATTGTCCGAAGGCACCATCAAGCTTCCCATCCAAGTGGGAAAAAAGATTTTAGAAACCAAATGTCAAGTACTTGATCTTGACCTACCATATAACATCCTACTTGGCCAACCATGGATTTATGCCATGCAAGCCATTCCATCCACCTTCCATTAATGCCTAAAATTTCTCCACAATGGCACAAAAATCACTATCTATGTTGATCCTCACCCTTTCCAATACTGTAGTTTCTTGGAAGGACATAACCAATTTTTTTGTCCTTATAATAATGCCACTAAGACATCCACCCCCATGCTAATCCTACACCATCAACTTCATACATTGATCCTCCAACATTGCAACCACATCACAAAAATCCTCTCTTCTTGAGGTCAATATTAAAGTAAGTGACATGGAATGTGGTGAATATGACCTACATGGCACATTTTGTGTGGGCCTATTACTAGCATCCCCTAAGACATTTGGTATCCCCAAATAAGACAAAGTCTCTATGGTTGTCATCAAATACAAGCTATCACCAACCTTTGAGAAAAAACACCTCCTTGAACAAGATGTTCTCAGAGACATATCCTCTTGGTTATACAAGGATGAAGAAAAACAAGAAGCTCCTACTCTCCCAACTGAGATTTATGGAAAAGGTCTCGAGATTGTAAAATACATGGGCCACAAAAGACAAGGCAGTATAGATTTACATGAACAAGGAATTATCGATCCTATTCAAGCAACAAGGAATCCATATCTCCACAGGTTAGGGTATGGAAAACAAGAGTCCACCTCCACTAATACTAAGTATATCTTAAGTGAGGTAGCTAAGGCATTCCCCGTAATAAATAACATCAACGAAGAGGACCATCAAGACTCTTTCAATGATTTCACCAAACTTTTTGAATAATCCATATGCACCATTTATACCCTAACTACCATGCCATCTACATCCAATGACCTACCCCTCATCTATCCTCAACTCATAGATTGGGACCAGCAAGGACCTCCTATCTTTTATGTCACACAAAATGACAAAGCAATAGCTAAATGATGGGAGTGAGAGATCACTTTCCCCTTGGAGACCACAAGGCCGACTATATCATGGAACTAAATACATCCACATACTTTGGAGAGACAATCCAAACTCTTAGTCACAAAGATATGAAAATAAAAATAACATCCCCTAGTGAAAACCACCTTGCAACACTTTCGGATGAAGACAAAATTAAAATAAAGGATGTATTCCCTAGTGAAAACTTCCACAAGGCACTAGGAGATGCGAAATGGACCTCCCCGAAGTACCTCATTTCTATCAAGAAAGGTCACTGATCCTAGTAGAAAAATCATATGAGATGAAGCTTGTAACAAAAGACGCACCTAAGATCACATTCCAAGCGGAATCCCTCACAACAATAGAACAAGAGGCTTTCTTAGCTTTCCTCAAATAAAGGAGTCAAAGTTTTGTATGGACATATGCTAACATGCTAGGATTGAATCCCACTCTAGTTGTTCATCATCTTGTTGTACATCCTGATGCAAAATTAGAATCCACAAGTGGCACTCCTTATCAAAGCAGAACTCAAGAAACTTTTAGATGTGGGATTAATTTGTCCTATAGACTATCTCGAGTGGATATCAAACATTGTACCTATAGTAAAAGTCACTGGGGCATCTGTTGTTGCATAGACTTCAAAGACCTTAATAAGGCATGCCCTAAGGATGACTTTCTGTTACCCAATAGAGACATCATCATGGATCTCGTTGTAGGACATGAGATGTTGTCATTAATGGATGGATTTTCTGGTTACAACCAAATCAGGATAGTTAAAGAAGATCAACATAAGACCTCCTTTATATGTCCATGGGGAACTTACTATTGTGTTGTGATGCCCATTGGGTTGAAGAATGTAGGAGCTTCCTATCAAAGATTTGTGACAGTTATCTTCCATGACCTTTTCTAGAGCATAATGGAAGATTATGTAGATGATTTACTGGGAAAATCAAAGACTAGAGAAGACCACTTGAATGCATTGGCTAAAATCTTTGACAGATTAGAGCAATACAAAGTGTAGCTAAATCCAAAGAAATGTGTCTTTGGTGTCACCTCTGGAAAACTCCTAGGATACTTTGTGTCAAGAAGAGGAATCAATGTTGACCCCCTAAGGTTAAGGCTATAATGGAAATGTCTCCACCTAAAACACTCAAGCAACTTCGTAGCCTTCAAGGAAAACTTTAGTCTATCCATCACTTCATAACATAGCTTACAGACAAATGTCAACCATTTTAGCATATTCTTTGAAAAGACACAACATTTGTATGGGATAACCAGTGTCAGAATGTCTTTGAACAGCTAAACAAATATCTTGCTACACCACCAGTCCTTATTCCACCAAATAAAGGACAACCCCTCCTATACATTTCAACAACGAAAATAGCAATAGGGGCCTTACTAGCACAACATGATGAGCAAGGAAAAGAGAGAGTAGTATACTATAGTAGCTGTACCTTGGTGACCTATGAGCTGAATTATGCTTCTATTGAACGAGTATGCCTTGTTGTTGTCTTCACTTCTCAAAAGCTAAGAAACTACATGCTCAACCATAAGACAAAGTTCATTGACTAGAATAGCTCTCACAGGATAGATGGCCAAGTGGGTTATGATCCTAAGTGAGTTTGGTATTGAGTACATAGAGAGAAAAGCTATCAAAGGACAAGTGATTGCTGATCAATTGGCCGATGCACCTATCCAAATAGAACAACCATTACTTTTAGAATTCCCAAATGAGTCAATATTGATAGTAGCACCAATGACATATACATGGAAAATGTATTTTGATGGATCCTACCCACATTGTGAATCAGGGGTAGGCATTTGTTTGTTTCCCCTCAAGTAGACATTATTCCAATGTCCTACAAGATAACATTTCCATGCACAAACAATGTAGCAAAATATGAGGCCCTTATTAGAGGACTTTGCATGGCCATCCAGTGGAAGATTGAAAAGCTTATAGTTTATGGAGACTCCCAGCTAGTCATCAGATAGGTTAATAATAAATACTAAACAAAAGATGACAAGCTCCTGCCATACAAGATAATGGTTGATGATTTCAAAGATTACTTTCATGACATCCACTTTCAACAAATACCAAGGTTGAACAACAAAGCAACAGATGCTATGGCTACTATAGGATACCTGGTTGACATGAAAAAGGATGGTAAATGTTTAGGGTAAAATTGGGATTGTTTAGTCTTTAGTGTTTAGATGTTTGAATCCTCCTTTCACCCTATACATTCAAGGATCTAGGGTTGAGTGGCTAGGTACTATCATACTCTAGGTCACTATGAGATGTAGGGAAGCTTGGATTAGGGAATTTAATTATCAATTTTCCTTCTCTTATTCTCAATTAACCATTAAAATCCTAATTTCACAAATATGACTATAAACGAAAGAATAATAGAAAAAGATCTTGCAGAGGGAAGAAAAATATCAAATTATAGAATACCTATTTTTGGGGTTCTGAGGTGAAAAATTTGGGGACAAAAGAGCGGGCGCCCAAGTCCAATGCCCTACTTTTTGTCTGGATCTAGAAACTCAGTCTGAAACTCTTCCTTGTTGTTCTAGAGATTTTCCCGTCACGGAAGTTGGAGGAAGTTGGAGGACTAATGAGCGGGCACCCAAGTCTAGGTGGCTATTTTTCCTTCTGTTTTGCAATTCTAACCCTTCAAGATGCCTTCCTGCAACTTCACTTTGTCTATCTCCACAACCTGTAACCTGCAACCATGAAAACTTTGGGAGGGGGTTGTGGTGTTTAGAGGCTTGCCTCAATCAAACCCTGGAGGACACTTAAGTCTTCGAACACCGTTGTTAGATAAAGAGTACATGACCTTGTGAGGTAGAGGCAAAAACCAAAGGAAATGATGATGAAAACACAATATAATGTCACCTTGTAGTGAAGATCTCATGGAGGAAGATGCTCTTCATTCCATGATGAAATGGATGCTCAAATCTACAAACACAAACACATAAACCACACAAATCCACTCTTGCAACACAATGAAAGCCTTGAATCACCTTGAGAATGCCTAAAGTTCACAATGATCATCTAGTTTACAAATGAATGCCTAAACATGCTTTTATATGCAACTATAAACACTCCTGCCAAGATTTTCGTAATTCAAACTTACCGTGTCGGCATAGGACCCAAATAATAGTCATAAACTGACACCCAAAAATTAGGACTGCCCCAAAATAGGGAAAGACTAGGGCGCGGGTGCCCAAGTCCTCCACCCTATTTTGGGCAAGGTTAAGCTTAAGGGGTCCTCCTAGGTCCCATTTGTCATGTTACCTAGGGCTCATTCCATCAGGATGCCAAATTATGAAGTAAGATATCCTAAATGCATGCAAAAGACCCAGGAGCTAAACCTAAAGAAGGCAAATAAGGGGACATTTTCTGATGTTACATTTAGGGCCCAATTTAATGTATGTATAAACGTAAGGCCAATACATGCATTAAAGTAAGGTCACAAATGTAGAAAACACATCAAGCATGGAGAAGACACGCTAATCACATGACAAATAGTAACAGGCACGCAAAACATGAAGAAGACAGTTACAGTCACATAGAACACAGAGAAGACAATCAATGCATAAAAGACACATTAATGCATGGAAGAAAGGTATGATTTCTTTTATTTTCTTTTTCTCATATATATGATATGCAAATGCAAGTATAGGAAAGTAAACAAATGTCCTATAATGCAAGAACTCATTGAGCTAGTCTTTAGACTACACATGGGGTAACACACACGCAAGACATGTAAAACCTCCCAAAATGTAGGATGCACTCATCGAGCAAGTCTTTAGATTGCATAGTGGGGTAACAAACATGCCAAACAAAGAAAGCATGCCAAACACACACACTTGAAGACACGGAGAATACATGACAGACAAGCGATGGTGTGTACCTATTTCTAGGTCCAACACCAATACAGGCACACACCGATGATTGGACTTTGCCACAACAATTAGTGAAGACATGCTTAAGGGTTGAGTTAGTCATAGAATTGCTCCCCACCTCCACAGAGGACTTTTGAAAATGACAGGATGATGCAATCTGCTCCAAGAAATACACCATCCCCGCCTCTATAGAGGGCTTAAGATAAAAAAGGATATACGTGATATCCCGCCTCCGCAGAGGGCTTACATGATTGATTGATGATTGATTGCAAACAAACTCAGGATGCATGATGCACTCTTCACATAGGTATTTGCATCTGAGGATAAACACATTGCTAACATCTACAACATACAGCTTACCTTATATGCCCCCACCTTAAGGTGGTTGATATTAGGTATCGATAACAAGCACATTAAGGTAGGAATAAAAAACACAAGGGAACACAGACTTTCATAAAGCCCATGCCCCCCAAAGGTGACATGTTCTTCACGATCACCAAATGTTCCCACAAACACATCCTTGCAAGAAACATGTTAGTGTCTACAAAATCATGATAAACAACAACATTGATGCATATGATTAACCACACAAAGGGCCAAGGTTATACTAAAAATTTAGAGTTCGAGGATAATTGTGGGGCTATATCATGAAGCTCTCTGAATAGAGTACCACCAAGGCTAGATTCAAAGACAAACAAAGGTGCACAAAGCAACAATATTGTTAAGGTTTGTAAATGCAATAGAAACATCATGAAATTCACTACGCGGAAAGCACAAGTGCTTCCACTAGCCAAGTTGACACTAGGTCCACATCAGTATAAATGTTTGTCATCATCCACTCACTAGATAGAAACACTAGAGGAAGGGAAATAGTAAATCAGAGAGGAGAAACAAGTGTCTTAGGGGAAGTCACATAAGAGGGTGCCCCCAAGTCACCAACCACAACACTATGTCCGTAAGACACAACACACAACAATGAAATTAGAGAGAGGCAATTTAGAAAAATGATGATACAAATAGAAGAAGGTCACAACAGATGCAGTCTCTTGGTATTCCAGACCTTATGGGAGAATCCAAGGTCATCCCAGGAGGCCTAAACAATACATAACACATCACGGGGGAAGCACATCACGAGAGAGATAAAGGGTTAGAGATACTTACTTGTAGGGTCTTCGTATTAGATTTTGGAACTTGTGAACCTCTTGGAGAGGTACTCGATCATGTTTAATACAAAATTTGAGTGGTTCTCATGAAATTTTTGTTTTTTATCATATGATGCTTGTTTTGTGATTTCTTGTTGAAATGAGACTAAATGTTGCTTATGAGGGGGAGAACCACTATTATTTCCAACTGTTGATTGTCATTTTACTCTTTTCCATTTTTTAGTGAGTTTCTGTTGTTGAATCTTTCTCTCATGGTAACGGGAATCATCCTGTACCATCTCACTCATCTGTATCGGTTGTTGTTCTTGCTTTTCTGATGCATTTTGATTATCTCCTGATCCATATAAGGATAACGGAGGAGGAACCTCAGTATAAATTCCATTTCTTCATGGACGAGGTGGATTGTCCACTTGTTTCTTACCTACTTCAATCATTCCCATGATACTATCATAGTCCAAGTAGTCATCCTCATCTACTTCCATTAAACCTTGTTCCAACATATTGTTTTCAATATGTTTAGGGAAAGGATTAGTGAAGATTTGTAAATTCTGATTCGGTGGAGCAACCGACTTGTTTCCATTATCATTCACACCTGATACCGGGATGAAATTTGAATCAATAAGGTCATGTATCTCATGTTTAAGATGCATACATCATTCAATGTCATGTCCTTGCATTCGATGATAATGACAAAAGGAATTAGCATTGAAGTAAGGTCCTTGTTTACTAGGATCAACAGGCTTGATCGGGGGAAGCTTCAGAATATTATTACTCACAACTTGATTCATGATAGAATGATAAGACTCAGATATTGAAGTAAACTTTCTTGGTTGATACGATACTTTCTTTGGATTAGTGATAGCTGAAACATTTGAAAAGTTGTTCATATTCGGTCCATTAATCTTGATGAAGGTCCAATTATTATTATTCCTCTTAAAATTGTTTTGTGATGATCCACCCGTGGATTGACCAACTTGAGCCGATGAGTTTTAGTTTTCATACTGACTAGACGAAAGTTGATAATCATGAAGGGTGGTGCATAAATGTTGAAAGGAGTTATACTTCATCAAGAGGATCTTATCACGAATATTAGGTTGTAGATTTGTAATAAATATCTTCTAAACATCTTCATCTTTTATTTAATATTGAATCTGTGCATAAAGTCCTTGATACCGACTAATGAATTCAGTCAACTTTTCTTTCGGACCTTGTTTGCATTGAACCAAGTCAATAAGCATGACTTGGGGTCCAATATTTTCTTGAAAATTTTGTTAAAATTGATCAATCAACTGTGAAAGGAGTGTATTGAATTCAGAGGCAAAGAGAAAAACCATTCTAAAGCAGCATCTTTGAGAGATCGCGGGAAAAGTTTTTCTAACAAATCCTCTTCAAAATAAAAATCACTACACATAGTTGTAAATGCTGCCACACAGATATTAGGATCACCTTTTCCACCATATTTTTCAAAGTGGGGAGTCTCAAACCTCTCAGGCATAGGAGTTCTCAAGATTGCATAGGAAAGGGGATTACAGACATGGTATGTTGGTAGACTAGGCTGCGAAGAATTTGTCAAGTTTGTTACCTTTTGTTGTAAAGCAGTCATGCCCTGTAAAAGTTGGTTTAGGATGGTATCATTTGGAGATGCGGTTTGTTGTGAGGAATTGGAACCAAAGTGAGGAGGTGAATGAGTTTGAGATACAATAGGCGGAGGATGAGAATATATCAACGATGGTTGGATATAATGATAGGTGGAAGATGGTTGTGAGTAGGTAATAGGTGGTTGGAAATGAGTGGAATAGATAGGTGGTCGAGAACAATTATGCATAGAGGAGGTACCCTTAGAAACCAATTTTTGATAATAAAAACCATAGCTTTGTAATTAGTGCCATTAGATACTCGAATACCAGTGGTAGCATTACTACAAGCATTTGCATTAGTTGTTAAGATTGTTGATGTAAAAGTCGATATTCCCGTAGTCGGTATAGGTATGGATACTTGAGTATGAGATGGTGATAAAGTGTTATTTATCACTTGTGCACATTTGGTCACCAGCATGATATTGTTTTGTACAATATGTGCTAGACCACGAATTGCATTTACACCATCTTATCCCTCTTTTATCAATTCTCTTATATTATGAATTGTAGGGACAACTTCTTCATCTATTCTCTCATTTTCCATAAATGATTGAATTTGGGCTAACTCTTTATCAAATTTTTCTATTTGCTCATCAGATACATATCCTGTCACCTCAATAGTATCATCAACATTATGAAAATTTTGTTCTTCCATTGTAGTTATAATGGGTGTAATATCTTGTGATATTTGAGTCTCTCCTTTTGTAAAGAAGGTGTTCATTGTACCAACTTCTTCAAGGGCACTAGATCTCATGTGTCTTATTCTTCTTCTTAGAGGAATATTTCTCTTAGGGCAGTGATTTATTAGACTCATGCAGCAATATGCTCAAGTTTTAGGCTTAGGATATGTTGTCAATGCTTGATTTTTGTACTTTTTCTAATGCAAATAGGTGAAACAAAGGGTGTTGTAAGGATTTTGATCAGGGGCAGAAATTTATATGTCTGATATTAGTCCAAAACAGAAATATGATCCTTCTCAACACACTCTTGATGCAAAGCCAATATAATGCCAAGTCAAACTAGAGTGAAAATATGTCGAAATAGGCACTTTTTTCACCAAAACTTAATGTAGAAGAGCATAAAAAAGGGTGTTGTGAGGAAAGTGATGATGGAAAGAAAATTATATTAGTAATAACATCCAATTAATGTCAAAATTCCCAACACAACACACTTTTAGTGCCACTTAAGGTCAAACCTTAGTGAAAATATAGCAAAATATGCAATTTTTCATAGTTTTTCAACTCCAAGACCTAGGAAAAGGGGTGTTGTAATAAATTTTAGGATGTATAGAAAATAAGATAAATGACATCAGTCACCTCAATCCATAAAATTTGTCACAACATGCTTAGAGTGCAAACTAGGCCAAACCCTAGGGTAAAAATAGCTAAATTATGTAGTTTTTCACCGAATTTTCAATACAAGAGTCCGTTAAAAGGGTGTTGTGAAGCTTTTTAGGAGGGGAAGAAAATTATTACCCTGATAATATCCAATTAATGCAAAATTATTCTTCACAACACGCCTATGGTGCAAGTTTTTAGAGTCGATAAGGCCAAATTTAGTGAAAATCGTTGTTTTTGAAGCCCTAGGTTTGAGATCTAACAAAAATGCTATGTGAATGTTTTGAAGTCTGATTTATGATTAAAATAAAATACTCTCATATCTGAAAATGATTTCTAGGATTTAATATGCAAAATGCCAATGCAAATCTAATGAAAATGCATGAAAATTGCTAGTTTTTGTTGAAATTTTCTATGCAAAATTGCAAATATTTGAAATCTAAATGTAAATTTGCACTTAAATGCAATACTACAGACAAATTTTAATAGTAATGAGCCTCTAAAATCAGTAGAAAAATATGAAAGAAGATTTTGCCTACTAACCCTAGATTTTGGAATTACTAGGTTTAATTAAAAATTGTCAAAATTTCTACAAAAGCCTAGCAAATTAATGATGAAAATGCAATGCAAATTATTGAATTTTTGTGTTTTTCTATAGTTTATATCAGATATCATGCAAAAAACATGAATTAGGGAAATTTAGAAAGAATTGGTGCAATTTAGTGATCTACATGAAAATGTAAGCTAGAGTTTTCAAATTTTTGCAAATTTTTCAATTTTTTTGTAATTTTCTCAATGCAATAAGATGAAAGACCATATGAATGAATGAAATCAATCCAAATCTGAAGACACACACTTAGCAAGTTTCAATTTAAGTCCAAAAACATGGGTTCACCAAAATGTTTAGGGTAAAATTGGGATTGTTTAGTTTTTAGTGTTTAGATGTTTGAATCCTCCTTTCACCCTATACATTCAAGGATCTAGGGTCGAGTGGCTAGGAACTATCATACCCTAGGTCACTGTGAGATGTAGAGAATCTTGGATTAGGGAATTTAATTATCAACTTTCCTTGTCTTATGCTCAATTAACCATTAAAACCCTAATTTTGCAAATACGACTGTAAACAGAAGAATAACAGAAAAAGATCTTGTAGAGGGAAGCAAAATATCAAATTATAGAATACCTATTTTTGGGCTTCCGAGGTGGAAAAGTTGGGGACAAAAGAGTGGGCATCCAAGTCTAATGCCCTGCTTTTTGTCTGGATCTGGAAACTCAGTCTGCAACTCTTCCCTGATATTCCAGAGATTTTCTCATCACAAAAGTTGGAGGACTAATGAGCGGGTGCCCAAGTCCAGGTGGCTATTTTTCCTTCTATTCTACAATTTTGACCCTTCAAGATGCCTTCCTACAACTTCACTTTGTCCAACTCCGCAACCTGTAACCTACAACCATGAAAACTTTGGGAGGGGGTTGTGGTGTTTAGAGGCTTGCCTCAGTCAAACCCTAAAGGACACTTAAGTCTCTAAACACCATTGTTAGATAAACAGTGCGTACCCTTGTGACACAGAGGCAAAAACCAAAGGACATGATGATGAAAACACAATATAATGTCACCTTGTAGTGGAGATCTCATGGAGGAAGATGCTCAAATCTACAAACACAAACACATAAACCACACAAATATGCTCTTGCAACACAATGAAAGCCTTGAATCACCTTAAGAATGCCTAAAGTTCACAATGATCATCTAGTTTACAAATGAATACCTAAACATGCTTTTATATGCAACTACAAATGCTCCTGCCAAGATTTTCATAATTTAAACTTACCGTGTCGGCATAGGACCCAAATAATGGTCATAAACTGACACCCACAAATTGGGACTACCCCAAAATAGGACAGGACTAGGGCACGGGTGCCCAAGTCCTCCCCCCTATTTTGGGCAGGGTTAAGCTCAAGGGGTCCTCCTAGGTCCCATTTGTCATGTTGCCTAGGGCTCATTCCATCGGGATGCCAAATTATGAAGTAAGATGTCTTGAATGCATGCAAAAGACCCAAGAGCTAAACCTAAAGAGGGAAATGCCCCCAAGGGGACATTTTTTGATGTTACATTAAAAAATGTGAGTCCCTGATTGAAGAGCTCCCAATATCGGCATATGATGTCCCACAATCTAAGCTAGTAGGAGACATCGTTAATCCTTTATCTCCATGGTACCAAGAGACCTACTTGTACCTCCATGATAACATCATCCCACCCAATTTAACATCTGCTCAACAAAAAACCTTCATTCGTCAAGCCTCTCATTTCACCATCATAGGAGATACCCTATACCAAAAAAGTCTTAATGGTACTGTTTTGCGATGTCTTGTGTCTAGGGAAGCTAAAGTGGCCTTGCAAGAGGTACACGAAGGTATTTGTGGGGCACACTCTAGTAGACCTACTCTAGCCTATTGAGGTCAATCTCCCTTCTCTCAGGATTTCATTACAGAAAATAATTACTGAGGAGGAGTACTGGGTTGCACAATTGAATGAGCTAGAACTCATGGATGAGAAATGCCTAGATGATCTTAATCACCTTTAAGCCTATAAAAACCACCTACGTAGGAGCTACAACAAAAAGATCAAGAACCACAAGTTTGAGATAAGCAACCTTATCCTTATGGAAAATCAGAGAAACCTACAAGAATGCCACAAGAAAGGAAAATTTGAGCCTAATTGGTTGGGACCATATGTTATCATAGATAGCTATGGACCAGGATTATCAGTTTGCAACACCTAAGGGGCAGCCTTTAGATGAGCCTATGAACATCATGCACCTAAAAAGGTTCTATGCATAACCCATTGAGTATCCCAAATCAAAAATACAAAAAACTCAAAAAATAAAATAAAAAATCAAAAAATCAAGAAAAACCTGAGTGCAATAAAGTTGTCCAATGGTGAAAATCACTTTGGTGATGCCTTGGATAAGTACCATGGTGAAAACATATCTCAGGCGCCATGTGTAGTGGCCAGTTCTACCATTCAATAAGTCCTCTTATCCACCATGACATTCCATATCACCTACATTCCACGGCTTGGAATTCTAAAACATTCAATCCTATCACCCCACCCTTCATCAGCCCACCCAAGGAAAATGCTTGGAAAGAGGATACTTATATGCTCTCCTTGTACAGCTTAAAAACTCCAAAAAACCCAAAAACATAAAAAAAAATTAAAAAAATCCAAAAAATTAGTAAACCAACAAAATCCAAAAACAATAGAAAATCCAAAAATCCCCCCCAAAAATCAAAACTCACAAAAACTCCAAAAACAATTTCAATCATCACCACAATTATCCAAAACATCCAACACATCATTATCCGACATCATCTCATCTACCTCGAACCATTCCTACATCATCACTACAAACCAAAACTACATATTCATCACCACCCACATCTTAAAGTGCCTTGATCCCATGGACACAGGTATGTAGGTAGTCTGGAATACGAAGGAAGTATCCAGTACTTAGGTACAAAAGATGCACCCATCCAACCTACTTGGATGGTCCCTATCCCCTGAGCTTACTAAAACCAAAAAAGCAATACACACGCTAAGCATACTCTCAAAACATCACATCTTATGCAAAAAATCATCAATCAACAAACCAATCATAATCATAACATATGGCCTAATATATTTTTGCCCACCTTTCGAAATTTATCCAACAACATCCAATCGATTCTTTCCTTAACGGATATATCATTCCTACAATAGGAAGAATCCATCATCCTATCAACACTTATCTTGGCAAGAGATAAAATGGATGTTTGTATGGTTTGTTGGTCTTTTTTATTATTGATTTTTATCTTTTGTGTCATTTTAGGGATCATTCCAAATCTACCTTGATCTCACTATATCATGGTATGTCATGGAAAACACCTAGAATGGGGCATGGTCATTGTTTTGTATGTCATGCTTGTGGGTTGATTTCATTACTCCAAGAATGGTATTCATATCTTGAAGATGTATGGTCAGTTCCAACATATTGTTCCCTATTTGCATCTAAGGTTAATCATACCTTCTATGTACTAAAGAACTTATGCTATGAGTCCTATTCCCTCATCTAGGCAATGTTATACTACCTTGGGCATGCATGAGATCAACCTATTGTTTGTGGGCCTAGTCCATGCAAAGATAGCTATATATCGTCACCTTGGTCCTTTCATACCTTAGTGAAAATATCCCCTTTTGCTATAATAAATCTAGAAATACTCTCAATAATGTCAATGCAAATACTTATCCTATCTCGTTTACCCTCTCCCTACCACCATCCATCAAACACACTATTTGGACTTAGCATCTAGTGATGATCAATAACCTCATCTAATCTTATCTTGTAATCACTAACAAATTCACCCTGCATACTCTATCACTTCACCCATTCCAACAAAACCCCTCTAACAATGTGGTATCTAGTGACCTAGTATCCCCAAACCCATTCCAACCATCTCCAAACCTTTCCATATCATCCCTAAACCTATCCCAGCCATCTCCAAACCTAACCCCATCACCCATGGTTCTAAAAACATCACAATGTATCATGACAACAACCCATCCCATTACCCATTACATTATCCATTTATCCATTATCATTTATCATTTCCATTTAACCATTATCATTTATCCATTATCATTTCCATTTGCATCTATCATTTTACCATTACCTATTTGTTATGTCATAAAATATCCCCCTATCCCCCTAGGACTTTTACCTCCTAATTTTAGCTCCTAGGTCCCTTGTTTTGCATCTTGCATGTTCATTTTTACTCCCGAAAGAAAATGGCCTGAAACCCATGTCACTTGGAGTTTGAGGGACATTGTGTTCTTTAGGCCTAACCTAAAAAGAGGACCTAGGACATGGGTGCTTGCGCCCTTGTCCTTCCCTATTTCAGGCAAGTCCCAAATTTAAATGTTTGTTATGTGACCATTAGTTAGGTCTCATGCCAACATCTTAAGTTTGAATTACGAAATTTGTAGCAGGAATGTGTTTAGTTTCATATATAAGCATGTTTAGTGTCTCATTTGAAAAATACAAGATGATTATGAACTTTTGGCGTACTTATGATTTTAGAGCATTCAAGATATTCATTGTTGTAGAGTAGAGTATTGTTATTGTGTTTGTGATTGAAGATTTTTCTTTATCTTCTCATGTGTTGAAGAATCTTCATCTATG
This sequence comes from Cunninghamia lanceolata, assembly GCA_027924645.1. NCBI lineage: Eukaryota > Viridiplantae > Streptophyta > Pinopsida > Cupressales > Cupressaceae > Cunninghamia > Cunninghamia lanceolata. Next base: position 2,768,547 of record BSBN01000201.1, on the reverse strand, counting down.
TAAGAGCTACACCTCCAAGGTGATATCTATTTGTGTTTGAATCATTTATCAATTTGTTTTTTCCTCTATCATGCAAGGATACGCACTCTTTATCTGACAACAATGTTCAGAAGACTTGAATGTCCTTTCAGGGCTTGAATGAGGAAAGCTCCTAAACACCACAACCCCCAACCACACTCCTTGTGATTGCAGGTTATAAGTATCAGATTTCATGGAGTGGAATTGCAAAGGAAGGTTACAAAAGATAAGGATTTCAGATCTGGTGGAAAGAAGCATTTTGGAGCACTTTCAAGATAAGGGCATGCCTAGGGCAATGTCCTTCAAGGTTACAGACATAGGAATCTTTGTGACCATGACAATATACATCTAAAGAAGCCTCGACATCCTGAAGAACATCCTACCTTGGACTAGGGCACCTAGGGCAGTGTCCTCCGCATCTTCTGTGATAGAAATAAACAGAACAATGATTATCAGTGCTAGGAGTACTAAATTCCCTAAAGAAAATTGTACCTTGGACTTGGGCACCTAGGGAATTCTCCCCAAATATTTTGCATCACAAACTTCAAAAAATGGTCAGTAACTAATCTCTGTCTACTGCCTTAGTCTGCAAGCATTTATCGTAATTTATCAATTTACTCATTTCTTCTCCTTCTACTCAAAAAATTGTACCTTAGACTTGGGCACCTAGGGCATTCTCCCCAAATATTTTGCATCACAAACTTCAAAAAATGGTCAGCAACTAATCTCTATCTACTGCCTTAGTCTGCGAGCATTTAGCATTTATCACCTATACTCCTCCTTTTCTCCTCGCTCTCCTCTCTCTTTTCTTCTCCCTCTATTCCCGCTCCACACCTCTTCTCTCACCTTACAGTTAATCCTCTGTCTGATCCCCACACTAGACCTTCCCCCCTTATACTCTGAGCATCGGGTTCCTTTTCTCTTTTTTCCCTACTAACCTTTTGGGTTCTTTCTCTTCTTCCTTTCTCTCTCTCCTTTCTTTTTTCCATCCTTTTCTTCCTTCTTATTTTTCTCCTTCGTGCTTTCTTTCTTTCTCTCATACTTCATCCTTTCCCTATTTTTATTTGTTATTTTTTTCATATTTACTCGTGTTTTTGCATTATTTTCCTTCTAATGTCTTTCTATCTTGTGAGTTCTAGCTTTTGGTCTCATTTCTCTCTCTTAAACCTCATTTTTATCTATTTTTATATGTATTGTATATGTATAGGTATATACATATACAGACACCTAATCTTATACTTTAGCATTTACATTTTATTTTTGGGCTTTTCTATTATTCTTCTCCTCTTATTCCCCCATGTGTGCTTTCTTTTTGCTTCACTTTCACTTTTCACACCTTCCTTAACCACATATGTTTTCCCTCTCCTTTAGTTATGCCGTGTTTTCTCCATTTTCTCTTTGTCTCTTTCCTTTGTCTCCTAGCTTCAGGTTTGGTCTCTCTTTGTTCACACACACCCCTTATTTGCTTACACATATTTTTTCTCTCTCCTTGTTTTACTTTTATTTTTGCATTTGGGCCTTTACTAGTATTATTATTATGCTTTAACTATATATATATGATTAAATATAATCTTTCCACTGTTAATCTCTTTTTATTTATCCTTATGTCTTAGCTCTTTGTTATGTTCCTTTTAATGTAGTACCTATACATAAATATAGATTAATGTGAATAATTCTTGTTTAAGCCTATTTGTCTCCTTCATGCATGTTTTGTCTCCTCTTTCTCACTCTAGTGGTTTTTGTTTCATTACTTTTATTTCTTTCTTTGGTTCCTTTAGCTCATGTCAATCTAGTACTCTGTGCCACAAACCCCCCCTTCCCCCCCTCTCTCCTTTTAAGGATGTCTCTCTCTCTCTCTGCAATTTTACTCTTTCTCATTCTCCTCTTTTCTTCCTGATGATGGATCATGGAGTGTGATCCGAAATGTTGATACAAAAAAAGCAACACAATTTTGCCAGAAGCTTATTACTGATTACTAATTTACTCATTATTTTCCATAATTAGGGTTTTTAGTATAATTGACTATTAAATTAATATATTAATTAAAAATTTATGAATTTCCACATCATTCCAAGTGACTATCAACCTATAGGTGAATCCTCTTGCAAAAGTTGTGATTCAACTCGATTGAATGTCCTTGAATGTTTGTAGTGAAAGGAGGATCTAGCCATTCAACCCCATTGTCCCTCTTTACCTATTAAACATTTTGGTGAACCCATGTTTATTTGAATTTTACACCTTTCTGAGTTTTGTACTTTAGATTTACATTCATTCATCCTATTGCATTTGAAAATTTACAAAAAAATTGAAAATTTTGAAAAAATTGGCATCTTAGACTTGCATTTTGGCATAATTTGCATTAATTTAATTTAATTTCATTTAATTTATGATATTTTCATTAGATCTGATATAAATTGCATAAATTCATCTTATTTTAATCATTTGCATTGCATTTTCATGCTTAAATTATTAAAAATTGCTTGAAATTGTGCATTTTTCATAAAAACCTAGTTTTTGCATTAGCTAGGGTTTGTAGTTAAAATCTTGTTTCAGATTTTGATACTCTTTAAACACTCATTTAGGACTGATTTCTAATTTTAGTGTTGCATCATATTGTCTTTTTTGCAGAAATTCATGTCTAGGGTTTGAAAACCTTACATTTTCACTAGATTTTGCCTTGTCATCTATCTAGATTTGCATTACTGGCATGTTGTGAAGGATATTGCTGCATTATTGGATTGATATTCAGCTTATTATTCACTTCCCCTCATAAATTTATTCACAACACTTCTTCTTTTAGTTGTTTGCATTGAAAAAGTGAAAAAATCAAGCATTTTAGATCATAAGCATACATAGTTTGCACTTGTTCCTTGCATAAGCATTGAAAATCTTTTAAAATCTGATTTTACATACATATGAACACATATACACATGGATTATAATAGCAACAATAATTCTAGGCTTCCTCCTAGACCTTATTTGAAAATAAGGAGCCCTGAACCTGAAATTACATTTACACCTCATGACAAAACATTTGTAGACAATGAAGGGCCTTTTTACATCACCATGAAAATAATGGAGATCCTGGTGCATGGTACACTTATAGATCCTAATTGCATGACTAATGTGGTAATCGAAGAGTTTCTTATTGCACATAATTTGACACAAAATTCCTATGAACCTTCAGATTTAAGGATTAAGACACATAATGGAGCTTTCATGCCTACCTTTGGGAAGATAACTTTATTGGTTACAGTTTCTAATAAAGTTGTTGATCAAGTATTTGAGATTATCCCTTTGTCTTATCTCTTTTGTGTAAAACTATGACACCCATGGTTAAAATCTATAAACATTGTCCCCTCAACTATTCACAATTGCATAAAATTCCCTTTACATGGACAAGTGCGTACTATTCGACATAATACATATCAACCTTTGGTAAGGGACAACAACTTTACTCTTAATTACTTTTGGCCGCAACTTTATAGAGACCCTAAGCCATGAAGAGATCACTCTTTCCTACAATATAGACGATATAAAACAAAACTTATATCTAGAGTGGCTGGGCCTCCTATGCAAATAGTAAGAGATGAACTTCCTGCATTAGAAGAACTTCCTAGAGCTAAAGGAAAAGGACCCTATGCTGAGGTTCCTCCTCTGTCATCCTTACAAGGATTGGGAGGTATTCATCGAGAACAAAACATTTCATCAAGACAAATGAGATTTGAACATGGTGCTTCCTCCTCTAACATGCGAAAACCTATGGAAAAACATGACAATACTTTTGAAGATGTAAGCAACAAGACAAAAAGAAATAGACAAGTAAGAGAAAGAAGGAGGAAAAGACAATCTTTCGCCCAATGAAATGCATCTCAACAAGAAAATATTCCACCTAACATTGAATCAAACCAAGAAGAGCTTAAGAATGAACAACTTGAAGACAAGAACAAAAGTTGGGCTATGGTACCTTATGTACCTCTTTCCTCTAACATTTGAGATTGGGAAGACGATTATTTGCTTGACAACAACCACTAGTTCAGTTGTGCTTATAGGTAGGTATTTCTAATAGTTTACCTTTGTGTTGTGTTTCCCCAATGATGTGTTATGTGTTGTTTAGGCCTCCTTGGATGACCCTTGATACTCTTGTAAGGTCAAGGATACCGAGAGACCTCCTCCGTTGTGATGCTTCTTCTATTTGTATCATCATTCTTCTATATTGCATCTCCACTATTTGCATTGTTGTGTGTTGTGTCTCAGGGGCATAGCATTGCGTTTAGTGACTTGGGGCCACCTTCCTACGAGATGACCCTAAGGCACTTGTTTCTCCTCTCTTTATTTATTGTTTACCTTCTTCTAGTGGTTCTATCTAGCTGGCGGATGATAAAAAACAAATAATACTGATACAGACCACGTGTCCCTTTAGCGAGTAAGCGACCTAGTCCATACATGATGATGGGGTTGATATATGTTATCCGACACTTGGATAGTCGAATCACTCTATGTGATATTTTGATGATGTCCTATATTTTCTAACAAACCATAATAATATAGCTTCTCCATGGACTTTGTTTATCTTGGGTCTCACCTTGATTACACTCAGTTCTGAGATCTTTGCAGTATAGCCCCATAGTTATACTCAGTTTTTGAATTCGTAGTATAACCTTGGTTCTTGATGTGATTATTTTTATGCATGACTTTTATCATGTGACGTGGTTATTATCTTAGAGAAAGATTTCTAACCTCTCTTCTTATAGGAAATTGTGTGTTTGTGGGAACATTCAATGATCGTAAAGTACATGTCACCTTTTGGGGCATGGGCTTTATGAAAGCTCTTGTTCCCTTGTGTGTTTTCTCTCTACCTTAACGTGATTGATATCACTACATGATATCAACCACCTTAAGGTGGGGGCATATAAGGTAAGTTGTTTGATGATTTTGGTACTAATAAAGTGTGTTTGTATACATTGATCTATTGCGTATACCTCCTTTTCACTGTAAGGCATCTTCGTGATGCATGTGGGGTTGTATACATTTGAGAACATGTTTCCTTTTCATTGTAAGGAATCTCCGTGACATGGGCGGGGTTGCATTTTGAAATCCCTCTATGGAAGCGGGGATGGTGTATCTCTTGAGCTAGTGCACATCCTTTTTATTTCAAAAGTCCTCTGTGAAGATGGGGTTGGTGTATCCTCCCTTAAGCGTGTCTTTGGCAGTTGTTGTGGCATAATCCCAACCATCAAGTGTGCCTATAGTGTTCCTAAGATGGTGGGGGCTTAGCAATAAGTTCCTTCTATCACCTTGTTTGTCATGTTTTAGACGTATAGTATGTCTTTGGCATGCTATACGATGCTCATGTTTTCCATGTGTCTTCCATCTGTTCATTCCCAAGTTTAGTCCAAAGAGCATGGGGAAATGCCCCTCCTATGCTTAGGGATTTGTATGGCATGTTTGTTCCCTTGTGTAGTCTAAAGTTGTGTGGTAATGAGTCCCTCCCTACACTCAAGATTTGTATGATGTGCTTGTTCTCAAGTGTAGTCTAAAGTTGTGTGGCGATGAGTCCCTCCCTGCACTCTAAGATTTGTAAATTGCATGTCTGTTGCCCCATATGTAGTCCAAAGATGATAGAGAAATACCCCACCTACATTTTGGGTTGTATGTTGCATTTTTACTTTCCATGCATCTACATCTACATTCATTTAAATATGAAAATGAAAAAAGAAATAATCATTGCATTCATTGTATTCATTATTTTTTGCATGTCTTCTCCATGTTTTGCGTGACTATAACTATCTTCTCTATGTTTTGCATGCCTATTATTGTTTACACTGTGTTTGGCATGTCTATAATGTGTTTTCTCTAATGTCTACTTGAGACTAGGGGCTAGAAATAATTCCTCAATCTTTGTGTATGCATTAGCTTCAAGTGCCCAGCGTGTTTGTTATGTTTTGACCATACTTTAATGCATGTATGGGCCTTACATTCACACATACATTAAAGTGGGTGCTAAATTTTATGTCGTAAAATGTCCCCCTAGGACTTTTGCCTCTTAAGTTTAGTTCCCGAGTCCCTTGTTTTGCATCTTGCATGTTCATTTTTACTCACAGAAGACAATGGCCTAAAACCCATGTCACATGGGGCTTGAGGGACATTTTGTGCTTTAGACCTGACCTAAATAGGGGACATGGGACATGGGAGCTCACACCCTTGTCTTGCCCTATTTCAGGAAGGTCCCAAATTTAAATGTTCGTTATGTGACCGTTAGTTAGGTCCCATACTGACATCTTAATTTTAAATTATGAAATTTGTAACGAGAATGTGTTTAGTTGCATATATAAGCATGTTTATTGTCTCATTTGAAAACTAGAAGATGATTATGAACTTTTGGCGTACTTATGATTTTAGAGCATTCAAGATATTCATTGTTGCAGAGTAGAGCATTGTTATTGTGTTTGTGATTATAGATTTAGCTTCATCTTCTCATATGTTGAATAGTCTTCATCTATGTGAGAGATACATCTCCAAGGTGATATCTATTTGTGTTTGAATCATTTATCAATTTTTTTTGCCTCTATCATGTAGGGATACACACTCTTTATCTGACAACAGTGTTTGGAAGACTTGAATGTCTTTCTAGGGCTTGAATGAAGCAAGCTCCTAAACACCACAACCTCCAACCACACTCCTTGTGATTTTAGGTTATAGGTATCAGATTTCACGTAGTGGAGTTACAGAGGAAGGTTACAGAAGATAAGAATTCTTGATTCAGTGGATAGAAGTAGTTTGGAGTACTTTCAGGATAAGGGTGCCTAGGGCAATGTCCTCTAATGTTGTAGAAATAGGAATCTTTGTGATAGTGAAAATCTACATTTGAAGAAGCCTCGACATCCCAAAGAACATCCTGCCTTGGACTAGGGCACCTAGGGAAGTGTCCTCTGCATCTTCTGTGATAGAAATAGATGAAATAGTGATTATCAGTGCCAGAAGGAATCTTGAATTCCCTAGAGAAAACTGTACCTTGGAATTGGGCACCTAGGGCATTGTCCTTGAATATACCACATCATGAACTTCAAAAAATGGTTAGTAACTAATATCTATCTATTGTCTTGGTCTGCGAGCATTTGTCGTAATTTATCAATTTACTCATTATTTTGCATAATTAGGATTTTTAGCATACTTGAGCATTAAATTAATACATTAATTGACTATTTCTAAATTTCCACACTATTCCAAGTGACTATCAACCTGTAGGTGAATCCTCTTGCAAAAGTTGTGATTCAACTTGATTGAATGTCCTTGAATGTTTGTAGTGAAAGGAGGATTTAGCCATTCAACCCCATTGTCCCTCTTTTCATATAAAATATTTTGGTGAACACATGTTTATTTGAATTTGGCACCTTGCTGAGTGTTATACTTTAGATTTACATTCATTCATCCTATTACATTTGAAAATTTACAAAAAAACTGAAAATTCACAAAAAAAATTGAAAATTTTGAAAAATTTGAAAATATTGGCCTCTAAGGCTTGCATTTTGTCAAAATTTGCATTAATTTAATTTAATTTCATTTCATTTAATTTCTGATATTTTCATTAGATCTTATATAAATTGCAGAAATTCATCTTATTTTAATCATTTGCATTGCATTTTCATGCTTAAATTGTTAAAAATTGCTTGAAATTGTGCATTTTTCATAAAAACCTAGTTTTTGTATTAGCTAGGGTTTGTAGTTAAAATATTGTTTCAAATTTTAATTATATTTTAGACACTCATTTAGGACCGATTTCTAATTGTAGTGTTGCATCATAGTGTCTTTTTTGCAAAAAATCATGTCTAGGGTTTGAAAACCTTGCATTTTCACTAGATTTTTCCTTGTCATCTATTTAGATTTGCATTATAGGTGTGGTGTGAAGGATATTTCTGCATTATTGGATTGATATTAAGCTTATTGTTCACTTCCCCTCATTAATTTCTTCACAATACTTCTTCTTTTAGTGATTTGCGTTGAAAAAGTGAAAAAATCAAGCATTTTAGATCATAAGCATACATAGTTTGCACTTGTTCCTTGCATAAGTATTGAAAGTCTTTTAAAATATGATTTTACATACATTTGAATACATATACACATGGATTATAATCACAACAATAATGCTAGGCTTCCTCCTAGACTTTATTTGAAAAGAAGGAGCCCTGAACCTAAAATTACATTTACACCTCATGACAAAACATTTGTAGACAATAAAGGGCCTCTTTACATCGCCATGAAAATAATGGAGATTCTGGTGCATGGCACACTTATAGATCCTAATTGCATTCTAATGTGGTAAAGGAAGAGTTTCTTCTTGCACATAATTTGACACAAGATTCTTATGAACCTTCGGATTCAAGGATTAAGACACATAATGGAGCTTTCATGCCTACCTTTGGGAATATAACTTTAATGGTTATGGTTTCTAATTAAGGTGTGGATCAAGCATTTGGGGTTATCCCTTTATCCAATCTCTTCCATGTAAAACTAGGACACCCATGGTTAAAATCTATGAACATTGTCCGCTTAACTATTCACAATTGCATAAAATTCCATTTTCATGGATAAGTGCATACTATTCAACATAATACATATCAACCTTTGGTAAGGGGCAGCAACTTTACTCTTGATTACTTTTGGCCATAACTTGATAGAGACCCTGAGCCACGAAGAGATAACTCTTTCCTACAATATAGACAATACACAACAAAACTTATATCTAGTGTGGCCGGGCCTCCTATGCAAATAGTGGTGTAGGAGCACCTAGAAAGTCATGTTTTCTTTTGTAATAAGCTCTATTGACCAATACATTTTCATTTTAGTTTATGTCTTGGTTTATTTTGTAAGTCCCAAGTGACATTTGACTATTGTAATCGCCTAATGCTAAAAATAGCAATAATACCAAAAATAGGCAATAGTGTTTCCCATCCACTTGGGATCAGCCTCCCAGCCACTTGGAATGGATTTGGTACTACTCTGGGTGAATCTATAAAAACCCAAATAAATGAATCAAATGCATATAGAGATTAGGGATTGAGATTGTAATTAGTCATATGATATTGTGATTGTAATCAAGTATTGTGAAGGAGAAATCAATCTTTTCTATGTTGTCAATTTTTTTTCCATTCTCTGTAAATACGAATTGCATAGTCGTAGCTTTCCTTTCCTTTCTGTTTTCCCATTGTTGCAAAATGTCAATTTGAAGCATTCCACTGATAAGATTTTTGTCGAAATCAGTGGAATGGCTTCATTATATATATATTTTTGTTTTCGTTTCCTATTTGTTTCATTGTTTTGATGACGCAGATGTTCCAGTTCGTGGGTCGCACACAATACTTCCCCTAGCATTTTGTATGTGCTAGGGTTTGGTGAAGGTAGACTATACAAAGGTGTATGGGAGTAGCGGCGTAAGAAACCCTAGTGTTCACTGATGATTGAAACAGGGGCGACGAATGTGTTTGAATGTGATTTCGGCATGAATGGTGAAACAACGACCCCATGGTAAATCTGACCAATAATCCAAGTCGTGCCAATAGTAGAAACCCATTGGTGTAAGTTTCAAATGTACATGGCGAATGTACATCACAAGGGTGTGTAGGAGAATGTATGCTGCGAATGCATATGAGGTATGCATGTTTGAAATGTATCTTTTAGCAGATACAAGCAGTGACCGGTCGTAACGGTGAATCGGGGTATAGTAGCTAGCTATAGCAAGTCATGTTATGCATGTACCATAGTTAGTATTTTATTGTTAAGTTTTTCCTGCTTCCATTGTGTGCTTTGCATCAAATAGTAAGAGACAAACAACCCACATTAGAAGAACTTCCTAGGGAAAAAGGGAAAGGACCCTATGCTGAGGTTCCTCCTCCATCATCCTTACAATGATCAGGAGGTATTCATCAAGAACAAAACACTTCATCAAGACAAATGAGATTTGGACATGGTTCTTCCTCCTCTAACATGCAAAAACCTATGGAAAAACATGACAATACTTTTGAAGATGTAAGCAACAAGACAAAAAGAAATAGACAAGCAAGAGAAAGAAGGAGGAAAAGATAAGCTTTGCCCAATGAAATGCATCTCAATAAGAAAAAAATCCACCTAACATTGAATCAAACCAAGAAGAGCTTAAGAATGAACAACTTGAAGACAAGAACAAAAGTTGGGCTATGGTACCTTATGTACCTCTTTCCTCTAACATTCAAGATTAGGAAGATGATTATTTTCTTGATGACAACCACTAGTTCAGTTGCACTTACAGGTAAGTATTTTTAACCCTTTACCTCTGTGTTATGTGTTGTTTAGGCATCGTTGGATGACCCTTGATACTCTTGTAAGGTCAAGGATACTGGAAGACAACCTCTATTGTGACCCTTCTTCTATTTGTATCATCATTCTTCTATCTTGCCTCTCCTCTATTTTCATTATTGTGTGTTGTATCTTAGGGGCATAGCATTGTGGTTGGTGACCTGGGGGCATGTTCCTACATGATGACCCTATGGCACTTGTTTCTCCTCTCTTGATTTATTTTTACGTTCTTCTAGGGGTTATATCTAGCTGGCGGATGATGAAAAATAAATAATAGTGATATGGACCATGTATCCCTTCAATGAGTAATCAAAAATGGACCTAGTCCATACATGATGATGGGGTTGATATATATTATTTGACACTTGGCTAGTAGAATCACTCTGTGTGATATTTTGATGATGTCTTATATTTGCTAACAAATAATAACAATATAGTTTCTTCATGCACTTTATTTATCTTGGGTCTCACCTTGATTACACTTGGTTCTGAGATCTCTACACTATAGCCCCATGGTTATACTCAGTTTCTGAATCCATAATATAACCTTTGCTCTTCATGTAATTATGTTTTTGCATTACTTTTATCATGTGACTTGGTTATTATCTTAGAGAAAGATTTCTAACCTCTCTTCTTGCAGGAAATTGTGTGTTTGTGGGAACATTCGGTGATCGTAAAGTACATGTCGCATTTGGGGGCATGGGCATTGTGAAAGATCTTTTTCCCTTGTGTGTTTTCTCTCTACCTTAACATTCTTGATATCAATACATGATATCAACCACCTTAAGGTGGGGGCATATAAGGTAAGTTGTCTGATGATTTTGGTACTAATAAAACATATTTGCATACATTGATCTAATGTGTATACCTCCTTTTCATTGTAAGGCATCTCTATGATGTGGGTGAGGTTGTATACTTTTGAGCACATTCTTCCTTTTTACTATAAGGCATCTATGTAACATGAGTGGGGTTGCATTTTGAAATCCCTCTACAGAGGCAGGGATGGTATATCTCTTAATCTAGTGTACATCCTTTTTTATTTCAAAAGTCCTCTGAGCAGGTAGGGTTGCTTTATCCTCCCTTAATTGTGTCTTTGGTGGTTGTTATGGCATAATCCCAACCATTAGATGTGCCTATAATGTGTCTAAGATGGTGGGGGCTTAGCAATAAGTTCCTTCTATCACCTTGTTTGTCGTATTTTAGATGTATAGTATGTCTTTGGCATGCTATACAATGCTCGTGTTTTTCGTGTCTTCCATGTGTTTGTTCCCAAGTATAGTCCAAAGGGCCTGCTGAAATGCCCCTCATATGCTTTGGGATTTGTATGGCATGTTTTTTCCCTTGTGTAGTCTAAAGTTGTGTGGTGATGAGTCCCTCCCTACACTCGGGATTTGTATGGCATGTTTTTTCTCAAGTGTAGTCTAAAGTTGTGTGGAGATGAGTGCCTCCCTACGCTCTGAGATTTGTATTATGTGTCTATTGCCCCATATGTAGTCTAAAGAGCATGGAGAAATGCCCCTCCTACATTTTGGGTTGTGTGTTGCATTTTTACTTTCCATGCATCTGCATTCATTTAGATATGAAAATGAAAAAAGAAATAATCACTGTATTCATTGTGTTTTGCGTGTCTTCAATACTATCTTCTCTATGTTTGAATGTAACTGTCTTCTTCATGTTTTGCATGCCTATTATTGTTTTCACTATGTTTGGCATGTTTGTAATGTGTTTTCTCTAATGTCTACCAAAGACTAGGGGCTAGAATTAATTCCTCAATCTTTGCGTATGCATTAGCTTCAAGTGCCTAGCATGTTTGTTGTGTTTTGACCATATATTAATGCATGTATGGGCCTTGTGTTCATACATATATTAAAGTGGGGGATAAATCTTATGTCATAAAATGTCCCCATAGGACTTTTACCTCCTAAGTTTAGCTCCCAGGTCCCTTGTTTTACATCTTGCATGTTCATTTTTACTCCTGGAAGAAAATGGCCTAAAACCCATGTCACATGGGGCTTGAGGAAAATTGTGTGCTTTATACCTGACCTAAAAAGGGGGCCTAGGACATGGGTACTCTGCCCTTGTCCTGCCCAATTTCAGGTAGCTCCCAAATTTAAATGTTTGTTATGTGACCATGTTGTCCTCAAAATCAGTTGTGCTCATTTTGTAGACAACCCCTATGAAACTTGTTCGTTTCGTAGCCTACACTCTAAGTTCGCATGCATTTTTGACTTCATGTATAGTCCTCTGATGCCTAAGAATATCTTGTAACATTCCCCTTAGATGATTCCTCAAAATCTATGAAAATCAGGTAAGTTATAAGCTTGTCAAAATATTAATTTTAACTATTTTCGGGTGCTAAAAAATTTTCAAGGTTCATATGCACTGGCGATTAAAACCACCGCTCTTGCATGTTTATTGTTGTTTTTATATGCACAAGTGGTTAAATCCACCACCTGTGGACATAGTTATATTCTTTTGGTTTTTGATGTAGAAGCGGCATTTATCACCACGTGCACATATTTCTAGTTGTATTACCCTATATGCTTGGGTAGTCTTTTCCTTCGCTAGTGCATGTTGATTCATTGATATGCATGGTCAGTCATTTTCACCACTTAACTAGATCTTGGTAGATTGAGTTAACTAAGGTTGTATTAATGGCACTCGTGCCATGTTTAATGCAAACTTTAAGACATTTTTAAAAGTGTTTTATTCTTTATTTTGTTTGTTTCTCATCCTCAAAACCTTCCAACCGGTTGTTGAAATCATCCCGAGATCATTTTAAAGCGTGGATTACGAATTCGAGCGAGTTCTTGGTCTTTGTGATCACGTTTAGGGTTTTCCATTTTCTTGTTTGAGGTAAGTTTTTATTTTCATTTTTGTTCCTGTTTCGAGTCTAGGGTTTTAAATTAATTGGATGTATTTATTTATTCTTTTTACTATAATCTTTGTTTAGTTTTTTATTTTTATAAATTCTAGGTTTTCCTTTATCATTATTTTCTCAGGTGAAATTCACTAACTTTAGCACACCAAAACCCTAAGTTTTTATAAATGAATCTTAGTGATTTTTGGAAACTTAGGTTAGAAACTCATTCTTAACCTATGCGTGGTCAGCATTTTTTGCCGACGATGTTTTGATTTCTCTGAGTTTTTCATCAATTGCATTGTCGGTCATTTCGACCAACCATACTTCTAACATTAACCTAATATGTATTAACGGCTAAAACCACTGTCGATACATACGCCTTATCTTTATTATTTACCCTCATACAAGGGCGGTTAAAAATACTGTCCCTACATGGAAGTTAAAACTTTTAACACTATATACTCAAGCGATATAAATCACCACTTCCACATATGTTTGAGGTTTCAACAATGAGATGTATAAGAGATCATTTCCATTGACTGGACATTTGAAGTTCTTCCTCCAACATGCTTGAGCGGGCATTTTTGCCACCTATCCACCCAGTGACTTGCATTTTTACCCTCTTGCAAGGGAAGTCAAAATGACCACCCCTACATCAATACTTAGTTTTTCCTCTATATGTAGTGGCAGTCATCTTAACTGAACATGCATGATAAATGACTTACCCCACATGTAGGAGCGACCAAAATTGCTGCCCATGCATGTCACCCTGCAAATTTTCCTAACAGTGGGAAATTTTTCCTTTCAATACCTATTGGCCCACTTTCACCTGGTTCCTCAATTTATGCACTGTCAATCCCTTCAATGTATGTTCCCATGTCCATGATCATCAATTTGTGGTAACCCCAATTTTCCCATTTTCCCCCTAACTGCGAGATCATGGCTTTTTACAGTTTCATCAAGCATCTGCGATAGACATCATTTCCAGTTTTCTTCACAAAGTTGATGTCAGAGTCTTCTCTCTCAAAGGCTAAATCCATGAAGTACAAGTGCCAATGGGTTTTCCCTATGACTTCATTGCAATCCAATGTGGATGAGATAAGAGACATAGAGATTGGTCATGTGGACACAGCCAAGTTTGTGGATAGAACAAAGCAGCCCAATCCTCCTTGGTATATGCAGAAGATTATCGATAGTAACATTCACTTGGTTGCTTCTTTTCCTATCGCTACCCACAATCCTGAATTTGTTCTTTAGGTGGCCAGTCATTATGATAGGGATACTAGAACCATGTTTGATTCTCAAGGAAATGTGATCATGAGATTGGATGCGGAGTTTCTTGAAAAAATATTTATGTGTCCTCCTATTGAGAATGTTGGTGAAATAGATTTTACTAAGGGGCAAAAAGAGTTCGATAAAGATGTACAAGCTGCAAAGAAACATATTAATTGTTGAAGAATCCTAGGAGTAACTTGTCCAGATGACCTAAAAATCTCCTGAGAAGTGACTTTGTCGAGGAGGTAAGTGATTTGATTACACCGCTGAGTCAGATCAGATGTCTCCTTTCTTCATCTAAGTTTCATGAATGGATCTATACATACATTAAGGTGATTTTTAGGGGCCAACAAAAGATATTCTAGGGAGAACAGATCAGCAATGCTCTGCATGATCAATTGGTGAAAGTTAATACAACTTTCAAGTTTTATATGACTTCATATCTAGTGTATGTTGCTGCAAGTATGAGGAGTTTTCCTAGTTTAACTCAAGTTGGTGATCGTAGATTGGTTCCAGTCTATGAGTATTATCCATAGATTACTCTAAAGGGATCAATCCATTATTTTCGCAGAGTTAATGATGCCTTCTTTTTAGTATTCATGTGTTTGTGGAGTAATGAACTTGAACAAAAAAGAGTATCAGATGAGGCCTGCAAAGTGATCAACTCTTTTGGTTGTTTGTTTTTACAGTTTCTGACTTTCAATTACCTCAGAGTGGGATACTATCCTGGCTATCCGTATATGCTTCCACGATATGCTAGTGATAGAATTGTTCTGATGGAACTGTGTAGGTAGTTGATTGTTGTACACAATAAGAAGATGGAGATGAAAAAGTCAAGAATTATGTTTCCTGTAGAAATTGGGAGTTACTCTATTCAATTAGTTGCCAAGGCCAAAGTAGTTGAATCAGAAATGCAACTAGTTACTATGAAGATTTTCAAGAAAAGAGATCATTTTGATTATAGAAGAGTGTAGGACAAGATCAAGAGAAGGTCAGCTTTTCATATGCCAATGGTTGAGGATGTTTGGGCTGATCTCAAAACACAGAATGAGATCAAGAAGCTAGACTATTGCAAACTTAACCTAAGTCAGATTGAAGAATTGGGCCTTGTAGATATTCCAGAGGGAATGGAAGATGAAGGGGATGTTTGGGATCCCAAATACAATGTTGAGAATATCGAAGCCTCACCTCTACCAGAGGTCAAATGGTCTGTCAAAGAGGAAATTTCAATTAGGAAAAGATTTCAGCCATTTCTAACAAATAAAAATGTGTGGTTAGGAAGCAAAGGCATTAGTCTAAAATAATTTCTTACTACATCAGAAATTGAGATTCAGGAGAAAAAAGGGAAAAAGGTAGAAAACAGGACAAAGAACAAAAGTGACACTCCTTCTAAAGTGCATAAACCAAAAATCAAGTTTTTATCTAAAGGAGGTAAGAAGGAGGTTACAGGAACTTCTACTTCTACAGAACTAGGTGTCGAGGATATAAATGTTGATAAAATGGAGATTGAAAATATTGAGATTGAACAACAAGATGTTGAGGAACCTAATGATGCTACGCAAGCAAAAATGGTTGAGAAACCTCATGAGGAAAGTGATAGAGAACAAGAGAAAGAAAATGATGTTGAACAGGAACAACTTGGTGATTCATAGCAATTTTCTCAGAAGGATCTTCCACCGGAATCACAAGTTTCTATTCCCTTACCTCATGCCCCTATTTCTGGTAGTTTTCTAGTAGTTTCCAATGTTCCTATTTCACCTATTTTTGTTGTGTCTTTTGATAGTACCCCTTCCTCTGTAAGAACAAGTTTTGGGACTAAGTTTGATTCTTCTAGTTCTATTCCAAGTTTGTCTTCCCCATCATTTGATATTGGTGAACAAATTGTTCTAGAGCATTTTCTAGATGGTTCAAAGAAAGTTGTTGACACAAGTGCAGTTTTTACCAACACTAGTCCTATTGTTACTATAATAGGTGTGAGCATGGATCCAACAAAATAGGTAATTGACTCTTCTCTGAATGTTGGTGCCTTGACTCTACCTCCATGGTTATTTTCCTACAGTCCCAAGAGAACGAAGAAAGCAATTTCACCTGATGATATTGATATTGAGAAATTACTGCTTGTCAAACCAAAGACTCAGAAGAAGAAGCCTAAAACTGTTTCTAGGCTTATTGATGAGAAAGGAGTCAGGGATGTAAAAATTGCTAAGCCACCAGATGATGCTACTACAGATACCTTTGATATGAATGATTATATTGTCTCTAGAGTTGAGTTAGGTAAGCTAACTCATGAAGGTATCATGGCAGATTTTCAAGCTACAACAAGCTCATTGCTTGTGAAATATGATGAGGTAAAGAAGGAAAAAGATCAATACAAAGCAAACGTAGAACAACTTGCTGCTGCCCTTCAGAAAATAGTGAAATCATCTGAGATCGTGGAACCCATGGCAATGATTGTAGAAGACCATCTAATTCAAAAGGTTGAGAAAGTTCAGGCCAGAGGAAGGGTGGTTGGTGACATTATGGAACGGTTATTGGCAGAAGGAAGAGTTCCATTGAAGACCACAGTGGAAAGAAAGGAAAAAATAGCAAAGGCAAAAGTTGAGTTAGATGATATTGTTGATTTACTTTCCCAAGAAATTCAAGATCAAGAGGAGAGTTTAGAGGAATGGATTGAGATGAAGAAGATCAAAATAAAGAATTTGATTGCCATTGGTGTCATTTCAAACTGAGAGTCCTATCTTAAGACCAAATAATCCATTACCCATTGCATCAAGGTGATAAAAGGTTTACTTGATGACTTGTGCCAAGTACGTGAAAATAGTGAAGACAGTGATGTCTTACTTCTACATAGGTTAGAGGAACTACCATGCACTTTAATAGGTGAAGGTCATATGTTTCTCTCAGTAGAGGAGATGATAGATGTTTTCTAAAAGATGGTTCAGTGAAAGTTTGAAGATGAAGCGCCTACAGTGGTTTCAATGGATAGCCTTTATTATCATCACTCAACCTTTGAAAATCTAAAAGATAATCTTGAAAAACATGAGAAAGTGATAAAGGTGGTCAGGTATGCAGTTCTTTGGGCTCATCCCATCTCAGATAATATAGCGAAGCCTGATGTATGTGAAATGGCAGTAGTACAAACTATGTATAAAAATGTTTTGAAGTAGAATGATGGTGACAGCTGAAGTTCCTTTTCAATGGCTTAGTTTATTTTCAGTCTTGTAGATGTAATTTAAATTTTGTTGTGGATATATCCACATGTATTTTTCTCAAATGAAATTACATGTGAAAGAAAAGAAGTCACAAGTCAAATAGGACTCTTTTGTTTGAATAAGTCAAAGTAGTTACATTTTCCTATTTTTGCTCTAGGTTCCTCCCTCTAAATAAAGAGGGCCTCTATTGTAATATGGATCTTTTTATCTATTGCAAAGAAACTCTGCCAAATTGGAAAACATATTAAGACTTTGAGCTTTTGATGTTTATCAAATTTTCAAGTGAATATCAATATAAGCAAGCAATTTGAGTATCAAACTTTGGGTTGGATCATATTGTCTTATGATATTGTTGTTATTATGTCATTGGTATTATATTATATTGAATCATTTCTAGAATCATGGAGTTTTATTGAAAATTGAGAGAAGTGTTCTTGTTTTGGTTAAATAGACTTTGTGCTATTTTCTCTTTGCGGGAGTTTGTGTTGACATTTGTGAGAATATAATTGTTTGAAGACTGTGTGTTGTAAACTGTTGTGTTCAATTTAGTTATATCATATTGGGTGAGAGTGGAGACTTTGAGCTACATTTGAATTCAATTAAGTTTATTTGTGGGAAATAAGTCAAGCAATAGAAGACTTTGTGTTTCTGTGGTTTGTCTCAGTTCATAAGTTGCTAAATATCAATTCTATTGAAGTTATCATTTTGAAGAGGAAAACATCTATTCTAAAAAAAGAGAATAGGATGCAATGAAAACACCCCAAGCATAGTTCTAGTTTGTATAAGTATTATAAGTTGTTGATTAGAAATAATCCATTATCTAGAGGGAACCTCCCCTTGCTAAGAGGAGAGACTCTGTCTCATCATAGCTGTGGCGATATAACCATTTTGTTGTTAGTTAGCTAAATGACAAAATATTCACACAACAATTTTTTGGCGACTCTATTGGGGAAGAATGCACAACTTGGAGCCTCATGCTTTGAGTTGAAGAATTTAGTCATCATCCATTGCTTTAAGTTATTTCTAAATCTTTGTTGAGTATATTGCATTCTAGCTAACTCAAGGTATACAAGAATTAAGAGAACTCAAGGTATTATTGATCCTATGTTTGAGTTAATGCAACAAAATAACTTTGGTCTTTTGCCTCCACAACTTGAGCTTTAGTGAACAAGGAGTTTTCCTCCTACCAGCACCAGGTCCCCTATACCAGGTGAAGCTTCCAACTCCAATACTTACAAAGTTTTATCTATTTGAATTCCTCAAAGGTTTTTTATCACACCTTTCAATTAGTGCATATTGGTAGCCCAAGGCTTGTGGGGTAATACTTTTGGACCTTTGAATTTGACACCACCACTGCATGAACTATCTCATAGTTGAAGAAAGAATTTCCCTAAATTCTATGGTGATGGGAAAGTCCATCCTGATGAACACATTGTAGCCTTTTGTATAGCTTGTGGTGTTCTAGGGGTGGAACACGAAGATGTAGCTATGAGAATGTTTGTAGAAACACTGCAAGGTACTGCTGCAGATTGGTTCTATCATCTTCAAGCCCAAACCATAACCAACTGGAATACTCTCAAAACCAATTTTGAAGCTAGGTTTAAGCCTATGGAAGATGCACATGCTTTGTTAGCTCAGCTAACATAGATGAAGAAAGAAGTACATAAACCCATGCAGGATTTCATTGCCAAATTCAATAAATTGATAAATAGGATTCTGACAACTGCTCAACCAATGACAAAGGATCTTAAATGTTTCTTCATCAACACTCAGCTTCCTAAGGTACACTTTCTATTAAGGTGGGCTGGTCTTGCTAATCTTTTCACAGATCAAAGATTGGCTACAGAGGTTGAATATGATCTTATCCTTATGGGTAAGATAAGAAGAGATTCAAATAGAAATAGAGGTCATCCCTCCACTAATAATTCTTCCATGAGCACCACAAATCCTATGGTGCAGATGTTAGCAAATGAGTTACTAGCTTTGAAGAAACAAATGTTCCAAGGTATGTTCGCTCCTTCTTATAAGGATATACTAAGGAGGACATTTCCTAATAATTCATATTAGTGCAACGCTGCCAGAAATCAAGGGCAACAAAATCATCTTCCGCCAACACAAGGGAAGGTTGCCATTGAAGCACTATCGGTCAACTCAGTAGTTGGCTACTATGAAGTGGAACATGATGATTCTTTCCAACCTGATTTAGATCAAGAGAATAATGCTAATCTTTTTACTGAAGGAGAAGATGGATTAGTTGGCGACTCTACCATTGGTTTTCTAAACTACCAAGATGAAGTAGAAACAGAAGGAGAGGTATATAATGGAGCGTATGCTATTTTCACTAGGTCCCAAAATCAATCAAATCAGCAAGGTGATAAAGGAAAGTCAAGAGAAGATCCTCAACCTGTAATCTCGATTACCGAATGAGGAATTCCATTGCCTTTTCAATCGAAGGACCTAGTTGTCAATAAACAAGTAAGTTCATCTAACAATCTTGTTTCTCTACTTCTGTCCCTTAGACAAGTACTACCCCAACTAAACCCCAGAATGAAGGATTCCCTGCCTTTGTATCTAATTCATTTCAGCTCTTTGACATAATAGATCATGCTAGGAAAACCAAAATCCAAATGACTAAGGTAGAATATTTACAAGCTAACCCTGATCAATTTGATAGGTTAGCTAAGTATGTCAAAAACAAGACTGCCCCTATAGGGCAAGATTATCCTAAAATTGCCCATGATTCCTTAAAAAATAGGTCCACCCAAAATAACCTAGTCACTACTCCCCTTTTTGCTCCAAGGAAGATAGAACCCTTTTATGATTCTCTATTGGTCAATGGCCACATGCTAAGCAATTGTATCATAGACTCCAGAGCTTCTGACAATGTCATGCCTACCAAGGTGGTAGATGCTCTCAGTCTCACTTTGACCAAGGCCTTTAGGAGATGTTTTTCAATGGAGAATAAGCAAGTGCCTTTGTTAGGCCAAATCAAGGATGCCCAATTTGCATTTGCAGCATTTCCGGATAAGAGGATCAAGATGATCATTCTAGATGCTGATGTTCTAGCTTCTTATGGCATTTTGCTTGGACGTAATTTTTTGTAAAGATGTGGGTGGAGAACTAAACATGGATCTATCCGAGACAAGGATACTTGTTAAAGGTGTAATGCAAAAATTACTTCCTGAGAAGGAGGCAAAATATATTGTTACCCAAACTGAAAATCCAAAAGCCCAAATTTTGTTTGAGTCTTCAGGAATGGGTAATTATTTCTTGTCCACTGAAAATACTTCTAGTTCATCAGATGAGAGTTTAGATGAAGACTCAGAGGAAAATTTAGAAGATATTTCAGATGAAAGTTTAGACAAGAGCATAATGATGCCAGATTCTTCTCTTTCTAATGAGGAGGAACCTACTGGTCAAAGAAACATCAAAAAGATAAATTCAAATGATGTTTGGATTTTAGAATTTGATGGCAATTGCTCTTCCACTAGATCGAGAGCCAGAGTAATTCTAATATATCTACAAGGTGATATCTTTCCTTTCTCCTATAAGCTGCAGTTCGACAATACTAATAACACTGCTGAGTACGAGTCATTGTTTCTTGGAATGGAGGTTGCTCATGTTAAAGGTATTAAAAATCTTCATGCCCAAGGTGATGCTGAACTTGTTGTTTGTCAAGTGAGAAATCTTTATTAGACCAAGAATGAAAGGCTAAGACATTACCACAATTGTGTCTTGGATTGCATTGAAGGTTTTGATGCTTTCGACATCTCTGCAATACCGAGAGAGTTTAATGATTGTGTTGATTCATTAGCTATCTCCGCCACCCTTATGGTCTGTCACAAAGATTTTAAAGGTGATAAATACACAATTGAGTCGGTTTTCCAACCAAGCATGCTAGACAATGTTGTTCATTGGTAGCTCTTCAATGGTGATAATCAAATCATAGCTTTCTTCAAGAAGACAGATAGCTTTGATGAGCTCTATTTTGAAGGTAGTGATTCTCCACCTAGAGAATATGTTTTTGAAATAGATTCATAGACTAGTGAGGAGATTCTTCAACTAGAAGGGAATAAGATTCCAAAAGGTTTGGTTTCTCTAGAAATGTTATTTGAAAAACATGATAGATATATCAAACAACAACAACAACCTGATTCAAGTTCATCCATGGAATTTAAGCAAGTGAATTTGAGTTCTAAAGCGGACCCCAAGATGGTTAACATCAGGAAATGTTGCACTACTGATGAGAAATTCAAGTTTATTACACTTCTTCACCACTACATTGATGTGTTGGATATTCATATGATGATTTGAAGTCTTTCAGACCCAAGGAGATCCAACACGAGATTCCTCTCAAAGTAGGATCATTGCCTCACAAGAAAAAATAGAGGTAGTATAATCCCAAGATATCAGGTACTATTCTTTCTAAAATTCAGAAAATGCTAAATGCTAGAATAATCTTTCCTATCCATCATTCCACTTGGATTGCGAATATTGTTCCTGTGAGAAAAAAGAAAAGTGAAATCCATATTTGTGTTGATTTCAGAAATCTGAACCAATCTTCTTTAAAAGATAACTACCCTCTGCCTATTATGGATCAAGTGTTACAAACTGTAACTAGGTCCAAGATGCTATCTATGTTAGATGATTTTTTAGGCTATAATAAAGTAGAAGTCAGTGAGGCAGATCATTACAAGACTTCTTTTACAACACCATGGGGCACATTTGCATACCGCAAGATGTCGTTTGGTTTGATTAATGCCGATACAAATTTCCAAAGAGCAATGGACCTCACCTTTAGAAATGAGATGGGGAAATTCATTATGGTGTACCTTGATGACTTGACCATTTTCTCTAAACAACTTCAAGATCGTGCCTACCATTTGCGACAGGTTCTGGAACGGTGTCATCAAAATGGTATTTCTCTCAATCCTAAGAAATTAGTTTTTGGGGTTACAGAGGGTAAGCTTCTCGGTCACATTGTTTCCAGAGAAGGTACTAAAATTGACTCTAAGAGAGTCAAATCTATCCAGAGTCTTACTTTGTATGCTAGTAAGACAACTGTTCATTCTTTCTTTGGGAAGGAGAATTTTCTGCAGAGATTCATTTTGGAATTCACAGAGAAAACTCGTCATATTGTCAATATGATGAAAGGTAAGACCACTTTCCGTTGGAGTGTGGAAGGTAAAGTAGATTTTGAGGATATTAAAAGGGCCATAACTCATGCTCCAGTTCTAGTTTGTCCTGACTACACTAAAGATTTCATAATGTACAATTATGCTTCTGAGCATACACTTTCAACGATTCTGGTTCAGCAGAATGAAGAGGGCGTGCAATCTCCAATTTTATTTATGAGTTGCCCATTGAAGGCTCATGAAATTAAGTACTCAAATATGGAGAAACATGCTTACACTGTAGTCAAGGTGGTTAAGCATTTCTGGTTTTATATTCTGAACTCACATACTGTTGTTCTGGTTCCAGACACAACAGTGAAATCTATCTTGACAAAACAAGAATTTGGAACTAAAAGGGGCAATTGGATTGCCAAAATTCAAGAGTTTGATGTTGATATCAAACCCGCCAAGATTGTGCATGGGAGAGGTATGTGTCAGTTGATTGCTGACAATGTGCCAAAAGAAACAGGTGATGAAGAGGTAGAAGTTGATGATGTTCCAACTGTTCTCTTTGTTACTACAATAGATGAATGGTATTCCAATATTGCTTATTTTCTCATGTATGGTGAGTTTCCTTCTCATTTATATTATAAAGAGAAGCAAACTATCAAGTTAAAGGTTGCAAACTATGTCTTGTGGGATAACGGTTTGTATAAAAGAAGCCTTGATGGAGTTTTTCTCCATTGTGTGGATAAAGCACAACAAAGCAAACTTTTAGAGTCTTTTCACAATTTGGCATATGGAGGACATTTTTCTACACCTATAATAGCTCATAAAATTTTTCAAGCTAGGTACTATTGGCCTACATTATTTCAAGATGAGTACAACTAGGTACGTAGATGTGAACTCTGCTAGCAGTTTGTTGGGAAGCCTAAGTTAGCTACACTACCACTAAAGCTAGTTGTGATTGAAGAACCTTTTTGGGAATGGGGCATTAACTTCATTGGTGTTGTGAACCCACCGTTGAGTAGGGGACACAATTTTGTTCTCATTGCAATAGATTATTTCACCAAGTGGGTGGAGGCAATCCCACTTAAGCATGCTACTTCAGAGGTAGTATGCAATTTTCTCAAGGAGAATATTATTTCCCAGTTTGGAGTTCTAAACAAAATTGTAGCAGATAATGCTACATGTTTTTATTTGAATGAGATCACTAGTTTTTGCTTTGAATATGGGATCATCCTTTCACATTCAACAGACTATTATCTACAAGGGAATGGTCAGGCAGAATCTAGCAACAAGAATCTTGTTACAATTATTAGGAAACTGGTGGAGGATAATCAGAGAACTTGGAATAAAGCTTTGTTTGATGGTTTATAGGCCAATAGAATTACCCCTAAGAGGGCAATAGGTATGTCACCATTCCAGCTTCTATATGGTTTGAATGCAGAAATACCTATTACTTTGGAATTGTCATCTTTGAAGTTGGCTAAAGTAGTGGAAGATAGAACTTTTGAAAGTTCTATTGACAAAAGAATAATGTACCTCATTGAACTTGAAGAGCAGTGGGTTATGGTAGTAGACCGGATTGTTGAGCATCAAAGTTAGGTCAAGAAACTTTTTAACAAGAAGGCAAAGGCTAGAGAATTTCAAATTGGGGATCAAGTCTTGTTATGGGACAAGAGGAGGGAGCCAAAAGGAATGCATGGGAAGTTTGATTCCCTATGGAGGGGCCCATTCATCATTCACCAATTTTGTGGTGAGAATAGTTTCTTTCTAGAGTATCAAGATGGAACTCCATTCTTTCTGTCCCATAGTAGACAACATCTGAAGCATTTCAATCCTTGAAGTATCAGATAAGTTCATTTTTACATTTGTATAGTTTTTAGTGTTTTTATTTTTTGTTTTTATTTAGTCTTTTTTGTCTTTTTATTTTGGTAGCTTGACTCTATGGACCAATGGCATGGATAAAGGCACTTAGAGACTGGATTCTACTCCCTTTGATCATTTCAAAGAACGATCGAGGGAAGTTCCCCAGTTAGAGCCAACTGTTGTCCTCAAAATTAGTTGTGCTCATTTTGTAGACAACCCCTACGAAACTTATCCATTTCGTAGCCTACACTCTAAGTTCTCATGTCTTTTTGACTTCATGCATAGTCCTCTGATGCCTAAGAATAGCTTGTAATGTTCCCCTTAGATGATTCCTTGAAATCCGTGAAAATTGACTAAGTTATAAGCTTGTCAAAATATCAATTTTGACTATTTTAGGGTGTTAGCAAATTTTCAAGGTTCATATGCACTGGAGGTTAAAACCACCACTCTTGCATGTTTATTGTTGTTTTTATATGCACAAGAGGTTAAATCCATCGCTTGTGCACATACTTATATTCTTTTGGTTTCTGATGTAGAAGCAGCATTTATCACCTCTTGCACATATTTCTAGTTGTATTACCCTATATGCTCGGGCAATCTTTTCCTCTGCTAGTGCATGTTGATTCGTTGATATGCATGGTCAGTCATTTTTGCCGCCTGAGCAAATCTTGGTAGATCGAGTTAACTAAGGTTACATTAATGGTACTCATGCCATGTTTAATGCAAACTTTAAGACCTTTTTAAAAGTGTTTTTTTCTTTATTTTGTTTGTTTCTCATCCTCAGAACCTACCTACCAGTCATTGAAATCCTCCTGAGATCATTTGAAAGCATGAATTATGGATTCAACCGAGTTCTTGGTCTTTGTGATCACGTTTAGGGTTTTTCATTTTCTTGTCTGAGGTACGTTTTTGTTTATGTTTCAAGTCTAGGGTTTTAAATTAATTAGATGTATTTATTTATTCTTTTTATTATAATCTTTGTTAAGTTTTTATTTTTATAAATCCTAGGTTTTCTTTTATCATTGTTTTCTTGGGAAAAATTCACCAACTTTAACACACTAAAACCCTAAGTTTTTATAAATGAATCTCAATGATTTTTGGAAACTTAGGTTAGAAATTCATTTTTAACCTGTGCGTGGTTAGCATTTTTTGCCAACGATGTTTTGATTTCTCTGAGTTTTTCGTCAGTTGCATTATCAGTCATTTCAACCGACCATACTTCTAACATTAACCTCATATGTATTGGCAGCTAAAACCACTACCGATACATATGCCTTGTCTTTATTGTTTACCCTCATGTAGGGGTGGTTAAAAATGCTGCCCCTACATGTAAGTTGAAACTTTTAACACTATATGCTCAAGCGGTATAAATCACCACTTCCACATATGTTTGAGGTTTCAACAATGAGATGTATAAGTGGTCATTTCGACCAACTAGACATTTGAAGTTTTTCCTCCAGCATGCTTGAGTGGGCATTTTCACCGCCTATGCACCTAGCGACTTGCAGTTTTACCCTCTTGCAAGGGCAGTCAAAATGATCACCCCTACATCAATACTCATTTTTTCCTCCATATGCAGTGGTGGTCATCCTGACCGACTGTGCATGATAAATGACTTACCCCATATGCAGGAGTGGCCAAAATCACCGCCCATGCATGTCACCCTGCAAATTTTCCTAACACTGGGAAATTTTTCCTTTCAATACCTATTGGCTGGCTTTCGCCTAGTTCCTCGATTTACGCACTCTCAAGCTCTTCAATGCATGTTCCCATGTCCATGATCATCAATTCCCAGTAACCCTAATTTGCCCATTTTTCCCCTAACTGGGAGATCATGGCTTTTTGTAGTTTCATCAAGCATCTATTGTAGACAATGTTTCTAGTTTTCTTCACAAAGCTGATGTCAGAGCCTTCTCCCTCAAAGGCTAAAATCATGAAGTACAAGTACCAAGGGGTTTTCCCTATGACTTCATTGCAATCCAATGTTGACGAGATAAGAGACACAAAGATTGGTCATGTGGACATGGCCGAGTTCATGGATAGAACAAAGCAACCCAATCCTCCTCGGTATATGCAGAAGATTATCCACAATAATACTCACCTAGTTGCTTCTTTTCCTGTTGCTACCCACAATCCTAAATTTGTTTTTCAAGTGGCCAGTCATTATGATAGGGATACTAGGACTGTGTCTGATTCTCAAGGAAATGTGATCATGAGATTAGATGCAAAGTTTCTTGACAAAATCTTATGTGTCCCCCTATTGAGAATGTTGGTGAAATAGATTTTGCTAAGAGGTAAAAAGAGTTCGATAAAGATGTGGAAGATGCAAAGAAACATATTAATGGTAAATGGTTGAAGACTCCTAGGAGTAACTTGTCCAGATGGCCTAAGGACCTCCCAAGAAGTGACTTTGTCAAGGAGGTAAGTGATTTGATTACACTGCTGAGTCAGATTAGAGGTCTCCCTTAATCATCTAAGTTTCATGAATGGATGTATACATACATTAAGGTGATTTTCAGGGGCCAACATAAGATCTCCTAGGGAGAACATATCAACAATTCTCTACACAATTAATTGGTGAAACTTAATACAACTTTCAAGTTTTATATGACTTCATATCTAGTGTATGTTGTTGCAAGTATGAGGAGTTTTCCTGGTTTAACTCAAGTTGGTGATCAGAGATTGGTTCTAGTCTATGAGTATTATCCATAGATTTTTCTAAAGGGATCAATCCATCATTTCTGTAGAGTTAATGATGCCTTCTTTTCAGTATTCATGTGTTTGTGGAATAATGAACTTGAATAGAAAAGAGTATCAGATGAGGCCTGGGAAGTGGTCAACTCTTTTTGCTATTTGTTTTTACAGTTTCCAAGTTTCACTTACCTCAGAGTGGGATACTATCCTAGCTATATGTATATGCTTCCACAATATCCCAGTGATAGAAATATTCTAATGGAACTATGTAGGTAGTTGATTATTGTACACAAGAAGCAGATGGAGCTGAAAAAGTTAAGAATTAAGTTTCCTATAGAAATTGTGAGGTACTCTATTCAATAAGCTACCAAGGCCAAAGTAGTTAAATCAGAAATGTAACTGGTTACTATGAAGACTCTCAAGAAAAGAGATTATTTTGATTATAGAAGATTGCAGGACAAGATCAAGAGAAGGTTAGTTTTTCATATGCCAATGGTTGAGGATGTTTGGTCTAATCTTAGAACACAGAATGAGATTAGGAAGCTAGACTATTGCAGACTTCACCTAAGTTAGATTGAAGAATTAGGCCTTGCAGATATTCTAGAGGGAATAGAAGATGAAGGGGATGTTTTGGATCCCAAATACAATGTTGAGAATATGAAATCCTCTCCTCTACTAGAGGTCAAATGGTCTGTCAAAGAGGAAACTTCAATTAGGAAAATATTTCAACTAATTCTAGCAAATACAAATGTGTGGTTAGGAAGCAAAAGTATTAGTTTTAAATAATTTTTTATTGGATCAGAAACTAAGATTTAGGAGCAAACAAGGAAAAAGGTAGAAAATAGGATGAAGAACAAAAGTGACACTCTTTCTAAAGTGTATAAACCAAAAATCAAGTTTGTATCTAAAGGAGGTAAGAAGAAGGAGGTTACGGGAACTTCTACTCCTACAGAACTAGGTGCTGAGGATACAAATGTTGATAAAATGGAGATTGAAAATATTAAGATTGAACAACAAGATGTTGAGGAACCTGATGTTGCTGAGCAAATAGAAATGGTTGAGAAACCTTATGAGGAAAGTGACACAGAACAAGAGAAAGAAAAGGATGTTGAACATGAACAACTGTTAGACTTAGGGCACACAATTGAGAGGGGGGGTGAATCAGTTGTGCAAAACTTTCTCCAATTTACACACTTAAATCCTCTTAGTGATTAGCAGTATATTAAACATGAAACATAATGCATTCAAATCAAAAGCAGAAACTCATCAACACATGAGACACCAAGATTTTGACGTGGAAAACCCGGTTAAGGGAAAAACCACGGGGTGATTAACCCAAGAATGTATTCTCTGTTAGAAGAATAGAAAGAGCAAAATGGCACATGCCAATTAGGGCTCACTGCCTGAGCACACTACTCACAAGAGGCTCACTGCCTACAAGAGACACACTGTCTACAAAGAAATAAGTATCACATACATGAACTGGAGAATAGCATCTTCACTATGCTTGAATCAGTTCCATTAAGCTCAATACTACTGCTCTGCATTTCACTCTCTTCTTCACTACCACTCACTCATCTCCACAAGACACACTTTAAAATGACTTCACAATCCCTTATTTATACGAGGCATTGACTTAGGAACAATCATCTAAGTCGGCAAACACCTACAAGAACATCTGTAAGACATGTAATACATTTGGTCGGCCAGTCTCAAGAAGAACACTAATATCTGGTGGTTATTCTTCAAATGTAAACTCTAACTTCAATGTGGACCACCAACATGAACTGGACATGATCCAACGATCATCATAACCTTCCCTGAATCACCAAGAACATATGCACTTCATCAGCCTACTAGAATTCTTCTCTTCTTCATCTGGAGCTTCAAGAACATAGTCTGTCATCACTGTCACAAAGGAATAGGCTCTTCTGGACCTTCAAACCATGAACCAATCTAGTTGATACTTCACAGGGACATCCTCAACACTCCCTCAAATCCACAGAATGGGATAATGAATTTCTAGATCTCATCGAACCTATCTGTGACACTCTATCACCCCTGAACACCTGCTAGAACCGGTTCTACTTGAGCAACCATAACTTCTTTAGATCTTCATGCAGACCTCTGAAAAATTGACTGGAGCATCTCAAGACTTATATCTACAAACCCTTTACACCGCATCCTCTGATCCTCAACCTATTGAGGACTTTTACCTTCTTGTCATCACTGTTCTTCACTATTCTTGATTGAGACTAATCTTCTCAATATCCTCAGCACACAGCTCATCTAATCCTTCTCATTAATGCAACATGAGTATGTTGACATCAATGACAACACTGGTTACGCCCATACTTGCAACAACAACTTGGTGATTCAGAGCAATTTTCTCAGAAGGATCTTCCACCAGAATCACAAGTTTCTATGCCCTTACCTCATGTCCCTATTTCTAATAGTTTTATAGTAGTTTCCAATGTTCCTATTTCACCTATTTTTGTTGTGTCTTCTAATAATACCCCTTCCTCTTGAAGAAACAAGTTTTGGGACCATGCTCGATTCTTCTGGTTGTATTCCAAGTTTGTCTTCCCCATCATCTGATATTGGTGAACAAACTGATCTAGAGCATTTTCTAGATGGTTCAGAGAAAGTTGTTGACACAAGTGTAGTTTTTACCAACACTAGTCCTATTGTTACTATAACAAGTATGAGCATGGATCTAGCAAAATAGGTAATTGACTCTTCTCCGAATGTTGGTGCCTCGACTCTATCTCCATGGTTGTCTACCTACACTCCCAAGAGAAAGAAGCAAGCAATTTCACCTAATGATATTAATATTGAGAAATTACTGTTTGTCAAACCAAAGACTCAGAAGAAGAAGCCTAAAACTATTTCTAGGCTTATTGATGAAAAAGGAGTCAGGTATGTAGAAATTACTAAGCCACCAGATGATGCTACTACAAATACCTTCGATATGAATGATTATATTGTCTCCAGAGTTGAGTTAGGTAAGCTAACTCATGAAGGTATCAAGGTAGATTTTCAATCTACATCAAGCTCATTGCTTGTGAAATATGATGAGGTAAAGAAGGAAAAAGAACAATACAAAGCAAAGGCAGAACAACTTGCTGCTATCCTTTAGAAAATAGTGAAATCATCTGAGATCGTGGAACCCATGGTAGTCACATGTGGGTTGAGGGACATTCTGTGCTTTAGACCTGACCTAAAAAGGGGACATGGGACATGGGAGCTCACACCCTTGTCTTGCCCTATTTTAGGAAGGTCCCAAATTTAAATGTTTGTTATGTGACCGTTAGTTAGGTCCCATACCGACATCTTAATTTTAAATTATGAAATTTGTAACGGGAATGTGTTTAGTTGCATATATAAGCATGTTTATTGTCTCATTTGAAAACTAGAAGATGATTATGAACTTTTTGTGCACTAATGATTTTAGAGCATTCAAGACATTCATTGTTGCAGAGCATAGCATTGTTATTGTGTTTGTGATTATAGATTTAGCTTCATCTTCTCATGTGTTGAAGAATCTACATCTATGTGAGAGCTACACCTCCAAGGTGATATCTATTTGTGTTTGAATCATTTATCAATTTGTTTTTGCCTGTATCCCACAAGGATACACACTCTTTATCTGACAACAATGTTCACAAGACTAGTTGAATGTCATTCCAAGGGTTGACTGAGGCAAGCTCCTAAACACCACAATCACCAATCACACTCCTTGTGATTGTAGGTTATAGGTATCAGATTTCATAGAGTGGAGTTGCAAAGGAAGGTTATAGAAGATAAGGATTTCAGATTCAGCGGAAAGAAGTAGTTTGGAGCATTTTTGGGATAAGGACGCCTAGGGCAATGTTCTCTGAGGTTGTAGACATGGGAATCTTTGTGACGGTGACAATCTACATTTGAAGAAACCCTGACATCCCGAAGGACATTTTGCCTTGGACTAGGGCACCTAGGGCAGTGTCCTCCACATGTTGCATGACATAAACAATCGAAACAATGATTATCAGTGTCAGAAGGAGTCCTGAATTCCCTGAAGAAAATTGTACCTTTGACTTGGGCATCTAGGGCATTGTCCCTGAATATTTCACATAATGAACTTTAAAAAATGGTCAGTAACTAATCTCTGTCTGTTCTCTTAGTCTACAAGCATTTGTCATAATTTATCAATTTACTCACTGTTTTGCATAATTAGGGTTTTTAGCATACTTAAGCATTAAATTAATACATTAATTGACAATTTCTGAATTTCTACATTGTTCCAAGTGAATATCAACCTATAGGTGAATCCTCTTACAAAAGTTGTGATTCAACTCAGTTGAATGTCCTTGAATGTCTGTAGTGAAAGGAGGATCTAGCCATTCAACCCTATTGTCCCTCTTTTCCTACAAAACACCATTTAACCATTATCATTTATCTATTTATCCATTATCATTTATCATTTCCATTTGTATCTATCATTTTCCCATTATCCATTATCATTTAGCCTTTTATCCATTATCATTCATCATTTCCATTATCCATTATCATTAACCATTAACCTTTATTATTTACTCATATCCATTATCCATTATCATTAACCATTAACCATTATCATTTACCATTATCCATTATTCATTATCATTTATCATTTATCATTATCATTTGTGATATCCATTCATTCATTATCATTAACCATTACATATTTCATTCTCATCCATACATAATATATGTTTATTAATTAAAGCATATATTCCATTACATCCACATCATAATCCAGATTATAATCCATGTCGTAAACTGCATACCATAAATCAACATCATAACACAATATCCATCCATAAATAACATCATAAAACAAAAAATGCATTCATAATACATACCAATTCATAACACCTGTAAACATCACAACGTACATACATCTATCCATAAACATCATCATAAAATCCATAACATCCATAAATGCATGAACATCCATAATATTATAAATCCATAATCCATAAAAACCATACAGGTCCATATTCATCCATAAACCATAAATACATATCATACATCACTGCCAAAACATACATCACTCAAAATAGTACATGTCATGATACAAAAATGCCTCAAGGGTCAAAATACATCAAAGTCCAAGAGAATATAACATAGAATCATAAACCATGGGCCGATGACCCCCTAGCCGAGTTAGTAGGAGACCCACATGGATGCTAAGGTGGTGGCCCCATGGAAGGTTATTGCTGAACTGCTAGTTACTGCTGAACTATCGACTGTTGCTGCTGCTGTGATGGTTGAGGCATACCTAGGCTACTGTACCGACTGTTGGGATCTCCTAGACAAATAAGAGTTAGACATCCTCGATCTACTCTGTTGGCTAAAAGTCAGAACATGCTAGCCCTCAGGTACCATAGTGCAATAGACACCATAGTAATACTCAGCTCTCAAGTGCTACTCTAAAAGATGATCTTGTAGTTATTAGATATGCTGTTGAGAATCTAACAAAATCTACCCAATACCAATCCTAGCCACCATCCCCTACGAGCATGTGATTTCAGCTTATAGCCCTACAACCTGACCCTCAGCCTGCTGTGCCCTAGTCTCAGTACTCTATATCGTCACCTTAGTTTCCTACCGCAGAGACCGCTCAGTGTCTCGCTCAACTGTAATCACAACCACCTATGCCTACATCTGTGACTGCAACTGTCCTATCTAAGCCTACAACACGAGGATATGAGGATCCCCGTCTCCACCGCTCACTCCATCTATCAGGGCTCAAACTCCATATAACTGCTGCAACTCCTATCTCTAGTGGGCCACCTCATCCTCTAAATTGGCCACCTCAGCCCGTAGAGTGTCTACCTCCTCCTCCCTATATGCTCAATTATACTGATGCCCAATCCAAACACTGGGAAGAGGACTAGGTGATGTCCCTTATGGCCCTGCCTCTAAAGTCTCGACACCTAAAGTGTCTCTCCTAGCTATCCCCACCTGTTGCATTGGTACCTACTGAGGTACCTATTGTTGTGCCTGATATACCTACTGAGGTGAAGCCTACCGCTATGGAGCTTGCTGACCCTGACCCTGCTGCTACTACTAAGGTGTTCGTGGTGGTGGCATTTTCCCTCTTTGTAACTTCTGAACAGGTACCTATTGAGGTACCTACTATTGTTGGGGTGCTCGTTGCCTCTGCCCCCGTCCTCTCCCTATTGCTTCTACAACCAAACTCCAATCCATCACCCTCATCAATGGGCACCTTGTCCATCATGTACTCTACCCACACCTCATTCCCCTCCTCTCCCTCCTCCTTCTCATCCTCCACCATCATGTCAAGCTCAGCCACTAGATTTGTCAATCAGATTAGCCTCCACACCTAGCACCACCTGTCATATGCTAAGGTAGTGCCAGCATCCACTGTTTGGATATCCCAATCCCACTGTACTGGTTGTAACCCTACAAAATCTGAGATGGCCACCTGAGGGACAGTTGGCATTGGCCACCATACATCTTGGGGAGTCCTACAAAAACTAGCCATGGCCTGGGGCAAGTCATGTACTAGCCTGAACTGCCTCATCACTCATGAGGGGATATACCTGTCTATAGTATAATCCCCCTACCCCATCAAATAGTGTGACTGAAATGTGTAGGGCATGTGAATATGGTCATCAGCCTAGGCCTCTACACCTATGTATGGATGCCAAATGATGGAGTCCATGTCATCTAAAATTCATCTCCAATATCGCAACTATCCTACATAGCAATATGTAATGGGTGCTCTATACACAATTACAAATGCCTCAAATAGAGCTGAGAAATAAGCCTCCTGAGGCCATGCAATGACAATATGCTCAAAGGCCCACACATGTAGTAGTGTAACCCCAGTAGACAGAGCCCTATCCATATGGTACACTACCTTATGCATCTCATGATAAATTTGTGCTAACATATAGGGCCCCCACACATACATGGTCTCCTGAGTCACCATTTGCTCTATCATCACACCCCAACCAACTAAAAATCCCTACGAGTGTCGATCTGGCCTAACAATCCCTCCAATCACTACACACACAAGTAGAGTAAATTTGTCCACCCTAGTTTGTAGAGTCTTCCTATGGCTCAGCTGATATCGATCCATAGTATAGATAGGATGCCTAGGTGCAAACACCTGTCTAGTGTTGCCACTCCTGAAGGTACATCATATGTAATCCTCACTCCATCTATGGGGAGTCTCAAAATCCTCCACACATCCTCAAGGGTGATGGTGATCTCACCCATAGGCAGCAGAAAGGAGCATGTCTCACTCCTCCACCTCTCTACTAGGGCTGTCATCATAGCCCTATGTGCCTGTATTTGGGGAATCTATAATGACCCAACCGGGCACCCAAGAAAATAAGAGCCCAAAAGGGAACAACATTTTTTTTTTACACAATGGTAGACATATTCAACAAGTATTCCCAAAATTACTCAAGGCATGAAAGACAATGACATCCTATCTCCAAGATAGATAACATGAGAGGAATATTATTAGAATATCAAAATATATCCATTACTGTAGAGTTACATCATATGGTCTTATCACGATGACCTCCAAATTAGGAGTGTCTCAAGAACTTATTCCATTAATACAAGATTTCAATACATATCACTCGGTTCACTGAGTTGTACAAATGCATAAGAAAATACATCTAGAAATCCATAGGGAAGGATGTAATAGCCCATGCCGACGTCGTCACCATAACTGATGTCGATGAATGGATCCCCAATGGTGGGTACAACACCACCCTACCATGTGGAACCTCAAAGGGTCCACCCCCCGTGCTCGGAGATGATCACATGGCCACACACAGACATGACAACAATAGGAACTAGGAGGCATGTGTACTCAACCATTCAAGAGATACCACGAGTCTCATAACTCACAGGCACACATCACAAACACATGGATCATGAAAAGCATAAATGAGATGCCCGGAAGTCAAGCCAATAAAACACTACTCAGATAAGGGGGTAAGAGGACAAGGGCAACAAGATGGAAGTGGATAAACAATGTACTCATCTCAACCATGAGCCTTTTCCAAGTATAGGATACAAGTTACGTCCGATGGGCCAGCAAAGAGTAATTTATTTTGAGGTAAAACAACCTTGGCTATAAGTTATGTACTTGTAATTAATGAGGTTGCAATTTAATGTTCTAAACCTAGTCATAGAGAAAACAACTTATGTATCACTTTATGTAAAGTGGCTCATTGTACATATAGGGACAGGAAATAATTATGAAAAGTAGACCTATCCCACCATATTTTTCCATTTTTGTGTAAATGATTCTGTATACTCAACTCAAGGTCTACACCAATAAATCTCTTCTATTACATTACAGATTGACATTATACTTCTCTAAACTTTCTCTTTGAGTATAGAGAGTTGAAAATTATATTCCTATCTTATAGGGAAATAAAATTCCACTCATAACAACTTTCTCTCTCTCTCTCTCTCTCCAGTTAGATACAAAGTTGACTAAAATGTGTGTTCAACAATCATACTACCTTAAAGTTTATAGTTTATTTTCTTGGTTACTTAGGTCACTGCAGTTGGCATATCTGAATGCCTTTTTATAGCAGACTTCTTTCTAGTAATATACGGTCTAGTTTTGATGATAAAAAAAAAAACAAAAATGCATCTTCCAAGATACTGAAACTTATTTCAAATAGCATTTACATACAGCTGATTTCAATACAAAATTTTCCCACATTAATTTTAGAGAAACTAGTTGACTGTAATATATTGTAACCTTTCTCTAATGAAGCAAAACAAAACCCATCAATTGGAGCATTAACAAACGGCAGAATACATAGACAACTATAGAATGGATACAATATGCAAACAATGTAATATACAGAAAAAGGCAGTTATCAGCCAGTCAATATCCAAGTGAAATTAAGGACGTGCTCAAATTCTATGTCAAGTAAAGCATGCAACACAGAACATATTAAATTGGTGTTTCACTCTAAATCTATCTATAACAGTCAACTGACCTATACAGGTCAAAAGCATAGACCAAATGAGATCAGATGTATTTCAAAATCAATTGAAAGGAGAGGCATTGCAGCAATGAAACAAGGGACTAGCTCAATCACATGATTTGTGCTATTGAATTTATTCTCAAAAGATAAACTTACCAATAAAGATAAGAAAACTGAGCACATTTTAAATTTGCTGTGTGAGAAGTGAACCATTTCCATCATTTATACAAAATACTACACTTATGGAGACTATTGTGATATCTCAACTTTTCCACCCTCACCCTACAGTCAACATGAAGGCAACTATGGAACCATATACAAGAAGGTGAAATGTTTGACAAAATGCCTAAAAGAAATGCAGTCTAATGGACTGTAATGATTGCAGGTAATCGCAAAATGGATTTGTTGACTTTGTCTTAAGAAATTTTTAAACAAATGCTACTGGCGGTGTAGAGCCAGATTCCACTACTGTCGCCAGCGTCCTCCCTGCCTATACCTAAAATGGGAGCTTTCAAACAGGGTATGGACATTCATCAAAGCATAATGGATGAGAATGTTTTTGTGAGACATGACAGTTGCAAGTACCCTGGTCAATATGCATGAAAAGCATGGAATTATAGGCAGGGCACGTGAATTGGTTGATAGAATGCCTAAAACAATTATGGTCTCATAGTAATACATGATTGTAGGAATGTGCTTCTGAACACCTAAAATATCATATGAATATGGGCACAGGAGTAGTTGCAATGATGCTATTTTTTTTTCTTTTTATTTTTATTTTTTTGCGAATAAAGTTTCCACCATATAAAAAAGACACAAAGACTAGAGGGCAGGGCATTGTTAGATGCCATTAGTAATTTAGAGTTGGCTGATGCCTATGCAGAGGCATTAAGTAAGCCAGGATCTAACTTGGAAGCTCATCTCTGAGGGTAGCATATGGGCAGATGAGTCCAAGGTCAATCACATAAATGGCAGCCAAATCTGTAGTCCACGCTAGCCTTCTACAATGGGAGCACTTCTGCACTCTTTAGCCTGGCATGAGGGCCTTTGTAATGGGAGTACTTCTCCATTCTTTGTAAGACTAGTTGAGTTTGAGCCAAATGTCTACAACCATGAAATCTTGTATTTTCCCTGTAATTGGTTTTGGTATATTTAGACTATCAACTAGGTATGGTAAACATCCACTAAGCAATTCTCCCATATAGGCATTTACGTGCAGGGCATATCCTTGGCAAAATCCTTGACATGAATCTCTCTTTACAAAGTTGGTGAAATTGGATTTAGAATAAGAAGATGGAGGGTATTTTCAGATTTAGGACAATTAAATAATTGTGAAAGCTAACATATGAAGAAGACTAGGTTTTCTGGTGTTCCTTAACAATACACCACAATATATCAACATTGTACAACAATCTAAAAAGAATTGCACCAAGCACCCAAACAATTTGAAAAACCACTTCAACAAAAGCAAATCCTGATCATTTAAACTAAACTGGTAATTGAAATTGCAAATTCTAACCTTCTTTTTGTCTGAACACAGATGTCCTAATTAGAGGTGAGTAGACAAGGTGCCAGCAATCCATTCTCTCCCACTGGGTTTTTTTACTAGGTGCAAGCTTCGCTCCCCACCTCTTCACAACCCCCAAAAACCTCCTCTAAAAGGATGCCCATGCATGCATTTTCTAGTAGCATTGATGAGGCACGTGGCCTGTTTGGCAGAGAGCCTCCAAGAGGTGTCAACTCATCGTATGCACACAATAGAGCTAAGAGTTGACATAATATAATTTGGTTGATAAAAACAGCTAGGGATTTATTACACAATCAAGTTATATAACCCTACACACCTTATAATATCTTACACTCACTTATTCACTTCATTATTTTCTCTCATAACATATCATTTACTTTCTATTTGTTTCACTTTTATCTCATTTATCGATTCTTTTAATTAATTATTTTCTCTTCACACATTTTTTTTACTGCTCCTATAAAAGTTGTCCTCTACATATACTCTTATCTTTATATTTTTATTCCTTTATAACACTATATTTAATTTCCTATCATCTTTATTATTATTATTATTATTATTATTTTATATTTATTTTTCTTACTTGTTCAATTATATCTAAAGAAGGTATGAAATTCCTCTCTTGCCTTAACTTGCGCATCACTAAGGATGTGCTTAAACCATGCCCTCAATTTAAATATGATGTCCTCCACTTTTGATTGGATTATCCATACAAATAGGTAAGTTATCTAGATGTTGATCAAATATAATTACTAAGCACATTACATACTATAAGCCAAATGGTTGCTATCTACCATGACCCAAACACTAGTGTAACACCACAAGGAACTGACTCAACACCCTATCCACACAGTACAAACTCACCAAGGATGGAATAATCAGACGGTGTCCGAGGGGACTAACACCACATTGGAAACTCATTCCCAATGGAAACGATGGTGAAACTAAGGTGTATGGCCAATGTGTCATCTCCAACTCGCCACCATTGGGGCATTATGCACACTCAGACCTATGAAGCCAAGTGGAGTCAGTGCCTAGTACCTACACCACTCAAGACACATTATAACATCTACATATACATATCATATAATAGTCGAAGCAAGAATAGTCCACAATGGAGGATTCCAACATCCGTGATCATTTGCATAGTATGCCAATGTCAAGGTGTCATCCTCTCCATATGTACACCCAATCTAATTATGAAATCTAACCTAACAAAATGTTAGTAACACAATATCATGTAAAGCTTGAATTTCATACCTTGGTGTCACCTCAATTAGGCTAGGACCAGGGAGACACTACAGAATCTTTGCACCGGTCTACAAACCCAACCTCCCAAGTCTAGCTAGAGTAGCCTAATCAAACTTAGCCAACAATCTCATCACCAAAGGGACTCGCCGCTCCCGCGACTGCAAAATCCCATCAGAAATCTACATCCAAGAAACCGTCAAAACTTAGCTTTTTCTTCCAAATAGTGCTATGGGACTAATCCATAAAATTTTGGCACCAAAATAGAGCTTGGCACCAATTCAGAACCATATGGCATCATTTCATACTATGGTGCTAATCCTTAGACCTTTAATGCTAAAACAGAGGTTAGTGCTGAAACTTTCTAACATGGCGCTAAACCACCATTCGTCCATCGACCCTCATGCCATTCTGGAGCATGGTGCTAAAACTACTAGGTATGGTGCTATTCTAGAGCATAGCGCTAAAGTGCTAACATATGACACTAAAACCTAAAACCCTAAACCTATGGCACTAAACTAGAGCTTAGTGCCAAAACTACCATATATAGTGCTAAAATATCAAATTTTTTATTTCCCCCCTAGCGCTAAACCAGAGCATGGTGCCAAAACTTTAGAACATGGCACTAAAATTTGCCAAAAACCCATTTAACCTATGGCACCAATCCAAAGGAAGGTGCCAATTTTCCCATGGATGGCGCCAAGTGGCTATGCTATGGTGCCAATCCACCTAACTACCCATTTCCTGACATAATAAATACCTCGAAACCCAAAATTGTCAAAGTTAAGGTTGAGTGACATACCTGGGCACCTTCTATGAGTGATCTCATGTAGTAGTGGACTCACTTAGATTGATGCTTGTAGCGTGGGAAGGGTGGTTGTGCCATCTCATCTCCTTCTCTCCTCTCATCTAACAAGCTCAATGTGTGCAAATGTGGCACTTTGGGCCCACACTTTCTATTTATAGAAATCCATGTCATCCCCCCTCACCTTTTTCTCTCCCCAGGGTGCAAAATATAACCTTTTTCACTCATTTTTCTTCTTCTCCACCTAATTTCTCATCCTCTATCCATTTTTCATCACCATTTCCTTCTTTCAAGAGATCATTTGAAAAAAAAAAAAAATTTCACCTAATTTCTCAAGGGGCATCCCTCATCCATTTTATTCCTTCCCGGCAGCTTGGGGAAAAATTCTTTGACTTGACGCCATATCCCAAACTAGGTCATGACGCCACGTCAAAGAGGAGCAAATGTAGACACCTAAAAATGTCTTAACCTTCTAACCCCCTTTCGACATCATCCACATCACTAATTCTTCATCTAGTCAGTTAATTAAATGTTTATTTAATTAATTACCTCATCCAACAACTAAACCATTTATCCATCCTTCAGCAATTAACCCCTGAAATTGAATTAATTTAATTAATTCAATAGTCACACCTTATTGACTTCATCCTAATTAATTAAATAAATATGCAAAATATTTATTTGGTTAATTTGTCCACTTCCCTAGACCCAATTAATTAGGTAAATCATACTTATCTAATTAATTTTTCCTACTAATTAGCCTACCCCTAACCTAGTTGATTAAATACCTATTATTTAATTAGCTACCCTAGACCTGGATTAATTAAATAAATCATTATTTAATTTATCCTAAACCCTAATTACCCCAGTCACTAATTTTTTCTAGCCACATTAGCTAAGTTAATCACCCTGATTAACTTGGTCAAATCATGTTTAACACCTCCCACACCCACAAATTAAAAATTACAAAATATACATAAACCCTCCAACTCAGTTTTACCATTTTCATGATCAAACATCTTCCAGATTTTTAGCTTACAAATGTAAGAGCCTAAAAATGTACATGTGTCTTATGACCTTCACACTTCCACATAAAATATAATTTTTAATTTCCTCACACATCTAAATCACATTAAATGCTAAGTCCTCCTCAAAATGAATAAAAGATTCATTTTATTCTCCACCATCCAATTTTGTTGATCAAATCCTAGCCCTCCATCTCACAATCAATCTCATCCATTGATTTCAACAATCAATCTCCACTGTTGGATCAAAATCCCCTCCAATTTGCCTATAAATACAAGCCTCCACAAGCCATTTCATCATCCAATTTTAGAGCAAGTCTATTATGCTAAAATTTATCTCCAATTCTCTCCATTAGAGCTAAGTTGTAGTGCATTTTGCATTGACATAGTGAGCATTTTACTTTGCAATACTAGTTTGGGTATAGCTAGAGACTTAAGGGTACAAGTTCCTCCACCTTATCAACGAGTGAGGAGTTAGGAGGAATTACAAGGTATTAATCTCTTGTTTTTTTGTTTTATCTCATGTTTTCATGCTTACCTAACTTTCTTATCTTCAGGGTCCTCTCTTTTCAATAGGTTTGCTTGCATTATTATCATTTTTCCTAAAATTGTCATTATTTTTCTTCTCATTTATGGATCCATTCCTAATATTTCTAGATCCCTTGTCACTTTTCTTATTCACATCTTGTTTTCCATTCCTTTTCTTGAAAGGTTGAGACGATGGTGACTTATTAAACCTCTTGCAATTCTTCTCATGATATGGAAAAATTGACTTCAATTTTTGCTCTTGTTTGATTGCCTTCTTAAAAGCTTGCTCCATAGTGGTAGGACTATGCACATCCAGTTCTCCACCTATCTTGGAATTCAAACACATGATGAATTTTTTGATTCAAAACCTTTCATCCTTTTGATATAGTGGCACATACTTCAGGAGACAGGTGAACTTTTCCCAATATTTAACCACTAACATATCTGCTTATCATAGATTCTAAAAATCTATTAGCTTTTGGTCGAAGAAAAGTTGAGGTAACCACCTCTATCAAAATATGACCACAAACTAATCCCAAGTTAAACTTAGAGAACTTAGCCTTAGAGAACTTAGCCCTAATTCTATTTTCTTGTTCATCCACCACGTGGATGCTTCACCTGCCAACTGATAGGCACCCCATACTGCCTTGGTTATCTCATAGTAGTTTCTGATCTCGAAATACTTTTCCATCTCTGTCAACCAAGCTTTTGCAGTATCAGGTCACTTACTGTTCCATCGAACTTGGGTGGGGTCACTTTCTTCATGTCCCTAGATAGTTCTAAGGCAAGTCTACTTCTCTTTTCTTCTTGAGACTTAGACTTATCAACATCCTCCATTCATTATGAGTATTGGGTTCATGGAAATAATCATCATCCCCTTGATGCGAGTCCTTCTTTTTCTCCTTCGGATCTGCCTTGACCCCTCACTTCTTGTTCTAGGTTTCCATGCATTTCCTTGGTTTCATTCAGCATGGTCAATATCTGATCCATCTTAGTCATTGGGTTTTCAGAAGGATTTGACTCTCCTTGACTATCTTCAAGATTTGTTCAAGTTTGAATCATGATGATACTCTATATCACACCTGATATTTGTATCAAGTTATAGATTAGAATTTAGAAATAATACATCTCATTAATTCAAAATTCATTAATAAATCTATTCACAAAACTCAGATTTGTGCAAAACAATCTCATCTTTATTATAGTTTATTCTGGGTATAAATAAATCCTTATTTAGATAGCTATCTCAACAAGACTACATGTCACTATCGATTAAAGGATATTCCTCAGGTTCCTCTTCCCCATTAGAATCTAGTAAAACAAACTTAGAGGGTGGATGTACATGCATGTACTCCTCTATCACCTCTTTTCCTAAAATAGGGTCATCATGACCACACCCAAATGGCATGTTGTGACTAACATATGGTTTACTTGGTTTAACTACATGAGTAGGAACAATGGGTTTTGTCGCCAATTTGTTGCATTGTTTCCTTTCTAATCAAATATGCTTAAGAGCATCATCCAAAGTTTCAGAGTCTTCCAACCATGCACCCTCAGCATAATTAATATGCTCTTGGAGTTTTACCTCCTCAGTTGGTTCTTTCTTAACCACTATCTTGGGTAAATTCTAGGGAATAGACTTCCTGGCAGTTTTCTTGGTTTTTCTCCACACCATTTGGGCATAAAACCAATTTTCAAACACTAGCCAATCTATTGAATGTTGATAAGTTTTCTCGTAGTGAGCTTCTAGGTCCATGTGTTGAATCCAGTAGCTCTAATACCATATGTAACATACCATCTTATATTACTTGGATTTACTCACAAAATTTACTAAGTAAAGGAACACAATAAAATTTTTTTAACTTGCATAAACACATAAATAAATGCATATCTTTTCTAAACATTTATCAACATTGAAATACAATATATATTCAAAGATAAATCATAGTGAAAACATTTCACTCTACATTTACAAATAAGTTGTACTTGGCAATATGAATAATTTTACATCAGTTTTTAAAATAAAAAGTCAATCATAAAGTATACTGCATCTGGAATCTTGGTGTTTGTCTCACAAGTCTCAGCGAGTCTTTTGCTATAGAGGCAGAGCATCATCTGAGTGCTTTACCTCCAAACACAGACTGATGCTCCCTTGCACACCTTCCTTCCTAGAATTGGCCCTACCCTTCACGAAGATTATAGACATAAGGAACCAATAGGTTTCCATTTGAGTTCTAGTGTTGTGTCCTACATTTAACTCAATCAACCACACAACTCTAAAATATCTTCTAGCTAGGTATGATCACTCTAACAGGTCATGCAATATAGACACGGTGAATTGAATAATGCATGCAAAGACAAATGCATCACTTTGGCCAAGGTTTCTATATAAATTGACATTTTCAATAAATGTAGTCATGTGTTCACACACCTCTAACTCAACCTGGAAACTACCTCATCCTATAGTTTGACTTGGCTAGTATCTCTAGAAATAAATTGTCTTGACTAAATTCAAATCCTAGTCAATCTGACTTGGAATTAATCCTTAATCTAGGAAAAACATAATATATGGGTTTAGGTGACATTAACCTTTTAGAGAGTCCCTCTTTGCATACTTGCAAATACTGGGGTCTATGACTTTCTATCATTCTACCCAATGACCCAAAGATTGAGCACTCTTATAAAATATATCAAGTTTCTAACTTTGTCACTAAATCATTTATTTAACATAAGTGCTTTCATAAACACTTCCTAAATCATACATGTCTTGATCTATGGTTTCTTGACTATTCATTGTCGACCCAAATAAACAAAAGACTAAATCAATGTCATAACCGACTTAAGAATTTTTAAGTTTTCTAAACCCTTCTAGGTTGATTCTAGGTTTTAACTTCTCTAACCTAATACATTGTAATATCAAATACTCTTTTTTTCCAAAGATAAGAATTTATTCTAATAATAAAATGGAAACGATAACCTCTAGTCTACTCTTGACAACTAGGCATTGTTCAAATCCAGATTTCTGATATCATGTATAAACATAAAACACAAGTTTTTAACCTCATTCATATAAGGTCTTAATGAATACTATCATTATC
This sequence comes from Cunninghamia lanceolata, assembly GCA_027924645.1. Lineage (NCBI taxonomy): Eukaryota > Viridiplantae > Streptophyta > Pinopsida > Cupressales > Cupressaceae > Cunninghamia > Cunninghamia lanceolata. Next base: position 2,723,918 of record BSBN01000201.1, on the reverse strand, counting down.
GTATCTAATTTTAGACCTAAGTCAATCTTTCAACCTAGATAGGTTTGAGTCTTCAATAATAACAATACAATATTTTTGACCCCTTGGTCTTCTTAAGTCCACCGATTTTTTGATATTGAAAAGGATATGAACTCATGTATATCATCCTTTGAATATAATAATAATACCTATCATTGTTGTAGAATACATATGTGATATAATATCACTACATTAGGTATTTTTAACAATATCGATATCATTTCTACATATTCTAAAATAAGTGATTAACTATCACAAATTCTTTGATAGTACACAGTAACACTTAAATACATATAAATCTTGGAAAATGAAAATCTATCTCACTCTAAACTTCCAACTTACTTCTAGATTAATACTAGAGTTCTCAACAAGTTAGTCACAACTTTTATATATAACTTATCTAGTTATACCACTGTGATAGTAAAAGATAATGACAACTACACTTAGTATTTGAAAACTCATCCTTAATCATCTTAGATCAACTGGCATATGTGATATAAGGTCCTCTATCAAGTTGAGAAATCACAAACAATGCCAAGGTGACTACAGAGATGAATAAAAATCATGTAATATACGTAATAGAATAGACATTGTTGACTAAGTAAGAATAAATACATTTGGCCTTCTATAGTTAAATACCACACTGTTCTTCCACCTGCAATGGTTTACTATGTTGTAGAAACTATACCAAGATCTCTTGGCCTTTCATCCTACAAATTTTTACTATTCTAAAGATAATATATCAAGATCTCTTGGCATTTCAACCTGCAAGTGTTTTCTATACTATAAACTAAGATCTCAGCCTTCTATAGGTGTAGAAAGATAAGAGAAAACAAAATTACTTACAAGAAACAGTGATATGAATTCAATAATTACTAAGGGAATTCAAAACTAACCAAATACATAGAGTATATAGAGACTCTTCAGTGTCATTTCAACACAGATGTTTCCCAAGTTTATCTGCCTCAAACTACCATACTACAAAGTTGCTAATACAATCACAAGAATTTTAGTATGTTATAGTATCTTTCTAGAAAAAACATTGAACCTGATTTATGTTCAACATAGTAACATAATCTTATGGTATTTCAATAGTCTCTTTCTTCTTTCCATGACGAGCTACAATTCTCTTCTCCTGTCGATATTCTCTTTGAGAAGAAGTTTAGTGCTCTTCCCTCTATATCTACTCATCTCTTTCTACCTTTTGTACAAATGTCCTGCAGTGATTAATAGAGTTTACTCTCTAACTGCCAGACTTTCCTCCCACAACAATGCCTATTAAAATTCCATGAAAGCATGTAGAGTTATGGAGTAAAGGAGTTGAGCCACCATAATCATAAAAGTGGTTTGCAATAAATGGAAATCTTTACCATGTATCCTTTAAACTCAATGTCCACATAGTATGATTTTAAACTTTAGACTCTATCTAAATAGATTATATATATATATATATATCATTTGCATATACAACATATACTCACGTTGTTCCTAGCATTCAACATGATATGAGAATGGGGTCAAGGTATCCTCCCCCTCTCTATCTTGCATAAACACCAAAATAGACAAAATATAACAAGATAGAATCCCAATTAGGAATTTCTGATAATAAAATAATGCATCTACTATCGACCATTTCTTATTGATGGTCACATACTAACCTAACTTAGCTTTTTGACAAAACCTATGCTTAATGGATCTTGTCGACAAATCGACAATTGTTGAGTCGAAACCAAAATTAGACTAATTGGTCAAACACAACTTACCAATCTCAACTAAAATTCACTAAATTTTGCAAGCATGAGACTTAGATGGCAACAACCTATTATTATCCATACGTATATTCATATCTCTCTGATGATGTTCTCCCTCTCTTTCTCGAAGGGTAAAAAACATGTTTCTTGGTTACAACTTAAAATTACCAAACTAGGATTAGTGTATCATTAATCATTTCATAAACCTTATGAATAAATAATCATAACATCTTATAATCACATGTCTTGATTCTAATCATAAAAATATAAACTCATGATATTATTAATTTATCCTGACATTTCACATAATGTCATTTAATCATTAATTCATGCAAAATTATCTACTAATTACGTACAAGTAAAAAGTAAAACATAGTCAAAATTTGGAGTGTGACAATTTTATTTTTAGGAACCCATCTATATTAACCAAGAAAAACCACATTATTGGAAAATGTGCACAAATTTTCCATGGAAATTATATTTTCCCCAAAATTGGTATGATTTGCCACAAAAATTATATTTATCTATGATTTAGAGGGCATTTTTAAAATTTATCTATGAAGCAATGGTTATATTAGGATAAATATTGTAATAAAAATGTTCCATTCTATTATTAGCCAAATATATAAAAGAAGTGATAGAAGTATGAGGCAATGAATAAAACTATGTAAATACATGACCACTAAGCTTGTTGGAAACAATCTAGCAAGCAACTTATCCTCTTGAAAATAAGTAAAACATGTAGTTAAGAAAGACCATAAATAAATAAATGGATCACCTCCACCATCATAATTTGTAGAAAAATGTGTCATATATTTACATGGTGAAGGATAATCCAAGATGTCATATGCTAAAGGTTTTATGCAATATCTCATTAGTGGAAACTTTTCTTTATTGTTTTCTCACAATCATCAATAATATTGTCTAGGTGGTCCAATCTACTCATGATGGAATTCAAATAATGTGAAATATCATGCTCAACATGCCCCATATCCATATGTGTATGGATATAATGTACAATAGTAGAGGAGGATGGATAAGATGTATCATCAATTGGTGGCACATTATCCTCACATATAATATGTAAAAACTTTAAAATACATTCATGTTGTTCTTAATCTTTATGCATGTCTAAGTCATGTTCTTTTTCAATAGAATGTGTATAAGAATGTACTCCGCAATCACCCAAAGATACATCATAAGAAATCATAAATGGTTATATTAGGATAAATATTGTAATAAAAATGTTCCATTCTATTATTAGCCAAATATATAAAATAAGTGATAGAAGTATGAGGCAATGAATAAAACTATGTAAATACATGACCACTAAGCTTGTTGGAAACAATCTAGCAAGCAACTTATCCTCTTAAAAATAAGTAAAACATGTAGTTAAGAAAGACCATAAATGAAGAAATGGATCACCTCCACCATCATAATTTGTAGAAAAATGTGTCATATATTTACTTGGTGAAGGATAATCCAAGATGTCATATGCTAAAGGTTTATGCAATATCTCATTAGTAGAAACTTTTCTTTACTGTTTTCTCACAATCATCAATAATATTGTCTAGGTGGTCTAATCTGTTCATGATGGAATTCAAATAATGTGAAATATCATCCTCAACATGCCCCATATCCATATGTGTATGCATATAATGTGCAATAGTAGAGGAGGATGGATAAGATGTATCATCAATTGGTGGCACATTATCCTCACATATAATATGTAAAAACTCTAAAATACATTCATGTTGTTCTTAATCTTTATGCATGTCTAAGTCGTGTGCTTTTTCAATAGAATGTGTATAAGAATGTACTCCACAATCACCCAAAGATACATCATAAGAAATCATAAATGGATCCAAAGAAGATTTCCCATGGACATTAAAAAGTGGTACATCATCATGATGCATAGAAAAATTCATGGGGTCTCTTAAGGAAGGGCTATTAGAAGGGGAAGAATGAAAATAATGAGTAACACATGTTATAGATCTATGAGTAAAGAAATCTATAAAATACATGACAAAGCATGAAATGATATATGATAAGCATGTCATTAATCAAACCATTGTTTATCTCTACTGATCAATGTATCACCAAATGCATGTATCAAAGCACCATCATCATGAATATAATCACAAGATGGAGATAATAATATTATAAAATGTAACCTTTCATGTGTGTTTTTGCTTAACAAACCTAACATTAACATAATAAGTGAATGTGCATCATAAAGTCCAAATCATAATGAATCAAAGAGTCATAAAGCTCATCATGAGAAGATAAAGAACCAATGTTATGCTCCTCATTAAATACTTCATCAATAGACCATGATCAAAATGATCTCAAAGTGGGCTAGGAATCTCATGTGAAGGTAAAACATTTGTAATTGCATCACTAGGCTCCACAAGGAAAGATGAATTAAGGGAGGAACATTGAGGGGAATCCATAGATAAAAAGAAAAAATTTCATGAGATAGAGACATAAAATGCTAACTACATGTAGCATCATATGAATTTAGATCATGCTATATGTATCAAATTAATACAAGGTCGAAGTGGTAGCTAAGTCACTATAATAGGACACAAAATAGGTATCATCAAACATAGTGACATAGGAATTGAGATTGTTTATGAATGGGGAAAATACTTCCATGATAAAAGTCTAGAAATGAAATTATACATAAGAGGGTGGGTGAGTATTAAATAATAATAGCCAAATCCTAATCACAATAAATCAATTAAGCACAAGTGAAGATGTATCCACATGCTAATTAGATTTGAGATAAAAGGTATAGCAATTAGAAACACCAACTCTAAAATTAGATATATAAAGAAGGTCAAAACCCTAAGATAAAACCATAGAAGGGTTTTAATGTTGGGTTTTTCATTTTATGTAAGGGAATACATCACATCTACATAAGTATTTAGGGTAAGAAAATTAAATTCAACAATGATAAATAATTCATTCTAGATAACAGATCTAGGACTAATTATGGTACTGAAATAAATGAATGAAATTTAAATAAATAAAATAATGGTGCTTAGATCTATATCCAATTTTGATTTGACTATGGTAGGTGTCACTAATTGATTAACCATTGTGTTAAAATATTAAGGCATATTGGGTGAACATATTGAGATTGAAAAAAATTATTTCTAGTATTTAGGTTCACTTGTACACCTATTGAACTAAACTTTGTTCCCATAGATCTAGACCTTGCACATGCATGTAAACTCTATACTTCGATCTAAAATATGAAAAAATTGATATTAGGAATGAATTTTCCATGATGTTAGGATCCTACGATTTGAAAGATATTGTGTTAGAAACCATTTAGGAGTATTCTAAGCAAGGAGTGTTCTCCTTTGGTCAAACCTCTATTTTTTATTCAATTGTTTGGTACAAATAATCAAATATAATAAACAAACATGTAGTGATGCCTAAGATGTTGATGTAAGTTGATGATAAATTATCGATGCTTCATAATTATGATACTATATAGTGAATTCTTATATGTTCTAAATGGGTCTTTAATAGTGTAAAATGAATTAGGGTTTTGTCCTTTTATACAACACCCTAGCACATAAATTAGCTAATTTTGCACTTAGGTTGACACATAATGATTAGTTGGAGGGAGCTAGATTGGACCCATAATTAAATTTACATTTAAAAGTAAGGGGTTAAATTCATGCATGTAGATTTGAATAATGATCATTTTGGTGCTCATGGAGTTAATCAAGGATAATGGATGGGTAAATTTCAAATTGGGACCAATCTCTTGAGATGTGTATAGATGGAATCATTTAGGTTCTAGTAATTTTCCAACTGTTGTGTAAAAACAAGTCACTTGTACATTAGTCATTACATAAAAGATAACCTTGTCAAAATGGGTGCAAAAAGAATGAGAAAATGTAAAGTATGCAATTCTCACTAGTACAATTAAAAATAATAATAGTCACACTTATATTAACTTAATAATATATTTATTAAAACATTATTAAATTTTTAAATCATATTAGATCTAATAAACCTAAAAAATAATAAAAAACTAAAATTTGACATCTAACACCATCATTATCACCATTACTTAATAGATTAATTATAAATAATCTCACAAAGTTTGATCCACTCCTAAAATAAAATGAACCTTCCACTATCTTCATTAATCTTGCACTATATCTATTAAATGTTTATTTTAATATAATTTATAAAATATTTTATATTAATTCTAAGTGATGTGCTTATACCTTATATAAATATTTATATAAATAGTTGGGCTAAAGTGATTAGTGGTTTGACTTTGTCAATAAAATATATTCAATTTCTAATAAATTATTTTATAATTTACATCCTCTCAAATAAAGAATTCATTTGTTAACCTAAAATTTTCATCATTACAATAAAAAAGGAAAGCAATAGACACACTTATATCAACTTAATAATATATTTATTAAAACTTAAGTAAATATTTAAATAATAAAATTTAACAAATCTAAAAAATAATTAAAAAATAAACTTGTTATCTAACATCATCATTATATCAATTATTTGAGGGTAATATTTTTCTTTATATAAAATGTGCTCTAAGTTATCTTTTTTAATTTAATAAATTATAAAGTTGAATTAATCTTACAAAGTTTGATCCATTCTTAAAATAAAATGTTTTATGTTAATTGTAAGCCATGAACTTATAATTTATATAAATATTTATATAAATAGTTCAATGAAGTTGTTAATGGGTTGACTTTATTTAGTCAAATTTCTAATATCTAATAAATTACATTATACTTTACATCCTCCTAAATAGAGAATTCATAGGTTGACCTAAAATATAGGTTTTCATTTGAAATAGCTTAATTATAGAATTTGTTTTCACTTGTTTTATTTGAAATAGTTTTAGTCATAACAATAAAGCCAAAAAGTCAAGTTTAAGAAAATAAATATAAAAGATTAATTTTCATCTATTATGCTATAGAGTGGAAAATGTATACTTCATATTTTTTGATGTTTTGGACTCACTTTAATTGTGTTTAGAGATATGTTCATTTAGTACTTGATTTAAACTGGTATTTATATGTAAGTGTTGATTGAACCTCTAAAGTTCATCCATCCATCTACTCATTCTAATCCCTATTCATCCATACACCTCACGCATTGTCTCCTTACTTTTTCTAGACATGATCACTAGTTTGATTTTATTCACCAAATTCAAATCCATCTCTTGCTAAGTTTGTGTTATCCTAATTTAAAATTTGATCATTATTTTGAACTTATATGCTAATTTATTCAAATTGAGCTTTAAGTTGCATATTTATTTAGACATGCCCTGATATCCTAAGATCAATACTAATCATCATAGACTGATGAAAGATTCATAATGCATCATCATTATAGCATCAAGTTTGCATGTGTTAAGGGCAAAGAATAAACATAATATTGCATTGCATTTCAAAGGACATATATTACATGTCTTATAATTCAATCATTACAAAGAGTAAAACAAAAGGGTTTGATTAAGTTGAGAGGAAGTGAAAATCTACTTTAGTCTTATTTCAACAAGCTCTTAAAGGTGTTCATCAACATCACTCTATTCCAAATTAGGAAATAGGAGAGGCAAATAAAGTTATCAAGTATGCAAAGTACACAGGACAAGATCACAATAGTGATCCCATCTAGGAGATATAAAAACTTAGGTTGGTTTGCCATACTCATTTGTAGGATAGGTGTAACATATAGTGGTAAAGGAGGAGAAGTATCATGTGGTGGTCGTGAAAGAATAGTTAAAAGAAATAATTTAGAACTAACAATTATTTATATGTAGTAAATAAAATAGCTCTATAGTAAAATAAATTAACTCTAAAGTAAAGTAAATTAAAGATAAATAATAAAAATAAAAAATAAAAAGTTACATATAATTTAACATTTTCTACCATTTTAAAAACAAAATCAAAACAAAGTAAAATATTAAAAAAAAGAGAAAAAGAAAATGATTAAAAAAAGAAATGAAAGTTTTAAAAAGCAATAAAAACAAATGTAAGAGTGATTAAATATTTATTTTAATTTATTTGATGTAATTAAAATAGCTCAAACTTCTCTATATTTAAGATATCTATACTATATTCAACTATAATTTATAATTAAAATATTAATCTTAAATCTAATAAATAGTTAGTAATTTTTTAAAAAACACCATATCTCTTCATATATATATGAGATACTTAATAAATATATTATTAAAAAATAATTTCTAATTATAATTTCCATAATTAATGGTTATCATTAATATTTATCATTAAACATTCTTACATTGTTTATTTAACATTAAAAATATTTTTTAATAAATAAATATAATAATATATAAAAAATAATTAATTATTATTAATAATCGTAAATATATAAAAATTAGTGTTCTTTTAATATTTTTAATTATATTAACTATTTTTTTAAAGTATATTAGATCTATTTTCCATATTAGATAATCTTATACTCGGAATAAAGAAGGATGCTAGTGAATATAAAGAGAGAAAAAAAGAGGTAGAGACAAAATAGAGCATCCTCCTCACGAATTGATTTATTTTTTCAAGACTTGGACCATAATTGTTTAGTACTTAAGTATACTATTCATTATATTTATAATTTGGTCCTATGAGTTGACTTATAGGAGTTGACTTTAAGATATAGATGAAAACAAAACTTGACTTTAAGATATAGATGAAAACAAAACCATATTTTAAAGTAACTTTGGCATAGTTCTTCCAAATTTTTTATCTAAATTATGTACTTTCTAGTACTAATGTCAACAAAGGGAAGTGTAGTAGAAAATGCATTTTCCTTATGGTTAACTTGGGCTTATTAAATAAATGTAATTAAAAGATTACACATTAGTTTAAGTTAATTTAGTGTTAGTTGTGATGGATAAATTTGATAATTGCAATAGTTTTTTAGGAAAATAAATATAAAGAATGATAATATAATATATCTCTAAATTTAATGATGGATAATTTTAATGTAATTTTAGGATCTAGAAATCTCAGAGTTCGAAATAGGTCTTCTTATTAGTAAAATGACTTTGCACATGTCTTAGATTTGTTCTCTATCAAGTCCACAAGTCTAGATCAAGTCCATGCTCATCAATTTGTTTTTTTGAGTCCAAACTTAACTCTGTGAAATGAAAAATTGTTTTATGATTTTTTTCTTTTGTTGAATTAAAAAAAATTGTTGTTCTATACTATCCATCCATTGTATATATTCCAAGGCAAAAACCCTCTTTGTCAAATGTATAGGGCTTTACTCCTAATCCATAAAATCTTATCATAGTATATTCTTCCACGAAGTATCAATTAGCCAATTTTATTTCTAATCCCAATTGAATGGAATCTCTACAAGACATTGACAATCTAAGTATTGGAGTGCCCATAATTTTTTTATAAATTGGAGCCAAAAAAAAGTCTACAAAAGGATTATAATTTCTTCCCTTACCATGTACTCTTATCTTATAGGTCCATTTAGTTATTGGTGCCAATGTTTTTATTGAACATCATAATAGAGCTCAATTTGAAGATTATTTTCCCTAAACCATTAACATAACTACCATATACATAAATGTCACAAGTAGTTTGTGAACCTAAAGGTCTTAGTGTTTCAACCTCCTTAAATTAATAAAAATTGTTTATGTATGGATTTTGCAATGTGTCTAACAAATCTATATTTAATAGGTCGTTGACCATAATGGATGTTGTATACCATTTCAAGGAGGATTCCATCAACTAAATTATTGCTATCTAATCCAAGGAAAAATGTTAGCATAGAAATGGTATCCTCAATCCATTATTTAAAATTTTCACTTTATAAGGATGATTATCTTTGGGTACCTTTGCATCTATTATTATTTTATGGGAAAAAAAATTCTTTGGAACCTTTATTAGTTGCCTCATAATCATTAGCAAGTTTTTCAAGGTTAATTGGGATGGAGCTCCTAATTCTGAAGGTACAAACCCTAATCTGTAACCAACATTTTCTTTGATAATGAACAAGACTTTTCTTGGATGTCATTTTTAATAATTGATTTCCTTTTTTCATCATAATTTTGGGAGCAAACCATGACAATTCCTAAGGAAGTTTAAATCACATGTAACATCATGCTTCCTAATCTAACCACCCATGGCATGTTAACATTTTATGATTAGGAAGATTGGTATTTTGTGACTTACTTTGAGAGATGTATCTAAGCTCTTTGAGGTTCTTATTAGGTATTACAAGATCATAAATACCATGGTATTCATTAGTAAAACTTGGGGTTTTAAGTAGTCCAACATATGTGATATAGATCTTATTTATGGCTACTATCTCTATGGCTTCCTTTTAATCCATAATCTTTGAGCTACCACTAGCCATAAACATGCTTCTATCAAATTATACTTTACCCTGAGTCTTGAGATTTAAAATTTGAAATTCAAGGATTATAAAGAGGAATGTAGGATTTTACTTATATAGAAAAAGAATACCATCACTCTCACCTTTTCTATAGCTCAGATGTGGTATTATGCTCTCTTTTAAGGTATGTTATATTTTGTATCGATCAAATTTAAATTATAGTAAATTTTAACAATAATAATTTTCTTACTTTTTAAAGTTTCTTAATCTCAAAGACAAGTACTACAATGGTTCAACCTACAAGTTTTACACTAAAACCTAAAATTATGAGAGGAATCAAATTTGAGGATGAAATAATGATGACTTGAAACTTCATTGAATCTATTTCTTCCACTAATAAAATATAAAATGGTTTTACATACATGGACATTGGAATAGATAATTATTTGAACTTCAATGTTCATAAAAAATGATGTTTTTGGAAGGATGGGACTTCCATTATATCAATCTCAACAAATCTCATTTCATTGTTCTATAAAAATTTAATGGATCTCGAATGATCTCAAAAGTATTTATTTGGCTTATCCACCTTGTTAGATTTATGTTCCAAAGCTAACCTATAGAAGTCAATCATCATTCAACTAATGGTACTGAATGGTAGCTCACACTATTATATTAATACAAGGATGATGAAAGAACAATCATGAACTATATTCACATTAATTAATGTTCAAATTAATGTGAATTAAGTGATTCAATGATCTTTGTGGGAATATGGGAAAGCTTACCAAATATGTCTGAAAAAATATCACCATTAATTTAAACAAATTAGATGAGTGATGGTTGATTCTAGGACTTATTCCACCAAATGTTGCCTTGACATATTTGTGCCCTAGAACAAAACTTTAGTTGCCAATCTTTGTTCATCAGACGATGCAAATTAGAAAGTGAAGAAAATTAAATAGTGACATTTAATGTTCTTATATCCTTATATTCTAAATATGGTAAAATTGAGAGATTCAAAATTTTGTGACTCATTTTAATAGGTTTATTGGAAGAACATAGAGAGAGAATAAAATTACAAACAAAAAAAAGTTTTTGTTACTTTAAAACTAATCGTAGAAGGTATATTCTCTTAACTTTAAATTCAAAAGTGTATACTATGCCTTCTATTTAAAATATCAACACTAGTTTTAGGTTTACATTTCATTAAAACCTTTTAGTTAAACTTCAATAGTAATACTAAATAACTTCTATTGTAAATTTGACACTGATGTGCATTGTGTAGCGTACTTTCTATTTGCAAGACTTGAGAATCAAAACAAAATCATTTTTAGATTAAAAAATTATCTATCAAGAGTTAGTGCTATTGTCTTTAAACAAAGATGGGTGGTATTATGGATGGACAGTTAATTTTAGTAGCCAAAAAATTACATAACTAAGTATTCAAATCAAAGTTTGACCTATAATTTGTAGTGCATTTGATTTTGAAATTGAGCTAGTCCACCAAATCTTCCTTTATTGGCCTCAATGCTATCTAAAAATTGATATATTTTGTGCATATGAGGCACATATGTTTATCTATAGCCTTATTGACACTATGTCAAAGTATCTAGTGGAAGAAATCTTGAAAATATTTCCCATAAATAGGTTGGTTTTGAATTATAGTGAGTTATTTGTAAAAAGTAGATCTTATCAAGGATCAAAGAAATAAAATAATTTTTTGAGAAATAAGATTCAAGAATATGTAAAATTATAAATGGTTATATGTTGAAATAAGTCTTGGAATTGACCATTATTTGTTTGATTTATTCAATTCAATGATTGTGGAAGCTTGTGGATATTTGAGGATAGTTATGACTTGTCCTAGAAATTCACACATCAATTTGTTGAGGCTTATGTGACATGGTGGCATAGTATAGAGCTTCTAGTTACTAAATCAATACTATCTAGTATTAGGATAGGTGGTGGGACCACATGTATTTTTATTATACATTATTAATTTATTCCTTCACATCTCATGCACTTAAAACATTTATTGTAATGAAATGAGATTTTAATAATGTTAAACTCAATAAAAAAATCTTTCGAAATGAGATTTACAATTATTATAATAAGTATTGATAATAATTATGATAAATTTGATAAAAATTATGATGAATACTATGATGACACAAAATATTATATAAAATTGTAACAACCTCCAAAATGCAACCTCAAAATTCTTAAGTATTAACCAAAACAAACAATCCAATGCTAATAAAAGGGTACAAGATAAACTTCCAATAACTTCCATTAACTTCCATGATATAATATTATGTAACAATGTGCAAAACATGCAAGAGATATACAAACAAGATCCACACAATATATAACTCCCACTCATTAAATATAATAAGGAAGTACAACAATAAGTACATATCAATAATATAAAAGTCTCCCAAGTACATATCTGGTACTCATCAATGAAGATAACATAATTACATATCCAAGATATATAAGGGGTCAAATACGACACCCTCATCAATGAAAATGAATACAATAATCCATGAACCAATCACACATATAGAAGTGGTCATATACAATGTACATCATGAACAATATCTGAAGAACTCTAAGCTCAACTCTACAAGCTAATCCTCCAAGCTCCCACACTCTTGGTGCCAATCACGGAAAGGATTAAACCCACCATGAGGATGTCCCTTTCCTCCCCATCCATCAATCAAGGTGAAGAAGCAACATATATAATCCAAAGGTATGGTAAAATACTAATGATTATCTTATTTAGTTCATTCATTTACTAAAACATAAGTATACACATTAAACCATAGATCCAAAACATCTCAAATACAAGAAATATATTACACAACTCACATCAACACATCCTTTCAATCATTTAATTACACATATGAATGCAAGTACATGAACAAGACAAATATGACCATCATTAAAAACTACAAGTCCTTTCAACCCTACAAGGTTTAACTTAGAATTGTACATCCAAGACTATATACAATATCCACGTGAATTTCTGCTTGCACCTATACTATGAAAGCTTTCTTCAGATGATGCTATAGTCTTACTAATAAAACATGCCCAAGGTAGAACTACATGCATCCCATCCTACATGCATCCTAACCTTAGCACAACACAAGTATCCAAACATACATAAAACAACAATTCAAATACACAAACACACACAAAGAAATAACATACAACAACATACGATCCAAAACATTCATAACTCAAATACACAAGTCACACACATAAAGCAAGTACATGGAGAAAATATAAAATACAAGCACATCATACATTGTACAAGATCACAAAATAAAGACACTCATATATGATAAAAGAACATAAAGACTCCACAACCATGATACACATGCTTGGTCCCCAAAACCCATCAAGAGGGCATCTCCCAACTCTGTAGTGTACCCAAGTACCATACCTCACATATGACAATAAGGTTAACTATACCACCATAAAGCACCCTACTCCAACCCTTAGTGTGGAACAACATGCACACTAATAAACAAGCCACATGTCTTATCCTCATAGATCTCTTAGCTATTAGTGATAGATGGTGAAAACAATACATAAACATCATGTGGACCTTCTAACATCAAGAGCACTAGAGCTTCACATGATGTGGTGCCTATAGTGAGAAAGATAAAACTTGATTCCTTGGCCAACTTTCTTAAGGAGAGGATGTCTCAATGTGTTGGGACTGAAGTAGAGAAGCTGATGCCATGATGTATCCACCCATGATAGGGACATCCAACATCTCCTACTTTTTTATTCTTATCACCTCCAATGGAAGTCAAGATATAAATCATCCCAGTCCTTAGGATAATCTAGTGTCGAGAAGCTTCAAGATAAATCCCATAAACTTATTGCTCATATGACCATTGTAACATCCACATTCTAAAATCATAGTAAAACTAGAAATTTACCATAGAGTATTTGAACAAGGTAAAAATTAGAGAGAAAATATTTCTTTTATTTAACATATAATCAAGTAACAACAATTACAAGATTCTCATGGACCTAGTAGACTTTCTGAGTCGGACTGGGCTTATGGACCTAGAAGTCAAAAACCAACTTTTTTCCTAGTCTAACAGAAGATAGGGGGATCTGATCCAGGTTAAGCTTGATAGATTCTTGGTCTCGTCCAACTGGAATGCGATTCAAAACTCTAACCTATATGCTCTTCCTCACACTATCTCTAATCATAATGCCCTCATCCTTGATTGGGATGAGGGAAGTCCTAAGGGCCCTTTCCTATTTAGATATGAAATGATGTGGGCTACTCACCTCGACTTCAAAAACTGCATTACTGAAAGGTGGAGAGTGCCAGTTCATGGATCTCCAATGTTTAGACTCACACAAAAACTCATATTTGTCAAAAATAAGGTTAAGGGATGGAAAAGATTGTTCTTTGGGAATGTGATGAATAAAAAAAACACACCTCGGAATGCCTCATGGAAGTTCAAGATAAGATGGCTAAGGGGGATGGTTCCGAAGATAATTATAAAACTAAAGAAGATCTTGTCAAAAAGTTGAAGGACATAATCAAAAGAGAAGAAATCTTCTAGAAATAGAAGTCTAAGATTTAATGGCTAAAGGAGGGAGATAGGAACTCAACTTTCTTCCACCAATTAGCTATGAAATACAGAAAAAGAAATAAAATCACCAGATTGTTGGAAGAATAGAATAGACAAGTTGATGATGATAGGGAACTGGGAAGAATTGCCACTAATTACTTTAGCAACTTCCTAGCAGAACAAAACAAAGAGCTGATAGTGGCAATGGCAACATTCTCCTAGACTATATTCCTTCAATCCTTTCGAAGGAAGATAATGATGAGCTCCTTAAACCTATAACGGATGAGGAAGTCAGGGCAGTTGTGTTCTCTATGGGGGCCTTCAAAGCTCCTAGGATGGATGAGTTTCCCCCAGCCTTCTTCCAAGATTTCTAGGATACTGTGGGATTTGATGTTACCTCTGTTGTTAAAGACTTCTTCAGGACAGGTAAGTTCCTTAAATAGATTAATGCAACTTTTATTGCTCTGATCCCCAAGAAAAACAACACTGAATGTATGATGGATTTCCTTCCCATTAGTCACTGTAACACTATTTATAAAATTATCATGAAAACTCTGGTCCTCAGACTCCAACCGCTATTGGACAGCCTCATCTCAAATTGTTAGAAAGGGTTTGTCCCTAAGAGACAGATTCTAGATGCTACTATCTTGACCCATGAGATCTTCATTCTATGGAAAAAAGCAATAACTCGAGCATGGCCCTCAAACTAGATATTTCTGAAGCCTATGAAAGAATCTCATGGGACTTCATATTTAAAGTCCTTATGAAGTTTGGCTTCAATGTTAAGATGATTAAGTTGATGAAGGTTTGCATCACCATGGTCAAGTACTCGGTCTTGGTTAATGGTACCCCTAGGGGATTCTTCGAAGCAGGCAGAGGGATCTGCCAGGGTGACCCCCTCTCTCCTTACTTATTCATAATGATGGTAGAGGTCCCAAGAAGAAACATCCTTCCCCACCTGGAGAGGTATTCCCTCATTGGAGTCAAAGTTGCGTCCACCCTGAGGCCATCGACAATCCAACAGTTTGTCAATGATACTATGCTTTTTGGTGCGGCTTCGGTGGTGGAGGCTAATAGGTGGAAGAACCTACTCAACATGTATGTGTAGTTGTCTGGTCAAAGCATTAATTATGAAAAGAGTAATGTGTTTTTCTTCAATATGAAGGAGGACCTCCAAATCAAGATTAGAAACATTCTTCAATGCAATCAGGCTAGGTCTCACTGTGAAGGATGTGACCTCAACTTTCTAGAATACAATTATGGAATGTATGCAAAAGAAGATGGAGGGTTGGAAAGGTAAATTGCTCAGTCAAGCAGGCAAACACCATCTTCTTAAAGCTTCGTTGTAGGGTATTCCCACCTACTTTCTCTCCCTGTTTAAAATTCCTAAGTACATGGAGGATAAGTTAGAAAGGATTCAAAGAACTTTTCTATGGACTGGTATGGAGGAAAGGAAAAGAATCTCCCTGATTGGTTGGGATAGGGTGTGCCTGCCCAAGTTACAGGGGGTCTGGGTATCAAAAGAATTCAAGGAATGAACAAAGCCTTACTGGCCAAAGTTGGATGGACATTTCTTAAAGAGGAGAAAGACTGGATTCAAATTATGAAAGCCAAGTACCTTCAGAATGATCCCAATATTGGTATCCTTGACAGAGAATCCCTTCCCAAAGGCTCTATCATTTGGAACAAAATGACTAAAACTACAAACATGTTATCGCAAGGCATCAAGTGGAGGCTGGGAAAAGGAGACAAAATTAGGTTCTGGAAGGATAACTGGTTAAGGGAGGGTCCCCTTTCTGACAGAAGATATAGTATCATCAAAGAAAGAGTTGTTAGTCATTTTGGTAACTTAGTCTGCAACTACATTACGAGTCATCCCTATAATAAGAGGACTTGGAAGACCATTTCTGATTGTGACTTAAACCTGATTGAGAGGCTTGAGTGCCAGAGACTTCAAAAGGAACTTGACATTCACAAATCCTGGTCTTTCAAAGAGAAGACAAAATGCTATGGGACCATGATTAGAAAGGTAACTTCTAGGTTAAGTTGGATTACCATCTTCTGACCAACAGTGGATAGGATAACCGGTTCTGGAAGAAAGTCTAGAATAGCAAACTTATTCCTAAAATCAACTTTTATTGGTGGGTCGTGGCACACAATAAGATTTTGACCACTAATAATATCAACAAAAGGGGGTTCCAAATGATTAATAGATGTGTCCTATGCCTCAAGGAACAAGAGTCTGTGCATCATCTCTTTTTCCATTGCGAGTTTTCCAAGAAGATTTGGGAGAAAACCCTCCAGAAACTTGAGCTTAATTGGGTTTTTCTGGAAAACTTTATGGACTTTGCCCTAAGTTAGGTCTCCCCCTTTTCTCACCCTAGGATAAGGGAACTTTGGAGACAGGTACCTTCCCA
Organism: Cunninghamia lanceolata; assembly: GCA_027924645.1. Lineage (NCBI taxonomy): Eukaryota > Viridiplantae > Streptophyta > Pinopsida > Cupressales > Cupressaceae > Cunninghamia > Cunninghamia lanceolata. Next base: position 2,706,746 of record BSBN01000201.1, on the reverse strand, counting down.
CCTTGGGTGGAGTGTGTGGAAGGAAAGAAATAACCGTATTTTTTGAGATAAAACCCAACCTGCTAACAAAGTGTTTTTCTCCTTTTGTAGAGTTGTTGCTGAGAACACACCCTCTTGTACCTTTGCAGGTGGCAGAGAATCCTCCTACCTTGGTGGAAACTCAGATTGCTAAGAACTAGTGGCTGAAAGCTAATATGAACAATGTTGACAATTATAAAAAGATGTCCATACTTCATACTTGTTGGAAGCCACCCCCAGAGGGTGGTCTAGCTCAATTTTGATGGGGTGGAAAAAAATAATACGGGTCTGGCTAGTGGTGGCAGGATCTTCAGAGATAGTGATGGTGCCTTCTTGGCTACCTATGCGAGAGTTATTGGTATCCAGTCTAATAATGTTGCTGAGGGTTTAGCACTATTAAAAGGTCTACAAATAGTGCATGCAATGGGTATGGATAAGCTTCAAGTCAAAGGAGACTCCAAAATTATCATTGACGCGGCTCAGGGGAGGTCTACCAGTGGGTGGAAAATGAAAAGCATAACAGAAGATATCATCTGCCTTTCATCCAAGTTCACTCACAAGGAGGTTGGACACGTTTATAGGGAGGGTAATAAAGTGGTTGATGCGCTGGCCAACTTGGGTTAGAGTTTGGATACTTGGCATTGCTAGAGAAGAGCAAAAAACCTCCCGTAGAAAATTCAAAATCTTATTGACAAAGACTTTAGTCCTACCCCTAGTTACCCATGGACTTAAACCCTCACCACACTAAGGTTAACTTGAGTATTCAGTGGAGAGCTAGAATCTCCTACTAGCTGGATATTATTAGTACTATGAAGGCCCTGATGTGTCTTCTTATTTATACTTGCTATAGCCTGTAGATTGAAGATTGCACTAAAGTCATGCTGAGTTGGAGGCCCAAGGAGACGTTCCACCTATTTAGACACATGAAGTCTCAGGACTTCTCAATGCCACACAACACAAACAATAATGATGACCATTTCTTGATCCTTGATTATGAGAAGAAATGTTTTGATAGTTCTCTTAAGATGAATTATTGCAAGTACATCACCTTGGCCGACGACAAGGTTGTGAAAATCATTACTACCATTTTTAACAGCATTGTTGTGAATGAGAATCCCATAGGCTTAATTGTTATGTTTTTTCTCACTTCCTGCTCTGCTAAGTCTATTGTTTCCATTATTTTTTAGCTTAAGCTTGCCTACTGTGTGATGGGGTGAGATAGAACATGCACAGAGCTGGAGTCGTAGGAAGAGTTTAAAAAAAATGAGACTATCTGGTATATATGTCAAGAAGGGGGTGTTGCTTCTTATCTGGACTGCCTTCAAGGTTATGCCAAGAACCTATCTGTTTAGTTCTTGCATTCGTATAATAATAGAAAAGCTAAGCTGGGCAATGTGACTATCAACATCTTTGAGGAGGGGATTGGTATGGCCACCAGCATGCCTATTGATGGTACCAAGCACCCAAGGAAAAGCAAAGTCTCCGATAATGAGGGCATGAAGACTTTCCTTAAGAAGGATGAGGTCTTGTATAGCCTTCAAGGGGGTTTTGATAGACAGAAGCTTCCTCAACCTTGGGATGAGGTATGTTTCATGATTATGAAATCTTTACTCTAGAAGGAAGGTTTAGAAGGTTTTTTCACTATCATTTCATGCTCTTAAATCATTTTAGATGCAGTAAGATTATTAGCTTCCATTTTACCTCTTCTCCCCCTAGAGTTATCCATTATCACTGCTAAGGAACAACACGCTCTAGACCTTAGTAAGCCTGAACTCCCGCTTCACTAGGGGCTCATTATGAGGTTGTATAAATTCCACCTTGCTCTTTGCCCTCCCAAATCCCTCACCCTTGCCAGACTTGAGTTGCCCCCATCACCCAAGGCCGCCAAGGAAATTTACAATCCGATGATCATTACTGAAATTACCCCAGAGTCTTATGTCAAAAATGGTAAAAAGAAACCCTTGGTGATTACCAGCCCTGATCCCTCCACTAATGACCTTACCCCTAAATCCCCGGTGGCTACCCCTGCTAAGAGGAAAACATTGCATGCTACTCCTGCTCAGGTTACCCCCCTTAAGAAATTTTGTAGTAGCACGGTTGATGATAGAGGCACTGGTAGTGGTACTAGGGTTTCTAAGCCCATGATGGTGGAGGAAGTAAGTTCGGAGGAGGAAAGTGAGAACACTGACAGTGTGGATAAAGACTACACCATTACTGACAGAAAACCTAGGGTTCCATCAGCTAGAAGATCCTCCAAGCTTGCTGCTAAGAAAGCCCCCATTCCCCAGTAGTTGATAGCTTTGAAAAGGGAAACCACTATTGAGGAGCCACGTACAGAGGAGATGACTGAGGACATACAGAAAATTGAGTATGATGAGATGCAGGGGGAAGAACAGACTAAGGAAGTGAATAAGGAAGTCTCAGAGGGTCAATAGGGTGAGGAAGAGTCGAAGGAGAAGAACCAATGGATGTCAATTAAGTAGCATGACACTGGTTTTGAGGGAAATAACAAGGTTGACACTGAGGTGGCAGAGACTAAATTCTTGGGTGGTGAATTTTCTGTTAACAAAGAAATTAAAAGTGATAAGATAGTGGTGGAAGATGAGGGACCCAGCAACTTCCTAGAACTTAACGTTCATGGTTCAGACTTAGTCAGTTCTGAGAAGGGGAAGAAAGGTAAAGGTAACTAGAAAAAAGGTGCCAAAATTAGTAAGAACAAAGAGATTGAAGACCTGATAGTGAGGGTTAGCACTCTGGAACAGAAATTTAGCACTCTAGCCAAATTCTTTGCTAAGGTGATGCACAGATCTACCACGACCTTGGCTGTTCTTCAGGAGATGGAGCTGGATGACAAAGGCAAGAAAGGTAAGAAGTTGAAGGACTAACAAGACATGTTCCAGTTCCTGGTTGATGATTGGGACAAAATGTTTAGTTAGCCACTGGTGGCTTGTTAGTGTCTTATGTTGGTCTTCTATCAACTGTTGGTTCTGTTGTTTTTGTTTGTTTTGTTCTTCTAGTTTTTAGCTGAAACTCTGATGGTTTATTTTAAACTATTATAGTTTTTGGTGCACCTTTTTGGCTTTACTGTTATGGGATCGGCACCCTCTTTTGTCGTTTATCTAATAAAAAACAATTACAAGATTCTCTTACATAGTACAATAAATCATATTATCTTTTGCAATTACAATATCTACATAAGTAAATCAATTACATAAACAAATTTGGTATAGTTATTGCTTCTGAATATCTGACATCTTTATTACAAGCCCTCGCATGTTTTCTTCTTGGAGAGAGAGAGTATCTTTCCAGTGATTTACCTCCATCCACAGACTGATAGTCTCCCACACAACTTCCACATAGGAAGTGGCCCTTCCCTTCACGAGGAATATAGACCAAAGGTGACCAGTGGTAATTTGCCTTCCCGAGTACATAGTGTTGTATCCTACACAACTCTATCAATCATACAACCCTAGATACCCTCTAGCTATGTATGATTTTAGATAGGTTGTGCAATCTAGATACAGTGAACTGACAATGCATGCAGAAAACAAATGCATTACTTTGGCCAAAGTTTCAATATAAATAGACGTTCACAATGAATGTAGTCATAATGTTTACCCACCCCAATTTGACTTAGATACTATTGTATTCTTGCAGTTTATTCTCACCAACTATTTTTAACTATATAGTCTTGACAACTTCAGTATTTTAGTCTTCCCGACCTAGACAAATTTACAAACACTATCTATATTCCATAGACTTTATCAATTACCTTTCTTTATTAGGATTCTCATTACATCATTGCAATACCTGAGATCCAAAACTTATCGATCCTTAAAGATCTTAAGTCGATTCATTAACAACTAAGATGGTTACCTTTCCCAAATTAAGCATCATAGTCTAGGAAATTATTTCCTTTCTTACAAGTAAAAATAAATAAACATAGTTAGGGTACTTGCCCTTACATTCACATTCTATGTAATGATCACAATAATTTAATATAAATAATTACCTTATTTGGGTCAAGTTAAGGTTTAACTAAAGAGTTTTATCTAACTCCAATCTGGTCTTTCTAACTTAGGTGGATTCACAAGTCACTGTCATTACTCCATAGACCTTATGGAATGACTAACTAATCTTGGGTATCTCTTTTCATCTTTGCAATTTGAGATTCATCACTTAATGACAAGTAATAGCTAAGAGAAGTTGTGACCAAAAAGACATAATAAACTTTATGTTTGACTAACCATTTAATAGTACCTCTTGCATGCTTGCAAAACCCAAAGCTTATGACTTATACCTCAAGTCGACTTGTAACCAAACAAATAGGTTTCTCTACATAAGGTTAAACATTATCGACTAATAACAATTTTCTTTTCAATAAGATAAATGAAACATTTATTATTTAGGGTTCTCGACCCTTTAATGTCTACCCCCATAAAATAACTAAAATGGGTTATAACCATAAAGGTGTCATCAAATAATCTTTAACCCTTCTAGGTTAACTAGGTTTTTATTTAACCCTTGAATAATCCATTATATTAAAATAACCCTATCTCATAACTTCAAGGCTAAGGTTTATAAATGACCCATGGTTTAACTATAACGAGATTAAACATAATATGGTTCTATAATAGATAATACCCTCTACACATAGAGTATGATTCCTTTCAACTTACCTATATGTGATGTCATTAACCATCACTACTCATATACTCATATATGATTCCATACAAGGTCATTTCTAGTTTAGACCTAGTCTAATTCCCTCATAGAGTTTGCTACAATGTTATTCTCATCAATTTTGATAGCATAGGTAATAAGGATGGTCCTATGGACCTTGCTTCCTCTATCATAATATTCCCAATGATCTATCACTTGATTGTATAAAAGATGGCTTTCTAAAGCTTATTAAAAATCTAAGTTCTCTTGAGAAGAAATCATTTTTGACATTTATAAACTTAACAAGAACTGGTTTAAACTACCATTATCCTAACTCAAGGAATTAACCACCTCACTCAAACTAAGATAATTCCTATCTTAGTTTCCATTGCACTAATATCTGTGAAAGTTTAATGCATGATTAGCTTATAACTAATTATTCGACCTGCCACATGATTATCCTTACTCTTTATATCAACTGGTCTTTCATTGTATTCGACAACTTTAAAATGACCTCCTATAGGTATAAAGGAAATGTAATGATCAATGAATCATTTCAACAGTAATATATATCAATCATTTGTTCACACAGTTACCGAAGTATTCAACTCAGGCAATAATAAACATTATCAAGCATCGACCAGCTAGATACAATGATGCTATAAATACTTCTAATAGTTTTTATGCAGTTTAAAATAGGTGCTACCATTGAATCATTAAATAGACAACTCACTAGTTATGCATCGATTATCAATAGAATAGATTAAATGGCATTAACGATTTTCAATTCCAAGAATACAAAGGATGGTAAGAATGAATGATATTTTGGTATTATCATTACACACAAAGTATATGTGATACCTGGTGGAGGCTCAATAAGATACAGTTGCAGATATATTACTCAGCCGATACCTATATGAAATCACCTTCCTTGATTCTTTACTCCGTTCTAGCTATTTTTCCCAACTGCTAAACACAGCGATCCCCTTATTTTCTATCATTTATTCCTATAGTCCTTGACTCTTAATGAGTCATGCAATATAAAGACTTATGTTAGATTCATAAAGAATCGCCTATATTTACTCTTTCTACTCGCTTAGTTGAAAACGAATTAGGAGTCGTTGCATGTACCACTCCCCATTCGGTTTCAACTGAAACCATTTTATCAAGAAAGATTAACACATGTTTCAGGAAGGCACAAAATGTGGGGAAATCATCAAGTGGAATATTAATACCACGTTTACTCTTTGAAAGAGGTTGACATAAGCATTTAAGCCGTCACTAATCATTAATGATCACTTTAAGTGATCCAATCCATCACTTAAATTAATGAACATTTCAATTTACATGCCCACGGCTGCTCACTTGAATAAGCATTATTAACTATCATGAGCTATTACCCTCATTCTATGCATAAATATATATTTTTATTTATATCAAATATGGCTTACATAACATCAATCCTATTCAATAGCTATGATTTGATCAATAAGAATAATAGTAATAAAACAAAGGTTTATGGATAATGTGAATGGGTCAAGTTTACCTCCCATCACAATCCTTCATTAAAATCATGTCGACTTGACGAGATTGTCATTTGACGTTAAACATCGATAATAAAAGACTAAGTGACTTAATAATAATAACACAACCATTTTATGACAATGACATTGTAACTTTTACGTTAAATGTAAATGGTCATAATTCTTACTCAGACGACATCGTTTACATTACAAACAACTATGTCGACACACAATGACTTGCCTAGAATAGATTTGAAAGATATCGACTACCTATTGATTGGGTTCAAAAGTAAACTGACAAGACAAGACTTACCTCTTACGACACTAGTTCACGTTTTCGTTAAACACTCATACTCTTTTTTGGCAAATAATCACTCGTAACCCAAGGTCTATATCTCTCTCCTCGAAAGATTCTCTCTTTTCTCCGAGAGTCTTATGAAAACCTATAATCTTGTATCAAACTTGTAATCAACAAATTATGAATAGTGCATCATTATTCAAATAATAAACCAAATCTCATAATGCACTATTAAATCAACAACAAAAAAATTTCATTTCCATAATTTCATATATGACATTCAATATAATATAGATGTCTTTCCTCGACATTAATCTAAACATCATAATAGATTTACTTATGTCTAAGTAAAAGTAAAAAGTATAGCAAGACAAAAATTGGGGATGTAACAACCATCTCCCTACTCTAATGAGTAGAACCATGACATAAAGGATGTCACATAAATATAATCAACCATGACACAAAGGATATAATACAACTATAATTACCTCACCATGGAGATAATTCATTACCAACCCAATATGACATAAAGAATTCAAAAAAATCTACAAATAATAACAATTCTTCAATTCTTCACAAAAAGCACTTCCAAATCCTTAAGCTTCAATAACATGTTTTCCTCTTCTTCTAAATTGCATAATAAAATTGATAACTAAAAGAATGAAAATAAAAGTAATTCTCTTTTTTTTTCAAATAACTTTTCCTTTTCTTTCCAAAACCTAATATTCTTTATAAAATCAAAATAACATTAAAATATCTTTATTCATCTTCATGCATATTATTTTTGAAAAATAATAATATTAAAATATTATCTTTTCCAATTCTAGAAAAAATTAAACAATTCACTTAAAACTATTATTATAAGTAAAATATTTTATTTTCTAAATTCTTAAAATATACTTAATCATTAAATATTAATTTTCTAAATAAAAACTAGAGATAAAAATATTTTATTCTTTTTTACCAAATTGAAATAAAATATAATCATTTATTTCTAAATTCTTAAATTAAAATTTGCACATAAAAATCTATTTTAATTATAATAATTAAAATTGAAATGTAAAATCTCATTGATTCTCTTTCTAGAAATATTATATATTATAATTATCTAACTAGATAATTATTTTAAAATAAAATCGAACCATTAAAATAAATATTTAAAACAATATTATTGCTTTATCTATTTATTTCATTTCCTGATTAACCTTAAGAAATAATTATCAAATAAATAAATAGAATTACTTCTATGGACTTAAATAAATTAACTAAGGAACTAATTTTAATTTATTTCCAATTAATTATTTATCTTGATTTAATTTAATATTTAATTACCCACACAATTGGATTATTTTAAGACACTTCAACACTAGGACCTAGTTCGCCTTCCCCAACACCTATACCTATTACACATCATAATCTTGCCACACATACCTTAGTAGCATTGTGGGGAATAATATATTCATAAAATTGCCTTTAAATAATTTGCAATGCAATCACACAAATTATGCACACAATACATTCAATCAACACTTTACACTTAGCATAAGTCAATAGAGATTATCTTATTTTACTATAGAATTGAAACAACATAGACTAACAAAAAAACTAGAAATCCTGAATGTTACAAAAATAATAAATATAATAATGAATAAAATTATAATTAATTAGTGAAAAAACATAAAATAATAATGTACATATTAATTTAAAAAAGTGAAATTAGAAATTAACTATTGTAAATAGGAGCTATAATTCTTATGATAAGCCATTCCAATAATTATTAAAGCTCTAAGGGTAACTATATAAAACATAAATCTACAATAGATAATAAGAATATAAAGAATTAGAATTAAAAAAATGCTAATGATAATTGCTATCATGAATATTATAGTGTTTAATTTCTTGTATGGGGTTTATATAGATCATATCTATCCTTAAACCCTAATGTTAACTTATATTCTAAACTCTAATGTTCACATTATTTAAGAAGAAGGAACATAGGTTTTAGTTGATAATAGGTTTATTAGATAAACAATTACTAAACTAAATAATCAAGTAAATAATAAATATAAATTAATTTAATATAAGTATATTAACTAATTATTATTTTTTGATGATGGTTACTCAAGTTTTTAGCCTGGTTTAAGCTCAATGAAGCTCTTACGGGGATCTCTTCCCATGGCTTTATTGCCTATATCACTATTGGGGGTCTCAATCCCCTAAGGCATTATCGCCAAATTCAAATCACCAAATTCAAACCCGCAAGCTTGGCCCAATGAAGGGTCACACCCTGCGAGCACGAAAGGCTAGGGAAGGCACAAGGCCTGCGAGCTCTTTGGCCTAGCGAGGGTTTGAACCTTGGTGGCCACCACAACAACCTTGTGACTTGACCACTAAACCATGCCCTTATCAGCATATTAACTAATTATAATTTATTAGTTAAATTAACATAATAGTTATATCCATAATTATAATTAGTATTAACTAATAAATATACTATTAATCAATATTAATATTTTATTATATATTAATATTTTAAGTGGGACAACAACACCATTTTTAGATAAGCATTTATTTTATCTTTAGCTTTCCTATTTCTAACTTTAGTCAATTCAAATTAGCTTTTTGATTTGTTTGAGACATGAGTTCTTCCCCATCACTATTGATTCTAGCTTTTGAAGAAAAATCCTCTTCAAAAGAACCTTTCTCTACTACACCTTGCATCTCTAAACACTCTAAGGTTGCATACAATAATTCTAATAGTTCTAATATTACCTCCATAAATCTATTTCTTCTCTATCTTGAGTTGTTTTCCCAATTTCCTAAAGAGGCTCTACTCTCTGTTGTAGGCCCCCCACATCATTACTTGTCTCTATAACATTTTTCTTATCTAGATATTCCCTAATTCTTTCTCCATATCATTGCCATCCTTAGAGACTTGTTTTGGATTCTCTACCATCTTTTCCCCTTCTAGGCTATTTGAAACTACAACTAAAGAAAAACCCATCAACTGATGTTGAGGGAATACATCCTTCCAGCAAGAGGATCTCTTAGAAGGCTTTTTATTTTTTGTACATTCTTCAATCTTGTGTCCTACTTGAAAATAATTCCAATAGTGAAAATAAAATTTCACACAATCTAACAATTGATGCCATATTATGTTACCTACCTTTGGCCCAATTTCTTTTAGAAGCCTCTTGCTCAAAGCCATTAGATTGGTTTAGAACAACAATTGAGATTTTTTGATATTGATTATGGAAGTCCCATCCTTCCAATAACATCATTTTCAATGAACATTGAAGTTAAAATAATTACCCATTTCTATGTCCATGTATACATAAAACCTTTTTATATATTATTCGTGGAAGCAACAAATTATATGAAGTTTCAAGTCATGATTAGAAACATCCTCAAAGTTGATTTCTCTCATAATTTTAGGTTTTAGCATAAAACTTCCAGGTTGAACCATTGTAGTACTTGTCTTTGAGATTAAGAAACTTAAACAAGCAAGAAAATTGTCATTGTTAAATTTTAATATAATTTGCAATTTGATAGCTCTAAGATATAACATCCATTAAAAGAGAGCACACATATCACTTGTGAGTTGTGGTAGAGCTGAGAGTGATTGTCTTGATTTTTAGGTACAAGCAAAATCGTGCATTCCTTTCTATAAGCCTTCAATTTTAAATTTTCAATCTCGAGACTTAGGGTAAAGTTTAATTTGATAGAAACCATAAGAACATAAAAATTTCATATGATCTTCCCATGAGTGAACATTAAGCTACCTAAGCCTATGCCAATTAATGACACACTAGATAACCTATACTAACTACCAACATTAAACTACCACCACTAGTGCCATCAATAAATGCTTTGACGTCTCGTTGAGTTCAATGTTATTAAAATCTTATTTCATTACAATATATGCTTTGCATTCATGAGATGTGGGGGAATAAATTAATAATATATAAGAAAAAGACATGTGGTCCCACAACCTATCATACTACTATGGTACTAATTTGTTAAAAAGAAGCTCTACACCATGCCACATAAGCATCAACTAATAGATGTGTAAATTTGTGGGACAAGTCATAGCTATCCTTGAATATCCACAAGCTACAACAACCCTTGATTTGAATAGATCATATGGCTAACAGTTAATTCTAGGACCCTAAAAGTTTGTGGGCATGATTTATCTCTTAGAATAGAATAATTTATACCATTGATCATTGTTAATCAAAAAAATTACTAAATTTCCCAAATTAAAATTTAAGGGAATAAATTAATAATGTATAAGAAAAAGGTATGTGGTCACACCACCTATCATATTACTATGGTATTGATTTTCTAACTAGAAGCTCTACATTGTGTCACATATGCCTCAACAAACCGACGTGCAAACTTATGGAACAAGTCATATCTATCCTTGAGTATCCACAAGCTGCCATGACCCATAACTCAAATAAATTGGATAGCTAACGGTTCTAGGACTTATTTCCCAAAAAGTTTATGGGTACAATTATCTCTTGGAATAGAACAACATCCATCTACCATTGTTAATTAAACATGTTACTAGTTTTCCTAAATTAAAGTTGATAATTCACCAAATAAATTAATCTTTATCCTTTTGCATAGGATATTTTTTCATTCATATTATGTAATTTTTTAAACCACTTGATAGTTCACCCCAATACATTATTTTGTTTTGTAAATTTAATAGATTATTCACCAAATATTTTTTTTAGGAGTCCATCTACAATTCATGAGAAAAAATCAAATGTGCACAAATTCACCAGGGAAATTAATTTTTCTACAAAAACTAATGCAAGTTAGGCCAATATTTTCTAAGATTTTATATAGTTTTTTAGTGGGGTTCTTAAATTTATCCATGCTCAGAATTGCAATGATGAGTTGTTGGAGCTAGATGTTTGTTTTCAATGTTGCAAATCAAGTACAATGAAGCCTACAATAATATTAACATTCTAAAGTTAAGTGCTTGAAGTGAAATAGAGGATGTGAAAACATGAATGCTTACAACTTAGACATATGTTTTATGAGTGTTGGAGATAACAATAAACCATTAGAGATAGAGCATAATTACTTATTAAACAAAGCTATAACCATGAATGTAACAATGGAGTTAAATAAGATCTTACCCTAATGAGTGTCAATGCTTTTAGTATGCACCCCAAGCTATCAAATTTTGTATACAATCCAAGTTGCCCCTATTTTTATCATGTTTTAGGAATAATATTTTGCATAATAATATAGTATGTTCTAGAATTTCCTCTTGTAAACACGTATTTAAATTTTGGAGCAATGCTAATATGATTTACTCAACATTATTGAAGAGCGTCCATTTATATTGTCATGAATCATTACAACAATTTTCATATGTGAGCATCTTTACATTTTACCTAGCATCAATCATGTTCCATTTTTTGGTATTAATATTCTTTTCATGTACATTGTGAACAACAATAATAGCACAAGGCTTGAAGTAGGCACAAGGAAATGACAAATTTCAATCCTAAAATAGCAAGCTCAAAAAGGTGTTCATTAACATTGACTTGACTCTTGGTTAGAGTCACACAATTTGGGAGTAGGCAACAATTAGGGATGCAATAATATAAATTAGACAAGATCCTAGGCCAAGGGGTTTGAATTGGACATGTAATCCTATCCAACAAATTTGTAGGGTTTAACAACACATCTATTCTAAAGGAGCCATCAACATCAACCAAATTACATCACATCAACATCTCACTTTCATTAAAGGAACTAAACCTTTTTCTAACTTCTTTATTTTAATATAAAAATTACTTATCATGACTCAACTCTTTTATATTAATCTAAAATTTAATTCATTTAATAAAATCACTCTTATAGCAATATAAGCATATAATCTTTTTGACTCCTTTTAACTCAAATGGTTGAAGCTTTTATAGACTCCCTTTAACTCCAAGTGGTTGAGGCATTGACTTTGTGAAGCCAATCACTTTTGGGTGGTGAATTCTCTTTTAAAGAATCTCTTCCATACTTTATACCTATACAAACACACAATTCATATGTTAAATCTAAAATTTAGGTGTTGGTTTGGAATGGTTTTGCTATACTATTTGTTTTCAATTTTTTTTCTCCCTATCCGGTTGTACTTGTAGAGTCCTTTACGAATGCAAAAATGAAAATAAGAGTATAAATAATCAAATGACGAGTCTATAATTATAATATTAATTATCTTTATCTCATCATAATGACTACATATGTGCATCATTAATGTACATTTTACACTATTAAAATAACATTAAATTGTGTGCATATCTCAATGTATTCTTTATAAACCAGTTTCTCACTTGTGACCTAAAAAAATTTATAATTAAAAGGAAAAAATGCTTATCTTGTGATTCAATGCACCAATGACACCATTTTATGTTAGATGAGCTTTACTCGTGTCAACTTTAATACTTTTATTAAATCACTCACATTCTCATACTTCGTACATTTTAAAAGTTTACAAGCTTTGACTTCCTTAAAAAATTGAGTTATTTTATTAAAATAAATGGTTGTGGGTGTGATGGTTGCTCAACCATTTCAATTTTAAATTAGAGACTCATTTATAATTAAATGAAAATTGACCAAGTTTCTTGGGCAAATAAAAATTTAACAATAAGCGTTGACATTATTTGTTCTACTTCCAAAGTAATTTATAAATTAGTTAAGAAAACAAAATGATTTTGATATAAGAGAGACGTAAGGTCAATGCATTTTTAAATACTCACGTCTTTCTCTAGGCTTTATCAATTTCCAGACAAATGTTGTGTGGTGAAGGGCGAAATTTTCTACTTTAAAATTGTATTTCTCCGTCACCTCTCCCCTAGAGATACATACGGTGCACATTTGACCGTAAATAATAATTGATTAAAATTCGGAAATTTATGGAATGTGTTGGATAGACATTGTCTTAAAAATATTTAAGTTGTTTTTTTTTTAAATGTTTTTGGTTTTGTTGATTAAAGTTGGGGAGGTCATAACCGCAAGACTTTATTTGTGATTCGGAAAAAAATTATAACATAATATTTTAGATGTTTGAATTATGAAAACTTTTTCATACACGACATATACATATATAATTAAATTGTATATCATTTATAACAATAGTCTATGATAACGTAATACAATTGAAAAATTACGATAAAAATAAATAAACTCCAACAACTAAATTGTGGATCAAGCCAAATTACAAATCAACCAGTTCTAAATTAATGATCACATTATAAATAAATAATAATTGATTAAAATTCGGAAATTTAATCAAATGTGTTGGATAGACATTGTCTTTGGATTTTTTAAAATGCTTTTGTTTTGTTGATTAAAGTTGGGGGAGGTCATAACCACAAGACTTTATTTGCGATTCTGAAAAAAAATATATCATAATATTTTAGATGCTTGAATTATATATATATATATATAGATTGCATATCATTTATAATAATAATCTATAATAACGTAATACAATTGAAAAGTTACCATAAAGATAACTAAACTGGGACAAACTAAATTGCGAAACAAATCAAATTACAAATCAATCAATTCTAAATTAATAATCAAATCTAAATTAATAATCACATTACAAATTAGAGATAAATTCTTAATTTTACTTCTTACAACTTTAATTTTAAATTTCAATTTAATTTATTTTTTTAAAGTTGGGGACATTTTATGGAGATCAATGGATTTATAATGTAAATTTGAATTAATTCAACTTCACTGTTAATTGAATATATGAGTAGAAGAATCTTCCTTGAAAATGTGGAACTTATGGAATGATATATAGAAGAGGGGACTTTATATTGGTAGTTAGTGCTTTGTGGGGTTTAACGTGGAAAGTTAATGTAGCATTGAATGTTTGACGGCATTTAGATTATGAGGTCACTTGGTCTATATTACAAACCCTAGAATTGAATTGAAGCATGTGCATTTCTCACTACAGCACAATATCTTCCGATCCAAGGTATATATATAGTTTTATTAATGTATTAGATGGTGTGCTACATTAAATTGTAACTCTAAATGGTCCAGCTTGTTGCTTTTATTAGATGCTTAGAGTCTACGCAATTAAGACTTGTCAAAGGGTGCGCACATGGTAATTTTTATTTTAATTTCTTCCCTTAAAAGTCTCGAGTCAACTTTGGTGAAATAAAACCATCATGCATGCATATGCTAGTGGTATACTAGTGGTATACTATAGTGTGGGTAAATTAGTAAAGATATTTTAAATACATCTCTTTTTAAAAAAAATATATAGTTTGAAGTTAAATTTATTTTATTTTAGAAATTTAATTTTTCATAAGTAAATTACAATCATGGGGTTGCTTCTTATATATAACTAGTAATAATATAAAATTTTTATATACATTGCTCATTAAAATTGATTGAGCCTTAAAAACTAGGGGATATAACTAGTCTTGAATCATTTCTACAAAAAAAAACAACTTATAAAAGTCTATTTAAACCAACTGCATAGCTATGGATTCATAATAGCAAGAGATAAATCTTTCTTGAAAGTATCCTACCAGCTCTTCTTCATTAGAATTGTCCGAAATGAAGGCTTTCAACCATTCTATGCCTTATGTTACCACGATCCCCAATGCTTGCTATAGAAATTCTGCCCCTTTGGCCACCTTCCTCCGCCTTTGCACCTCCTTTTCTACCCGATTAGTGATGATGAACGGGTGCCATAACATAGTTTCCCCCCCATTCTGAAGCTTGATGAAATCCTCCAAAATGAGAATGCCTGAGCCATACCTTGCAATGTCCAGTATTTCATTTAAATCGCCCAAGAATTACCTTTTGATAAGTGAAGAGACCATTGTCTTTACCATTTCCTTAGTTTCCCCAAGGTCTAAAAGGACCGCAACAAACATGGATGAAAGAATTGAATTAACTCTGTATCTATGCTCGATCTGCATGAAATCATCTTCAAGAATCCATTAAACAACATATAATAGAAATCCACTACGAGTCTTAAAGACACACTGTAATCTTTTCTCTGTCACCTTCCCTAAAAAAGATATTTGTCTTTGCCCACATAGCAAACAAATAGGGGTATCCATTATGCAGACACAAGCCAAACATAAAGGGAATGCTTCGAATAACTAGAAGAATGTGCAAGAACCCATAATATAGAATAACATGATGAAAGTGTCACATGCAACAATGGACAAAGGATGAATGAATAATGAATGTTCAAATCTTTGCCAACACTTGAATAATCTCCATCACCAAGGCATATACAAAAAACTAAACATTTTAATGATTATACGTTACTCCCAAGATGCGAAAAAAGACATTTCACTATAGGCCACAAATTGGCAGATGTGTCCACAATTAATTCTTCTTCCTGATTAATGGCTGAGTTGGCGAGCATATCCACCTCAACATTTATTTCTTGATACACATGATTAAGTATGTAATCATTCAATTCTCCAAGAAAAGAAAGCGAAGATGAGAGAAGAGAATTTAACTTCCAGCAATGAGTGACCTTTTAGTTCTAATAGCATTTATAATAATGACTAAGTCCCCCTCAATTTAAATCCTCAGGTTATATTTTTTGCAAAGATGTAAGGGTAAAAGTTCAAACCCGTGTCACACTTTCGACCAACTAAATAGTTTCTATAGAAATAGTTTCGCCCAGAACAGTTTCACCCTGAACCATTCCACCTCGAACCACATAGCACCTATGTGGCATAAAGAGTTTCGCCTTTTAAATCTATAAAATATGATATCGTCTTTGAAAATAGTAGTCATTTGCATAGAAGGTTCTGAGCGAGGGAGTTTCACTCGGAACTTTTTCGCACGGAGTGTAGGATCATGATGGGCCAAACACTACCCCTAAGTGGCATTGTAAATGTGAAAAATAGACTTAAGTAACTTCATGTCAAAAATTGAATGAGTTATCTACACAATCCAGAAATAGGTTAGTAATAAAAGTTGTAATAAATTGAATGTAGTTTATGGTCTACTATTTTTTTAAAAAAAATTTAAAAATAGTTTGGTGAAAATTGAATATTTCAATGAAGCACTACTAAATTTTTTTAGAAAAACGTAAAAAATATGTGTCATTCCAACCAACCTAAGTATGAGAAAAATATAATATTTTTCCTCCATGATTTAGATTTAAGTAAAGGACACATGAATGGATGTGACACATATTTTTTTGAATTTTTTAAGTAAATAAATATTTATTTATGAATTTTCTACTGTGACTTTATTAATATATTAAAAAATAATTTTCCATCCAACCTAACTTGGTCAAAAATATATGAAAATCAAAAACTTTAATTTTAATGTATACCCAATAAATCCTAGAATGTGATGCATCTTTTAGATTTTAAAAAGGATTAATATGTTGAAAGTTATGGAGATTTTTTAATATGTATATCTATTAGGAAATCAAACATAGAGTATGTAGAAAATTAATAATAATTACCTATTAAAATTATGATGAGGCATATATTATATTTTTAGAATCTTAATAGCTTCCTCTATAAACCCTTTTCATTTGATTAAATTTAGTTACAAAAAAGTTTGTTAGCTTCAAGGATGAAATTGTGAAAAATTTCAGGATAACACTAAATGTGTGGTTTTGCAAGTTTCTTTGGCAAGTTTTGTGACTCCCACTTGCCTAGATATGAGGTAATCCCAAGGCATTTTTGGAGGCAATCCATATTTGAGCTAGAAATATTAACACTCCTACCCAAATCTAAATATTAGTCTAAATGTTAGAACTTTTTCAGCCAACAAGTTTTTTCTCCATTGCCACTGTTTGGCCCATCATGATCTCGCACTCACCCTTGAATGGGCGATACCGTCTTGCCTGAAGTTGTCTATGTGGCATCCCATGTGGCAGCCAAGCCCCTATTTTCAAAATTTTAAATAAAACTTCATGTTCAACTCCAAATTTCTCCTGTCAAAATATATTTTTACAAAAAAGTGATCAAATACTCATTGTAGTGCTCAAAGTGCAGATTTTAGATATATTTTTTTGTCAAATTTTGGTTATTTTTATCATATTTATTTTTAAATTTATTGTAAGTAGGTTATTATAATCAAACATGAAGCAACTTAGAAATAAAAAATAAATTGGTAAAATATATTTTTAAAATTTTGAAAAATATATGGTGCACTAGAGGAGAGAGTCTTCTCCAAGAAGGTATTTTTTGTTTTCAATTTATTTTTTAAAAATGTACAAAAGTTGATGTCCCATTAAAGCTATATGGTTCTCATTAAATTTAACTTTAAAAAATTATAAAAAAATAAATTTTCATTGATAATTATTATTTTTTCCATGCACTAGATATTTGAGTTATCTAAATAGGAAAAAATAATAAATTAATAAAATTAATTTTTCTATATTTTCTTGATGTCCCATTGACGCCACTTTTTAGAAAAAAAAATAGCAATTATAATTCATTAATTAAATTAAATATATATATATATATATGAATAATTATAAATTTTTTTAAAAAATCATAAACATAAACTCCACTAAAATTGCTACATTTCATTAGTTTATGTTATTTTAAAATTCTAAACTTTAATATGACTTTTTTGTCGTTTGAGTTGGAAAATTATATTTGTGTTGGTTGTTACCTTTATAAAAGTGTGACACAGTATTGAACTTTTACCTATAATCCCAAGATGAGGGCCTGGAATTCCACCTCATTTTTTGTCCCAAATTTGAGTCTCTTAGAAGCCACACAAACATCCCCTTTCCAATCTCTAACAATACACCCAACTCTGGATTTACCTATGTTACCCTTTGAAACCCCATCAAAGTTTACTTTACGCCAACCCTATTGAGGACGGACCCATTTGGCTTCATTTCGCTTTTTGTAGGAATCATCTCTCGAAGCCCCATTAACGAGGGGAATTTTATTTTAGTTATTATATATATGGACATATAAATTTTTATTTTTGTCACACCCTATTTTTAAACTAATGTATTTATTTTCATTATTTTCGAGAAGACAGATAGTCAGAAAAAATATTATGATTATAGTAATGATGGAAAATGCATTTGCTTTATATTAATATGCAAGGAATAATTGTTTATGATGTTATTATTGATCATGTGGTTAAATGATGAAATGGACTAACTACCATCATGTACCTGAGGTGGATGTGGGAACAATATTGTTTTCCCTCTGATATGAGGAGAGAGAATATCACCATGGAGAGGATACTATATCGCATGAATGCAACTATAATGGCCCACCACGAAACCCTAGAAAACAACTCAACTATGCTATACAAACAGACAATTTTTTTTTTTTAAAAGGAAGAAATAACAAAGAAATGTAAAACATAATTATTCATAACATTTAAGCTAAGCTTATCCTCTAGGGATTCCATGACTGCATTACTATTTTTTTTTACATGATCTTACATACATCATGATTTAACTAACAACCATGGTACATTCTAAATCTAATTGCATTAAATGAATTAAGTCATACATTTACTTCATAAAATATCATCAAAGAGTAAACATCAAGATTCTTTTATAACGTATTACAAATACAATTTCCTTTACAAGAGGGAGTGCACATTTGCATTGCTACAATATCTCTTTTCTGATTACACTGGAGTACATACATCAAGACAATAGTACATGAGCATAAACAACTCCATTTGTCTCCTCAAGCTAGTACAAGATCTAAAATCTGCCACACAAGGTATATCCTCCTCACACACGAACAACAACAAGGAAACCAATGGAGGAAAAAGCACAACCACCTGACCACGTGGAACCCTAAGGTCCACCACCCGTGCTAGGAGATAACATAAGGTCCCATCACAACAACCAGTAAGGTAGACAATAAACTATAAGGAACAAGAACTACACATGACTACAACAACAC
The DNA here is from genome assembly GCA_027924645.1 of Cunninghamia lanceolata. Classification (NCBI taxonomy): domain Eukaryota; kingdom Viridiplantae; phylum Streptophyta; class Pinopsida; order Cupressales; family Cupressaceae; genus Cunninghamia; species Cunninghamia lanceolata. The sequence goes on along the minus strand of BSBN01000201.1, from coordinate 2,687,325 downwards.
AGGTCAATGACACAAGAAACTCAATCATCACTTCCAGAGGTAAACAAACAATAAATGGGAAGAGTACAACTAGGGAATGCTAGATTGCAGTAGGGAGGAGTGTCATCACATAGCTTGTCATGGGTTGTCCTGGTAGGCCTTCCTAGGCCCCGGCCCCCATCTTGGGTTGTCCTGGCAGCCTCTCCTGACCCCCGGCCTCCATACAGACTCATGCTAAATCAACATACCTTTCATGAGGACAAGGTACTTGATCTTGCCATTCCAGGTCTTCTCATCTCATCTCAAGCCTAAACAAGCACTTGAGCCATGAATGAGACATCCACTTATCTTGTTTAATGTGCTTAACTACCCAACCCCTTAATTCATTAACTAGGTTATCACTGAGTTAAGAAACTCCCACATGGGTTGTCCTAGACACCACTTTGGGCTCCGGTCCCCATTGAGAGCCACTCCCCTACCTACATCTAGGAGACCCTACTCATCAAGCAAGACATTGTAACATTGCAAGGTATTAACCTTCTTGCATACCATCTTATTCACAAGGACAAATTCACAGTATATTGCCTGTAGTTTCCAAGTGTACTTCTTTTACAATTATTAATGTCCCTCTATTACAGAATCCAACACAATATCTTATCACATGCAAAATACCAAAAATGAGAACATCATCCCAGAAGGACTTATGCCCACACCATGATACAGTTTGAACACAACATAACATATCATAAACATGAAATCAAGACATCATAGCCTATGCCTATGGAAATTAAACCTTGACATCACACACATAGCCCTACTACGACCAATGAACCAACTTACACAAGTTTTACTTAAATTATGCAATTCACCTTGCAATAAACCAAATTTCTAAAAGTAATACCTATAACTTAATTCTCAAATACATTATTTGAAAACCTTAATCCAACCCATTAATCAATTTCAACTAATTAAAACCAATATAAAGGAATCATAATAAAATCAATGTCAATTTAAATTAAATTTCATCAATGATAATATATATTTATTTAAATATACACATATATATAAAAGTATACTCCCATCAAAACAATTATAATTCATTATCCTATTAAATTTACTTACCCGATGATTTAACCATTCCAACTAAAGAATTGTAATTATTTTTTTTTTATTCATGGGTAAACGCTTTTGACCGGAGCTATGAACCGGTTACAATTATCAGGTGGGCAGGGGGGAGACTGGACCTCGTGACCATCTTTACTGCAACGGAATTACTTAGCCAATCGAGCCAGGGCCCCTGCCCCTAAAGAATTGTAATTATCAATAACAATGAATCATAACATTATTCCAATTTTTTTCTAATTTGTTTGAGCATTTAACAACCAACTATTACATTTTGAAATAACAAAATAATAATAATAATAATAATAATATACCATGGATCATTGGATAGAAAATATTTTTCATCCAAGGACAAGTAATAAGCATTGTTAAATTTTATTATCTGACAAATCTAATATATTTTATATATATATATGAAGCTATTCAATTAAAAGTGTAAACAAAACAGTCCTCAGAGATATACTTTATATTCATTAACAATATGGATTACTTTTTCTAGTCGTTGATGTGCTTTAACTTATCTTGAAATAAAACATATAAATGGAAAGCAATAATTACAAAGTATACACATAATGGATTTGTTAAAAAGGATTTAGAAACCTTCTAACAAAACAACTGTGAAGGCATAGATAAGGCATGCGAACTGGCTAAGGAAAAAGCCTCCAAGAGATATCGTCAGATGGAGTGCCATGATTAAAAGATAGCACGTATGGATTTGATTAATAGGATTTAGAAATGTTCTGGTAGTCATATATGCAAAATGAGAATGAAAGCACATGGTACATGAACCGTTTGGCAAAATGCCACAACCAGACATTATCTCCAAGAATGCAATGATCGCAAGATATGCTAAAAAAGGATTTGTTGAAAAGTCTTGAGAAATGACAACTAAGTTGTGGAGAAGTTAAGAAGTTATTATCTTGGATCTTGTCTTTTAACCAAAATTCTTTATACTTAAGCAAGACAAGGTGAAAACGTGTTCTTACAGAGGTAACGAACATTCATTACCTGTTTTATAATTCAGATCAAAAGGAATCATTTTAAAGATATTGGTATGTCCATATTCTAAAATTAGAGGCATTTGACTAACATTGGCCACCCAACTAGGCAGCGTTAATCTTACACTTATTGTATGGGGTTAATCTCAATGCCAAAGGTTAGGTAAAAAAGTGATAAGAGTAAAGATTTTAGAAACTCTTATAGATGGAAAGAAAGTAAATACGTTGAGGAGAAAATCTGCAATTTTTTTATGCCTTTCAAGGTTTTTTATTAGAAACTTCTAGAGGCTGATCTGTATATATTAGAAAGGCCTATTTATTATCAGGGAAAGATTTAACTTTCAGCATACATGATAAATGTTTTACCCTATCAAAGACAGTTATACTACTAGAGGAACGATTTAATCAAACACAACAAAAAGAAGGAACCTAGAACTATTTTGTTCTCCTATGGTGGTGAAGGTTCTCAGACAACAAATTCTAAACTAAAAGTTTTAAGAAAAGATGGGGCTGGCAGTGTTTCTAGAGCGCAGCTTCATGATTGTAAGTTATACACAAAATGATTGCAAGCTAAACACAAAATGAATTTGCAAGCATAAGTAAAGCCAAAACTATGGCCTTTGCCAGTATTGTCAAAGCATGTGCCAAAATGGGAGTATGGAACAGGGTACAGTCATCCATTGATGCAAAGAAGAAATTATTTGTCAAATATTATAGTTGGAAATGCTCTAGTAGACATGCATACAAAATATGAAAGCATAGACAAGACTCAAAACTAAAATGCCTCAAAGAGGTATGATCTCATGGAATGCAATGATTGTAGATATGCACGAAAATGAATTGGTTGAGAGCTACGAATCTCTCAAGCATAGGCAATTGGTCATTTCGACAGGCTAAGCTTTCCATACTCTAGATTATAGTTACTAATTATATCACTTCGAAACATGAAAAAAGGTTGAAGGATCTGCATAGAAGGATTTATGACTAACCTTAAACATATTTGAGAAGAAGAAATCATAGGAGGTCAATGCTTGCAGGATATACTTACTAAAGAATTTTATCAAGCATGCACATCTAGATCGTTGGTAAAAGAAACCAAAAGATTTAAAAAATTTCAAAGTATAAATTAAGATGAAATATAGAATCATTAAAAACCTAGATTTCGAATGTTCAACTAGCTGAAGATTTGATGTCGGATCAACTTCTATTGTTGCATACCAATCTCTCCAATCTCCAAATGATGCTTTCTCCAAAGCCAATTCACTTTCATACATACTCCCCCCCAAAATTCCAGATAGCCTCCCACAAATATACACTCAGAAACATAAAATAGCAAAAACAATAAATTCTCTTCCCGTTACTGACCACCCACTACATCACAATTAATTTCCATTACACCCAAGCATGAAAATATCAAATTTAATTTGTTTTGGGATGCACCAAACAAGATTTTATCAAAACACAATTTATTCTTATTTATTAATCTTAATTAGAAAATAGAATATTTTATAACCACACTCAACAATAACTTTATTTTTATAGACACTTCCACATAAAATAATATTTGTTTAAATATTATTATTTTTGCATATAAAAATTATCAATTAAATTCTTGATTTGAAACACATATTTAACTCATGATATTATTATTTATTTACCAAGGTGGACTAATAATTTCTATTTTAATGATGCAATTTAACCAAAACAATAATCACACAATTACAACGTGAAAACCCACATACCGAACAATACCAGACGGACACACACTATCGAACAACAATGACATATGATCATGCCCAAACCAACCTTACTGATAGGTTACAACACTGGATACTCATCCTTTTCTAGGATGGTGACTAAACTAGGGACCTTATGTCATCTCCATTCATCAATTTTCCATTGGATTTAAGGCACGCTCAAACCTCTCGATTTAGGTGAAGTTGATGCCATATGCCTGCATCCTGCAGTAAACAAAATAGTTGAACAAACATATATATAATCATATAATCAACACACACTGTGAAAGGGATTTGCAACGTGGCAGGGTACTCATGCATGAGTAATGCAACATTGTCCATTTCACAAATGCATCAACGATTAACCGCATTACGAATAACATACAATTGCTTAACAATTAAGATAAAACGATTAGTTACTGAACAACTAAATAAGAACTATCATCAAATCATCGCATGATACACATAATAAGATTGATTCACATAGTCAATTAAATCCATATCTAATAATAACATAAGCATAAAACACCAATACTAACAATATCATCAAATGTCATCATAGTAGTAATCTAACATCAACAGAGTATCATCAACTAAACATCATAGCAGTAAATCAATTATCAAACAAGGTATCATAATGTCTAGGCCTAATGAAACAACTATCAATCTAACAGAAAGCAAAAATGAGGGGCACTACATCCTCCCCCTAGGATCAGGCTTACTCCTGGAAGCCTGCAACAAAATAAGGTTAGAGATCTTGCATCCTGACACAACCTCCCAAGTAGCTAAAGACTCATCATTAGGATCCCACTAGACCCTTACTTGCTATTGCAAATATGTGCCTAAGTGGTGTTGTCATTGATGTCAACATATCCTTTGTGCCATTGGTGTCAATGGTATCCTATTTTGTTGTTTGTATAGAAGACCGGACTGTTGAGGATATCAAGAAAATTAATGGAGATCAATATATGCGAACCATATGGCTATGCAAAGGTTTGTCTGAAGAAACTTCAGTTAAGATTTGAGAGGTTCGCATTAAGATCTGAAGAAGTTATAGCACTCTGAGTAAAATTAATTCCTGCATTATTTAGGAGAGACAGAGTGACAGGAAAGAGGTCGGGATTGCTCTGGTAATGTAAAATGATGATCTTGTTGGCAAGAGACACTATGTGGCTTCATGACTATTGTCATTGATGGCAACAAAGTCCATCCCACACATTTGTAGGACATGGTATGTCTATACCGGAAGTCAGATTGAAGAGTATTTTAGTCCGGTGAGCAAGAACAGAGCATGCAACAAGGTCTGACAATCAGGTCCAGATCTCTTAGAGGAAGTATCTCAGTAAAGTGTAGAATTGGGGAAGTCAAGAGGAGTACCATGACTAATAAAATCCAGAGATTGAGCATCCGATGATGAAAGAATGAAAATATATGAACATCTAAGTGTTGGGTTCCTATTTGGCAAAGAAGACTGAGGAAGAATTGACCGACAGAGCATCAGACCTTAATCTGAATGAGATATTGATGGTGATCAAGTTTCTTGAGGTATCATTCATGATTGGCCGACATGATAGGTGACTTCTATAACTATTTAGTTGATACGCATCACTTAGTAAGCATGGATTCAGCTGACAAACCAGAGTTTGGAAATATCTTGAGTTTTCCTGATGCTAACTAGAAAGATGATTGAAATCATTGATGCAGATATATATACCAGATTGATTTTAGTATGAAGGTGTGTGTGGTGTGTTGTGTTGTACCAAGAAAAGTAGAGAGTAGTGTGGAAGCAGCAATACAGGTCCGGTATGTGACATGACAATGGTACCAAAGAAGAGGAAGAATGAAGTGCATTAGATCAGTGTATTAAGCCTAACCGGAATTGAACCTCAGCATATGTGGATGCTTCTCATCAGTTCAATCACCTGGTTACTTTCTTTATACCTTGTAGATAGTGAGTCTCTTGTACGCAATGAGCCTCTTGTGAGCAGTATGCTCGGGTAGTGAGCCCTAATTGGCAAGTGCCATTTTGTACTTCTATTCTTTTAATAGAGAATACAATCTTGGGTTAGTCACCTCGTAGTTTTTACCTTAACAGGGTTTTCCACATCAAAATCATTGTGTTATGTGTATTGATTTTATTTCTGCTTTCATGGTTATGCATGCTTATGTGATTTGATGCTACATTAGTTGTTAAAGAAGAACATAAAGCTAAATTAATTAAGATAATTGATTCACCCCCCCTCTCAATTATCAACAATTGGTATCAGAGCTAAGTTCCTCCTAACAAAGCCTAACAGCTTGAGGAAGATCTGGGAATCTCAATGGATATGTATGGTATGAGGGAACAACTTCAGTCTGCCCTAGATGATCTTGAGCAATCTCACTCTGAAGTCAATAACCTAAGGGAAAGACTCCAACAAGCTGAGGATTTCATAAATGAACTCAAAGAAAAACTAAGTACTTCAATGAAGAAAAGAAAGGAACTGCTTCAACAATTAGCAAGTCAAAGTGAAGCCAATGAGACTAATGAAGATCTGATTGAGAAAACCAAGCTATGTGAGAAGTTATCAAAAGAGGTAATTATGGTAAGACATGAAATGGAATCAGGAGTTATGAAATTCACTCAAGAAATTGAAGAGAAAAGAAAAACTAAAGATAATCTAAAACAATCTCTCAAGGAGAAGTCAGAAGACTACCACAAAAAGGATAGAATAATCAGGCATCTAGAATCTGATTTTGAAGAAGCTAGAGACAATGAAGAACAACTTGAGAATCAGATAGACACTCTTAAAAGGGATCTTCAAACAACAAATGAATACAAAGAGAAATTCAAGATAAGCTCTGCTCAACTTGAAGTTCTTCTTGAAAACCAAAAGAGGGTAGATGACAAGCAAGGCTTGGGGTATGAGAAAGGGGAAAGCTCCGGATCCGGTCAAAAGAACTTTGGATCAGGAAATCCAAGGAACAGGCCTAGAAGACCTTCGGTAAGGAAACCAAATGATCAAAGATATCCATCCTTCAATGGATACTATCAAAACTGCAATAACTTTGGTCATAAAGCAAATCAATTCAGAAGAAGAATGAATCAAAGTAATTCATCCTTCTCTGGTCAGTGTTTTAACTGCAAAAGGTATGGTCACAAATCTCATGAGTGTAGAAATATGCAAATGAACAAATCATTCAATGGTAGATGCTTTACATGTAATAGAATGGGACATATGGCTGATCAATGTAGATCAAGAGGGTACCAGTCAAATATGCAAAGAAATGTTGTTTGCTATAATTGCAATAGATTTGGTCATATTGCTAAATTCTAGAGAAGTAAGATTCAGGACAAAAAGGGTCTGGTACATCATAATCAAAACCAAGACAAAGGAAAAGGAAAAGTAAATGCAGATGAAATTCAAAGGGAGATGAACAAGATTTGGGTGAAGAGAAGTACATAAAATGTTGGGGATGGATCTGCACCAGAATCTGGTGCTGATATTCCTTCTAGAAACTAAATAGATGAGCTCTGGCTCAGGGGGAGTCACAAAAGAAAAGAAGTTCCCCCAGCCAGTCAATTGGTGCCTGAAATTGGCACATGGAAGGTTGTGGATTAAAAGGGCCCTTAGAGAAACATCTAAATAACCCTTGGTAAAGATTTGAAAGATCCGCAAGGAGTTTGAAAAGGTTAATCATCCAAGATTAATCCAATTTGACAGTCATCTGGCAAAAATAGGACTTTCACAGTTAGATCCAGTATAATCCAAAATTGAAATATTTGGATTTACCATTAGATGGAAGGATTGGAGAAAGGGAGATACATTGTAAGTTATCATTTTAGGTGCATCTCAGTGATCTAGAAAGATCTCTCTCAAAACAAGGAAAACAAGGCAACTGGAATAACTTAGGTTGTGCATTTATTGCAAAATAGAATTAGGGTTTGCACAGAAATAAAAGGTTTCTTTGATTCATCATTTGCACATTTGCATTCAAGAAGAAGAGAGAAGGAGCTCTGCAACAAAATTGTCTCAAAACTCTCAAAGATCAACCACAGAAGTCGATTCATCTAGCAATCCGATTCGGCTCATATCGTGAACCCTAGAAGCGTAAAAGGTATTTTCCACTCTTAATATCTCTCTCTGAATTTTTGAAAGATGGCTACTCCGAATGTTGTGAAGATCACTGATAGGCCACACCCTAAATTCAAAAAACATCCCTACAAATCCCTAGAAGTTGATCCCCTAGGCACATTCTCTAGCATTCTGCATGGAGTTCTACATGTAGAAGATGTTAGGGTTTACATACACGCAAATATTGAAGAATTTGGGGAATCCAAGCTGATGGATATCTACCACAAGGAACTAATAGATGAATCATTTGAACTCAAACCTCAGTACAAGGCCATCCAGGATAAGCATTTTGGACATTGCATTCATTTCCCCTATTTTGCTAAAGATGATTGGGTCCGGTATGTTCTGATAAGAATGTATGAAAAATTTATGTGGTTGATGAGGCCATTCAAGATAACCAAGGATGCAATTAGGGCGGTAACTGGATTGTACTCATCTGGTGGGTTGCCTGCTCTCAAATTAGTCAAAAATCATACTATAAGTCAGGCTACTGGATCAAAATTTGACAAGAGAGAAATGATTATAGAAGATATCACTGATCCGGATATCAAGTTTGCATCTATGATAATTGGCTATAAGATATATCACTCCCGCAGGGAGAATTCTATACCCGGAACTGCCATCTATGTTGCTTATCAGATGTTAAGGGAGAATGTAGATTATGATCTTTCTGAGCTTCTTCTGAGCTAACTATTGGAAAACCTACAAAAGATCAAGAAGGACAAGAAGAACTCATTCAAGTATGGTGGGCTAATGCTATGTTTGTTCTTTTACTTTATGAATGAGCTACTCAGATCCAGTGGTTGGGTATGGCAAAATGATAGACCAGTGGCCATACAAATTAGAGACTATATGCATGGGATTGGTGATGCCAAGGCACAAAGAACAGCACTCTGGGGTTACTTCAAAAACTTCCAAAGTATGATGCAGGCTAGAGAAAGAATTCCCCAATCATTGGTTGAGAAATACAAGGATACAATGTGCTTCATGGTAGACACTGATCAATGCCTAATGGAGGCAGTGGAACTGAGAATAGTATGGATCATGCCAATGGGGTATGAGGTTGATGAGAAAATCCTAGAACTGCATATCCAACACTTGCTGAGTCAGCCCAAGGACCCTAAGGAAAAAAGGTTTGGAACCTTCCAAGAGTTGAGTGTAAAAGTTCATGTTGAACTAAGACAACCTGAGATCAAGTGAAAAGTGAGAAGGGAAGTAGAAGAACTCACCAAGAGGCATGGAATATCAAAGGAGGTAGTTGATGCCAACAAAGAGAAGATGGAAAGGGTAGAGAAAGAAAGGCAAGAAACAGTAAAAGAAACTGCTCCAGTGCAAGCCCCCTCCTAGACCAAATCCTCCAAAAGCTCTACACCTACCACCTCTAAGAGCCAAAAGGCATCAAAATTGGAAGTCCAGACATCCAAAAAGGGAGAGAAGAGAACAAAGAAAAAGGCAACAAGGTCCTATACAAGTCAGAAGGATGATGAAGAGACAAAATCTAATGAGGAGATCAAGAAAATGAAGAAGAAGAAAAAGAAAACATCCACTGAACCCTCTACCGGTCATAACATGGAAGAAGAGGTAGAAGAATTCGTTGAAAGGCCTACTCTCTGCATTGATGATATCATCAAATCAGTCACTATGGATGGGAACTTGAAACCAATGACTAAATTTTATGATGATTACAGTGAAGCTGATCAGAAGATCCTACAAGAAGCTATAGTTAGGTATCTAAACATCTATAACAAAGCATTCATTGAAATCATCTCCTTAATTCACAAAAGCCTAGAGAAAGAACTTGAAGTAAGAAAGAACAATGCTAAGGCAAAGGACCTGGAGATAGAGGAACAGATAGCTATTCAGCTCTACCCTTCCATCACTTCAAAACAAATGAACATGATCTTCAAAGATTGCAAGGATGAGTTTTGGAGCAAAGCAAGAATGAATCAGCTTATGCTTGGAGAGACTGACAAAGTGGCAAAAGATACTGAAGACATCCTCCAGAATGCCTTCATGAAATTCAATCTCCCTATTATAGAGGACTTAGGTAATGAACCTTCTGTCATGGATGATGAAGGACTAAGTACATCAAAGGTAGATCCTTCAGAGAAAACTACAGAAGAATCAAAGGAGATAGGTGAGGAGAAAACTAAGGATCTAGATTCCTCTGCTCCGGAAGAGGAAGTCCCTAAAGAAGTAAACATTTGCCTTTTGGATCCCTCTGCTGACTCTGGAACTGAAGGAGAAGAAAGAGAAGATGAGAAAAGTTGTCAAGAAGAAGTCAAGAGAAGAGAAAAAGATCAAATAGAGAAAACCCCAGATGATAGCTCTGAGGCCACAGAAGGGAAGAAAACTCTGTCTCTGGCAAGAGATACTGCAAAAGCAAACAAAGACTTCCTAACAAAAGAAACGATGGAATTAGATGAACCAGAACTACTTCAAGGACCATTCAATTTTGATTCCCTCTCCCCGGTTCAAACAATGAAGATAGCATCCTTTGCTTTAGCAAAGGCAAAAGAAAAACTTCTGAAGTCTCACATGGAAAACTGTGAGCTGATAGAGATTGCATCTGATGTATTGGAGAAGATCATGCCATCCTTTCAGAAGGATCTTTCAGCCTCCTCATCCGGTAATCTGAAATCTCTTGTTAATTTTGTTAATACACATTTTGACTCCTTAGAGAAAGCAGCAGAAGAGAAAGTCTGGAAGGAGTTTTTGGGTAAGAGATTCTCCGTAGTACAAGGGCTAATAACAAATGATAGGAGAAATATGGATATTGGAATAAAGAGCTTAGAAATTGGTCTTAAAGATGGCAGAAAAATATACAAATTTTGTTTATCCTGGTCTAAAGTGACAAAGGATATTGAGAAGAAAGTGAAAGAACAAGAGGATAAACTATCAAGTTTATCTCAGAATTTTGATCCTCTCACCACATCCATAATAAACCAAGAATGTTAGACTATTGCCATTGTAAATGAATTAAAGAAACTTGAAAAGGAAAGGAAGAATATAATAAGTAGGATGGGTGAACTTAGAGGGATAATTATCCCTAAGTTAGAGGCCATGCATGAGGCCCTAACTAATGCTCAGACTATAGCCCGGACTAGTGATCTGACAGATCTAAAGAGGAAAAAAGCTTTTGTATTCCTGTTGAGTGGTCACATCTCAATTCTGGACAAGATGAAGCAGAGTTGTGAAATAGAATTTGTCCAGTAGAAGACAACTTTTGCAGATATACTTCAGTATATATAAGTATAACATGTATATATATTTATGCGGCCAAGTATAGATTGTTTTTGGAAATTTTGGTGTACGGAACCGACCCTTGGCCATTGATGTCAAAGGGGGAGTGAGGAGCAGTGAAAAATGTGAAATCTAGCTAAGGGGGAGCTCTAGAAAAGTGTACATAAGAACAGAGCATCAGCCAAGGGGGAGTATGCTATAACACTTAGTCATTTTTCACTAAGTGTTGCCATCAATGCCAAAGGGGGAGATTGTTGGCAAGAGACACTATGTGGCTTCATGAGTGTTGTCATTGATGGCAACAAAGTCCATCCCACACATCCGCAAGACATGGTATGTCTATACCGGAAGTTAGATTGAAGAGTATTTTCGTCCGGTGAGCAAGAACAGAGCATGCAGCAAGGTCTGACAATCAGGTCCAGATCTCTCAGAGGAAGTATCTCAGTAAAGTGTGGACTTGGGGAAGTCAAGAGGAGTACCATTACTAATAAAATCTAGAGATTGAGCCTCCAGTGATGAAAGCATGAAAAGATATGAACATCTAAGTGTTGGGTTCCTGTTTGGCAGAGAAGACTGAGGAAGAACTGATCAACAGAGCATCAGACCTTAATCCGGATGAGATATTGATGGTAATCAAGTTTATTGAGGTATCATTCATGATAGGCTGACATGATTGATGACTTCTATAACTATCTAGTTGATACACATCACTTAGTAAGCATGGATTCAATCGATAGACCAGAGTTTGGAAATATCTTGAGTTTTCCCGATGTCGACTAAAAAGATGATTGAAATCATTGATGTAGGTATATATACCTAATTGATTTTTGTATGAAGGTGTGTGTGGTGTGTTGTGTTGTGTGAAGAAAAAAAGTGAGTAGTGTGGAAACAGTAATACAGGTCCGGTATGTGACATGACAGCGGTACCAAAGAAGAGGAAGAATGAAGTGCAGTAGATCAATTTATTAAGCCTAACCAAAACTGAACCTCAGCATATGTGGATGCTTCTCATTAGTTCAATCACCTGGTTACTTTCTTTATACCTTGTAGATAGTGAGTCTCTTGTAGGTAGTGAGCCTCTTATGAGCAGTGTGCTCGGGTAGTGAGCCCTAATTGGCAAGTGCCATTTTGTACTTCTATTCTTTTAACAAAGAATACAATTTTGGGTTAGTCACCCTATGGTTTTTCCCTTAACAGGGTTTTCCACATCAAAATCATTGTGTTATGTGTATTAATTTTATTTTTGCTTTCATGGTTATGCATGCTTATGTGATTTGATGCTGCATTAGTTGTTAAAGAAGAACAAAAAGCTAAATTAATTAAGATAACTGATTCATCCCCCTCTCAGTTATCAATAGATCTGTGGATCTAGAGGCATGTCTAGGAAATCAGTATGTATCATCAACTCTAGTGGTTCATGGTTTGGAGGTCCGCAACCTATCTTTCTAGTTTGACAGTCATGGCAGATAGTGTTCTTGAGGTTTCGGAGGAAGATACAAATGATTTTGGTAATTTGGTTTAAAGGGAATGTTATTGGTAATTTCAATGCACTTATGGAGGTCTCTGGATCATGTGGCTACTATGTTGGAGGTCCGCATAGAAGTTTGAGCTTATTGATTGAAGATTTCTTCTTTGAGGTTGATGTTCTTCCTAGTCTTGGCTGACCAGATGTTCTTGGCATGTTGCAGATGATCTAGGAGCATTCTTATGAAGTGTGGCATGGTTGTAGAAGAAGATTCAAGTCTTAGTTGTGTTTGGCTGATAGTGTGATGATCCGCGTCAAGTTTAGCTAACCTTGTTGATCATTTCAAGGTTGATGAAGCATATAAATACTTGTTGAAGAGTTGTTGAAAAGCATCCTTGTACACAATGAATTAAATCCAAACAAGGGATCAAAAGCAGAGTAGAGAAGAAGAGGAGAAAAGGGAGTATAGAGTGAAGAGTCAGTGGAGAAGAATTTGAAGACAAGAGCAGAAGTTCTAAGCCTTCAAAGGGACTGATTCAAAAAAGGTTAAAGTTTAGGGACAACTAATTCACCTCCCCCTCTTAGTTGTCTGAACTATTTCAAACAATTGGTATCAGAGCCAAGTTCCTCTAAAAAAAGCTTGACCACTTGAGGAGATCCAAGATGTCGATCTACAAAAAGGAAAGTCTACGATTTGATGGAACAAATTCCTCCCTTTAGAAGGTACGCATGTAGTATCATCTAGAATGTATGGGTGATGGATTTTGGACAATAACCAAGAATGTGTATATGATTTTGAAGAATGGACCTTCAAATATAGATGAACTCAGAGATGTTGAATGCAACACTCGAGCCAAAGAAGCATTATTGAGTACCCTATTTGATACCAAATTAGCAAATGTCTTGGATTTGCAAACTGCTCATGAGATCTGGAGTAAATTGGAAAATCTGTATGAAGGTGACAAATATGTTAAAAGTGCCAAGATACAAAGCTTGAAGGGTAAATATGAAAGATTGGTAATGAGTGAAGATGAAAATATTACTTCCTACATGCAGAATGTAAATGAACTTGTGACTGGTATAAAAAATGTAGGTGGAGTATTGGATGAATTAGAAATTGTTGCCAAGGTACTTAGATCCTTACCTACATCTTACAAGCATAAGGCTACAACCATTGAAGAAATTAGGACAGTAACAACAGTCACAAGGGATCAGTTAGTTGGCAAGCTTTCAGCATTTGAAATGAGTGAGTTTGGTGATTCTCTTCCTAAGACTGAATCTGCATTCAAGGCCAATGTGTATGGAAAGCAAAGATATGATCCAGGTGAAAGATCTTCTGCAAGATCAAAGAGATTTGTGAAGACAAGAAAGGATCTTGAAGATATTGAAATAGAAACTATAGATCTTGAAGCTCTCATTGCCAAATGGATGCCAAGAGGATCCAATAAGTATGTAGGAAAGTTGCCACTCAAATGTTTTGCTTGTAATAAGTTTGGTCATTTTGCCTCAAGGTGTTCAGAGAGGTTTTCAAAACCAAACCCTAACAGGTACAAGGGTCAGAAGAACTTTTACTATGTCCAAGAAGCTGGAGAAGGAGTCACAGATGATGAATCTGATCATGGGGAAGGTGATTGGGTGTTCATTGCTATTAAAGAAGAATATCCAATGTCTACTGAATCTGCTAGTTGTGTAAATGTACAAAGTGCCTTGGCTGCTCAGGTTGTTGAAAAGGATGAATGGGTGATTGATAGTGGATGTTCTCATTATATGACTGGAGACAAGAGTAAGTTTTTGAGTTTTGAAAATTATGAAGGAGGACTTGTGAAATTTGGAGACAACTCAGCAGGTAGAATCCGTGGCAGAGGATCCATCTTCTTTGATGGTAAGAATAGGACCAATAATGTTCTGTATGTGGAAGGACTAAAGCATAATCTTCTCAGTGTTGGACAGTTAGTTGACAAGGGTTATGATCTTCGTTTCAAGGATGGAAAATGCAGAATCTTGGAAAGCTCTGGAACTGAAATGGCATCTGGTACTTAGACTAAAGGTAACATCTTTCACTTAAGTAGTTCAGGAAAAAGTTGTTTGACTGCTCAAACATATCAAAGTTGGTTATGGCATAGGAGGATGTGTCATGTAAATTTTGATAACATTGTCAAAATAAGTTCCACTCAAGCTGTAAGAGATCTTCCAAGACTTGTGAAACCTGATAGTATATGTAGAGAATGTCAATTGGGTAAATAGAACAAAATTTCATTCAAAAGTAAGGAATAAAGTTCAAGTGGGAGATTGGAACTGGTGCATATTGATCTCCGTGGTCCTACTAGAATTAGGAGTGTGTAAGGAGATAGATATTTCATGCTGCTGATTGTTGACTACTCCTAGATGATGTGGGTAACCTTCCTAAAAGAGAAATCAACAGCTCTTGATAAGTTTAAGGTGTTCAAGATGATGGTTGAAAATGAGATTGGTGGGAAATTGAAATGTCTGAGATCTGACAGAGGTGGAGAATTTACTTCCAGTGAGTTTGATGCTTTTTGTGAAAAGCATGGGATAAAGAGATAATTATCTGCTCCTAGGACTCCTTAGCAAAATAGAGTTGTGGAAAGGAAGAATCGAACCATTCAAGAAGTTTCGAGGACCATGATGATGGAAACAAATGTTCCTCAAGTTTATTGGGGGGAAGTTGTGAGTACTGCTATCTACACTCTTAACCAGGTGCAGATCAAAGGAAATTCTAGTAAAACTCCTTATGAACTATGGTTTGGTCATCCTCTTCCTATAAGATATTTTAAAGTTTTTGGTAGTAAATGCTATATCAAAAGAGATGAGGATTTAGGTAAGTTTGATGCAAGAAGTGATGAAGGAATATTCTTGGGATACTCTACTCAAAGTAAGGCTTACCGGTGCTCCAACAAGAGGTTGAAAAAGATTGTTGAAAGTGCTAATGTTAAAGTTGATGAAAGCAAAGAAGGTCATTCCAAGTATTGCGGATATGAAACAAGTAATCAAGATGAAAGTCAAAGTCAAGGAAGGTAAGATCAAATTTAGACTCAGATCCAGATTGATCTGGTAACTCCAGTAACTCAAGAGATTAGTGCAGATGATGAGGAACTAGTTCAAGAAATAGAAGTTCAAACACTTCCCAAAGCCCCCAAGTATGTAAGAATAAATCATCCTGAAGATCAAATGATAGGAGATAATAATAGAGGTGTTCGAACTAGGAGAAGAGTTGTTGAAGATCAAGAAGAGATTTGTTTGATTTCAAAGATTGAAACTAAATCAATAAGTGAAGCTTGCAATGATGAAATCTGGGTTAAGGCAATGGAAGAAGAATTGGTGCAAATTGAAAAGAATCACACTTGGGATCTTGTTCCCAGACCTGAGGACAAAAATGTGATAGGAACCAAATGGGTCTTCTAGAGTAAATTGAATGAAGATGGTGAGGTAAGAAACAAGGCAAGGTTGGTATGTAAAGGTTATTCTCAAGTGGAAGGAATTAATTTTGAAAAAACTTTTGCTCCAGTGGCAAGGATAGAGGCAGTCAGAATATTTATTGCCTTTGCTCCTTTCAAAGATTTTAAAGTTTATCAGATGGATGTCAAATCAATTTTTCTAAATGGAGATTTGGAGGAAGAAGTCTACATTGAACAACCGAAATGATTTCAGTTGTTTGATCAGGGAGATATGGTTTGTAGACTAAGAAAAGCCTTGTATGGACTCAAGCAAGATCCAAGAGCCTGGTATGCCAGATTGGATAAGCATTTGCTTAAGCTAGGATTTAGCAAAGGTACTACTGATAGTAATCTGTACTTCAAGATAAATCATGAGAACATTCTAATTGTTGAGGTCTTTGTTGATGATATCATTTTTGGTGGAAATGAATGCATGTGCAAAGCATTTGTTGATCAGATTAAAAGTGAGTTTGAGCTGTCAATATTTGGTGAGATGAACTTCTTCTTAGGCCTACAAATTGTTCAGTCAGATAAATGTATCTTCATATCTCAGTCCATGTATGTGAAAGAATTGTTGAAGAAGTTTGAAATGGAAGATTCAAAGCCAATAGGTACTCCTATGGTAACCAGATGCAAGCTAAGCAAACATGATGACTCCCCAAAGGCAAATCAGAAAAGGTATAGATCAATGATTGGAGGATTGCTCTATCTGACTCAGACTAGACCTAACATCATAAATGCAGTTGGACTTGTTGCCAAATTTCAAGTTGATCCAAAAGAATCCCATGTTTTGGCAGTCAAAATAATTTTTTTAGATATCTCAAGGGGACAATTGATTACAGATTGTGGTATCTAAAGGACAATGATTTCACTCTTCATGCATATACAGATGCTAATTGGGTAGGAGATGTGGATGACAGAAAAAGTACTAGTGGTGGCACATTCTTCTTGGGAAGAAGATTGGTCTCTTGGATGAGCAAAAAGAAAGAGGTAATTTCTCTATCTACTATAGAGGCAGAGTATATAGTAGCAACAAATAATTATTCTCAAGTTTTGTGGATGTAGAAAATGCTGAAGGACATCAAAATTGTGTTTGAGGAGCCAGTCACAATTTTCTGTGCTAATTCAAGTGCTATAAGCATTTCCAAGAATCTGGGATTGCACTCAAAGACAAAGCATATATCTATCAAGTTTCACTTCTTGAGAGAGAAAGTTAATGAGGATGAAGTCAAGTTGGAGTTTGTGTCTTCCAAAGATCGGAATGTGGATATCTTCACTAAACCTCTTCCCAAAGATACTTTTGAGTATCTCAAAGAAATGTTAGAGGTTATCACCCCTCCTAATCAGAACTAAGATGCACTAAGGTGCATCAGTCCGGTGGAATTCACATTCATATCTTGTGATCTGAATTGATGTTAAGGAGGTACTACTCAAAGGGGGAGTAGTTAGTATGCAAATTTTGGGATCAGTTTGAAGAAAAAAGGGAGAAAAGATAGCAAATATGTGCCCTTTGCCATTGATGTCAAAGGGGGAGAGAATTCATGTGAAAAACTAGTTGTTGATGTAAGGGGGAGCAGTAAAGAAAGTAGTTGTAGAAGTGAGAAGAGAAAGGGGGAGAAGTTCTTGTCTTGATGGTTAAATTTAGTTTTTCACATCATATGTTACCATAAATGACAAAGGGGGTGATTGTTGCAAATATGTGCCTAAGTGGTGTTGTCATTGATGTTAACATATCCTTGTTTCCATTGGTGTCAACTGTATGCTATTTGGTTATCTATATAGAAGACCAAACTGTTGAGGATATTGAGAAAATTAATGGAGATCAATATATGTGGACCATATGGCTATGTAGAGGTTTGTCTGAAGAAGCTTCAGTTAAAATTTGAGAGGTTCGTATTAAGATCTGAAGAAGTTATAGCCCTCTGAGTAAAATTGGTTCTTGCATTATTTAGGAGAGACAGAGTGATAGGAAAGAGGTTCGGATAGCTCTGGTAATGTAAAATGATGATCTGTGGATCTAGAGGCATGTCTGGGAAATCAATATGTATCATCAACTCTAGTGGTTCATGGTTTGGAGGTCTACAAGCTATCTTTCTAGTTTGACCATCATGGCAGATAGTGTTCTTGAGGTTCCAGAGGAAGATACAAATGATTCTGGTAATTTGGTTTAAAGGGAATGTTATTGGTAATTTTAATGCACTTGTGGAGGTCTCTGGATCATGTGGCTACTATGTTGGAGGTCCCCACTAAAGTTTGAGCTTGTTGATTAAAAATTTCTTCTTTGAGGTTGATGTTCTTCCTAGTCTTGGCCAACTGGATGTTCCTAGCATGTTGCGGATGATCTAAGGGCATTCTTATGAAGTGTGGCATGGTTGTAGTAGAAGATTCAAGTCTTAGTTATGTTTGGCTGATAGTGTGATGACCCGCATCAAGTTTAGCCAACCTTGTTGATCATTCCAAGGTTGATGAAGCATATAAATAATTGTTAAAGAGTTGTTGAAAAGTATCCTTGTACACAATGAATTAAATCCGAAGAAGGGATCAAAAGCATAGTAGAGAAGAAGAGGAGTGAAGGGAGTATAGAGTGAAGAATTAGTGGAGAAGAATTTGAAGATAAGAGCAAAAGTTTTGAGACTTCAAAGGGACTAATTCATAAAAGGTTAAAGTTTAGGGACAACTGAGTCACCCTCCCTCTCAGTTGTCCAGACTATTTCCAACACCTGCTCTATGCCCCTACCCCTGAGGGCAACCTCCAATGCTACAGAACGCACATGGGCTCTAAAGAAAGCTGCTCGTCCTCTACCTACGGTCTCCAAGAATAACCACTGATGCTCTGCCTGGTGGTGATCTGTTGATAACTGAGAGGGGGGGGGTGAATCAGTTATCCTAATTATTTCCCTTATTGAACTTTCCTTTTAATTGAAGCAGCATAAAATCAAACACAAAACATTAACCATGAAGTAAGAAACACATGACACAGTATTTTTGACGTGGAAACCCTGTTAAGGGAGAAAACCACGGGGTGATTAACCCAAGAATTATTCTCTGTTAGAAGAATAGGAAATTACAAAAATGGCACTTGCCAATTAGGGCTCACTGCCCGAGCACACTGCTCACAAGAGGCCCACTGCCTACAAGAAGACACACTGTCTACAAAGTGATGATAATCACAGTCTTGAACTGATTGGAAGCATCTGCATATGCTGGAGTTCAGTTCCGGTTAGGCTCAGTACACTGATCTGCTGCACTTCATCTTTCCTCTGTTCTTTGTTCTGCTATCTTTCACATACCGGATCCTTTTTGCTACCTCTGCACTTTCTCTGGACTTATTCGCATATCTCACTACACCCACACCACACTTCACAACTAAATCCATCCTCTATATATATCCGCACAAGTAGTTTCATCACCTTTCTAGTCGGCATCCGGAACAGTCTTAGTTTCTTACAAACTCTCATTCTGTCGGCTGAATCCTTCCTCACCAAGCAATGCGGATCAAGCATATACTTGTAGATATCATTAATCATGTCGGCCAAACATGATTCATGCCTTCACAACCTCTGTCATCAACAGTAACCCATCCGGAAAGTAGTCTGATACTCTGCCAGTCAGTTCTTCCTCTGTTTTCACTGTCTCTCAGGAATCCGGTACTCAACCATTCATATCTTTTTCCTTGTCCATCACCGGAGGCTAAATCCTTGGAATATACCACTCAAGGTAGTCCTCTTGACTTCCCCAAATCCGCACTGCACCAAGACACTTCCTCTGAGAGGTCCGGACCAATCTGTCGGACCTTGCCACATGCTCTGTTCTTCTTTACCGGACCATAACTTTCTTTATTCTGACTTCCAGTAGAGACACATCATGACTTGCGGATATGTGGGATGACCTTTGTTGCCATCAATGACAACAACCATGAATCCATATAGTGTCTCTTGCCAACATGATCAACCACTGCAAACACTCTATGAGTCCTCCTTGCATCACCCACTATTGGCTTTGAAGTTGTCAGCCTTTGACTAAATCTTGCAGCATTGTTCTATGGACACTACCTAGCTATATGGCCCTGCTGGCCACAAGAGAAACATCCTGTACCTCTGCCATATCCTCCAGCACCTGAGAATACATTGGAATACTAAAAACTATCTCTACTAACTATAGACTGTGTGCTCTGAACTGGCTAGTTAGGATGATAATTCTTTGCCCTCTACTAATTACAATTTTTTCCCAACTGAGGGCCACCTCCTTGTTGAGGCTGAGAATTCTTTGGTTTTGACTGGGAATACTACTGTTACTATTGTTCACCCTTAGCGGGTGC
This sequence comes from Cunninghamia lanceolata, assembly GCA_027924645.1. Taxonomy (NCBI): domain Eukaryota; kingdom Viridiplantae; phylum Streptophyta; class Pinopsida; order Cupressales; family Cupressaceae; genus Cunninghamia; species Cunninghamia lanceolata. Next base: position 2,666,894 of record BSBN01000201.1, on the reverse strand, counting down.
ATGATGGCCTCTAGAAGAACCTGCTACCTGAGACTGACCACCATAAGACTCAGAACCCACTAGAGGTGCACTACCAATCTGCACACCTGTATGGCCTTCAAGAGCCATGGCTAAATTTTCCTCTACCAGATAGGCATTCTCAACTTCCATCTCCATGGTCTTAGGATTGAAAACATGGACTCCTCCACTTATATGTATATTCAAGCCCCTAATGAAGTGTTGAACCAACATAGCCTCATCATCGCCAATACTTGTGTACTGCTTAAGCTCCTAGAACGTGTGATCATACTGTTCCACCGACATAGCCATCTGTCTCAACTCATGAAAATCATCAGCATGTCATTGCTTCCAATGATCTGACAGGAAATGAGCTTTGAACCTCTCCAAGAACAATTCCCAAGAAACTATACCAATATCCAAATGTAACTTCTGCTCCTCCAAATGCCACCATGTAGAAGCAAAACCCCTAAGGTGCAAGATGGCACATCTCGCCTTGGTGTTACTACCATACGGGTGCATGGAAAAACACCTACACAAATCTATCAACTAGGTCTCTGCCTCCAAACCAATACCAGAACCATAAAAAATGGGAGAGCGTGCCCTCAAAAGGTCTCTTATGCGCCCTACTAAGGTAGCCTCTTGCTCTACTATCATTTCTCTCCTTTTAGGAGACCTTTGTCTTTCCCTCTCCTTTGGCTGATAAACCTCCTGTCTAGAACCTAGGCAAGCAAGGACTTCCTCAAGAAGATGACACAACTTCAAGCTCCCTTAGACTAACCCTGATTCTTTATATTCTAACCCCTGCCTTCTTGAGCACTCACATGAGGAGAACTAGGAGGAGGGCTACTGCCACCACCTCTCCCACATCCCTTACCTTGACCCTGACCTCAACCTTGACCTCTAGGCATCTTCCTACACTATACCACCAAAGGATAAATCTAAGGTTGCTAGGTGAGGATGATAAAAAAGGAAAAACATAATCTGCAAAATTTAAGCAACTAGGACAACATAATGGGATCATATTAACTAGAGTACCCAGTGTGAGAACTTGGCTCTGATACAAAATGTAACAACCTACCACGAAACCCTAGAAAATAGCTCAACTATGCTATACAAATGGACAACTTTTTTTTAAAAGGGAGAAATAACAAAGAAATCTAAAACATAATTATTCATAACATCTAAGCTAAGCTTATTCTCTAGGGATTCCATGACTGCATTACTATTTTTTTTTACATGATCTTACATACATCATGATTTAACTAACAACCATGGTACATTCTAAATCTAATTGCATTAAATGAATTAAGTCATACATTTACTTCATAAAATATCATCAAAGAGTAAACATCAAGATTCTTGTATAAATTATTACAAATACAATTTCCTTTACAAGAGGGAGTGCACATTTACATTGCTACTATATCTCTTTTCTGATTACATTAGAGTACATACATCAAGATAATAGTACATGAGCATAAACAACTGCATTTGTCTCCTCAAGCTAGTACAAGATCTGAAATCTACCACACAAGGTATATCCTCCTTGCACACGAACAATAGTAAGTAAACCAATGAAGGAAAAAGAACAACCACCCGACCATGTGGAACCCTAATGTCCACCCCTGTGTTAGGAGATAACATAAGGTCCCATCACAACAACCAGTCAGGTAGACAGTAAATTATAAGGAACAAGGACCACATATGACTACAACAACACAGGTGAATGACACAAGCAACTCAATCATCACTTCCAGAGGCAACCACACAACAAATGGGGAGAGTACAACTAGGGAATGCTAGATAACAATAGGGAGGAGTGTCATCACATAGCTTGTCATGGGTTGTCCTAGTAAGCCTTCCTAGGCCTTGGCCCCCATCTTGGGTTGTCCTAGCAGCATCTAACCCCCAGCCCCCATACAGACTCATGCAGAATCAACATACCTTTCATGAGGACAAGGTAGTTGATCTTTCCATTCTAGGCCTTCTCATCTCATATCAAGCCTAAACAAGCACTTGAGCCATGAGTGAGGCATCCACTTATCTTGTTTAATGTGATTGACTAACCAACCCCTTAATTCATTAATTAGGTTATCACTGAGTTAAGAAACTCCCACATGAGTTGTCCTGGATGCCACTTTGGGCTCTGACCCCCATTGAGAGCCACCCCCCTACCTACATCTAGGAGACCCTACTCATGAAGCAAGACATCGTAACATTGCAAGGTATTAACCTTCTTGCATACTATCTTATTCATAAGGACAAATTCACAATATATTGCCTGTAGTTTCCAAGTGTACAAACCATAAACAACATACTTCTTTTACAATTATTAATGTCCCTCCATTACAAACTCCAACACAATATCTTATCATATGCTCAATACCAAAAATTAGACACATCATCCAAGAATGACTTATGCCCACACCATGATACAGTTTCAACACAACACAACATATCATAAACATGAAATAAAGACATCATAGCCTATGCCTCTAGAAACTAAACATTGACATCACACACATAGCCTTACTACGACCAATGAACCAACTTACACAAGTTTTACTTAAATTATGCAATTCACTTCGCAATAAACCAATTTTCTAAAAGTAATACCTATAACTTAATTCTCAAATACATTGTTTAAAAACCTTAATCCAACCCATCAATCAATTTTGACTAATTAAAACCAATATAAAGGAATCATAATAAAATTGATGTCAATTTTAATTAAATTTCATCAACCATAATATATATTTATTTAAATATACACATATCTATAAAGGTATACTCCCATCAAAACAATTATAATTCATTATCCTATTTAATTTACTTACCCGATCATTTAACCATTCCAACTAAAGAATTGTAATTATCAATAACAATGAATCATAACATTATTCCAATTTTTTTCTAATTTGTTTGAGCATTTAACTCCCAATTATTACATTTTGAAATAACAAAATAATAATAATAATAATAACAACAACAACAATAATAATAATAATATACCATGGATCATTGGATAGCAAATATTTTTCATCTAAGGACAAGTAATAAGCATTGTCAAATTTTATTATCTGACAAATCTAATATTTATTTTTTATTTTTTATATATGAAACTATTCAATTAAAAGGGTAAATAAAACAACCCTTAGAGATATAATTTATATTCATTTCCTATAGTAAACATAACAATATGGATTACACTTTCCAGGCTTTGATGTGCTTTAACTTATCCTGAAATAAAACACATAAATTGAAAGCAATTATTATAGAGTATGCATAGAATGGATTTATTAAAAAGGCTTTAGAAACTTTCTAAAAAAACAACTGTGAAGGCATAGACAGGGCACGCGAACTGGCTGAACAAAAAGCCTCCAAGAGATATCATTAGATGGAGTGCAATGATTACAAGATAGCACATATGGATTTGATTAATAGGATTTAGAAATGTTCTGGTAGTCATATATGCAAAATGAGAATGAAAGGATAGGGTACATGAACTGTTTGGCAAAATGCAACAACAAGACATTATCTCTAGGAATGCAATGATCGCAGGATATGCACAAAAAGGATTCATTGAAAAGGCTTGAGAAATGACAACTAAATTGTGGAGAAGTTAAGAAGTTATTATCTTGGATCTTGTCTTTTAACCAAAATTCTTTATACTTAAGCAAGACAAGGTGAAAACGTGTTCTTACAGAGGTAACAAACATTCATTACCTGATTTATTTTTTAGATCAAAAGGAATCATTTTAAAGATATTGGTATGTCCATATTCTAAAATTAGAGGCATTTGACTAACATTGGCCACCCATCTAGGTGGCGTCAATCTTACACATACTGTATTGGGTCAATCTCAATGCCAAAGGTTAGGTAAAAAAGTGATAAGAGTAAAGATTTTAGAAACTCTTATAGATGGAAAGAAAGTAAATTCATTGAGGAGAAAATCTAAAAAAAATTTATGCCTTTCAAGGTTTTTTATTAGAAACTTATAGAGGTTGATCTATATATATTAGAAAGGCCAATTTATTATTAGGGAAAGGTTTAACTTCTGGCATACATGATAAAATTTTTACCTAATCTAAGGTCATTATACTACTAGTGGAATGATTTAATCAAACCCAACAAAAAGAAGGAACCTAGAACTAGTTTTTTCTCCTAAAGTGGTGAAGGTGCTTAGATAACGAATTCTAAACTAGAAGTCTTAAGAAAAGATGGGGCTGGCAGTGTTTCCAAAGCACAGCCCCATGATTGTAAGTTATACACAAAATGATTGCAAGCTAAACACAAAATTGAATTTGCAAGCAGGAGTAAAGCCAAAACTGGGGCGTTTGCCAGCATCGTCAAAGCATGTGCCAAAACAGGAGTATGGACTAGGGTACGGTCATCCATTGAAGAAAAGAAGAAATGATTTGTCAAATATTATAGTTGGAAATGCTCTGGTAGACATGCATGCAAAATATGAAACCATAGACAAGACTCACAACTAAAATGCCTCAAAGAGGTATCATCTCATGGAATGTAATGATTGTGGATATGCACAAAAATGAATTGGTTGAGAGCTACAAATCTTTCAAGAAGAGGTGATTGGTCATTTCGACAGGCTAAGCTTTCCTTACTCTAGAATATAGTTACTAATTATATCACTAAAAAACATGTGAAAGGTTGAATGATCCACATAGAAGGATGTATGACTAACCTTAAACATATTTGAGAAGAAGAAATCATAGGAGGTCAATGCTTGCAGGATATACTTACTAAAGAATTTTATCAAGAATGCACAACCAGATCTTTGGTAAAAGAAATTAAAAGATTAAAAATAACTTCGAAGTATAAATTAAGATGAAATATAGAAATCATTAAAAACCTAGATTCTAAATGTTCAACTGGCTGAAGATTTGATGCCGGATCAACTTCTATTGCTACATACCAATCTCTCCAGTCTCTAAATGATGCTTTCTCCAAAGCCAATTCACTTTCATGCAGACTCCCCCCCAAAATTCTAGATAGCCTCCCACAAATATACACTCAGAAACATAAAATATAAAAAACAATAAATTCGCTTCCCATTACTGACCACCCACTACCTCACAATTAATTCCCATTACACCCAAGCATGAAAATCTCAATTTTAATTTATTTTGGGATGCACCAAACATGATTTTCTGACAACATAATTTATTCTTATTTATTAATCTTAATTAGAAAATAGAATATTTTATAACCACACTCAACAATAACTTTATTTTTATACACTTCCACATAAAATAATATTTGTTTAAATATTATTATTTTTGCATATAAAAATTATCAATTAAATTCCTGATTTGAAACACTTATTTACCTCATGATATTATTATTTATTTACCAAGGTGGACTAATAATTTCTATTTTAATGATGCAATTTAACCAAAACAATAATCACACAATTACAACCTGAAAACCCACATACTAAACAATACCAGGCGGCCACACACTATTGAACAACAGTGACATATGATCATGCCTGAATTGACCTTACTGATAGGTTACAAGACTGGATACTCATCCTTTTCCAGGATGGTGACTAAACTAGGGACCTTATGTCATCTTCGCTCATCAATTTTCCATTGGATTTAAGGCACGCTCAAAACTATCGATTCAAGCGGAGTCAATGCCAGATACCTGCATCCTACAACAAACAAAATGGTTGAACAAACAGATATATAATCATATAATCAACACACACTGTGAAAGGGATTCGTAGTGTAGCAGGGTACTCATGCATGAGTAATGTGACACTATCCCTTTCACCAACGCATCAACAATTAACCACATTACGAATATCATACAATTGCTTAACAATTAAGATAAAACAATCAGTTATTGAAGAACTAAATAAGATCTATCATCAGATCATTGTATGATACACATAATAAGATTGATTCACGTAGTCAATTAAATCCATAACTAATCATAACATAAACATAAAACACCAGTACTAATAGTGTCATCAAATGTCATCATAGTAGTAATCTAGCATCAATAGAGTATCATCAACTAAACATCATAGCAATAAATCCGTCATCAAACAAGATATCATAATGTCCAGGCCTAATGAAACAACTATCAGTCTAACAGAAATAAAAAATGAGGGGCACCACATGTTTCCCCTAGGATCAGGCTTACTCTTGGAAGCCTGCAACAAAATAAGGGTAGAGATCTCGCATCTTGACACAACCTCCCAAGTAGTTGAAGACTCATCATTAGCATTCCACTGGACCCTTACCTATGCAATGCCCCTACCCCTAAGGGTCAACCCCCGATGCTACAGAACACGCATGAGCTCTGAAGAAATCTTCCCATCCTCTACCTACGGTCTCCAAGACTATGCGTTAATGCTCTACCTAGCAATGATCAACTACTGCAACAATCTATGAGACCTCCCTGCATCACCCACTGTCAGCTCTGAAGTTGCCATCCTTTGACTAAATCCTGAAGCATTCTTCTATGGACACTGCCTGGCTATATGGCCCTACTAGCTGCAAGAGAAACATCCTGTACCTCTGCCATATCCTCTGTCACCTGAGAATCCATTGGACTTCTAAAAACTATCTCTACTAACTGCAGACTGTGTGCTCTGAACTGGCTGATTAGGATGATAATTCTTGCCCTACTGCCAATTACAATTTTTTCTCGATTGAGGGCCACCATCTTGTTGAGGCTAAGAATTATTTGGTTTTGACTGGGACTACTACTACTGCTACTATTCACCCTTAGCAGGTGCATGATGGCCTCTAGAAGAACCTGCTGCCTAAGATTGACCACCACAAGACCCAAAACCTGCCAGAGGTGCACTACCAATCTGCACACCTGTTTGGCCTCTAAGAGCCATGGCCAAATTTTCCTCTACCAGACGAGCCTTCTCAACTGCCATCTCCATGGTCTTAGGCTTGAAAACATAGACTCCTCCACTAATATGGGCATTCAAACCCCTAATGAAGTGCTGAACTAACATAGCCTCATCATCACCAATACCTGCATACTGCTTAAGCTCATAGAACCTGTGCTCATACTACTCCACTGACATAGCCATCTGTCTCAACTCATGAAACTCGTCAGTGCGTCGTTGCTTCTAATGATCTGACATGAAACGAGCTCTGAACCTCTCTAAGAACAATTCCCAAGAAACTGTACCAATATTCAAATGTAACTTCTGTTCCTCCAAACGTCACCATGTAGAAGCAAAACCCCTAAGGTGCAAGATGGCACATCTTGCCTTGGTGTTACTACCATATAGGTGCATGGAAAAACACCTACCCAAATCTATCAACTAGGTCTCTGCCTCCAAACCACTACTAGAACCATCAAAGGTGGGAGGGTGTGCCCTCAAATGGTCTCTCATGTGGACTGCTAAGGTAGCCTCTTGCTCTATTGTCATTTATCTCCTTCTAGGAGACCTTTCTCTTTCCCTCTCCTTTGGCTAATCAACCTCTTGTCTAGGACCTAGACGAGCAAGGACTTCCTTAAGCAGATGACGCAACTGAGCTCCCTTAGGCTGAACTTGATTCTTTATATTCTGACTCCTGCCTTCTTGAGCACTCACATGAGGGGAACTAGGAGGAGGGCTACCGCCAGCACCTCTCCCACGCCCCCTACCTCAACCCTGACCTTGACCTCAACCTTGAGGCATCTTCCTACACTATACCACCAAAGGGCAAATCTAAAGTTGCTAGGCAAGGATGACAAAAAGGAAAAACATAATCTGTAGAATATAAGCAACTAGGACAACATAATGGGCTCATATTAACTAGAGTACCCAGTGTTAGAACTTGGCTCTGATACCATTGTAACGCCCCGCCACAAAACTCTTGAAAAGAGCTCAACTATGCTATACAAACGGACAAATATTTTTTTTTCAATGGAGAAATAACAAAGAAATGTAAAACATAATTATTCATAACATCTAAGCTAAGCTTATCCTCTAGGGATTCCATGACTGCATTACTAATTTTTTTTTACATGATCTTACATACATCATGATTTAACTAACAACCATGGTACATTCTAAATCTAATTGTATTAAATGAATTAAGTCATAGATTTACTTCATAAAATATCATCAAAGAGTAAACATCAAGATTCCTGTATAATGTATTACAAATACAATTTCCTTTACAAGAGGGAGTGCACATTTACATTGCTATAATATCTCTTTTCTGATTACATTGGAGTACATACATCAAGACAATAGTACATGAGCATAAACAACTGCATTTGTCTCCTTAAGATAGTACAAGATTTGAAATTTGCCACATAAGGTATATCCTCCTCACACACGAACAACAACAAGGAAACCAATAGAGTAAAAAGCGCAACCATCCAACCACATGGAACCCTAAGGTCCACCCCTTGTGCTAGGAGATAACATAAGGTCCCATCACAACAACTAGTCAGGCAGATAGTAAACTATAAGGAACAAGGACTACACATGACTACAACAACACAGGTCAATGACACAAGCAACTCAATCATCACTTCCAGATGCAACCACACAACAAATGGGCAAAGTATAACTAGGGAATGCTATATTATAGTAGGGAGGAGTGTCATCACATAGCTTGTCATGGGTTATCTTCGTAGGCCTTCCTAGGCCCCGGCCCCCATATTCGGTTGTCTTGGCGGCCTCTCCTGATCCCTGACCCCCATACAGACTCATACAGAATCAACATACCTTTCATGGGATAAGGTAGTTGATCTTGCCATTCCAGGCCTTCTCATCTCATCTCAAGCCTAAACGAGCACTTGAGCCATGAGTGAGGCATCCACTTATCTTTTTTAATGTGATTAACTACCCAACCCCTTAATTCATTAATTAGGTTATCACTGAGTTAAGAAACTCCCACATGGGTTATCTTGGACACCACTTTGGGCTCCGACCCCCATTGACAGCCACTCCCCTACCTACATCTAGGAGGCCCTACTCATCAAGCAAGACATTGTAACATTGCAAGTTATTAACCTTCTTGCATACCATATTATTCACAAGGACAAATTCACAATATATTGCCCCTAGTTTCCAAGTGAACAAACTATAAACAACATACTTCTTTTACAATTATTAATTTCCCTCCATTACAAAATCCAGCACAATATCTTATCACATGCTCAATACCAAAAATGAGACACATCATCCAACAAGGACTTATGCCCACACCATGATATAGTTTCAACACAACATAACATATCCTAAACATGAAATCAAGACATCATAGCCTATGCCTCTGGAAACTAAACATTGACATCACACACATAGCCCAACTATGACCAATGAACCAACTTACACAAGTTTTACTTAAATTATGCAATTCACCTCACAATAAACCAATTTTTTAAAAGTAAAACCTATATCTTAACTCTCAAATACATTGTTTGAAAACCTTAATCCAACCCATTAATCAATTTCAACTAATTAAAACCAATATAAAGGAATCACAATAAAATCGATGTCAATTTTAATTAAATTTCATCAACCATAATACATATTTATTTAAATATACACATATCCATTAAAGTATACTCCCATCAAAACAATTATAATTCATTATCCTATTAAATTTACTTACTCAATAATTTAACCATTCCAACTAAAGAATTGTAATTATCAATAATAATGAATCATAACATTATTCCAATTTTTTTCTAATTTGTATGAGCATTTAACTGCCAACTATTACGTTTCGAAATAAAATAATAATAATAATAATAATAATAATAATAATAATAATAATAATAATATACCATGGATCATTGGATAGCAAATATTTTTCATCCAAGGACAAGTAATAAGCATTGTTAAATTTTATTATTTGACAAATCTAATATTTATTTATTTATTTTTATATATGAAACTATTCAATTGAAAGTGTAAACAAAACAACCCTCAGATATATACTTTATATTCATTTCCTACAGTAAACATAACAATATGGATTACATTTTCCAGGCGTTGATGTGCTTTAAGTTATCTTGAAATAAAAAACATAAATGGAAAGCAATAATTACAGAGTATGCATAGAATAGATTTGATCAAAAGGCTTTAAAAACTTTCTAACAAAACAACTGTGAAGGCATAGATAGGGCATGCGAACTGGCTAAGGAAAAAGCCTCCAAGAGATATCGTCAGATGGAGTGCAATGATTACAAGATATCACGTATGGATTTGATTAATAGGATTTAGAAATGTTTTGGTAGTCATATATGCAAAATAAGAATGAAAGGAGAGGGTACACGAAATATTTGGCAAAATGCCACAACCAGACATTATCTCCAGGAATGCAATAATCGTAGGATATGCACAAAAATGATTTGTTGAAAAGGCTTGAGAAATGGAAACTGAATTGTGGAGGAGTTAAGAAGTTATTATCTTGGATCTTGTCTTTTAACCAAAATTATTTATACTTAAGCAAGACAAGGTGAAAACGTGTTCTTACAGAGGTAACGAACATTCATTACCTGATTTATAATTTAGATCAAAAGGAACCAATTTAAAGATATTGGTATGTCCATATTCTAAAATTAGAGGCATTTGACTAACATTGGCCACCCAACTAGGTAGCGTTAATCTTACACTTACTATATCGGGTCAATCTCAATGCCAAAGGTTAGGTAAAAAAGTGATAAGAGTAAAGATTTTAGAAACTCTTATAGATGGAAAGAAAGTAAATTCGTTGAGGAGAAAATCTAAATTTTTTATGCCTTTCAAGGTTTTTTATTAGAAACTTCTAGAGGCTGATCTATATATATTAGAAAGGCCAATTTGTTATCAGGGAAAGGTTTAACTTCTAGCATACATGATGAAATTTTTACCTTATCAAAGGTCGTTATACTACTAGTGGAACGATTTAATCAAACACAACAAAAAGAAGGAACCTAGAACTATTTTTTTCTCCTAAGGTGGTGAAGGTGCTGGGATAACAAATTCTAAACTAAAAGTTTTAAGAAAAGATGGGGCTGGCAGTGTTTCCAGAGCGCGGCCTCATGATTGTAAGTTATACACAAAATGATTGCAAGCTAAACACAAAATTGAATTTGCAAGCAGAAGTAAAGCCAAAATTGTAGCCTTTGCCAGCATTGTCAAATCATGTACCAAAACAGGAGTATGGAATAGGGTACGGTCATCCATTGAAGCAAAGAAGAAATGATTTGTCAAATATTATAGTTGGAAATGTTCTGGTAGACATGCATGCAAAATATGAAACCATAGACAAGACTCACAACTAAAATGCCTCAAAGAGGTATCATCTCATGGAATGTAATGATTGTAGATATGCACAAAAATGAATTGGTTGAGAGCTATGAATCTTTCAAGCAGAGGCAATTGGTCATTTCGATAGGCTAAGCTTTCCTTACTCTAGAATATAGTTACTAATTATATCACTAAAAAACATGCAAAAGGTTGAAGGATCTGCATAGAAGGATTTATGACTAACCTTAAACATATTTGAGAAGAAGAAATCATAGGAGGTCGATGCTTGCAGGATATAATTACTAAAGAATTTTATCAAGTAAGCACAACAAGATCGTTGGTAAAAGAAACCAAAAGATTAATAAAACTTCAAAGTATAAATTAAGATGAAATATAGAAATCATTAAAAACTTGGATTCCAAATGTTCAACTGGCTGAAGATTTGATGCCGGATCAACTTCTATTGCTGTATACCAATCTCTCCAGTCTCCAAATGATGCTTTCTCCAAATCCAATTCACTTTCATGCAAACTCCCAAAATCCTAGATAGCCCCCCACAAATATACATTCAGAAACTTAAAATAGAAAAAACAATAAATTCTCTTCCCGTTATTGACCACCCACTACCTCACAATTAATTCCCATTACACCCAAGAATGAAAATCTCAAGTTTAATTTATTTTGGGATGCACCAAACAATATTTTCTGACAACACAATTTATTCTTATTTATTAATCTTAATTAGAAAATAGAATATTGTATAACCACACTCAACAATAACTTTATTTTTATAAACACTTCCACATAAAATAATATTTGTTTAAATATTATTATTTTTACATATAAAAATTATCAATAAAATTCTTAATTTGAAACACTTATTTACCTCATGATATTGTTATTTATTTACTAAGGTGGACTAATAATTTCTATTTTAATGATGTAATTTAACCACAACAATAACCACACAATTACAACCTGAATACCCACATACCGAACAATACCAGATGGCCACACACTATCGAACAACAATGACATCCGATCATGCCCAAACTGACTTTACTGACAGGTTACAAGATTGGATACTCATCCTTTTCCAGGATGGTGACTAAACTAGGGACCTTATGTCATCTCCGTTCATCAATTTTCCATTAGATTTAAGGCATGCTCAAACCTATCGATTCAAGTGGAGTCGATGCCAGATACCTACATCCTATAGCAAACAAAACGATCGAACAAATAGATATATAATCATATAATCAACACACACTGAGAAAGGGATTGGCAGCGTAGCAGGGTACTCGTGCATGATTAATGCGACACTGTCCCTTTCACCAATGCATCAACGATTAACCACATTACAAATAACATACAATTGCTTAACAATTAAGATAAAATGATCAGTTGGTAAATGACTAAATAAGAACTATCATCGGATCATCACATGATACACAAAATAAGATTGATTCACATAGTTCATTAAATTCATAACTAATCATAACATAAGCATAATACACCAATACTAACAGTATCATCAAATGTCATCATAGTAGTAATCTAACATCAATAGAGTATCATTAACTAAACATCATAGTAGTAAATTCATCATCAAACAAGATATCATAATGTCCAGGCCTAATGAAACAACTATCAGTCTAACAGAAAGCAAAAATGAGGGGCACTACAACAATGATCCTTATGCCATCTAGAAACACACACACATATACTTAGTAGAGAGATCATGTTTATTCTTGTCAAATTATGTCATCGTTAAGATGAAGGTTAAAATCCTTTTTGTCGTCTAATATAAGCACAGTGTATGCCATTGGATGGCAAGTCAACGTGTGTAAATCAACTAAACATGTTTAATTTGTTTGTCAAGATCTTAGTCAACTTGTGTGAATTCTCCTTCGTTAATTGTGCTTATAGATAGGCACAATTAGTGTTTGAGAGTACACAATAGTGACATCTATTAGATAAGTGTGTTTTGTCTATTTACAAATTATTATTATTATTATTGTTATTATTTATATTATTATTATTATTATTATTATAGGTGCGGTAAAAAGTTTCTCTTTATTTTCTCCTTAGCATACTCCTTAGATACTTGGGGAGTGGGGAAAGGAGCAGTAGCTCCATACTCCCCACTTTTTTTGGCATATTAAGCTTCACAGGGAGTGGAGTGAAATTCTTGGGGCGATGTATTTACTATCTACCCATAACTATTGGTGACTAGGTTTTAAGTAGAAGAAATCTATAGGACTTGTGTATGCGTGGAGAAAAGGGCTCAAAATATGGGAAGAGTAGAGTTGATACAACAAGGTGACAATGGTGAAGACTCAGCCTATTTTATTATTCAAGTAAGTCTACTACATTCCGTAGACTATGATAGAGTATATATATCTGACTTTTGTTCGACTAGATCAGTAAGTATTCAAGAAGTAAAGAGAATTGTGTTAGACTATTGTTTGGAAAGTGGATTATCACTAAGCTTAAATGAATGTAGACTGGTTGTTTATCCTCTATAGAGGATTATTGTTTTCTATATTATCATATCATAATCTGGAAAGAGGAATAGTTATGTTTAACTCTATATATTTATATAATCCTTATATACCTTCAGAAATGTTAAACAATTCAATACCCCTGAGTAGAGAATTTCTTGGCTGTGTCTTATATAGTTATATCTTTTCTTTGTTAGTGAAGCACGATAAGCTTTGTAGGGTAATAGTCAAAGACTATGGCTAAGCCTCTTGATTTTTAACATAGCTACTTCGTATTGCAACCTTAGTTTGACAATAAGACTAATATTTTGTGAGGCTGACTTTGTTATTGATAGGCCATCTATGTTATTGTGAGACTGATTGTGTTATATTATAGGCCTACTATGTTATATGATAGGCCAACTGTGCCCTAAGTGTGGTCTGACTATGCCAAGAAATTTAGAGCCTGACTATGTAAAGAATAAGTCACCATTGTAGTGATCGACTACTAGATAAACACCATTCTTGGGTTGTAGAAATTTTAATATGAGCCGATGGTAGACTTAAGAGAGACCTAAGAGAAGGTCATCGTAATCAAAGTATTCTTCTCACAATAGTCACTAACCAAGAAGACATAAAGTGTGTTTGAAATCTTAAAAGCTAGTTATTGAGTCGAAGTCAATGTGTTGGAGCACTTGACATTAGACCACTATTTTCAAGTATATAAAGAAGAATGAGTTATTTTTAGAAGCTATTCTAGAGTTATTCTAAACATTATATATTCTAGTTTTTATAGAGGAATAATCTTTAGCCCAATCTTAGGCTAAGAATAGCTACATGATTGTCGAGAGCTATACTCATTATGGAAATGAAAAGTCATGATATAGAATACTTTATTATTATGTTATCTTTTTGATATACATGTGGAAGTGTATTCAACTCATTGGTATATGAAATATAGTTTATCTTCGACAAATTATGAGTCAAAAGATTAGATTTTTAGATTAAGACAAATAGAGTCTTTAATCATAAAACCCTATGGCTTAAATATTAGAATCTTGCATGTGTAGAAGAACATAGATGAGCATGGTAGTAGGTAGAGAGGTCATTGAGTAGATGATAAGATGGCATAGACCCATGATTTCAAGGATGCAAAGAGGGACTCAATGTATGTTATATAGTCACCTAAGCTCTCACCTAAGACTTGTCAAAATGACTAGTAGATAAAGGATTATGATATGTCCTTAAGACCAATATGGTATAAGCAAGTCAAAAAGAATTATTTTATTTATATGATATAAATTGAGAAAAAGAATGTTGTCTCCAAGTCAAGAGAAGAGTGAGTGAACATATGACTATATATTTATATGAAACTTTGGCCAAAGCAATGCAAAAGTCACTGCTTGCATTGTCAGTTCACGGTGTACCAGATAGCTAAACAATTAGAATGGGTCATACATAGCTAGAGCTACACTAGAGTTGTAAACCCAATTGTTATTAGCTAGGACACATCACTTGTTCCCAGATCGCATAAAGAATCAGTTGATTCTCATTATATATTACCCTTGCGAAGGGAAAGGCCACTTCCAGAAGGAAGGTGTGTGGGGAACCACTAGTCTATGGTTGGAGGAAAAGCACTAGGGTGATGCTCTCTCTCTCTCTCTCTCTCTCTCTCTCTCTCTCTCTCTCCTGTAATTGACTACTAAAGACTTGTGAACAAGAATGCATTACTTATTTTGTAAAAGATATTAGTAAAATTGTAAGTCATAATAAATACGACCATTTGTTATATGTAGAATTTTTGTTAGTCGCATGTGAAGAAACCATTTTCTGAATATATTTATTGTATTTGAAATCCCAAATGTAATATCTTTGATTACAGATAATTAAAAAAATTAGCGTCTTTAATTATGTTCAAGGATATCTAATATTCCAGTCGGGATGTTACAATTTTTATTTAAGAATTATTTTATTATGTATATAAAAACCAAAACATAACCAACATATATTTTTAAAAACTAAAAATAAATGTCGTAAAATAATTCTTAAATAAAGCCTTTATGTTGCAATGTAGTTTTCTTGCATGGAGGAAAATTGAGTATAGGAGATTGACCGATATTAGAGTAGAGACCATTTGCCTTTTAGGGAAAGAGCATATAGTTGCAGGAACGAAGCAGTAGGAACATCGATAGGATATAGAGAGGACATTAGAAGAAAAGGAAAAGAAATCAAAAGGGAACGAAAGGGTTTTAATAAATTTTTTTTTAATAAACCCTATGGTTCGAGCAAGGGCAAAAGGACAAGCAGATTTGGAACAAATCGGACAAAGAGGGTTGCATAGAGATGAAAGGAGTAGGGAAGTTTTCTTCTATCAAAAGAATAATACAATAATTAAGAAAGAGAAGATTAGAGAGGAATAATTTCTTGATTTTGTATCCAAAGTAAATAGAGTTCCATTAGGTGATAGATTGTTGCAAAAAATTTTAAAACTGTCACAATCTAAATTTCTTGTTTCTTCTATTCAATTCCTAAAAGTAAAAGATTTTATTATAAAATGGGCTAATTTATGGCCAGTCTAGGCAAGAATTAGCAAATGGTGTAAATTAAAATGGGGAGATTCATTGATTGTTAGAAATCTCCCTAAAGGCTTCTTTCTAATAACTTGCGAATCCAAGGAAAAAAAGAAAGTATTTTGTAGGGGGGGCTTGGATCATGGATGGGGTGGGCATATACATAAAATAATGGGAACCTAATTTTGATCCACTCAACCACAATATTCAAGTCACACCAATGTGGGTAAGATTATACAATCTTCTTGCAGAATACTAGGAGGAAGACATATTGAAAGAAATAGGAAAATGTTTAGGAGCCTTCATTAAAGGAGATGATTCTACAACAAAGGAAGAATTTTGGAATTTATGCTAGGATTTATGCTAATCTCAATCTAGCAGCAATTATTCCAAATAAAATAGAAATAATTTCAAAAAGTGGAGGATGGGATCAAAACATAGAGATTGAAGGCCCTTCATTACCCTTCCTAGAGGAGAGCATAGAGAAAACAGTATGAGAGGAAATAGAGATAGAGGAAGAGGAGATCAATGTGATTAATCAAGAAATAGAGGAAGGAGAAATTAAAGTATCTAGTCCTGAAGTTCAACATAAAGACTCTGAAGAAGTTTTAGCAGAAAAAGAATTGGAAGAGCCCTTTGAAGAAGAGAGGGACAAAGGTTTAAAGAAAAGTACTTTTGAATTACAATGGACCTATTTAGCCTTTTAGAAGAGAATACGAGAAGTTTATCTACTTACAGGCTAGAAGAAGAATTATTTCAAGATGAGATTTAAGGGAGAATAAAGATCCAGAGGTCCATTTGGTGAATTAGGATAACATAAATAATTATAAGGCAAATTCTAAATTTTTTAAGATTCAAGAAGAAAAGGAATTGGTTTTGTGCTCGTAGGAGAAAGATTCTTTGAGTTTGGAGCATTTAGGTTTAAGCCAAATAGAAAGAAAGAAGGATAAGCTAGATATTGGAGATTCCAAAGAAATAGGAGAAAGTCTAACAAAGAAAAATTGCAAAATGAAGGAGATGCAGAGGGTCAAATGAAAATTAATATGATGTTGAGATTAGGGAAGGGGGTTCCCCTTCCCAATGACCAATTAGGATACAATCTTGGAATGTTATGGGTCTTAACACCCCTAAAAAAATTACTTGGTTAAGAACCAGATGGATATATCAAGTGTAACGCCCTACTAGGAAACCCCAGAGAACAACTCAACTATGCTATACAAAAAGGACAATATTTTTTTAAGGAAAGAAATAAAAAAGAAATGTAAATCATATTTATTCATAACATCAGGTTAAACTTATCCTCTAGGGTTCCATGGATGCATTACTAACAAACTATTAACAAGATCTAACCAACATTATGAATTAACTAACAACCATAGTTCATTCAAAGCTAATTGCATGAATTGAGTAAACACATACATTTCCATATTGTATCATCAGAAAGGTAGACATCAAGATCATGAATACAGGATTTCAAGTACATATATAATTTCCTTTACATCAGAGTACATCATTACAATGTTAACAATATCACTTTTCTAAATACATTGGAGTACATACATCAAGACAATAGTACATGAATATCTATCTCCTCGAGCTAGAACAGGATCAGAAATCTGCTATAAGAGATACATCTTTCTCACACATGAACAACAACAAGAGAAACTAATGGAGATATAAGCACAACCACCCAACCATGTGGAATGCTAAGGTCCACCCACCATGCTAAGAGATAACAATAAGGTCCCACAACATGATACAGTTAAGAATATAGGAGTAGAAGACAAAAGGATAACATGACTCCAACATACAAATACACATGACTTTCACAATAGAGTCACCACTTCCTCCTGTTGGCAAGAGACACTGTACGGATTCATTATTGTTGTCATTGATGGAAACAAAGTTTATCCCACATTCACAACACATAATAGGTCTCTACCAGAAGTCAGACTGAAGAGTGTTTTGGTCCAATGAGCAAGAACAGAGCATGCAGCAAGGTCTGACAATCAGGTCTGGATCTCTCAGAGGATGTATCTTAGCAAAGTGTGGACTTGGGGAAGTCAAGGAGAATACCATTACTGCTACATTCTAGAGATTGAGCCTCTGGTGATGAAAGAGTGAAAATATATGAGCATCTAAGTGTTGGGTCCCTGACAGGTAGAGTAGACTTAGGAAGAACTGATCGGCAGAGCATCAGACCTTAATCTGGATGAGAAATTGATGGTGATCAAGCTTGTTGAGGGACCATTCATGGTTGGCTGACATGATTGATGACTTTTATGTCTATGTCCTTGATACGCATCACGTAGTAAGCATGGATTTAGCTGACAGATTAGTGTGTTGGGAAAATCTTAAGTATTCCAGATGCCAACTAGAAAGATGTTGAGATCCTTGGTGCGGATATATATACCAGATGAATTTCAGTATGAAGGTGTGTATGGTGTGATAGAGTATGTGAAGAAAAGTAGAGACTAGTGTGGAAGCAGCTATACAAGTCCAGTATGTGATAGAACAACAACAGTAAGCAAAGGAAGAATGAAGTGCAGCAGATCAATATACTGAGCCTAAACAAAACTGAACCTCAGCATATGTGGATGCCTCTGATTAGTTCAAACACCTGGTTACATTCTATATACCTTGTAGACAGTGAGTCTCTAGTAGGCAGTGAGCCTCTTGTGAGTAGTGTGCTCAGGCAGTGAGCCCTAATTGGCAAGTGCCATTTTGTACTTCTTATTCTTTTAATAGAGAATACAATCTTGGGTTAGTCACCTCGAGGTTTTTCCCTTAAAAAGGTTTTCCACATCAAAATCATTATGTTATGTGTATTGATTTTATTTCTGCTCTCATGGTTATGCATGCTTATATGTTTTGATGTTTTACTAATTATCAAAGAAGAACAAAAAGTTAAATTATTTAAGATAACTAATTCACCCCCCTCTCAGTTATCTACCTTGTTTCCAACAATTGGTATCAGTGCCAAGTTCCTCCAAATAGAGCCTAATAGCTTGAGAAAGATCTGGGAATCTCAATGGATATGTATGGTATGAGGGAACAACTTCAGTTTGCCCTAGATGATCTTGAGCAATCTCACTCTAAAGTCAATAACTTGAGGGAAAGACTTAAAAAAGATGATGATTTCATAAATGAACTAAAAGAAAAACTGAGCATTTCTGTGAAAAAGAGAAAAGAACTACTTCAACAATTAGCAAGTTAAAGTGAAGCCAATGATACTATTGAAGATCTCAATGAGAAAAACAAGTTATGTGAGAAGCTATCAAAAGAGGTCATTATGGTAAGACATGAAATGGAATCCGGGGTTATGAAATTCACCCAAGAAATTGAAGAGAAAAGAAAAATTAAAGATAATCTAAAACAATCTCTTAAAGAGAAGTCAGAAGACTGCCACAAAATGGATAGAATAATCAGGCATCTAGAATCTGATCTTGAAGAAGCTAGAGATAATGAAGAACAACTTGAGAATCAAATAGACACTCTTAAAAGGGATCTTCAAACAACAAATGAATACAAAGAGAAATTCAAGATAATCTCTACTCAACTTGAAGTTCTTCTTGAAAGCCAAAAGAGGGTAGATGACAAGCATGGCTTGGGGTATGAGAAAGGTGAAAGCTCCGAATCTGGTAAGAAGAACTCTGGATCAGGAAATCCAAGGAACAGACCTAGAAGACCTCCGGTAAGGCAACCAAATGTTTAAAGATATCCATCCTTTAATGGATACTACCACAATTGTAATAACTTCAGTCATAAACCAAAATAGTGTAGAAGAAGAATGAATCAGACTAACTCATCCTTCTCTGGATAGTGTTTTAACTACAAAAGGTAAGGTCACAAATCTTATGAATGTAGAAATATGTAAATAAACAATTCATTCAATGGTAGATGATTTGCATGCAATAGAATGGGACATGGATAATCAATTTAGATCAAGAGGATACCAATCAAATATGCAAAGAAATGTTATTTGCTACAATTGTAATAGATCCGGTCATATTGCCAAATTTTGCAGAAGTAAGAATTTGGACAAAAAGGATCCAGTGCATCATAATCAAAATCAAGACAAAGGAAAAGCAAAAGTGAATGCGGATGAAATTCAAAGGGAGATGAACAAGATTTGGGTGAAGAGAAGTACATAAAATGTTGGAGATGGATCCGCACCAGAATCTGGTGCTGATATTCCTTCTGGAAATGAAATAGATGAGCTCTGGCTCAGGGGGAGTCACAAAGGAAAACAATTTCCCCCAGCTAGTCAATTGGTGCCTAAAATTGGCACATGGAGTGTTGCGGACTGAAGAGTTCTCAAAGAGATATCTAAATAACCCTTGGTAAAAATATAAAATATTCGCAAGGAGTTTTGAAGAGGTTAATCATCCAAGATTGATCTGGTTTAACAGTCATTTGGTAAAAGCAGGATTTTTATAGTTAGATCCGGTATGATTCAAAAATTAAAATATCTTGATCTACGGATAAATGGAATGATTGGAGAAAGGAAGATAGATTGTCAATTATCACTGAGAATAATTCTAAGTGCATCTTAGTGATTTGGAAGGATCTCTCTCAGAACAAGGTCAAAATAAGGGAACCAAAATGACTTAAGGTGTGCACTTATTGCAATATAAATTTAGGGTTTGCACAGAAACATAAGGGTTCTTTTGTTCATCATTTGCACATTTGCATTCGAGAAGAAGATGATGGAGATTAATTGTCATTGATGTCAAAAAGGTCTTGCAGGTTTGCAATGTGTTGGTTTTGATAGGAGTTGTTCATGTTCATATTCGTGGTTTGATTTGATCAGGATATCTTCAAAGTTGTCTCAGGATGGATTCTCATGTTTATTGTTTATATTGGTTCATATTTGATCTTGTTTATGACAGGATCTTGGGTTGATATTAGTGAACATTTGAAGGTCACTAATCAGGAGGTAAGTGTAAGAGGTTGATGCAAGTTGAAGTTATACTTCAAAAGATAAGGACTTTCTTCATATGTGTGTTCATGCTTCATCAAGAGTTCCGTGAAGTTGTTGATAGGAGAATGAGTACATCATCTTGTGTGTTCTTTCCATTATCATAGCATAGCTTGTTCAGTATGGTTGATACAGATGACATGATATGCAGTGGCAGTGGCTTGGTCATTTGATCTCAGTGAAACACAATAGTCTTCATCATGATTA
Source organism: Cunninghamia lanceolata (assembly GCA_027924645.1). Lineage (NCBI taxonomy): Eukaryota > Viridiplantae > Streptophyta > Pinopsida > Cupressales > Cupressaceae > Cunninghamia > Cunninghamia lanceolata. The sequence goes on along the minus strand of BSBN01000201.1, from coordinate 2,645,420 downwards.
AATATCTAGGTGTATGATTTCATTTTTGAGGTGTTTGTTGTTTGGCATTCTCTGTAATAAGGTTGGTATTATGTGTGGTATACTCTATATCCAGGATTGCTTTCATTATGGTAGAGGTGATCTCAGGACTTATAATAGTTCATATGTGTTGAAGTGTTGGATCATATAGCTCATTGCTCAAAAGGGTTTACCCTTTCAAGGATGCCTTGAATTTGATGGTTATGGTTCCATGGTCACATTTTGGGAATGTTCTTCATATCAAGACATCAAGATCATCAAGATCGTCAGGAGTTATGAGGAGTGATGTTAGTTCATGTTTATGATTGCATATGGAGGTATTTCTTGATAAGGTCATCATCATGAGTTGACTGATCATCTTTTTATATCCACAAGATTTGTTTGATCAGTTTGATTGCATAAATTGTTGTTTCTAAGACATTAATGCTCACATAAGTATCAAAGGAAGGTTTTTTTGTTTAAGTGTCATGGTAAAATTCCTTAATCTACCTATCATATGTATTTTGCTCCTTTTGTTATATTTAAGTGTTGACCTAAAATTGTAGGTCACATCACTTAAAATTGACCTATTAAAGGGGTAGTCAACATATATCATAACCGGCCCCTCCTAACATAGTCCACTGGTGGTCAAGGTAATGGATTTAAAAGAGCATCGAATGCTTTAATAAAAAGAACATTAGATGCTGAATACTTCATAAGTCAATTTGGAGCCTGATTTCTATGAAGGTGATTTATGCTTTAAAAAGCATCGGTTTTTTTTTAGAGTTTAAAAAGCATTAAAAATGCTTTATGAAATATGAAGGGCCCGAAGCATACTCAAAGGGGAGTAAAATAATTCAAAGACTTTTATTTACCATTTGTTTATTCTTTGTTTGGATGAGCAACATTTAATTCGAAGGTTTGCCATTTGGTTGGGAATGTATATTAGCCATAAATGACTATTTTTTTTAAAGTTAGAAACGTTGTTTGTCGGCCCTAAGAGATGACATAAGTAAAGTGAAAGTTTTGTTGAGATTCCATTTCTATTTCATGGCAAATAATTGTTAAGGAGGAAGTCATAGTGAATGTGCCTTTTTGAGGCTATATTTAGTATTTTTTATGGCAGATTTTGTGAGATTGAAAGGAGATTTTTTATAAGTTTTTTTAATATTTCCTTTCTTATTTTTGACTCATTTTGAAGTATTAAAGGCAGCAAATGAAGAATTTTTGTATGATAAGAAGAATATGAATTGGATTAGGAGTTGAAGATTTTTTTAATGGGAGTTATTTTTATAGATTGGAGAATATATTTTGCAGAAAGAAGAGAGAATATGAAGAAGATCAAATTATATAAGAGATTTTATTTACAGGACAATGATTGATTTCATTATGATAATATTTTTCTTAAGATGTTTTTTTGGAGATTGAATGTGAGAAGATGAAAGGTTTTGAAAAGAGGATAATGAAAATTTGTTTTGAAGGTGAAAGGACATTCAGTTTGTATATAATGGTTTTTTAGGTGCATTAATGTAACTTTTTTTGTAGACAGAGATGAAACATACAGATGATGAGTTCATAGAGATTGAATATATATAGTGAGTGTTGTAAAGAAGACAGAGATGGAATATTTTGCAGAGATTTATTTGCAAGAAAAGATGAAAGGCTTTGTGTGTATCAAGAGTATATACATTGATGATTTAAATTGTTTTGCAGAGATGTGTTAATATTTGTAGAGACACATGTTTGTGCAAGGAAGCCAAATAAATTTGTAGAGATTTTGTGTAAGGATAAAAAGCAGAAATGATGACCGCCTTTTACAACAAATTTATGAAGAAAATTTGTAGTTGATTGAGTATCAGGTGAATTGGTAATGAGATTGATATTCAGATTGAAATTGAGTAGAGATATGCAAAAGAGAAGACAAGTTATATAATTGTGCAAATCAGATTGAGTGGCAATCATTTCTTGCACACTTTACAATTTGTTTTGTATTAGGGGTTGGTGCTCCTTAAATTTGGTGATTCTAAAATTATTAGGGGTTGGTGCTCCTTGAACTTGGTGCTTCTAAAAGTATTAGGGGTTGGAGTTCCTTGAAGTTGGTGCTTCTAAACATTGTAATCAGTGAGATTTTTGATAAAGCCAGTGAGGCAGTTTTTGAGTGGTTTTTCTACCCCTGGAGGGTTTTCCACTCATGCAAATCTTGTGTCATGATGTATATTGATCTTCTCTGTGTGTGTATGATTTACTCATGAGGTGTTGTTTATATCCTCTTTTATCAATAGTCTTATGTATATGTGTTTAACAATGTTTTCCCTTCTATTTGTCTTGTAAGATAAAATTTGCAAAAGGTTAAAATTTTATACAACACTGATTCACCCCCTCCCCTCTTAGTGTTGTCCTTGACTCCTACAATTGGTATCAGAGTACAGGTTCCCTTTTTGAAGTCTAATAGGCTCAAGTAGGTCCTGGTAGTGGAGTTCAATGGGTAAGTGCAGAAGAAATAAGAACATGAGAAATGTCAAGCTTCATTCTGGTCAAAAGACACAAAAGACATCATCCATATCAAATTTAGGTGTTAATGTTCAATCAGTTGATAAAGATGCTTCACAAGTTGAATCAGTGAAAGAGTTTTCTGGAGTTCCTCTATTTAATGGTTCAGATTTTTTAGTTTGGTGTATGAGAATGCAAGTCTATTTATCCTCTTTAGGATATGATGTATGGATGTCTATTGAGAATGGATATTCTAGCTCTACAAATAACCAAGAGGCTCTTGAATGCAATCATATAGCCAAGAAGATTATTTTATCTAGTTTATCTAATGATGTTTCTTGTAAAGTTGTGCAGTGTGAAATGGCTTAGGATGTGTGGAAGAAATTGATAAAAATTTATCAAAGTAATGATAAAGAAGAGAACAATTAGGTGTCTAATGAAAGTGACCATGAAAGAAGACAATCACATGAAGAAGTTAAAACCCAATCAGATTCAAAAGAAGCTAACATCACAAGTGATAATGATCAGGAATATGATTGTGAGATTGATATGGAAGGAGAGCTCATATATGCTTTGAGTGAACTCAAGAAATAGAAGAGAGAGAATCAGAAACTAAAATTGCAGCTGCGACAAGAAAGACAATCTAAAGACAAAGCACTTTTAGACGTTGAAAGTGTATCTACAGATCTTGAAGAGGCCAGATGTCAGAATATAAGTTTAAAGACATATATTGATGATTGAGACAAATTAACTACTAGATTAAAGACTGAAATTGAGGAAGCTAAGAGGATAGCAGATGTTTCAAAATCTGACCTTGAAGTTAGAAGGATTGAGAATATGAAATTAGAGGGTAATATTATCAATCTGAGAAAAGAGTATGATGGTCTCAAGGCTTTATTTAAGAAATATCAAGTGTTTGAAGATAGCTCAAACAAGTTGCATGAGATGTTCGGAAAACAGAAGCATCATAAGGACACTACTGGTTTAGGATTTGAAGAAGGGGAATATTCCAAAGCTAGAGAGACTCCTAGAAGGAAAATTGATTTAAGTCATCATGTTGCTACCACAGAAGGTAAAAGGAAGAGTGAAGCTGAACATAAAACTAGAGATTAATTTGTACACAATCAAAGAAGGAATTTAAGAAAACCTACTGCTATAAGATAAACATACATGTATAGGTATAATTATTATTTTAATGGTTATTGTTCTACTGGTAATCAATTTGGACACAAAGCAGTTGTTTGTAGAAGAAATACTGATATTGTTTGTTACAAGTGCAATAATACTGGTCACATTCAAAGAAACTGCAAAATGAATAGAATGTATGATTCTTCTTGGAAGCATAACATAAATACTCAAGGGATGTTAAGAAGGTATTATCAATCATTTGATTATGATTATAGTATAATTTGTTATAATTGCAACTCTCTTGGTCATAAAGCACACAGTTGCAGGAAAGCATCACATGATTTGAAAAAGGTTTGGAGAAAGAAAGAACCTGTAAAAGAGTGGAAGCAAAAATAGAGTCACGAGAAGGCAAATCCTAAACTTGTTCATCTTGCACAAGTTACATCATTAGTTGAATAATAGATAGCTTGATGTGATGGGGAATTGTTCTTGTCCTATTGTTTATCCCCAAGAAGTTTCAGGAGGAGATGGTGATCTTGTCATGATTAATCTTACCAATCTTATGAAATTAAATTCATATAGTTGATGGTGGTGTTGCTAACAATGTTGATGTTTAGTATGTGACAATGATACAGGTGATCATTGGCTCATTATGCTTTCAAGATATTGAAAAGGTGTTTCAGGAGTTCAAATGCAAAAAATTGTTAGAGAAATGATCTTGATCATGTTGATGATTACAAAGGTTGAATTGTCATGGTATTGCAATCCAAAGTGTTTTGGAAAGTCTTGTTGGAAGAAAATCTTGATTTACTGATTTGAATGATAAAGTCAAGAGACATCAGTTCTTGTTGATTGCAATAAGTTTCAAATATAGTTTTGAATATTTTAGATTTGACATTCTATTGCAAAAAGGTATCTTGTGTAGGAGGATGATCTGAATTCTTGGTTGCAGAATGAATGTTCATTTAGAAGTGATCATTGGTGTAATAATTTGACATGTTCTTTGTTGGTCTTCATCATTAATATGGTTCAGGAAGGTATGTGTAAATTGGGTGCCTCTAGTTTTGAAGTGGTATCAAGTATGTGCTTCAAGCTATAACATTATAGAGTTGCTTATAACATTGATGGTGAGCCTTGTATTTCATCAAATTCTTTAATTAGATTTAGTTAAAGGAAAGTTTTGCGAAGGTTTTCTCTAGAGTGGTCTTCATGTGTTGTGATGTGTTTATGACATCCTTGCACAGAGTTTAAGTTCATCAAAGGACTTGTTATGCCAAGTTTTCATCATCATATTTGTGTCAAGAAGTGGTATTATGTTGAGATTGACATACTTGTTTTGGTGATTTGTTTGTGGACTTCAACATAGGGGAAGCAAATAGGTTTGATCCTTTGTCATCAGATGTCAAAAATGGGGAGAAAGAGAAAATGTTTCATGAAGTTTTGCCATCAATGACAAAAGGGGAGATTGATGGAGATTGATTGTCATTGATGTCAAAAAGGTCTTGTAGGTTTGCAATGTGTTGGTTTTTATAGGAGTTGTTCATGTTCATATTCATGGTTTGATTTGATCAGGATATCTTCAAAGTTGTCTCAGGATGGATTCTCATGTTTAGTGTTTATATCGGTTCATATTTGATCTTGTTTATGATAGGATCTTGGGTTGATATTAGTGAACATCTGAAGGTCACTAATTAGGAGGTCAGTGCAAAAGGTTGATGCAAGTTGAAGTTATACTTCAAAAGATAAGGACTTGCTTCATATGTGTGTTCATGCTTCATCAAGAGTTGTGTGAAGTTGTTGACAGGAGCAGGAGTACATCATCTTGTGTGTTCTTTCCATTATCATATCATAGCTTGTTCTGTATGGTTGATATAGATGACATGATATGTAGTGGAAGTGGCTTGGTCATTTGATCTCAGTGAAACACAATAGTCTTCATCATGATTTGATATCTAGCTGTATGATTCCATTTTAGAGGTGTTTGTTGTTTGGCATTCTCCGCAATAAGGTTGGTATTATGTGTGGCATACTTTGTATCAAGGATTGGTTTCATTATGGTAGAGGTGATCTCACTAGTTATAATAGTTCATATGTGTTGAAGTGTTGGATCATATAGCTCATGGCTCAAAAAGGTTTACCCTTTCAAGGATGCCTTGAATTTGATGCTTATGGTTTCATGGTCACATTTCAGGAATGTTCTTCATATCAGGACATCAAGATCATCAAGATCGTCAGGAGTTATGAGGAGTGATGTTAGTTCATGTTTATGATTGCATATGGAGGTATTTCTTGATATGGTCATCATCATGAGTTCATTGATCATCTTTTTATATCCACAAGATTTGTCTGATCAGTTTGATTGCATAAATTGTTGTTGCTATGACAGTGATACTCACATAAGTATCAAAGGAGGGTTTTCTTTTAAGTGTCATGGCAAAATTCCTTAATCTACCTATCATATGTATTTTGCTCCTTTTGTTATATTTAAGTGTTGACCTGAAATTGTAGGCCACATCACTTAAAATTCACCTATTAAAGGGGTAGTCAACATATATCATAACCAACCCCTCCTAACATAGTCCACTGGTGGTCAAGGTAATGGATTTAAAAGAGCATTGAATGCTTTAATAAAAAGAACATTAGATGTCGAATACTTCATAAGTCAATTTGGAGCCCAATTTCTATGAAGGTGATTTATGCTTTAAAAAGCATCAGTTTTTTTTGGAGTTTAAAAAGCATTAAAAATTATTTACAGAATATGAAGGGCCCGAAGCATACTCAAAGGGAAGTAAAATAATTCAAAGAATTTTATTTTCCATTTGTTTATTCTTTGTTTGGATGAGCAACATTTAATTCGAAGGTTTGCCTTTTGGTTGGGAATGCATATTAGCCATAAATGGCTTTTTTTTTTAAATTTAGAAACCTCGTTTGTTGGCCCTAAGAGATGACATAAGTAAAGTGGAAGTTTTTTTGATGTTCCATTTCTATTTCATGGTAAATAATTGTTAAGGAGGAAGTCATAGTGAATATGCCTTTTTGAGGCTATATTTAGTATTTTTTTTATGGCAGATTTTGTGAGATTGAAAGGAGATTTTTTATAAGTTTTTAAAAAAATTTCCTTTCTTATTTTTGACTCATTTTGAAGTGTTAAAGGCAGAAAATGAAGAATTTTTGTATTAGAAGAAGAATATGAATTGGATCAGGAGTTGAAGATTTTTTTTTTGCGAGTTATTTTTATAGATTGGAGAATATATTTTGTAGAAAGAAGAGAATATGAAGAAGATCAAATTATATAAGAGATTTTATTTACAAGACATTGGTTGATTTCCTTATGATAGATTATTTTTCTTAAGATGTTTTTCTTGTAGATTGAATGTGAGAAGATGAAAGGTTTTGAAAAGAGGATAATGAAAATTTGTTTTGAAGGTGAAAGGACATTCAATTTGTATATAATGGTTTTTTAGGTGCATTGATGTAACTTTTTTTGCAGACAGAGATGAAACATATAGATGATGAGTTCATAGAGATTGAATATATATAGTGAGTGTTGTAAAGAAGACATAGATGGAATATTTTGCAGAGATTTATTTGCAAGCAAAGATGAGAGGCTTTGTGTGTAACAGGAGTATATACAGTGATGATTTAAATTATTTTGCAGAGATGTTTTAATATTTGTAGAGACACATGTTTGTGCAAAGAAGCCAAATAAATTTGCAGAGATTTTGTGTAAGGATAAGAAGTAGAAATGATAACCTCCTTCTACAACAAATTTACAAAGACAATATGTAGTTGATTGAGTATCAGGTGAATTGGTAATGAGATTGATATTCAAATTGAAATTGATTAGAGATATGCAAAAGAGAAGAAAAGTTATATAATGGTGCAAATCAGATTAAGTGACAATCATTTCTTGCACACTTTGCAGTTTGTTCTATATTAGGGGTTGGTGCTCCTTGAAGTTGGTGCTTCTAAACATTGTAATCAGTGAGATTTTTGATAAAGCCAGTGAGGAAATTTTGGAGTGGTTTTTCTACCCTTGGAGGATTTTACACTCATTCAAATCTTGTGTCATGATGTATATTGATCTTCTCTCTATGTGTGTATGATTTACTCATGAGGTGTTGTTTATATCCTCTTTTATCGGTAGTCTTATGTATATGTGTTTAACAATGTTTTCCCTTCTATTTGTCTTGTATGATAAAATTTGCAAAAGGTTAAAATTTTATACAACACTGATTCACCCCCCCTCTTAATGTTGTCCTTGACTCCTACAATTGGTATCAGAGCACTGGTTCCCTTTTTGAAGTCTAATAGGCTCAGGTAGGTCCTGGTAGTGGAGTTCAATGGGTAAGTGCAGAAGAAATAAGAACATGAGAAATGTCAAGCTTCATTCCGGTCAAAAGACACAAAAGACATCATCCATATCAAATTTAGGTGTTAATGTTCAATCAATTGATAAAGATGCTTCACAAGTTGAATCAATGAAAGAGTTTTCCAGAGTTCCTCTGTTTAATGGTTCAGATTTTTTAGTTTGGTGTATGAGAATGCAAGTCTATTTATCCTCTTTAGGATATGATGTATAGATTCTATTGAGAATGGATATTCTAACTCTGCAAATAACAAAGAGGCTCTTGAATGCAATCATATAGCCAAGAAGATTATTTTATCTGGTTTATCTAATGATGTTTCTTGTAAAGTTGTGCAGTGTGAAACAACTCATGATGTGTGGAAGAAATTGATAAAAAATTATCAAGGTAATGATAAAGAAGAGAACAATTTGGTGTCTAATGAAAGTGACCATGAAAGAAGACAATCACATGAATAAGTTCAAACCCAATTAGATTCAGAAGAAGCTAACATCACAAGTGATGATGATCAGGAATATGATTGTGAGATTGATATGGAAGGAGAGCTCATATATGCTCTGAGTGAACTCAATAAATATAAGAGAGAGAATAAGAAACTAAAATTGCAGCTGCAACAAGAAAGAGAATCTAAAGACAAAGCACTTTCAAACCTTGAAAGTGTATCTACAGATCTTGAAGAGGCCAGATGTCAGATTATAAGTTTAAAGACATATATTGATGATTTAGACAAATTAATTGCTAGATTAAAGACTGAAATTGAGGAAGCTAAGAGGATAGCAGATGTTTCAAAATCTAACCTTGAATTTAGAAGGATTGAGAATATGAAATTACAGGGTGATATTATCAATCTGAGAAAAGAGTATGGTGGTCTCAAGGCTTTATCTAAGAAATATCAAGTGTTTGAAGATAGCTCAGACAAGTTGCATGAGATGTTGGGCAAATAGAAGCATCATAAGGACACTACTGGTTTAGGATTTGAAGAAGGGGAATGTTCCAAAGCTAGAGAGACTCATAGAAGGAAAATTGATTTAAGTCATCATGTTGCTGCCACAGAAGGTAAAAGGAAGAGTGAAGCTGAACAAAAAACTAGAGATGAATTTGTGCACAATCAAAGAAGGTATTTTAGAAAACCTACTGCTATAAGACAAGCATACATGTACAGGTATAATTATTCTTTTAATGGTTATTTTTATACTTGTAATCATTTTGGACACAAAGCAGTTGTTTGCAAAAGGAATACTGATATTGTTTGTTACAAGTGCAATAATACTGGTCACATTCAAAGAAACTACAAAATGAATAGAATGTATGGTTTTGCTTGGAAGCATAACATAAATACTTAAGAGATGTTAAGAAGGTATTATCAATCATTTGATTATGATTACAGTATAATTTGTTATAATTACAACCCTCGTGGCCATAAAGCACACAGTTGCAGGAAAGCATCACATGATTTGAAAAAGGTTTGGAGGAAGAAAGAACCTGTAAAAGTGTGGAAGCAAAAACAGAGTCATGAGAAGGCAAATCCTAAACTTGTGCATCTTGCACAAGTTACATCTCAGTTTAATAATAGATAGCTTGATGTGAGGGGGAGTTGCTCTTGTTCTATCATTTATCCCCAAGAAGTTTCAGGAGCAGATTGTAATCTTGTCATGATTACTCTTACCAATCTTATGAAATTAAATTCATATAGTTGATGGTGGTGTTGCTAACAATGTTGATGTTTGGTATGTGACAGTGATACAGGTGATCTTTGGTTCATTATGCTTTCAAGATATTGAAAAGGTGTTTCAGGAGTTTAAATGCACAAATTGATAGACAAATGATCCTGATCATGTGGATGATTACAAAGGTTGAATTGTCATGGTATTGCAATCCAAAGTGTTTTGGAAAGTGTTGTTGCAAGAAAATGTTGATTTACTGATTTGAATGATAAAGTCAAGAGACATCAGTTCTTGTTGATTACAATAAGTTTTAGATATAGTTTTGAATATTTTAGATTTGACATTGTGTTGCAAAAAGGTATCTTGTGTAGGAGTATGATCTGAATTCTTGGTTGCAGAATGAATGTTCATTTAGAAGTGATCATTGGTGTAATAATTTCACATGTTCTTTGTTGGTCTTGCTCATTAATAAGGTTCAGGAAGGTATGTGTAAATTGTGTGCCTCTAGTTTTTAAGTGGTATCAGGTATGTGCTTCAAGCTATAACATTATAGAGTTGCTTATAACATTGATGGTGAGCCGTGTATTTCATCAAATTCTTCAATTAGAGTTAGTTAAAGGAAAGTTTTGGGAAGGTTTTCTCTAGAGTGGTCTTCATGTACTATGATGTGTTTATGACATTCTTGCATAGAGTTTAAGTTCATCAAAGGAGTTGTTATTTGAGTGCATAGATATGCCAAGTTTTCATGATCATATTTGTGTCAAGAAGTGGTATTATGTTGAGATTGACATACTTGTTTCAGTGATTTGTTTGTGGAATTCAATATAGGGGAAGCAAATAGGTTTGAGCCTTTGTCATCAGATGTCAAAAAGGGGGAGAAAGAGAAAATGTTTCATGAATTTTTGCCATCAATGACAAAGGCGTAGATTGATGGAGATTGATTGTCATTGATGTCAAAAAGGTCTTGCAGGTTTGCAATGTGTTGGTTTTGATAGGAGTTGTTCATGTTCATATTCATGGTTTGATTTGATCAGGATATCTTCAAAGTTGTCTCAGGATGGATTCTCATCTTTAGTGTTTATATTGGTTCATATTTGATCTTGTTTATGACAGGATCTTGGGTTGATATTAGTGAACATCTAAAGGTCACTAATCAGGAGGTAAGTGTAAGAGGTTGATGCAAGTTGAAGTTATACTTCAAAAGATAAGGACTTGCTTCATATGTGTGTTCATGCTTCATCAAGAGTTGTGTGAAGTTGTTGACAGGAGCAGGAGTACATCATCTTGTTTGTTCTTTCCATTATCATATCGCAGCATCACAGTGAAACATAGTAGTCTTCATCATGAATTGATATCTAGGTGTATGATTACATTTTTGAGCTATTTGTTGTTTGGTTTTCTCTACAATAAGGTTGGTATTATGTGTGGTATACTCTGTATAAAGGATCGGTTTCATTATGGTAGAAGTGCTCTCATAAGTTATAATAGTTCATATGTGTTGAAGTGTTGGATCATATAGCTCATGGTTCAAAAAGGTTTACCCTTTCAAGGATGCCTTGAATTTGATGCTTATGGTTTCATGGTCACATTTTGGGAATGTTCTTCATATCAGGACATCAAGATCATCAGGAGTTATGAGGAGTGATGTTAGTTCATGTTTATGAATGCATATGGAGGTATTTCTTGATAAGGTCATCATCATGAATTGATTGATAATCTTTTTATATCCACAAGATTTGTTTGATCAATTTGATTGCATAAATTGTTGTTGCTAAGACATTGATGCTCACATAAGTATCAAAGGAAGGTTTTTTTGTTTAAGTGTCATGGCAAAATTCCTTAATCTACCTATCATATGTATTTTGCTCCTTTTGTTATATTTAAGTGTTGACCTAATATTGCAGGTCAGATCACTTAAAATTCCCCTATTAAAGGGGTAGTCAACATATATCATAACCGGCCCCTCCTAACATAGTCCACCGGTGGTCAAGGTAATGGATTTAAAATAGCATTAAATGCTTTAATAAAAAGAATATTAGATGCCGAATACTTCATAAGTCAATTTGGAGCCCAATTTCTATGAAGGTGATTTATGCTTTAAAAGGCATCAGTTTTTTTTAGAGTTTAAAAAGCATTAAAAATGCTTTATGAAATATGAAGGGCCCAAAGCATACTCAAAGGGGACTAAAATAATTGAAAGACTTTTATTTTCCATTTGTTTATTCTTTGTTTGGATGAGCAACATTTAATTCAAAGGTTTGCCTTTTGGTTGGGAATGCATATTAGCCATAAATGGCTTTATTTTTTAAAAAATTTATAAAGCTTGTTTCTCAGCTCTAAGAGATGACATAAGTAATGTGGAAGTTTTGTTGAGATTCCATTTCTATTTTATAGCAAATAATTGTTAAGGAGGAAGTCATAGTGAATGTGCCTTTTTGAGGCTATATTTAGTATTTTTTTTATGGCAGATTTTATGAGATTGAAAGGAGATTTTTTATAAGTTTTTTTTAAAATTTCTTTTCTTATTTTTGACTCATTTTGAAGTGTTAAAGGGAGCAAATGAATAATTTTTGTATGAGAAGAAGAATATGAATTGGATCAGGAGTTGAATATTTTTTTTATGGGAGTTATTTTTATAGATTGGAGAATATATTTTGCAGAAAGAAGAGAATATGAAGAAGAGAGAATATGAAGAAGATCAAATTATATAAGATATTTTATTTACAGGACATTGATTGATTTCATTATGATCTTATTTTTCTTAAGATGTTTTTTTGGAGATTGAATGTGAGAAGATGAAAGGTTTTGAAAAGAGGATAATGAAAATTTGTTTTGAAGGTGAAAGGACATTCAGTTTGTATATAATGGTTTTTTAGGTGCATTAATGTAACTTTTTTTGTAGACAGAGATGAAACATACAGATGATGAGTTCATAGAGATTGAATATATATAGTGAGTGTTGTAAAGAAGACAGAGATGGAATATTTTGCAGAGATTTATTTGCAAGAAAAGATGAAAGGCTTTGTGTGTATCAAGAGTATATACAGTGATGATTTAAATTGTTTTGCAGAGATGTGTTAATATTTGCATAGACACATGTTTGTGCAAGGAAGCCAAATAAATTTGTAGAGATTTTGTGTAAGGATAAAAAGCAGAAATGATGACCGCCTTGTACAACAAATTTATGAAGACAATTTGCAGTTGATTGAGTATCAGGTGAATTGGTAATGAGATTGATATTCAGATTGAAATTGATTAGAGATATACAAAAGAGAAGGCAAGTTATATAATGGTGCAAATCAGATTGAGTGGCAATCATTTCTTGCACACTTTGCAGTTTGTTCTGTATTAGCAGTTGGTTCTCCTTAAAGTTGGTGCTTCTAAAAGTATTAGGGGTTGGTGCTCCTTGAAGTTGGTGCTTCTAAAATTATTAGAGGTTGGTGCTCCGTGAAGTTGGTGCTTCTAAACATTGTAATTAGTGAGATTTTTTATAAAGCCAGTGAGACAGTTTTGGAGTGGTTTTTCTACCCCTGGAGGGTTTTCCACTCATTCATATCTTGTGTCATGATGCATATTGATCTTCTCTATGTGTGTGTATGATTTACTCATGAGTTGTTGTTTATATCCTCTTTTATCAGTAGTCTTATGTATGTGTTTAACAATGTTTTCGCTTCTATTTGTCTTGTAAGATAAAATTTGCAAAAGGTTAAAATTTTATACAACACTGATTCACCCTCCCCCTCTCATTGGTGTCCTTGACTCTTACAATTGGTATCAGAGCATAGGTTCCCTTTTTGAAGTGTAATAGGCTCGGGTAGGCCCTGGTAGTGGAGTTCAATGGGTAAGTGCAGAAGAAATAAGAACATGAGAAATGTCAAGCTTCATTCTGGTCAAAAGACACAAAAGACATCATCCATATCAAATTTAGGTGTTAATGTTCAATCAATTGATAAAGATGCTTCACAAGTTGAATTATTGAAAGAGTTTTCTAGAGTTCCTTTGTTTAATGGTTCAGATTTTTTAGTTTGGTGTATGAGAATGCAAGTCTATCTATCCTCTTTAGGATATGATGTATGGATGTCTATTGAGAATGGATATTCTAACTTTGCAAATAACAAAGAGGCTCTTGAATGCAATCATATAGCCAAGAAGATTATTTTATCTGGTTTATCTAATGGTGTTTCTTGTAAAGTTGTGTAGTGTGAAACAACTCAGGATGTGTGGAAGAAATTGATAAAAACTTATCAAGGTAATGATAAAGAAGAGAACAATTGGGTGTCTAACGAAAGTGACAATGAAAGAAGACAATCACATGAAGAAGTTCAAACCCAATCATATTCAAAAGAAGCTAACATCACAAGTGATGATGATCAAGAATATGATTGTGAGATTGATATGGAAGGAGAGCTCATATATGCTCTGAGTGAACTCAATAAATATAAGAGAGAGAATAAGAAACTAAAATTGCAGATGCAACAAGAAAGAGAATCTAAAGACAAAGCAATTTTAGACCTTGAAAGTGTATCTACAAATCTTGAAGAGGCTAGATGTTAGATTATAAGTTTAAAGACATATATTGATGATTCAGACAAATTAATTGCTAGATTAAAAACTAAAATTAAGGAAGCTCAGAGGATAGAAGATGTTTCAAAATCTGACCTTGAAGTTAGAAGGATTGAGAATATGAAATTAGAGGGTGATATTATCAATCTAAGAAAAGAGTATGATGGTCTCAAGGCTTTATCTAAGAAATATCAAGTGTTTGAAGATAGTTCAAACAAGTTGCATGAGATGTTGGGCAAACAAAAGCATCGTAAGGACACTACTGGTTTAGGATTTGAAGAAGGGGAATGTTCCAAAGCTAGAGAGACTCATAGAAGGAAAATTGATTTAAGTCATCATGCTGCTGCCATAGAATGTAAAAGGAAGAGCGAAGCTAAATAGAAAACTAGAGATGAATTTGTGCACAATCAAAGAAGAAATTTTAGAGTCATACATGTACATGTATAATTATTCTTTTAATGGTTATTTTTATACTTGTAATCATTTCAGACACAAAGCAGTTGTTTGCGGAAGGAATACTGATATTGTTTGTTACAAGTGCAATAATACTAGTCACATTCAAAGAAACTGCAAAATGAATAGAATGTATGATTCTGCTTGGAAACATAACATAAATACTCCTGGGATATTAAGAAGGTATTATCAATCAGTAGATTATGATTACAGTATAATTTGTTATAATTGCAACTCTCTTGGTCATAAAGCACATAGTTGCAGGAAAGCATCACATGATTTGAAAAAGGTTTGGACAAAGAAATTATGTAAAAGTGTGGAACCAAAAATAGAGTCACGAGAAGGCAAATCCTAAACTTGTGCATCTTGCACAAGTTACATCATTAGTTGAATAATAGATAGCTTGATGTGAGGGGGAGTTATTCTTGTCCTATCATTTATCCCCAAGAAGTTTCAGGAGGAGATGGTGATCTTGTCATGATTACTCTTACCAATCTTATGAACTTAAATTCATATAGTTGATGGTGGTGTTGCTAACAATGTTGATGTTTAGTATGTGACAGTGATACAGGTGATCATTGGCTCATTATGCTTTCAAGTTATTGAAAAGGTGTTTCAGGAGTTCAAATGCACAAATTGATAGACAAATGATCCTGATCATGTTGATGATTACAAAGTTTAAATTGTCATGGTATTGCAATATAAAGTGTTTTGGAAAGTGTTGTTAAAAGAAATCTTCATTTACATATTTGAATGATAAAGTCAAGAGATATCAGTTCTTTTTTATTGCAATAAGTTTCAAAAATAGTTTTGAATATTTCAGATTTGACATTATGTTGCAAAAAGGTATCTTGTGCAGGAGGATGATCTTAATTCTTGGTTGCAGAATGAATGATCATTTAGAAGTGATCATTGGTGTAATAATTTGACATGTTCTTTGTTGGTCTTCCTCATTAATATGGTTTAGGAAGGTATGTGCTTCAAGCTATAACATTCTAGAGTTGCTTATAATATTGATGGTGAGCCATGTATTTCATCAAATTCTTCAATTAGAGTTAGTTAAAGGAAAGTTTTGGGAAGGTTTTCTCTAGAGTGGTCTTCATGTGTTGTGATGTTTTTTATGACATCCTGGCACAGAGTTTAAGTTCATCAAAGGAATTGTTATTTGAGTACAGAGATATGCCAAGTTTTCATGATCATATTTGTGTCAAGAAGTGGTATTATGTTGAGATTCACATACTTGTTTCAGTGATTTGTTTGTGGACTTCAACATAGGGGAAGCAAATAGGTTTGAGCCTTTGTCATCAGATGTCAAAAAGGGGGAGAAAGAGAAAATGTTTCATGAAGTTTTGCCATCAATGACAAAGGGGGAGATTGATGGAGATTCATTGTCATTGATGTCAAAAATGTCTTGCAGGTTTGTAATGTGTTGTTTTTGATAGGAGTTGTTCATGTTGATATTCATGGTTTGATTTGATCAGGATATCTTCAAAGTTGTCTCAGGATGGATTCTCATGTTTAGTGTTTATATTGGTTCATATTTGATCTCGTTTATGACAGGATCTTGGGTTGATATTAGTGAACATCTAAAGGTCACTAATCAGGAGGTAAATGCAAGAGGTTGATGCAATTTGAAGTTATACTTCAAAAGATAAGGACTTGCTTCATATGTGTGTTCATGCTTCATCAAGAGGTGTGTGAAGTTGACAGGAGCAGGAGTACATCATCTTGTGTGTTCTTTCCATTATCATATCATAGCTTATCTAGTATGGTTGATATAGATGACATGATATGCAGTGGCAGTGGCTTGGTCATTTGATCTTAGTGAAACACAATAGTCTTCATCATGATTTGACATCTAGGTGTATGATTGCATTTTTGAGGTGTTTGTTGTTTGGCATTCTCTGCAATATGGTTGGTTTTATGTGTGGCATAATCTGTATCAAGGATTGGTTTTTTTATGGTAGAGGTGATCTCATGAGTTATAATAGTTCATATATGTTGAAGTGTTGGATCATATAGCTCATTGCTCAAAAAGGTTTACCCTTTCAAGGATGCCTTGAAATTGATGCTTATGGTTTCATGGTCACATTTCGGGAATGTTCTTCATATCAGGACATCAAGATCATCAAGATCGTCAGGAGTTATGAGGAGTGATGTTAGTTCATGTTTATGATTGCATATGGATGTATTTCTTCATAAGGTCATCATCATGAGTTGATTGATCATCTTTTTATATCTACAAGATTTGTTTGATCAGTTTGATTGCATAAATTGTTGTTGCTAAGACATTGATGCTCACATAAGTATCAAAGGAAGGTTTTTTTGTTTAAGTGTCATGTCAAAATTCCTTAATCTACCTATCATATGTATTTTTCTCCTTTTGTTATATTGAAGTGTTGAACTAAAATTGCAAGTCACATCACTTAAAATTCACATATTAAAGGGGTAGTCAACATATATCATAACTGACCCCTCCTAACATAGTCCACTAGTGGTCAAGGTAATGGATTTAAAAGAGCATCAAATGCTTTAATAAAAAGAACATTGGATGCCAAATTCTTCATAAGTCAATTTGGAGCCCGATTTCTATGAAGGTGATTTATGGTTTAAAAAGCATCAATTTTTTTTGGAGTTTAAAAAGCATTAAAAATGCTTTATGAAATATGAAGGGCCCAAAGCATACTCAATTGGGAGTAAAATAATTCAAAGACTTTTATTTGCCATTTGTTTATTCTTTTTTTGGATGAGAAACATTTAATTTGAAGGTTTGCCTTTTGGTTAGGAATGCATATTAGCCATAAATGAATTTTAAAAAAAAAAAAATTTAGAAACCTTGTTTGTTGGCCCTAAGAGATGACATAAGTTTAGTGGAAGTTTTGTTGAGATTCCATTTCTATTTTGTAGCAAATAATTGTTAAGGAGGAAGTCATAGTGAAGTGCCTTTTTGAGGCTATATTTAGTATTTTTTTTTATGGCAGATTTTGTGAGATTGAAAGGAGATTTTTTATAAGTTTTTTTTTTTAAAATTTCCTTTCTTATTTTTGACTCATTTTGAAGTGTTAAAGGTAGAAAATGAAGAATTTTTGTATGAGAAGAAGAATATGAATTGGATCAGGAGTTGAAGATTTTTTTTATGAGAGTTCTTTTTATAGATTGGAGAATATATTTTGTAGAAAGAAGAGAGTATGAAGAAGAGAGAATATGAAGAAGATCAAATTATATAAGAGATTTTATTTACAGGACATTGATTGATTTCATTATGATCTTATTTTTCTTAAGATGTTTTTTTTGCAGATTGAATGTGAGAAGATGAAAGGTTTTGAAAAGAGGATAATGAAACTTTGTTTTGAAGGTGAAAGGACATTCAATTTGTATATAATGGTTTTTTAGGTGCATTGATGTAGCTTTTTTTGCAAACAGAGATGAAACATATAGATGATGAGTTCATAGAGATCGAATAGATATAGTGAGTGTTGTAAATAAGACAGAGATGGAATATTTTGCAGAGATTTATTTGCAAGCAAAGATGATACGCTTTGTGTGTATTAGGAGTACATATAGTGATGATTTAAATTGTTTTGCAGAGATGTGTTAATATTTGCAGAGACACATGTTTGTGCAAATAAGCCAAATAAATTTGCAGAGATTTTGTGTAAGGATAAAAGTAGAAATGATGACCTCCTTTTACAACAAATTTACGAAGACAATATGCAGTTGATTGAGTATCAAGTGAATTGGTAATGAGATTGATATTTAGATTGAAATTGATTAGAGATATGCAAAAGAGAAGACAAGTTATATAATGGTGCAAATCAGATTGAGTGGCAATCATTTCTTGCACACTTTGCAGTTTGTTCTGTATTAGCGGTTGGTTCTCCTTAAGGTTGGTGCTTCTAAAAGTATTAGGGGTTGGTGCTCCTTGAAGTTGGCGCTTCTAAAAGTATTCAAGGTTGGTGCTCCTTGAAGTTGGTGCTTTTAAACATTGTAATTAGTGAGATTTTTGATAAAGCCAGTGAGGCAGTTTTGGAGTGGTTTTTCTACCCCTGGAGGGTTTTCCACTCGTGCAAATCTTGTGTCATGATGTATATTGATCTTCTTTGTGTGTGTGTATGATTTACTCATGAGGTGTTGTTTATATCCTCTTTTATCAGTAGTCTTATGTATATGTGTTTAATAATGTTTTCCCTTCTATTTGTCTTGTAAGACAAAATTTGGAAAAGGTTAAAATTTTATACAACACTGATTCAACCCCCCTCTTAGTGTTGTGCTTGACTCCTACAGAAGAAAGAAAGAGGTCTGTAATAACATTGCTTCAAACCTCTCAAAGATTAAACCGCAGAATTTGATTCGACCAACGATCTTTTCAACTCTTATCGTGAACCCTAGAAGTGTAAAAAGGTATTTCCACTCTTGAATCTATCTCTCTAAATATTTTGAAAGATGGCTACTCCAAATGTTGTTAAGATCACTGATAGGCCACACCCTAAGTTCAAGAAACATCCTTACAAATCCGTAGAAGTTGATCCCCTAGGTGCATTCTGTAGCATTCTGCATGGGGTTCTGCACGTAGAAGATGTTAGGGTATACATTCACACCAACATTGAGAAATTTGGGGAATCCAAGCTGATGGATATCTATCACAAGCAATTAATAGATGAAACATTTGAACTTAAACCCCAATACAAGGCCATCCGGGATAAGCATTTTGGACATTGCATCCACTTCCCCTATTTTGCAAAAGATGAATGGGTCCGGTATGTTCTCAGTAGAATACATGATAACTTCATGTGGTTGTTGAAGCCCTTAAAAATAAGAAAGGATGCAATTAGGGCAGTAACTGGCTTGCACTCATCCGGTGGGTTGCCTACTCTCAAATCGGTCAAGAACCAAACTATAAGTGAGGCTACTAGATCAAAATTTGATAAAAGAGCAATGACAATAGAGGATATCACAGATCTAGATATCAAATTTGCTTCTATGATAATTGGTTATAAAATATATCACTCCAGCAGGGAGAATTTTGTATCTAGAACAACAATATACACTACTTATTAGATGCTTAGGGAAAATGCTAATTATGATCTTTGTGAGCTTCTCTTGAACAAACTGTTAGAGAATTTGTAGAAAATAAAGAAGGATAAGAAGAATTCATTTACATATGGTGGCCTGATACTATGTCTATTCTTTTACTATATGAATGAGCTACCTGGATCCAGTGGTTGCGTATGGTAAAATGACAGACCGGTTGCCATACAAATCAGAGATTATATGTATGGGCTTGGTGATGCCAAGGCACAAAGTACAGCACTCTGGGGTTACTTCAAAAACTTCCAAGGCATGATGCAGGCCAGAGAGAGAATCCCCCAATCTCTAGTTGAAAAATACAAGGATACAATGTGCTTCATGGTAGACACTAATCAATGCCTAATGGAGGAAGTGGAACCTAGAACAGTCTGGATTATGCCAATGGGCTATGAGGTAGATGAGAAAATTCTAGAGCTACATGATCAACACCTGCTAAGTCAACCAAAGGACCCTAAGGCAGAAAGGCTTGGAACCTTTCAAGAATTAAGTGTGAAAATACATGTTGAATTGAGATAGCTAGAGATGAAAAGGAAAGTGAGAAGGAAAGTGGAGGAAATTGCCAAGAAATATGGCATATCAAAGGAGACAGTTGATGCCAATAGAGAGAAGGTAGAAAGAGCAGAGAAAGAAAGAAAAGAAGCAGAAAAAGAAAGTGTTCCGGTGCAATCCCCCTCCTGGACTAGATCCTCAACGGTCTCTACACCTGCCACTTCTAAGAGCCCAAAATTCTCCAAATTGGAAGCCAAGACATCCGGTAAGGGAGAAAAGAGAACAAAAACCAAGGCCATAAGGTCCTATACAAGTCAGAAGGATGATGAAGAAACTGAGACCAATGAGGAAGAAGAAGAAATCATCAGGTGAATCCTCTACCGCTACAAATAGAGAAGAAGAGGCACAAGAATTTGTTGAAAGGCCTACTCTCTCCATTGATGATGTCATCAAGGCAGTTACTATGAATGGGAATCTGCAACTAATGACAGAAATCTATGATGAGTATAGTGACATAGAAAAAAGGATCATGGAAGAAGCCACAGTTAATTACTTAAACATATATAATAAAGCATTCATTGAAATCATCTATCTAATCCCCAAGAGTTTAGAGAAAGTACTTGAACTTAGAAAAGACAATGCTAAGGAAAAGGATTTGGAGATCCAGGAACACAGCTATTCAGCTCTATCCTTTCATCACTCCAAAACAAATGAACATGATCTTCAAGGATTACAAGGATGAGTTCTGGAGCAAAGCCAAAATGAACAAGCTTATGCTCGGAGAGACTGATCAGGGGGCAAAAGAGACTGAAGACATCCTCTGAAATGCATATAAAAGATTCAATCTTCCTATTATAGAGGACATAAGTGATGAACCTTCTGCCATGGATGTTGAAGGATTAAGTACATCAAAGGAAGATTCTACTAAGAAAATTGCAGAAGAGTCAAAGGAGATAGGTGAAGAGAAGACTAAGGACTTGGATTCCTCTATTCTGGAAGAGGAAGTCCATGAAGAAGCATACATCTCTCTTTTGGATCCCCCAGCAGACTCCGGAACTAAAGGAGAAGAAAGAAAAGAAGAGAGAATTAGTCAAGAAGAAGAGGTAAAGGGAAGAGAAGAAGATCAAACAGAGAACCCTAGGTGATAGTTCTGAGACTATGGAAGGAAAGAAGATTATGTCTCTGGCAAGAGACACTGTAGAAGCAGTTAAAGACTTCCTGACAAAAGAAATGATGGAATTAGATGAACCGGAGCTATTTCAAGGACCACTCAATTTTAACTCTCTCTGTCCGGTCCAGACAATGAAGGTAGCATCTTTTGCTCAAGCTAAAGCAAAAGAAAAGCTTCTGAAGTCTCACATGGAAGACTGTGAGCTAATAGAGATTGCAGCCGGTGTGCTAGAGAAAATCATGCCATCCTTCTAAAAGGATCTTTCGGCCTCCTCATCAAATAATCTAAAATCTCTTGTTAATTCTATTAACACACATTTTGATTCTTTGGAGAAATCAGTAGAAGAGAAAGTCCAGAAAGAGTTTTTGGGTAAGAGATTCTCTAAAGTACAGGGGCTAATAGCGAATGATAGGAGAAATCTGAATATTGGAATAAAGAGCCTAGAAAATGCTCTTAAAGATGGCAGAGAATTATACAAATTCTATTTATCTTGGTCCACAATAACAACAGACATTGCGAAGAAGGTGGAAGAACAAGAGGGTAAACTATCAAGTTTATCCCAAAGTTTTGATCCTCTCACCTCATCCATAATGAATCAAGAGTGTCAGGCTATTGCCACTATAAATGAGATAAAGAGGCTTGAGAAGGAGAAGAAAAATATAATAAGGAGAATGAGTGAACTAAGAGGGATAATTATCCCTAAGTTAGAGGTAATGCATGAAGCCCTAACTGATGCTTAGACTACAGCCTAGACTAGTGATCCAGTAGACTTAAAGAGGGTAGAAGCCTTTGCATTTTTGTTAAGTGGTCACATCTCAATTTTGGACAAGATGAAGCAAAGTTGGGCAACAGAATTTGTCTAGTTGAAAACCACTTTTGTGGATATACTTAAGTATATGTAAGTATAACTTGTATATATACTTATGTGGCTATGTATAGGTTACTTTTTGCAAATTTTGGTGTGCAGATTTCACCCTTTACCATTGATGTCAAAGGGGGAGAGAGGAGCAGTGAAAAATGTGGAATCTAGCTAAGGGGGAGCTCCAATAAAAAGTGTACATAAGATAGAGCATTAGGAAAGGGTGAGTGTGCTATGACACTTAGTCATTTTTCACTAACTGTTGCCATCAATGCCAAAGGGGGAGATTGTTGGCAAGAGACACTGTGTGGATTCATTATTGATGTCATTGATGGCAACAAAGTTTATCCCACACATCCACAACACATAATAGGTCTCTACCGAAAGTCAGACTGAAGAGTGTTTTAGTCCGGTGAGCAAGAACAGAGCATGCATCAAGGTCTGACAATCAGGTCTGGATCTCTCAGAGATATATCTTAGCAAAGTGTGGACTTGAGGAAATCAAGAAGAGTACCATTACTACTACATTCCAGAGATTGAGCCTCCGATGATGAAAGAGTGAAAAGATATGAGCATCTAAGTGTTGGGTCCCTGACTGGCAGAGTAGACTTAGGAAGAACTGACCGGCAGAGCATCAGACCTTAATTTGGATGAGAAATTGATGGTGATCAAGCTTCTTGAGGGATCATTCATGGTTGGCCGACATGATTGATGACTTTTATGTCTATGTCCTTGATATGCATCACATAGTAAGCATGGATTCAGCTGATAGATTAGTGTGTTGGGAAAATCTTAAGTATTCCAGATGCAAACTAGAAAGATGTTGAGATCCTTGGTGTAGATATATATACCAGATGAATTTTGGTATGAAGGTGTGTGTGGTTTGATAGAGTGTGCGAAGAAAAGTAGAGACCAGTGTGGAAGAAGCTATACAAGTTCGGTATGTGACAGAAAAGTAGCACTAAGCAAAGGAAGAATGAAGTGCAGTAGATTAGTATACTGAGCCTAACTGGAACTGATCAATTCAAACACTTGGTTACATTCTATATACCTTGTAGATAGTGAGTCTCTTGTAGGCAGTGAGCCTCTTGTGAGCAGTGTGCTCGAGTAGTGAGCCCTAATTGGCAAGTGCCATTTTGTACTTCTTATTCTTTTAACAAAGAATACAATCTTGGGTTAGTCACCCCATGGTTTTTCCTTTAACAGGGTTTTCCACACCAAAATCATTGTTTTATGTGTGTTGATTTTATTTCTGCTCTCATAGTTATGCATGCTTATATGTTTTGATGCTGCACTAATTGTCAAAGAAGAACAGAAAGTTAAATTATTTAAGATAACTGATTCACCCCCCTCTCAGTTATCTACATTGTTTCCAACACCTCCAACAGTCAAAAAGACAATAGACTAACAGGTGCAAGGACTACACATGACTCCAAAATAACACTAGTCAATAAAGACATCACAAGTAACTCAAACATCACTTCTAGAGGCAATCACAAAGCAAAGGGGAGAACACAAGTAGAGAATACTAGACTGTAGTAGGGATGAGTGTCATTGCATGGTCCTAGCATGGGTTACCTTGATAGTCTCTAGCTAGACGCCGACCCCCATCCATGGGTTACCCTGATAGTCTCTCGCTAGGCACCGACCCCCATCTATGGTTACCCTGACAGTCTCCCACTAGATGTCAGCTCCATAGGGTGAGACATATGGAAGAAAAATTTCTTTTGTGAGGACAAGGAAGTTGATTTTGCCAACCATGGCCTTCTCATCTAATCCTTAGCCTCAACGAGCACTACAGGCATGAGTGAGGCATCCAATTATTTTGATTAGTGTGAAAACTACCCAACCCTCTAAATTTATTATTAAGTTATCACTGGATTAACAACTTCCAATGGGTTACTCTGACAAGCCACTTTGGGTGCCGACCCCTCATTTAAAGCCACTTCCCCTTCACTGCATCTAGATTCTCAAAGCCCAAAACAAAACCCAAGCATGAATGATCACATTTCTCATCATGATATGTTTACAACACAAAATATACATCATTTCACATTACATAGAGCAAGGCATTACCCATCTTACATAGTTATCATAACCATATAAATAGTACACTGAGCAAGACATTATCCATCTTACATAGTCATCATAACCACATGAATCCATAAACAGAGGGGAGTCAACATATAACCAATACATATTCAACCATTAGCAAGATTACATAATCACATGAGTCATACACATGACTACCCCTCTTGGCCTCTAGAATCAACTTTCCCAAATGACACAAATACTTGACACACTAAACACTATGGTCTCACATCACATTCACTCTCAAATACACATCATAAACTAAGATCCTTCCTCAATATTTCAATTACAATACCACACTTTTAACCATATGCATATGATAGGATCATAACACATTTAAAGGATGGTTCAAACCAAATAGAAGTATCATGGCTATAGTAACTCAAGAGTGAACACTAATAGGGCATAAGTAAACAAACAATCTTTTTCTAGGTTTTACCAAATTCCATTCAACACATGAATAGGAAGAGAGAAGCTTAGGATGCTATGGGAAAGCTTAAGTGTCAACTTGATCAATCGTCTATAAACCACTACTACATTGGTCCTATGAATACCAAAATGATCATACCTAATACAAAGTTCTTCTAGAGGTGTCTACAACTCATAATGATTACCAAGTTTGTTAAATCCCTTACCAAACACTAGTATTAACGGAATAAACCAATACAAAGCATTCTAACCTACTAACATACCAAGTCTAGGAATAGGAAAGGGTTGATTAAGTTCAAGACATAAATATGATACAAACATTTTCTGAACAACAAGGTTAATAAGAACATGACATTAATTAAGCACAAATTTTAAACATGCTCTATACAACTAATGAGCCACAACTTCTGTAAAGGACTTTATTATCACATCAAAATTCACTTACAACATTGCATACACATGAAATCAAGACATACTAATCTATGCCTCAGGAAAACCTCGTCAACATGACCCTATTACAACCACTAATACAACTTACACAAGTTCTATTTACCTTATACAATTCCACTCAAAATCAATTAATTTCTAAAACAAACTTATAAATCAAATCTTAAATACATTGTTTACAAACCTAATTCCAACCCATAATCAATTTTCAACTTATCAATACTATTACAAAGAAATTGTAGTAAAATCAATATTATATTCATCAATAATAATTAACAACCATGTCAACTCTCATTTAATCATATTAAACAAAATATAGTAATGTAATTACACACACACACACACACACACACACACACACACACACACACACTTACTTTTGTGTAACAATTAATAAGATATCAATCGTAAGGTTTATGTAGTTTAGCTTAGATGGTTATGCAAAATACTGAGGCATAGACAAGGTCTGTGAACTGTTTGACAGTCATCTCGAAGAGATGTCATCTCTAGGATCAAAATGATTGTATGATATGCACATAATGGATCTGTAGATTTAATAATAACAACCAAGATGGCATAGGAATTGTCTGTCACTAATTGATACATATCTTTGAATTGACAAACTAGGTAATGCTAATTTCTAGATATGATATTCATATATAAGAGTTGAATCTTGTATAAAAATTTCAGAGAAACCTGATTCAAAAATAAAGAGTTATTGGTGATGCAACTAAGTTTTTTAACAGAGATGAAATGGGTGAGAGGTAGACAATCACAAAATATTCATATCTCCAAAATGACAAATTGGTTAAGGCTGATTTTCAGATATGATTTAGATAACTAGGTCATGCACTATATATAAAAAGTTTAGAGGAACCCAGTTCGTAAAAAAAAGGTTATGGTTGACACAATAGACTATAAAAATAGAGATGAAATGGGTGAGAGATAGATGGTCACAAAATATTCATATCTCCAAAATGACAAACTGGGTAAGGCTGATTTGGATAACTAGGTCGTATAGCATATATAAAAAATTAGAGGAACCTAGTTTGTAAAATTAAAGTTATGGATGACGCAATAGACTGTAAAAATAGAGGTGAAATGGGTGAGAGATAGATAATCACAAAATATTCATATCTCCAAAATGACAAACTGGGTAAAGCTGATTTTCGGATATGATTTGGATAACTAGGTCGTGTACCATATATAAAAAAATTAGAGGAAAACAGTTCATAAAAATAAAGTTATGGCTAACATAATAGACTGGGTTCAGAATATGCAAAAGAGAATTCACAGAATAATATAAAGCTTGCATATTACAAATTCATTTCACTAAATCTAATGCAACAATAAATCAGATTCATATCTCAGTCCATACTTGGAATATTACTTCTATCACATTTTCACAAAATTTGCAGCTTGCATCCATTTTCCCCAAGTCTTTTCTTCTGGAAACTATGGTTTATGGTGCCAAAAATAAAATGAAAACTTCCTGAGAGAGAGAGAGAGTTAATGAAAACATAAAACATATTCTCCTATTTGAAATGCACTCTCCTCTCTGAAATTATGTCTTCCAATTTCAAAATAAAATTGAGCAAGCATAACCACCCCCATAATTCCTTCAAGAAGATTCTCCTTTAAAAAGGCAATAAATTCCACCTTTACTACTTTCTTACAATTTGCTATTTAATTCATTTACAACCAGACAAAAATAGTTTCTTTCTACTTTTCTAAAATTGGTCTATTACTAAAAAAAAACAATTATTTATAAGATTCCCCCTTGAGGTGCATAATTGTCACTTCCTCCAAGTGGCCTAAATGGAAAATAATTACTCAAGACAATAATTTCTCTCTAATTTTATTTATTTTAGAATTTTCTATATATATATAAGTTTTTATGACAACTCGTAAATATTATAAATTTATTTTTATTGCCACTAACAAAACATTTACTTGTTTATATAATATTTTTATTTTAATTTTATCAATTATATTCCCATTTTAAAAACACTTTATTTTCCTCATTATAATTATTATTATTTATTGACCTTAGATTACAATATAATATAATTTCCCATAAACTTAAATTTACATAAAAGCATTTATATTTATTTTTTAAAAGTGCCTTCTTATCTTAATTATTTTATTTTAATGTAACAACTAACCAAAGCATTAATCAAATAATTTCAAACTCAATAATCCAAATGCCGAACAATACATGACCACTATGCATGATCGGAAAGCAAGACCACCACAACAATGACTGACTATCATGCCCATATCGACAACACTGACTGGGTGTAAAACTAGATACTCATCCTCTTCAAAGATGATGCCTAAGCTAGGGGACCATATGTTATCTTCATTCAATAGTTTCCATTAGTTTTAAGGCATGCTCAGACCTGTCAATTCAGGTGGAGTCGATGCCTGATACCTACAACCTGCAGCACACAACACAGTCTATGCATAAGTATAATAAATATCAAACGGTCACGGAGTGAAAGAGAATTGCAATGCCGTTGGACTCTCATGAATGAGTGGTATGACATTGTCTCTTTTTACACCACACAATAATCTGATCATCCTATAATATAAAATCAATCGCATAAAAATCAATTCTAACATATGACAATCATAGTAAGATCAAAATGTCATAATCATATGAATGTAAAACAATGTCAGAGCATATGAATTATCAGTGTCACAACAAGGATTATCAATAAAACATGCTAACTGTCATATGAAACCACACATGAGGATAATCAGGAATGTCACCAACATGAATGTAGCATCTACCAACATCATATAATGTACAACATCAACTATCTAGCATACCCTAAATATTCCTATTATTTTATCTTCATCTTCATACTCCTTAGCCATACTATCTACACATCTAAGATGAGAATGGAGGGGCACTACATCGTCCCCCCCTAAAACTTGACTTACTCCTAAAAGTCACAGACTAGGGTGGAAACATAACATATTAGTATTGCAAATTTCTATTACCAACATACGCATCCATATTAAGCAATTATTCATAAGACAAGCTCAATCATTCAATAAGGACAAGAAGAACATCAATTCCTTACCTTTAAAGCGTATCATGTGACCTACTTATAACCAATCACACATATTTTGAGAATTTCAAATGATTTAGGGAATTGCATTCACATATTAACAAGGAAAAATACATCTCATCTCTTATTTCCACTATGGATCCAACTAATTACCGAGCATGTAAAGTACAATCCTCCATGGAGTCCTCTGTTGAACACACTATCAGAGGTTCAAAATGAACATGATAGAAATAACACTTAACATGAGACGGAGCCAATAGAAACAAATAATTAAAATAGCCACCATAGAAATTAAATAAAATGCAAACCTAAGTGGGGAAATAATCAAATTCAATCTAAAGTCACAAAATGCCAGCAATTTTCAACAATAATTTAAGTATAAGAAAAGAGTTTTGGTGGCCACTCCTATCATAAGAGAGTTTAAAGAAAACAAAATCATTGTTAGCCCGCCAACAACACATAAAACCACTATAAAAAAATATCAAAACAACCAAATTACAAACAAATCCACATCACAATGTGACTAATTTTAGCCATAAAAGGGAGTACCCACTACACAACACCCAAGGACACAAGGTCCAAAATGCATTAGAGAATGTGCACCAAACACATGGACAACTAAGTTTTCTACATCCTCATATTTAAGCAATTTTTTATACAAGGATTTAAGGCAACACAATCTCTACTTATATACAAAAAATTTCTATCTTTAATGTAGTACAATTTATTTTTACCAAGCTATGAACATATACAATTACTTCCTTATGCAAGAAGATATTTACGGAGAAAATGTATGATGCCACACAAAAGAGTAATTCAAAACTCTAACTGACTTATAGTATCACATTCATGATCTCATGGGTCCAACACAAGCCCCAATTTGATCTCCTACACATGGTTTTTACATAGGCATACACAATGTTAACTTTCATAAATCACAATAGAACTTCCTGAGGAGATCATGACCAACTAGGAGATAGATATCAGATTATCAATCAACCATGTAAAGATACCCACACACGACTGTTGGGAATTAAGGTGTCTCAACCTTTGCAAATTCCTAATGTTGTATTTATTTATCCCATGTTGAGTTGGCATAGTCAGCGCCTTGTGTATATGCAATAGGGTAAATTTTGGTGACTTTGGCAGCCATGATTTCCCCCTTGAATAATTAATGGGGGTTTGGGGCAGTGCCCCCAAGATAGGGTCAAGGGGCGTAGCCCCTTGCGGGGTCCAGGGGCAGTGCCCCTAGCGCACTCCCTGTCGAGGTACATGGCAAGGTCGAGGGCCAACATCCTCGTGGGGGCTCAGGGGCAATGCCCCCGAAACCTCAAACAATTTTTAATTAATGACAAGTGTTAGTGAGTATCTTTGTACAAGAGAAAGGCATCTTTGGGCGGTCAAGGGAGGTTATGACATGTAAGAGGAATATGATATTTTTAGTCAGTGTATGACGGATTCTATGACAGCTGTAAGGTGTGTAAGAGCATCTGTCATAACCTATCTTGGGACCAAGCACCCACTTCAGGATGGGATGTTGGACAAGTGTCCTTAGGCGTGAGTTTTGGGGCATGAGTCCAAGATGGACGCCCATCTATAGAAGGTTCCATATTTGCCTTGTAAACTCTATATAAATAGGTGCTTGGATGGGAGATAGATAACTTTTGTACAAGTACTGTTATGCTGCCGGAATATCTCCAGATTTGACATTCGAAGACTCCTGAAAGAGCATTGGCTCTAAAATTGTATTGTAATCTGTTATTGTTTACTATAATACATTTGAGCTGTGTTTTGGAGTGTGGGGTTTTTCACCCGTAAGGGTTTTCCCCACATATATCTTGTCTCTCTCTTCTGTCTTCTTTCTAGTTCTTGTGTTTTGTTGCAATATCTCATGTTAATGGTTTAACATTGCTGTAATAGTTAGGATAAAGTTGAATTTGCATAGCCCTCTCCTCATTAGATTAGTGAAGGAAGCATTTTCTGCACACCTAGCCTCCTTTCAACGACAACACCACATAACCACATGACTCGTGATGCATGATGCCACCAAATGATTAAATTATTCAAATACTTACTCATATATAAAAACAATACAGTTAACATAAAGGTGGTATGGTGCTTCCACACCCATAGCTAAACATAACCCCTAGGCATGATTACTTCACCAAACCAGGGAACAAATAACACCATTGGCCTTTCACAACACCCCACATAGAATGGGTATAAGACATTCACATCACTAGAGGGGGCAAATACTACACTCCTAATTACATCCAGTAACAGTAATCATGCTTCTTTCTTCTAAAGCACTAGAGACCACAAGAGGAATGCAAGGCCTCAACAAATCAGCAAGCACTAACATACAGGAAACACATATTGTCAGATACATCATCACATTTTTAGAAAATGAGGGAGAACACATAGCAGACACATAAGTAAAACAAGGCATAAATAATTTATTTCTTCCAGAATCAAAGAACAAGTCTGTAAATTTATCAGACTTCTAACATCATACTAAGACACATAGGTGAGAGGTACTATTACCAACTCATCACAAGGAGAAAAATGCTTAACCTAGAACCAAAACAACAATCCAGAGGTCCTAGTGTTGTAAACTTGGCTCTCATATCAAATGTAACACCCTGCCAGAAAACCCTAGACAATAGCTCAACTATGATATACAAAAAGGACAATTTTAGTTTTTATCTTTTAAGGAAAGAAATAACAAAGAAATCTAAATCATATTTATTTATAACATCAAGTTAAGCTTATCCTCTAGGGTTCTACAGCTACATTACTAATAAACTATTAACAAGATATAACCAACATTATGAATTAACTAACAACCATAGTTCATTCAAATCTAATTGCATGAATTGAGTAAACACATACATTTCCATATTGTATCATCAGAAAGGTAGACATCGAGATCATGAATACATGATTTCAAGTACATATACAATTTCCTTTACATGAGAGTACATCGTGACAATGTTAACAATATCACTTTTATGAATACATTGGAGTACATACATCAAGACAACAATACATGAATATTTGTCTCCTTGAGCTAGAACAGGATCAAAAATCTATTATAAGAGATACATCTTTCTCGCACATTAACAACAAGAGAAATCAATGGAGATATAAGCACAACCACCTGACCATGTGGAACCCTAAGGTCCACCCCCCATGCTAGGAGATAACAATAAGGTCCCACAACATGATACAGTTAAGAAGAGAGGAACACAACACAAAAGGATAACATGACTCCAACATACAAGTACACATGACATTCACAACATAGTCGCCACTTCCTTCAACAGTCAAAAAGACAATAGACTAATAGGTACAAGGACTACACATAACTCCAAAACAACACCAATCAATAAGGACATCACAAATAACTCAAACATCACTTCCAGAGGCATTTACAAATCAAAAGGGAGAACACAACCAAAGAATGCTAGACTGTAGTAGGGATGAGTGTCATCGCATGGTCCTAGCATGGGTTACCTTGATAGTCTTTAGCTAGACACTGGTGGTGCAAGAGCACCTCAAAACATAATGAATCTAAAAGATTCTCTTACATATTCTATTTTGTCCAAATGTCATTAGTCGAGTAATCTTAAGTTTATGTGTCAAGAAAGATTAAAAAGAATGTAATCGAACTATTTGGTATTGTAATCGGTGGTTGTTGGTGGTTCACCTTCCACCACGTGTGTAACTGTCTAGATAGGTGTCTTTAAAATAGCTAAAGTCTGTATTTATTAGGAGTAGACAGTCAAGAAAAAAAGAGGAAGAGAAGAAATAATCGATCTATTTGTATAATTCTGGGAAAGAGGAATAAATAGATTGGGTGTTTTGGCCTAATTACAGAAATGTAGATTGGGGTCATTCCATTGGTGGAAACCTGTGAAATCAGTGGAATGACCTCCATGTATTTAGTTTATTTTCTATTCTGTTAATTTTTTATTGTTTCCTGTGTGCTGTTCGGTTACAGAAATTGTTGAGGAAGTTATTGGGTTTATTGAATGTATATGGTAAATGCACGTTGGTTTTGTATGTTGGAGTTATGCATTTTATGAATATATGACAGTCACATGTCAGGAACATTTCCTGTGTATATCGTAGATGTATGTGTACATCCTGCCGTTGCATGTTAAGAAGATACAAGTTGTGAGTATCTGTCAATTATATGTCGCAGACAGTGTATGTGTATACCTTAGTTGGATGCGAGTAGCATTCTGTGTATATCTCACTTTTGTATATCAGGGGTTGTATGTCACCTATGTATGAGCGAATGTGTATTGTCAATATGCATTGGGTTAGATGCAAGTGATGACCAGTCATATTTTCAGCGTGAGATAGGAGATCGAAAGACAAGACCAAAGTCTGGGCGATGGAAAGAGTCTGGCCAATGGAAAATAGAAGCAAAGGTGCATCGGCGTGACCCATTTGTATCAGTGTAAGGATGTTTGGCGTAGCTGATGTTACATGTCACAACAACAAGTGTGAAAGGAGATGGAATCCGTCCATCGGGGAGATAGTGGATATCGGCGGGAGAGATTTTGGGTAGGCCGATAGTGGTATGCTTTGCTGATGGGATGAAAGAAGGTACTTTGGTATCATTTGAACCTTGCGAAGAGGTTTTCTGAGTTGTTTGAGCAATTGTTCTATTGTATTGTGGGTTTTAATGGGTTTTCACCCTTACTTTAATGCTTCCACTATGTTACTCTGCATCAAATTGGTATTAGAGCTAGCAAAAACTCTAGGCAGAGGTGTTCTGTATTTTGATTTCTGAAGGCAAATGAAGAGTTAAAGTTTTGTTGGTGACCATTTTTAAAGACAGAGATTGCAGAAGGTATTTTGAAGGCTACCAAAGTTGTTAGAATGTTGTAGGTGCTTGTTCCATCTAGCTGTAGAAGGAGGTTTCTAAGGTTGTGTGTGTGGGCAGACAAGATGAGGTCTGTCGTGACCATTCTCCAATGGAGATTAGGCTAGATAAGGGTGCAGAGAGAAACCACTGAGGAAAGAGTGGTAGGTGCATCACCAGAATCTGCTGTTGGGTAAGATGGATGGTTTGGTGAGTTGGTGTTGTGAAGCAGTAGAAAGATGGATACTTGACTGAAGAAGCACTTGAAGTTGCAGCCTGAAGAGTACTCCCCTAATGGGAGTAGAAGGAGCTAAAGATGGTAGTTTGATTTTGTTGGTTGGTTGGTCACTGATGTGTAGATTTGAAGTCTGAAGCTGAAGAGACAAAAGCTGAAGCCAAAAAGAGATGCAGAAAAAGAAGTTTTATATTGTAGGTACATTTCCAAGGGACATGGAAATTTTGTTGGTTGGTTGTATGGTGCAGGAGCACCTCAAAACATAACGAATCTAAAAGATTCTCTTACATATTCTATTTTGTCCAAATGTCATTAGCCGAGTAATCTTAAGTTTATATGTGTCAAGAAAGATTAAAAAGAATGTAATCAAACTATTTGGTATTGTAATCAGTGGTTGTTGGTGGTTCACCTTCCACCACATGTGTAACTATCCAGATAGGTGTCTTTAAAATAGCTAAAGTCTATATTTATTAGTGTTGGATCTAGGGCATACAACTGAGAGGGGGGGGTGAATCAGTTGTATAGAACTTCTTCTATTTCAAACACTTAATTCTCTGTTGTTAGTTAGTAGCATATCAAATAATCATTCATGGAAGCATAATACATAAACATAAGAGCAGATAAGCATCAACACATTGAACACCAAGATTTTGACGTGGAAAACCCAGTTAAGGGAAAAACCACGGGGTGATTAACCCAAGAATTATTCTCTGTTAGAAGAATAAAGAAAAATGAATGGCACATGCCAATAAGGGCTCACTGCCCCGAGCACACTGCTCACAAAGAGGCCCACTGCCTACAAGGAGACACACTGTCTACAAAGTGATGAAAATCACAGTCTTGAACTGGAGAATGACATCTCTACCATGTCCGGATCAGTTCCAATTAAGCCCAACAATCTCTGCTCTGCCTTTCGCACCTTTCTTCGCTATATCATGCTCATCTTTCCACACCACACACTGAAATGAATTCACAAATCATTATTTATACAAGACATCGACTTAGGAACAAGCATCTAAGTCGGCAAACAACCATAGGAGTATCCGCAAGATGGATAACACATCCGGTCGGCCATCACAAGAACATTCGCAGGATGAACAACTCATCCGGTCGGCTAAACAGAGCAATAACTTCATCCGGAAGAATAACTTCAATTCTGGGCTCTACCATCAATGCGGACCAACAACACAACCTAAACATGATCCAAGAACCTTCACAAGCCTGTCTGAATGTCCGGATACATCCGCACTTCCTCTGCTTACTGGGATCTCTTGTCTCCCTCATCCGGAACTTCAAGAACACAGTCTGTCGCTACTGTCATAATGCAAGAGGTACTTCCGGACCTCGAAATCATACACAAATCAGGATGATACATCACAAGGACATCTCAAACACTCCTTCCAATCCGCAGATTATGATAATATAATTCCGGACCTCACCGGACCTTTTTGTGATCCTCTGTCACCTCCGGATACATGCCGGACCCGGTTCTATACCGGCAGCCACAACTCCTTCCGATCTTCATGCGGACCTTTGAAATCTTAACTGTAACATCTCAAGACTCATATCTACTAACCCTTTAATCCGCATCCTCCGGCTCTCAACCTATACAGTACATTTACCTTCTTCTCATCACTGTTCCTGACTGAGGCTAATTTTCTTAATATCCTCAGCACAAAGCTCATCAAATCCTTCTTGTCAATGCAGTATGAGTATGTTGACATCAATGACAACACTGGCTCACCTCATACTTGCAACAATCTCCCCCTTTGTCATTGATGGCAACATATGATGTGAAAAACCATCAAGACAAGAACTTCTCTTTTCTGTCACAGCTCCCCCTATCAACAACAACTCTTCACATGTCTTCCTTTGCTACTCCCCCTTTGATCATCAACCACTTGTTTTTCACATGTCTTCTCTCCCCCTTTGACATCAATGGCAAAGGGCTCATACTTGCAATTCTCATGCATCAGAATCATACCAGCTGCTTCCCCTTAGTTGCAGCTCCCCATTAGTCCGGATCACAAGATATGACTGTGATAGCCACCGGACTGATGCACATCAGTGCATCTTAGTTCATCACCGGAGGGGCCATGACCCCTAACTTCTCCCGGAGATATTCAAAAGAGTCCTTGGGAAGAGGTTTTGTAAAGATGTCTGCAATCTGATCCTTGGAGGGAACATACTCCAATCTGACTTCTTCCTTGTTTACTTGTTCTCTCAAAAAGTGAAATTTGATAGATATGTGCTTAGTCTTAGAATGCAATACCGGATTCTTGGAAATATTAATTGCACTTGAATTATCACAGAAAATTGTGATAGGCTCCTCATATTCAACTTTGATGTCTCTTAGCATCTGCTTCATCCATAAGATTTGAGTGCAACTACCTGCTGCTGCAATGTATTCTGCTTCAGTTGTAGACAGTGATATTGCATCTTGTTTCTTGCTTAGCCAAGAAACCAATCTCTTCCCCAAAAAGAATGCTCCACCACTAGTGCTCTTCCGGTCATCCACATCTCCTGCCCAATCTGCATCTGTGTAAGCATGAAGAGAGAAATCCGGATCTCTAGGATACCATAGACCATACTCAACTGTCCCTTTCAAGTATCTAAAAATTCTTTTGATTGCCATAACATGAGATTCTCTAGGATCAGCCTGGAATCTTGCCACAAGGCCAACAGCCTGCATTATATCAGGTCTAGTTTGAGTGAGATACAACAATCCACCAATCATTGATCTATACTTTGTCTGATCTGCCTTTGGAGAATCATCATCTTTGCTTAACTTACATCCGGTTGCCATAGGAGTGTTCATAGGCTTTGAGTCTTCCATACCAAATTTCTTTAACAATTCTTTCGCATATTTGGTCTAAGAAATGAAGATCCCTTCTTTTGTTTGAGTAATTTGCAGACCCAAGAAGAAATTCATTTCACCAAGCATAGACATTTCAAACTCACTTTTCATCTGATTTGCAAAAGTTTTACACATACTATCTCTTCCTCCAAAAATGATATCATCCACAAACACTTCAACAATCAGAATGTTTTCATGATCAATTTTGAAATATAAGTTGCTGTCAGCAGTACCTTTGTTGAATCCAATCTGCACAAGATGCTTATCCAGCCTTTCATACCATGCTCTTGGGGCTTGCTTCAATCCATACAAAGCTTTCTTCAACTTGCAGACCATATCATTATTATCAGACAATTGAAATCCATCCGGTTGTTCAATGTAGACTTCTTCTTCCAGATCACCATTTAGGAAGGCAGACTTGACATCCATCTGATATACCTTGAAGTCTTTGAAGGCAGCAAATGCAAGAAGTAATCTGACTGCTTCAATTCTTGCTACCGGAGCAAAAGTCTCTTCAAAGTCAATTCCTTCTATTTGAGAGTAGCCTTTGCAGACCAATCTAGCTTTGTTTCTGATTACTTCACCAGCTTCATTTAGTTTGTTCCGGAAGACCCACTTGGTTCCAATTACATTCCTGTCTCTAGGTCTGGGAACAAGATCCCAAGTATGATTTTTCTCAATTTGCATCAGTTCATCTTCCATTGCTTTGGTCCAGTTTTCATCATTGCAGGCTTCATTTATTGTTTTAGGTTCAATCTTTGAAATCAGACAACATTCATTCTGATCTTGAGCAATATTCCTTCTAGTTTGTACACCTTTGCTTCTGTCACCTATGATCTGATCTTCAGAGTGATTCAGTCTTACATACCTTGGAATTTTGGGAGTATCCAGCACTGCTGTTTCTTGATCAGGCTCATTCAAACCTATCTCTTCTTCCTGATTTACCGGATCAGGCTGACTCTGTCTCACCGGAGAGGATTGAGGTCCTTGAACACTGTCTTGATCATCTTCATCAAACTCATAAAATCTTGAAGGCTTCTCAATTCCTTCATCAACCTTTACATTGGTGCTTTCTATCATCTTCCTCAATCTCTTATTGTAACACCGGTATGCTTTGCTTTGAGTGGAGTATCCCAAGAAAATTCCTTCATCACTTCTAGCATCAAACTTTCCTAGATCTTCAGCTCTTTTAATATAGCACTTGCTACCAAATACTCTGAAATATTTCACAGTAGGAGTGATGCCAAACCAGAGTTCATAGGGGGTCTTACCGGTGTTGTTTCTGATTTGAACTCGATTGAGTGTGTAGACTGCAGTGCTGATAGCTTCTTTCCAAAACATTTGAGGAACATTTTCTTCCAACATCATTGTCCTAGCAGCTTCCTGGATGGTCCGGTTCTTTCTCTCAACTACTCCATTCTGCTGTGGAGTCTTAGGAGCAGACAACTGTCTCCTTATACCCTATTTCTCACAAAAGTCAATGAATTCACCAGATGTAAATTCACCACCTCTATCAGACCTTAGACACTTTAGTTTCAATCCGGTTTGATTCTCCACCATAGCTTTGAAGATTTTGAACTTCTCAAAGGCTTCTGATTTTTCTTTTAGAAAGGTAACCCACATCATCCGGGAATGATCATCAATTAACAACATGAAATATCTATCACCTTGCAGACTCTTGATTCTTGTCGGACCACATAGATCAGTATGTACTAATTCCAACAATCTGGTAGAAGACTGATCTTTGCTTTTAAAAGAGACTCTGCTTTGTTTGCCTAACTGACATTCTTTACACACACTATTTGTAGGTTTTATCAACTTTGGAAGATCTCTCACAGCCTGAGTATTGCTTATTTTGATGATGTTATCAAAATTTACATGACACATTCTTCTATGCCATAACCAACTCTGATCAATTTGAACAAACAAACAACTTTTATTTGAACCAACCAGATGAAAGATGTTACCTCTTGTCTGAGTACCGGATGCAATTTCAGTTCCGGAGCTTGTAAAGATTCTGCATTTTCCATTCTTGAACCGGAGATCATAGCCTTTGTCCACTAACTGACCAACACTGAGAAGATTGTGCTTCAATCCTTCAACATATAGTACATTACCTGTTTTGCTCTTACCATCAAAGGAAATAGTTCCCCTACCTCTGATTCTGCCAGCAGAATTGTCACCAAACTTTACCATTCCTCCTTCATATCTTTCCAAGTCTAAGAACTTATTCTTGTCACCAGTCATATGGTGAGAACATCGACTGTCAATAACCCAATCATCCTTTTCTTCCACTTGAGCAGCTAAGGCTTTTTCAACAACTTTGTGATTGACAGATTCAGAGAGCATGGAATCTTCTTCCTTGATGGCTATAAACACCCACTCATTTCCGGATTTGTTTCCTGGTTCTGATTCATCATCTGTTACTCCTTCATTGTCATCTTCTTCATGAACATAATAGCAATTCTTTTGAAACCTTTGTCTGTGAGTATTAGATCTTGCAGATCTTTCCAGACATCTTGAGGCAAAATGACCAATCTTATTGCAGTTGAAACACTTAAAGGGTAGTTTTCCTTCATACTTACCGGATCCTCTTGGCAGTCTTTTTGCAATGAGGGCTTCAAGTTGAGCTGTTTCTGCTTCTTCTTCTTCCATGTCTCTTCTTGCTTGATCATACCATGACATTTTCTTTGATGAGTTTTCACCCGGATCAAATCTCTGTTTGCCTTTCACATAGGCACTGGCTTTGAAAGCAGATTCAGTCTTGGGTGGATCATCTCCAAACTCGGTCATTTCAAATGCAGCTAGTTTGCCAGCCAGTTGTTCTCTTGTGACAGTTGTGTGGGCTCTGAATTCATCAATGGCAGCAACTTTGATTTTGTAGGCAGCAGGAAGGGATCTTAGGATTTTGCAGACAATCTCATTTTCATCTAAAGTTCCACCAGCATTTCTGATTCCACATACTAGCTCATTTACTCTTGGCATAAAGGTAGTGATGTTTTCATCATCTCTCATTTTCAATCTTTCAAATTTCCCTTTCAGACTTTGTAACCTTGCACTTTTGACAAACTCATCTCCTTCATACAGAAGTTCCAGTTTAGTTAGGATCTCATATGCAGTTGGTAGGTCAATGACATTCGAGAGATCTGAGTCATTCAATGCGCTTAGAAGAGCTTCCTTGGTCCGCAGATTGTTTTCAGCTTCTGTGATTTCATTCAGAGTTGTCGGACCACCTTGTGGAGGTACATATGGTTTTGAAATCATATCCAGGTATGCTTTTCCCATGCATTCCAAGTGACACTTCATGCGACCTTTCCAGAGAGTGAAGTTGGTTCCATCGAACTTTGGACTATCCTTCTTGTATGACGACATCCTGGATCTCCTCAAGCGGTTAAGCTCTTGTCAGAGGAACTTAGCTCTGATACCAATTGTTGGATCTAGGGCATACAACTGAGAGGGGGGGGTGAATCAGTTGTATAGAACTTCTTCTATTTCAAACACTTAATTCTCTGTTGTTAGTTAGCAGCATATCAAATAATCATTCATGGAAGCATAATACATAAACATAAGAGCAGATAAGCATCAACACATTGAACACCAAGATTTTGACGTGGAAAACCCGGTTAAGGGAAAAACCACGGGGTGATTAACCCAAGAATTATTCTCTGTTAGAAGAATAAAGAAAAATGAATGGCACATGCCAATAAGGGCTCACTGCCCCGAGCACACTGCTCACAAAGAGGCCCACTGCCTACAAGGAGACACACTGTCTACAAAGTGATGAAAATCACAGTCTTGAACTGGAGAATGACATCTCTACCATGTCCGGATCAGTTCCAATTAAGCCCAACAATCTCTGCTCTGCCTTTCGCACCTTTCTTCGCTATATCATGCTCATCTTTCCACACCACACACTGAAATGAATTCACAAATCATTATTTATACAAGACATCGACTTAGGAACAAGCATCTAAGTCGGCAAACAACCATAGGAGTATCCGCAAGATGGATAACACATCCGGTCGGCCATCACAAGAACATTTGCAGGATGAACAACTCATCCGGTCGGCTAAACAGAGCAATAACTTCATCCGGAAGAATAACTTCAATTCCGGGCTCTACCATCAATGCGGACCAACAACACAACCTAAACATGATCCAAGAACCTTCACAAGCCTGTCTGAATGTCCGGATACATCCGCACTTCCTCTGCTTACTGGGATCTCTTGTCTCCCTCATCCGGAACTTCAAGAACACAGTCTGTCGCTACTGTCATAATGCAAGAGGTACTTCCAGACCTCGAAATCATACACAAATCAGGATGATACATCACAAGGACATCTCAAACACTCCTTCCAATCCGTAGATTATGATAATATAATTCCGGACCTCACCGGACCTTTTTGTGATCCTCTGTCACCT
This sequence comes from Cunninghamia lanceolata, assembly GCA_027924645.1. Classification (NCBI taxonomy): domain Eukaryota; kingdom Viridiplantae; phylum Streptophyta; class Pinopsida; order Cupressales; family Cupressaceae; genus Cunninghamia; species Cunninghamia lanceolata. Next base: position 2,604,714 of record BSBN01000201.1, on the reverse strand, counting down.
CCGGATACATGCCGGACCCGGTTCTATACCGGCAGCCACAACTCCTTCCGATCTTCATGCGGACCTCTGAAATCTTAACTGTAACATCTCAAGACTCATATCTACTAACCCTTTAATCCGCATCCTCCGGCTCTCAACCTATACAGTACATTTACCTTCTTCTCATCACTGTTCCTGACTGAGGCTAATTTTCTTAATATCCTCAGCACAAAGCTCATCAAATCCTTCTTGTCAATGCAGTATGAGTATGTTGACATCAATGACAACACTGGCTCACCTCATACTTGCAACAATTAGTAGGAGTAGACAGTCAAGAAAAAAAGAGGAAGAGAAGAAAGAATCGATCTGTTTGTATAATTCTAGGAAAGAGGAATAAATAGATTGGGTGTTTTGGCCTAATTACAGAAATGTAGATTTAGGTCATTCCACTGGTGGATTTCTGTGAAATCAGTGGAATGACCTCCATGTATTTAGTTTATTTTCTATTCTGTTAAATTTTTGTTGTTTCCTGTGTGTTGTTCGGTTATAGAAATTGTTGAGGAAGTTATTAGGTTTATTGAATGTATATGGTAAATGCACGTTGGTTTTGTATGTTAGAGTTATGCATTTTATGAATATATGACAGTCGCATGTCACAAACATTTCCTGTGTATATCGTAGATGTATGTGTACATCTAGTCATTGCATGTTGAGAAGATACAAGTTGTTTGTATCCATCAATTGTATGTCGCAGACAGTGTATGTGTATACCTCAGTTGTATGTGAGCAACATTCTATGTATATCTCACTTTTGTATATCAGGGGTTGTATGTCGCCTATGTATGAGCTAATGTGCATTGTCAATATGCATTGGGTTAGATGCAAGTGATGACCGGTCATATTTTCGGTGTGCGATGGGAGATCGAAAGACAAGACCAAAGTCTGGGTGATGGAAAATAGAAGCGAAGGTGCATCGGCATGACCGGTTTGTATCGGTGTAAGGATGTTTGGCATAGCCGATGTTATATGTCACAGTGACAAGTGTGAAAGGAGATGGAATCCGTCCATCGGGGAGATAGTGGATATTGGCGGGAGAGATTTTGGGTAGGCCGATAGTGATATGCTTTGTCGATGGGATGAAAGAAGGTACTTTGGTATCATTTGAACCTTGCGAAGAGGTTTTATGAGCTGTTTGAGAAATTGTTCTATTGTATTGTGGGTTTTAATGGGTTTTCACCCTTACTTTAATGCTTCCAATGTGTTACTTTGCATCAGCTGGCCCCCATCCATGGGTTACCCTGATAGTCTCTTGCTAGGCACTGGCCCCCATCTATGGTTACCTTGACAGTCTCTCACTAGATGTCGGCCCCATAGGGTGACACATGTGAAACTAACATTCCTTTTGTGAGGACAAGGAAGTTGATCTTACCAACCACGGCCTTCTCATCTCATCCTTAGCCTAAACGAGCACTATAGGCATGATTGAGGTATCCAATTATCTTGATTAGTGTGAAAACTACCCAACCCTCTAAATTTATTAATAAGTTATAACTAGATTAAGAACTTCCAATGGGTTACCCTAACAAGCCACTTTGGGTGCTGGCCCCTCATTGAAAGCCACTCCCCCTTCACTGCATCTAGATTCTCAAACCCAAAACAAAACCCAAGCATGAACTATCACAATTGTCATCATGATATGTTTACAACACAAAATATAGATCATTTCACACTACACAGAGCAATGCATTACCCATCTTGCATATTTATCATAATCACATGAATAAGTACACTAAGTAAGGCATTATCCATCTTGTATAGTCATCATAACCACATGAATCCATAAACAGAGGGGAGTCAACATATAACAAATACATATTCAACCATTAGCAAGATTACATAATCATAGGAGTCATACACATGGCTACCCCTCTTCACCTCTGAAATCAACTTTCCCAAATGACACAAACACTTGACACACTAAACACTATGGTCTCACATCACATTCACTCTCAAATGAACATTATAAACTAAGATCCTTCCTCAATATTTCAATTATAATACCACACTTTTAACCACATGCATATGATAGGATCATAACACATTTAAAGGATGGTTCAAACCAAGTAGAAGTATCATGGCTAAAGCAACTCAAGACTGGACACTAATAAGGCACAAGTAAAAGAACAATCTTTTTCTAGGTTTTGCCAAATTCCATTCAACACACGAATAGGAAGAGACAAGCTTAGGTTGCTATGGGAAAGCTTAAGTGTCAACTTGATCAATCTTCTATAAACCACTACTACATTGGTCCTATGAATACCAAAATGATCATACCTAATAAAAAAATCTTCTAGAGGTGTCTACACCTCATAATGACTATCAAGCTTGTTAAAATCCCTTAGCCAAAACTAGTATTAACGGAATAAACCAATACAAAGCGTTCTAACCTACTAACATACCAAGTCTAGGAATAGGAAAGGGTTGATTGACTTTAAGACTAAATATGATACAAACATTTTCTCAACAACAAGGTTAATATGAACATGACATTTCTTAATCACAAATTATAAACATGCCCTATACAACTAATGAGCCACAACATCTGTAAAGGACTTTATTATCACATCAAAAAGCACTTACAACGTCGCATACACATGAAATCAAGACATACTAATCTATGCCTTTGGAAAACCTCGACAACATGACCCCATTACGACCACTGGTACAACTTACACAAATTCCATTTACTTTATACAATTCCACTCGAAATCAATTAACTTCTAAAACAAACTTATAAATCAAATCTTAAATACATTGTTTACAAACCTAATTCCAACCCATAATCAATTTTCAACTTAACAATACTATTACAAAGAAATTGTAGTAAAATCAATATTAAATTCATCAACAATAATTAACAACCATGTCAACTCTCATTTAATCATAGTAAATAAAATATAGTAATGTAATTATATATATGTACTTTTGTGTAACAATTAATAAGATATCAGTCGTAAGATTTATTGCAAAAAACTGAGGTATAGACAAGGTCTGTGAACTGTTTGACAGTCGTCTCAAAGAGACGTCATCTCTAGGATCAAAATGATTGCAGGATATGCACATAATGGATTTGTATATTTAATAACAACAACCAAGATGGCATAGGAAATGTCTGTCACTAATTGATATATATGTCTGAATTGTTAAATTGGGTAATGTTGGATATAATTTTCATAGATAAGAGTTGAATCTTATATAAAAATTTTAAAGAAACCTAGTTCGAAAATAAAGAGTTATTGGTGATGCAACTAACTGTTTTAACAGAGACAAAATGGGTGAGAGGTAGACAGTCACAAAATATTCATATCTCCAAAATGACAAACTGGGTAAGGCTGATTTTTGGATATGATTTAGATCAGATTATGCACCATATATAAAAAATTTAGAGGATCCTAGTTTGTAAAAAAAAGTTATGACTGATGCAACAAACTATAAAAATAGAGATGAAATGGGTGAGAGATAGGTAGTCACAAAATATTCATATCTCCAAAATGACAAAATGGGTAAGGCTGATTTTTGGATATGATTTGGATAACTAGGTCGTACACCATATATAAAAAAATTAGAGGAACTCAGTTTGTAAAAATAAAGTTATTGCTAACACAACAGACTGTAAAAACAGAGGTTATATGTGTGAGAGATAGACAGTCACAAAATATTCATATCTCCAAAATGACAAACTGGGTAAGGTTGATTTTAGGATATAATTTGGATAACTAGGTCGTGCACTATATATAAAAAATTAGAGGAACACAATCCTTGAAAATAAATTTATGGCTAACGCAATAGATTGGGTTCAGAATATGTAGAAGAGAATTCACAGAATAATATAAAGCTTGCATATTACAAATTCTTTTCACTAAATCTAATGCAACAATAAATTAGATTCATATCTCAGTCCATACCTAGAATTTTACTTCTAACGCATCTGCACAAAATTTCTAGCTCGCATCCATTTTCCCCCAAGTCTTTTCTTCTAGAAACTATAGTTTATGGTGCCAAAAGTAAAATGAAAATTTCCTGAGAGAGAGAGAGAATGAAAACATAAAACATATTCTCCTATTTGAAATGCACGCTCCTCCCCCAAATTATGTCTTCCAATTTCAAAATAAAATTGAGCATGCATAACCACCCCCATAATTCCTTCAAGAAGATTCTCCTTAAAAAAGCCAATAAATTCCACCTTTATTACTTTCTTACAATTTTCTATTTAATTCATTTACAACCAGACAAAAATAGTTTCTTTCTACTTTTCTAAAATTGGTCTATTACTCAAAAGAAACAATTATTTCTAAGATTCCCCCTTGAGGTGCATAATTGTCACTTGCTCCAAGTGGCCTAAATGGAAAATAATTACTCAAGACAATAATTTCTCTCTAATTTTATTTATTTTAGAATTTGCTATATACATAAGTTTTTATGACAACTCATAAATATTATAAATTTATTTTTATTGCCACTAACAAAACATTTACTTATTTATATAATATTTTAATTTTAATTTTATCAATTATATTCATGTTTTAAAAACAATTTATTTTCCTCATTATAATTATTATTATTTATTGACCTTAGATTACAATATAATATAATTTCCCATAAACTTAAGTTTACATAAAAGCATCTATATTTATTTATTAAAAGTGCACTTAACTTAATAATTTTATTTTAATGCAACAACTAACCAAAGCACTAACCAAACAATTTCAAACTCAATAATCTAAATGCCGAACAATACATGACCTCTATGCATGATTGGAAAGCAAGACCACCACAACAATGACTGGCTATCATGCTCGTACCGACAACACTGAGTGGGTACAAAACTGGATACTCATCCTCTTCAAGGATGATGCCTAAGCTAGGGGACCATATATGATCTCCATTCAACAGTTTCCATTGGTTTTAAGGCATGCTCAAACCTGTCAATTTAGGTGGAGTTGATGCTTGATACCTGCAACCTACAGCACACAACATGGTCTATGCACAAGTATAATAAATATCAAATGCTTATGGAGTGAAAGAGAATCACAATGTTGCTGGATGCTCATGAATGAGTGGTATGACATTGTCTCTTTTCACACCACACAATAATAAGTTCATCCTATAATACACAATCAGTCGCATAAAAATCAATTCTAACATATGACAATCATAGTAAGATCAACATCATAATCACCTGAATGTAAAACAATGTTAGAGCATATGAATTATCAGTGTCACAACAAGGATTATCAATAAAACATGCTAACTATCATATGAAACTACACATGAAGATAATCAGGAATGTCACCAACGTGAATGTAGCATCTACCAACATCATATAATGTACAACATCAACTATCTAACATACCCTAAATATTCCTATTATTTTACCTTCATCTTCATGGTCCTTAGCCAGACTATCTGCACATCCAAAATGAGAATGGAGGAGCACTACATCAAGAGCTGATATATTCATGATTCAAGAAACAAAAATGGAAGCAAGAGAAGCTGAGATAATGAAAAGAAAGCTGAAAAAATGGAATGGTGTAGATTTGTATTTTAAGATGGACCTTCAGGAGGGATTACTACTTTCTGGCATCTAGAGAATGTTGAAGTAGATATATTGTGTAGTTCAAAGCATTGGATGGTTACTAAAGTTTCATGCTTTAATTCTAGATGTCAATTTATATTGATGAATATTTATGGGCCAACTTTAGTTATAATGAAGAAGAAAGCATGGTCAGAATTAAAAAATTTGTTAGATTCCTTTTTAGATCTTCCAATGATAATAGGGGGAGTCTTAAATGCAATTTTGGTAGATGATGATAAATTAAGCGGGGTAAAAAAGAAGAATTGGTCTCAAATAGACTTTGCAAATTTTGTAAACAGGATAAACTTATTTGATATTCCTCTGAAGAATGGGAAATTCACATGGACTAACCAGTGATTGGGTTTTAGTAATATTTCAAAGAAGCTAGACACATTTCTTTGGAGAGGAGATTTGGGAAAATTTCAGAATACATGTGTTAGTAGCTTGATCTCGTGCTCCAAGTCGGATCACTTTTTGATCCAATTAGTTATTTTAAAGGATTAGACACAAGTAAGGAGTCCATTCAAATTTGAAAGTATGTGGTTTAGAAACACATTTTCTTTCAAAAATAGAAGAATGGTAGAAAGAGAAGGAGCAAAAAGGTTGCAAGATGTTCTCCTTGTATTGTAAACTAACATATGTTAAGGAAAAATTGAAGATTTGGAATAAAGAATTTTTTGAAGACATTTTCGAAGAAAAAAATAGATATGAGAAATATTTGAAAGATTTGAATGAGGAAGTCTTTGATTTGGGAATGGATGTAAATATATTTAATAAAAAAAAAAAGAGCTGCTTTGCACATATTCAAAGATTCTTTCAAGGGAAGAAATTTTCTAGAGACAGAAGTGCAGGGAAGTTTGACTTAAGGAAGGTGGTAAAAATTCAATTTTTTTTCATAATTTAGTCAACGTTAGAAGGATTAGGAATAGAATTTAAAGCATCAAAAAGGTGGATGGCTCAATAATAGATAGAGAGGAGTTAATAAAGGATGGGGTAGTTAGTTTTTTAAAAGATCTATTGAACAACTGGGAGGGACCAAATCACATTTATCAAACTCAATTGCTAAAATATATTCCTAAAGTGGTGAAAGAAGACCAAAACAGAATGTTGATGAAAGAATTTTCAGTGGAGGAAATTAAATCGACAGTAATGCAATTACATCTAGATAAACCTTCGGGGCCTGATGGTTTTCCTGCAAGTTTTTCTCAAAAATGCTGGTAGATTATTGGTAGAGATGTTTTGGAAGGAGCAAAAGAATCTAGAAAAAAAGGAAAATTAGTTAAAGAACTTATTAATACTTTTATAGTCCTAATTCCAAAGAAAGATCCGACTCTTTCCTTTGATGACTATAGACCTATTTCTCTTTGTAACACAATCTATAAAATTATTTCAAAAGTAGTAACAAATAGGTTGAAAATTATTCTTTCGGAGAATATTGCTGACGAACAAAGTGGCTTTGTTCTAGGCAGATCAATTTTGGATGGAGAAATTGTTGCCCAAGAAGTTATACACACTATTGGATTGAACAAAAAAAGCAATAAGTTGATCTTGAAATTAGATATTTAAAAAGCGTATGATAGAATTGATTGGCATTTTTTGATGAAATGCTTGAGGCTTTTGGTTTTAATACTTTTTGGATTAACTAGATTTTTAGTTTCATCTCTAGTTCAATATTTTTGGTGATAATCAATGGTATTACTCATGGTTTCTTTGTAGATTCTAGAGGCTTAAGGTAGGGAGATCCAATTTCTCCATTCTTGTTTATAATTATGGCTGAGGTGTTGGGGAGATCCATCAATCTGGAGGCTTCTTTAGGAAAGTGGGAAGACATTTCAGTAACCAAGAACATCCCTATGGTAACTCATCAGCATTTCGTTGATAACACAATGCTTTTTGGAGTGGATAAGAGGAGGGAAGCGGTAAAAATTAAGAACATTTTCTAAGTATATGCTAGGGATTTGGGACAGGAGGTCAATGCCAATAATTCATAAATTTATTTCTTCTTCATAGAGCCAAAAAAAGAAAAGGAAATTCTCAAAATCATGGATTTCAAAAAAGAAACACTTCCAAGTAAGTATTTAGGATTTCCTCTTTTTTAAGGGTGTTGTAAATCCAAATTATGGGGTCCTTTGATAGATAAGTGTTAAGCTAAAATGTCATCATGGAAGGGTAGGTGGTTGTCTTGGTCCAGAAGAATTGTGATGCTAAAAGCAGTGATCTCTGCAATACCAATCTATTTCATGTCATTATTAAAACTTCCAATTGGGGTTAACAATAAGATGATTCAAATTATGTGGAAATTTTTTATGAAGGTGTTTCAAAAGGAAACAAATCATGTTAATAGCCCAAGATTCAATCTGTAAGTCCAAAAAAGAAGAGGGAGTAGGCCTTAGGATCAACTTGCTCAAAACAAAGCTTTAGGGGCCAAGTTAATTTCAAATGTATATTCTAAATCAAATTTGAAATGGGTTAAGATATTACAAAACAAATATTTGGATATAGAAGAAAGGGAAAGGATTCTAACTATCCAAAATCTGACAAAAGGTTTGGGGTTGTGGAATTTTATGTTAGATTGCATATAAATTATCACATAATTTATAACATGGGAAGTAAGAAATGGAAGGAAAGATCTTTTTTGGGAAGATTCTTGGGGAGGTCTTCCTATTATAGAAAACATGGGGGAGTTCGGAAAAATTAAACAAATTTTATCAGATAGATGTGAGAGGCATTTGTACTTGTTTGTTTAAGAGAATGATGGAATTCCAATATGGGAATGGAAAAAAGTGGTTATGTCATAAGTATTGGAGATCAAAGTATGTGGTTTGGAAAGTATTCTTGCAGTTAGAAAAATAGGGTTGTCTAAAGGTGAAGATTGCATCAGATGGAATTGTTCAGCAACCAGAGATTATTTAGCTAAGGTGGGTTACATGGTGCAAGAAAATTCTTCAGGCCTTACAGATATCCCTATTGATCTTTGCTGGAATAAATTATGTCTTCATAAGGCAGGGTTTTTTCTTGGGCAGCTTTACAAAAGAAAATTTGAAAGTAGAAAAATTCAAAAAATTGGGGTTTGAAGGCCCTTCTAGGTGCTCTTTACGTAAGGATTCAGAAGAAACAGTAGAGCATATGTTTTTGGAATGTAAGTTCACTCAAGAATGTTGGGTTTGGTTATGTGCTAAACTAGGTTGGTTAGGTAACCTACCAAAAGACATTTTTGCTTGTTCAAAGCTTGGCCGAGGATAGAGGAAAGATTCATTTTATAGTTTATGGATCATTAGCCCTTCAATTGTTATATGGGAAATATGGAAAGAGCATAATAGAATTATTTTTTAGGAGAAATAAATGGCAATGCATCCATTTGAAAATAAATTGGAAGATGCAATAGTGGAAGTTGTAAATAGCAGGAATGATTCTTCTTTTCAAAAGGGAAAATTTTTAAATCATGGGATAGTCTAATGAGAAAGAATTGGAAAGGTCTTAAAATTCCCCTTGTTAATGGGGGTGAGGGAGGTAAGTCCCTATCAAGGAAGGAGGTAAAAAGATTTCTCTAGAAATGAGGTGGTTTAAATTGAACTTTGATGGGGCCTGAAAAGGCAACATGGGTTCTTTAGGGGTAGGGAGCATTGTTAGGAATTGGGAGGCAAAAGTTATTGGAAAAGTTTCAAAGAGACTTCCCAATGTAACTAATAACATGGTAGAATTTGAAGCTTTATTAATTGGTCTTCAGGTTTGCAAGAATTTAGGTATTTGAAAATCGGCTATTCAAGGAGATTCTTTAATAGCTATAAACTCAGTCAAAACAAAATTTATTCATTGTTGGAAGTTTAAGGCTCTTTTGAATCAAATTTTTAAACTTCTTGATTATTTGGAAGAATATACTCTAAATCATATATTTAGAGAACCAAATGGAGAGGGAGATGGTTTAGTTAACTCAATGACTAATAGGTGTGAAGAGTTAGTGGTAGAATCTTGTGGTGAAAGTATTTTCAGTTGGCCATACTAGGCAATGATTTTTTTTGGTTGAGGAGATGTTTGCCAACTAAGAAATATAAGGTCGATGTCATTGATTTGATGATGCATTTATGAATAGTACTAGTTGCTAGGCTAAGAGGAGTAAGCGGAGAAGTATGTTATTAATCTAATTTTCAATTTAAACAACTACATTTTAATAGAGTTTTTAGTCATAGAGCAATGGACACTCCCATCCGCCTTACTTGCCCTTAGTGTTAAATGGATTTTCTTAGTTTGGTGATAGAAAAGAGATTACAGATTGTCTTCAAAACAAAGAATGGTATCTTGTTGTTAGCATTTCAATGGGTTCTTGGTGATGGGTTCATGGTGGTAAATCACAAGTATAGGATTAACAATGATGTGTCTTCTATGTTTGTTGTTTCTCTATTAGAATTTGGGGAATCGAAGGAAGATATTGAGTAAATTGCAAAATCCTTTATTAAGAAGAGTTTCTTAGGAGGTCTGGAGGAGGTGCTGGCTATAGCCAGGTATGGAAACAATATTCCATTACCAGAAGATTTCTCCAGGGTGATTAAAGATGGGGCAGTAGTGGAATGGGTGTCATTTTTGTTTTCAAAGAGGAAAGGGAGTTACTATCATAGGCAACAAAAGGTGGAGAAAGTTGTTGGTTTCCTTAAGAAAGTCATGGGTTTGCAGGTTCCAGATGTAGGGGAGTCATTTCCAAGTGTTCTACTTGCTATAGAGGCACAAACATGCATTCCATTATAGACACCATTTATAATATTAAATCCTATGATTTACAAATGTCTTGATCCAATTGAACTAGACTAGCATGATTTGAGACCCTAGACATTCCTCGACACTTGCAGGCATCTAGAAATTGGATCAAAGACCAACCCTTTGAAATGAACCACCAAACTATCCTTATAGCCCTTTGATGTCTTTTTGGAGGTTGCAGCATTGAATGAAATCTACATTTGGACTGCAAAATCTATGACTAAGAATGCATTTTGCTCAAATTGAATGGTCTAGATTGTGCACAAGTACAACTAGTAGCTGAGAACCACCTACCACATTTGTGGTATTCCTAGAAGTTGTTGAAGTGGTTGGAGCATTTGAATTCATGCCTATTTTCCTTTGGTTCTTTGGCAAGTTCATGAACTCATGAACCAGAGAAAAGGCCTATCTTTTCTTTGCTCTTCGTTTGTCTTTCAATATTTTGGCAAGTTCGTGAACTCACAAACTTGTTGAAATATTTTATTTTTTACTTTTCTTCTCTCTTCTCCTTTTTTGGTATTTCAATATGTTTGTGAACCTACAAACTTGCTGAAATTCTTTGTCTTGATCCTTTTTCGATGTTTCAGCAAGTTTACAAACTCACAAACTTTGTCGAAATGTTTCATCTCTCTCCTTCCTTTTTAGTGATTTGAGCACTTTGAGAATTGACAAACCTTCTTCGGATTTTTCATGAGTTCAAGAACTTGCAAACTTCCTAAAAAGACACTAACTTTCTTTTTCATTCTCTTCTCCACCTTGTTCTCTTTCTACATTTTGAGGAAACCATGAACCAATGAACCTTTTCGAGTAGTTCACAAGTTCACAAACCACTTGAAAAGTCAAAAATCTATTCTTATGCTTCTTCATTTCTTCATCATTTTTTATGTTTCAGTGAAATGATGAAATCATGATCTCTTTTGGTAAGTTCACAGTTTGACAAACCTACCAAATCATTGAAAAACAAATCTTTCAGGCTTTGGGCAAGTCTTCCAACCTACCAACTTGCCGAAAGGTTTATACTTAAGAAAATTCTCAAAGGGTTTTTGAGGTTTTCTCAATTGGGCCAAACACTTGATAGATAAGGAGTAAACATGTGAATAGTAGGGGCACAATTTTACACAAGGGGGTCCATATTAACAATTTTTTTGTAAGTTTTAGGCATGGTGAGTTTGGGAACTAACACATTCCATGAGAGAAAATCCATACCAAAGGAATATCATTGCTATCAAGTTTCTATAGAGTTCCATAACTATTTTACAAGATTTGTCCATCTAATGATTGGTTGACACATTCTAGTTGAATGACTGGTGTGCAATTCCTTCCCTTATCTAAAACATATTCTTCATCATCTAGCCTTTTGGATGGCTCCATGAATACCTTGAAATAGCCCTAGGAGAAGGTGGAGGGGAATTGGCTAGACCTTCCATCTAAGAAGACACCACACTAGCTAGGAGTGAAATTTTGATAAACTTAGACTTACCTCCTTGGAAGGCTCTATATGGGGAGAACAGAGATTAGTCTCTTTCCCCTTACCCAAAGGTTTTGAAATTTTAATAGATGAAACTTTTGAAGGCATGCCACTATCAATAGGGAAAGATTTTTGCCCATTATTCTAGTTGCTCTTGTGATTTCCATCTACTGTCCAAGTATCATATTTTTTGGGAGGAGGAGTATCACCTAAAGGCTTAGGCCCAAGTTTGGATTTGGAAGTAACAAGGAAGCAATCCTTGATCTTATGTTTAGAAGATTGACACTTGTAGTAGGTATTAGGCAAGTTGAGATAGATGACCCTTTAAGTGTGCCACATTTGGCCAATTTGAATATCAATTGAGTCCTTCATATCTTTCGAAAGATATAGCTTAACACAAACATGTTTTTGTGAGTGAGTAGATAAAATTTGTTAGCTTCAACATAAATAACATGGCCTAAAGAGGTTGAAATATGGTCCAAAAAGACCAACAAGGTAAAGGTAAGCTAGGGAATTTGATCCAGACCAAGGGTCATGTTTGAGAATAGATTTAGCATGACTAGGCATGACAAATCTAAAAAGAAAAAAAACATTTAGTGAGGTTTTAGGTAGCATCAAGGTGGACCTTATGAGGGGCCCAAGCCTTGTTAACTCATTCACAAAGCATGTTATTAGATGGAATCCTCCCAACAAAATAAGCAATTAAAGTAATTTAGTTTCTACCTATTCACAAGCACTATTAAATTTTAAAATAGACAAAAGTACGTTAGAAGACATACTTTGTGAAAGACTTTTGGAATGAACTTTCGAGGATGCTTTTGGGGAGGAGCCATTTTCTTGTGCTTTCAAACCTCCAGCGGTAGTTCATTAACTACTAAAATACTAAGATTTGAAGCCATTTAAAAGCTTGTTTGAAAGTGGAAAAAACAAAAACTTCCACAATAAATGTGGGACACTACTATTTCCTGCTTTAAAAAAAGTATTAAAAATGATGGATAGCAAGCACATTCAAACCAAGCACTAAACCCTAACAAAATGAGAAAAACATCTCATCCGTTCCTCTCTATCCATTTTAAGTACATCAAAATTTGTAAAACCGTGTGCCTGCTGGAAGAGCTTAAACAGCCAGTACGTTGTCAACGTACCAGCAATCAAAATCCTGCTGACTAATCCGTTTCTTGTCGAAATCCTATAGACTGATCCGTTTCCTGTCGAAATCCTATCGACTGATCGTGTCGAAAACATGAACAACTATCTAATCGATAGAAGTTCTTAAGTCCAAAATTGAAAAAAACAGTCGGCACATGTGCCGGCTGTTTACGGTGGGCGGTGATGTACAAAGGGCGAAATTGGTAAAACTGTGACGGGCAAAATTTGTAAAACTGTGTGCATTTTGAAAGGCAAATATTGGAAAAGTAGACGTCTCTCCAAAATTTCTATGACGGCAATGGGCGACCGTTAAATTTAGACTTGAAGGAGCGGTGAGAAAACGCAGTAGCTCATAAGTTTGACGTGTACCTCCGAATTTTTCGATTTGGATGCAAGTGGACCAATTGCAGGGAAATTCTACAAAAAACTTTTGAAGTTGATTCGGAAAAGTTGAAACTTATTTTTAATTTGAATTTCAAGAGGTAACGGTGCATCCGGCGGCGTTGCTGTTGTAGAAGTCGTCTCTCTCTCTCTCTCCAACAAAGATGCCAAATGGTTGTCATCCGTTGAATTCATCTACAAAACCCCATTTCAATTTCCATGCTATACAAGTATATGTTTAAATCCATCTGGTTTTTGGGGGGGTGCACTCTCATTTTGAAGGGAAGAGTGCATGTAATAACCTTTTTGTTTTCTTACAATGGATGAAGGATTGGATGTTAGTCACGAGGGTAAGCAGATGAAAAGATCTCTGGCTGAAGGCCCCGTGAATAAGGATAATGATGTCAATAGTAGTAATAATAGTATTAATTCCAGAAAGAGGAGGGCTATGGAAGGTCGGATGGATAGAGTTATGGAGATTGATCTTTCTGTTAGATTGGAAGAAATAGAGAATCGAGAATCTGAGGTCAAGGAAAAGAGGGTAAAGAATTCGGTGAATTATTTAGATAAAGTGAATATTGATGGTGAGGAAAAGGATGGAGATGCCATGGAGGATAGTGATGAGATTCAAAATGATAAGAAACCATCTGTAAGGGCTTCTGCATCTGTCAGTGATTCTGAAAATGATGAGCGATCCAAGGTACGTTAAAATTTCTAGTCTAGAGTATTTGGTTGGGTATTCATAATCCTGTTGAGGAGTATGTATGATTATGTCTGTTGTCTGAAATCTGCTTAGTTCAAATTATCATGGGCTCAGAGAAAATAAAATTAACAAAAAAATAATGATGAAAAGTTTGAGGTACATGTAAGGGAAAGATAAATTGAGTGGAGAATGATTATGTGAGGATTTAGGAACAATTATATGTCCAATTCTTCATTTTTGTTCCCTTTCTATGGTGGTAAAAGAGGTCAATGGATTATTGTTAGGGCGGTTGGAACATAAGATTCTCTTAAGATAATTTGTATAAGCAGTATGATTTTACAAGGTAAGTACAGTTATTACAAATTGAAGTATTTGAGAGAATGATCTTATTCCAAATATCACATGACCCCATTAGAAGCTTGTATCCTAGATTGATTGCAGGATTGGCTGATCAATTGGGTGTTTTAAAATATTTATTTCGTTTTAATCAGAATCCAGTTCTACGGAAATTCCTTTCAATGGATTGGAATGTTACATCTAAGTGTGTTCAGATAGACTGGAAGTAGCTTACGTGACTGAATGTACAACATAAATGGCTTCAATGGATTGTTACTGAATAAAATATCATGTGGGTGTGCAGATTGAAAGCGAATTGAATGTTAATAATGTTCAAAGTGACCGACCATTAGCTACAGTTGACTGTAGCCCAACACAGGATCTTATTGTAGGAAGTCAAGTAAGGATCGATCTTTCACTTTTTTTTTTAATCTTCTAATTCAGGCTGGCCAATTGTCATTATGTTATGTATATGGGTCTCATCAATTAATTCTTTTATCGAGTGTGAACAGCTTGAGTCTTTGCACGTAGAAGTGGACCGAATGAAAGAGGAAAACAAGAGGTTGAAAGTGGCTTTGTCTCAGCTAATGAGCAATTATCAAAATCTCCAGATGCATCTCTTCAGAGTCATGCAGCAAGAGCAACAAGAAGAAAACAGCGCACAGCCAGAAGAGACTTCAAAGGTGAGCAGTAATGGAATCCAATAATAACGAGAATTGTATTTGAGATAAAATAGGTACTGGATTTAACTGCCACACCTCTGGGTATTGATCTCGTGGACTAACCGCCACTTAGGGTCTAGGTGATGTGCTGGTTTTGAAAGTTCAGTAACACTTTCAAGTTTTGGTGTAACGACAAACCTACAGATATCATAAATTTACTAATCTATCTTATTTCAGGAGCTGGAAAAGTGGGAAGAGGAGTCAGAGCTAGTACATCTGTCCCTTGGAACAAACCCATCCTCAACTAAAGCCTCTGATGAAGAAATGAAAGGAGGAGAAAGTGGGAAAGAGGGTGTAGAACATACAAAGAGGTCGCAAGGTCATCTCAAAGGCTTCAGTCTTTCTTTAGATTTCAAGGATGAAGACACAAGCGAGGAAACTAATGAAGGAAACTTGTCTCCACCAAGCAGCCCTCCTAAATCAGAAGGTGGTTTGAAAAAGTCAGAGTCTCTGGACATTGCAGTACTGGGCCAGCAAGTCCAGGTAAGTCGTAGCCCTGAAAACAGTTGTCTGGTGAAGGAGGAAGCAAAGGATCATCGGCAACAAGGGTTCTGGCAGTCAAATAAAGCAATCAAAACATCACATGACACAGGAGAAAATTCAGAACCTGCAGCTCCTATAAGAAAAGCCAGGGTCTCTGTACGTGCCAGATGCGAAGCACCAACAGTAAGAGCCAATTTTCCTTCATGTTTGTATTTGAATTTGTGTTTCCAATTGTGTTATATATATATATATATATATAAACAATTTGTCTTTCTAATTGTGTTATATATATATATATATATATGGTTTGTTCTTACACCCAAACTTGTAAGTGTTAGTGAACATTTCAAACCAACACCTTCATCTAGACCCAGAGTGGTGATTAATCCACGAAATCAATTCCAACACCCCCTCACTTGCTTGGTCTCCCAGTGTTTCTCTTAGAGCATCCTCGACTGAGCTACCCTTTGCCAGATGAAGTTTGGATTGTTCTTTCAACCTAAAATTAGCCACAATAGTAGAAAGAACAGCAATATAGCTTTAGAATAAGCCGTTTGCATAATATATTCCCGATGCCAATCAGAAGAACAGAAATTTGTAAAATATCTCTTGTAGTTGAAATAAATAATATGTACTGTGTAGTGCATTCTTTTGAAAAAACTATAATTTAATGTTGTTGTACAGTATATTGTCAGAGATGAATATCATCTATCTGGATCCACCCTATGATGTTATCTAAACCTTCAGATAAATATCTTGTATATAGATATTGTATATATTGTCATGTCAAACCTAATAACTTTTTAACTGCATCTCGACTTTAGTCAAAACAAAATCCAAAAAAAATCTAATACTTAGAAGGTTGTGGATTCCACATGACATTTTTGAGTTCAGCTTGTTCATCCGAGACACTTTTAGCTGATCTATGAAGTTTCATGCATTATAGGCACGTGATAAAGTATATACTTTGACCTCATCGATTACCTAATTCAGGTAAAATCCATACTAACTAAACTACCCACTCCATCAAACAGCAAATTCTTCCATACTAACTAAACTGCTCAAACAGAAAATTCATATCATTTTGCTTCATCAAATCTTTTAATTGATGTTGGAAACAATTGCATATTGATGAAATGTGAAGTTCAGTTATTAATTAACAGAAAAAATAATGTTTTGTGAAGAAAAATAAAACAATTATTTACTATTTGTATGTGTAGATTGAAGTATAAAATCACCACTAATTACTGATTATCAAAACCATTTGAAATTCTAATTTTTATATACGGTCTTTCTATGATATTAGAATTTTTTTTTTGGCTTATTTGTATGGTTTTATTAAGTTTCTATTCTGTAGCTAATAATCGCTCTTGCTACTAAGGGAGAATAACTTTCTTCACTAATTTTGCAGATGAACGATGGGTGTCAATGGAGAAAGTATGGGCAAAAGATAGCCAAGGGCAATCCCTGCCCTAGAGCATACTATCGCTGCACTGTGGCCCCCGGATGCCCAGTTAGAAAGCAGGTACCCTTCTAGCCTAGAAGTAAACAGATGGCAGGTTATTTATTATTTATTATGTTCGTGTTTTGGTATCGTGTAGTAAAAATGATCTTGTGGAGTTTTATCTAGTAAATTTTCATCTACATCTACAGTTTCTTTATGTCATACAAATATTGTTTTAAATCATGGAGATTGATGAGCTTTGCTTAAAAACATGGTGCAGGTGCAAAGATGTCCGGATGAGATGGCTATACTCGTCACAACATACGAGGGCAGTCACAACCATCCACTTCCAATGGCTGCAACTGCCATGGCTTCCACCACATCAGCGGCAGCATGCATGCTTCTCTCTGGTTCCACCTCAAGCATGGAAGCCATGAACTCTAACAATCCATACATTTCTAGATTAGACCAATGCTTTGCTTCCAATCCTACCATTAGCACCTCATCTTCCTTTCCCACAATCACATTAGATCTCACAAAAAATCCCAGCTCACAGTTAAACCTACGTACTTCAGCAGCAGCAGGATCATCCTCCACATCATTGTCTTCAACCTTCCCTCTTCCATTTCGATACCCATCTGCTGGATCCAACCTGCTTTCCACTCCTCATCTTAATAACACAATACTTCGCTCTGAACATTCCCTACCGGTGGGGTCCAGTTCCAATCCCTGGAACAGCACCCATCTCTACTATGGCCAGCCTCCCCATCATCCATACAGCAGACCCAATTCCTCCATTTCCACTACAACCACAACAAACTATGATCTTGCAAACCAGAGGTTCCAAAATCCTCTTGAATCATCGCTCAACAATCCAGCTGCAAGAGCCATTCAAGGAGCTCTGTCAAGATATTCCTGCCAGACATTGATTCAGAATGTCATGTCTGACACTAGTGCAAGAAACACAGTTACTGCCAGCAACACTAGTACTACTTCACCGGCTCAGCATTCTCTGGCCGATTCTGTGAATGCTGCAACTGCCGCCATTACTTCAGATCCTAATTTTACAACCGCCCTTGTAAATGCCATAGCCTCCATTATCAGTCAGGGCACCCAAACTAAAGGAGCAGCAAGCAATGGAGCAAATAATGTAGTTCCCAATTCTGATCAAAGGAAATGGGGAGAACCCATTACAGATCCGGCTGCTTTGAGAGCTTCTTCTCATACTTCTCAGACTAATATACTTTTTTCATCTGCTTCAGTCCCTTTTTCTACTAAACATTGGTCAGCCACTGAGAACCAAAACCGTTAATAGACAAAATCTGTTTGGAAGCCTTGACTATAGGAGAGATAGAAGACTTGCTTAAGGCACCTCAATTGCATTATATGATGCACATGAGGTTCTTTAAGGATTTCTAATTCTTCCCTAGTCATAGCTATAATAAACTGTGAAAGATCCCAACATAGCAGTAGCTGTCAAACCCAACATGGGTATACAGATTGATGTCACCGAATTTCACTGTTCATAAATAATTTTATAGCAGAACATTTTTTTTGTTCGAGTTCATGTTATTCAGAAAAATCTGTAAATTGCAATCTCAACAAATGAAAAAAAAAAAAAAAATAAATTTAGTTTTGATTCTGAACAGTATATAATTTTGAGTCGTGGGCTATGTTTCCATGCATAATTTTTCATTGCCTGCCAAACTTTAAAATGCATTTGATTTTGTGGCAGACCAAATATCTAGAACAAAAAATAAAAGTCGTTCCCGCCTGATACGGTCTGGAACTTTACACTACCATCAACATCAAAATTAATTAGTTAGAAAGTAGAAAATGTACTTCTAAGTTCTGGTGCAATGGCCATTAAAGGCATACCAGTTATTGCTTTAGTCATGTATAGTAATTATTTGAAAAAAGTATTATTGTTTCCATATTTTGTCGTTCAAAATTAGTCAAGATTATTTATTGTATTTTTAAACAAATGTGACATGTAATGGTGCATGTAAGTTTTCAAATTCATTTAATAAATTTAGTGTAAGAAATACATTATACATGTTCCAGCCAAATTTATAATGTTAATTATTGAATAATTTATGTTAAATTTGTTATTCTATAGATTGATGATAATATAGTTGAACATATTATTGAGCAACATTAAGAAATAATGAATATAAGTTGTATTACAATAAAATAGATATCCACAAATTTCCAAAAAAGATTAGGAGAGCACGAACCTTCCCTGGTTGAAAGAGCTAGTAGCCCCATTAGGAAGGATTGGCCTTCATTCAACCCTCTATCGTCAGGTAAGGAGAAAAGAAAATTGGAGGAATTGAACCCTAAAGTAGGTAAGCAAAGAAGGGACTCTAATGAGAACAAAGATCTGGAAGAAGATGAAGTGGTCCCTTGTTCTTTGTTACATTTTGTGGAATGTAGGTTGTTCCCTCTACCACCAAATATAAAGCAAGTTAGAGAGATCATTCCTATATGAGAACAACAAGATACTCCAAAAAATCAATTGATTCAGGGGTAGATGTTAAAAAAGAAGAAAGAATATAGGAAGGAAAACCATTTCAAGGAATTAATGAATTTCGTAGTAGAGGGAAACCAGGGTACTCTGGAGCTTTACAACATCAAGTGACCTATCAAGAATTGCAATTGAAGGTTTCATGCTTTTTAAGGGCTATATGTTCTGCTCTCATAGATAGTAGTCTCAACAATGTGCTTTACTTATTTACTCTTGTTGTCTTTCTATTGTTAGTTTATTGTGTTGGTTGTTGGTTTTTAGTCTTGGCCTCGGTGGACTCTTTTGTATGTCCATGTTTGTAGTTCCTAGGTAGTTTGATAGGCTTCTACTTTAAATCTATGCTAGTGTTTGTAAAGGGTTTAGACTCTTTCAAAAATCCACCTTTATCCTTTATAAAAAAAAAAAGATATCCATAAAATTTAGGAACACAATCTATATCAAGATGTAGCAACATATCATATACTCAACAACCTCAACCTACTTCCATCTATAAAGAATTTTCAATCTAAACAAGAGTGTTTACCAACATACATTTTAACATTCAATATTTTGTTCTAAGTGTCATGCTTTCATTTACCTTATATATTGTCCTACAAGGTGCATAGAGGTCAAATGCCTATTTTTAAGTTAAACATGTATCTCCTCTATGGTATACAAAAGCCTTCATCATTTCACCTAGTCTGGACTAAACAAATCTTATGCAATCCATACATGAATACCATAACCAATTCCTCTTTATAACCTCATAAAAGCCAAAAGTAAATAGATTTAAATTTAAATTTATATTCTTTAATACAACTTCCTATACATTAGACCTAAGTACCAACCCCTTCCACTCTCTTACCCCTATTGCCTAAAAATATTAATATGATTACACACTTTTGATGCTTTTGAGCATCTACAATCATTAGTTGACAAAATTATCCCACTTTTTGTTCTTGTACTGATGTAGAAGATTCCAATTTCCTATTTTTAAATCAAATAAGATATCGTAACTCATTGTTTTCATGTTTTGAGGAAATGAAATACTTGATTAACAAAATTAACTATTTTTTTGTCTTACATTGACAAAAAAAATCTAATTGCATGTTTTTTATTTAAGTTCAATAAATTATTACTGATAAGGGCATGATTCGGTTGTTAAGTCACTCGGTTGTAGTGGCAGCCACCAGAGTTCAAACCCCCACTAGGCCAACGAGCTCGTAGGCATTACACCTTCACTGGGCCAACGAGCTCGCGGGTTTGAAGTGTTCTTGCTAGGGGATGACGTCCCCCGTGTTGTGGCCTCACCAGTTCATTACTTCGGGCAAAAGCATTCGCGTGGAGCCAAGGGCATGTTGCACCAGCATCGCTGGTCACATTAAAAAGTTTGCCAGGCACATTTTTAAAAAAAAAATTGATAAATTATCAATTATTGTTTGTATTTTTTGACCATTTGTTTTAGATTGATATAGAATTCAACATCATGCCAAGGAATGACAAAAATTTACATTGCAAGAGATTGAAGCCAAGAATGTAATGAAAAAAGAATTACTAAGACAACTTCATGAAAATAAGAAATTAAACTCCATCAATGAAGATCAACCATCTTTGCCAATTGAATTAAAGTATGAAGCATCCAAGAAAGACAAGGATTTGGAGAAACAAAGGGAATGAATGCAAAAACTTCATGCAAGTAAGAAATTGAATGTGATTTATAAAATTATTATATTGAATAATTTTAAGGATCTAGGGGTTGTAAGGGACCATTTACCATGGTAAAAGTGGATTGTAAAGGAAAATTAATTAAATTATTCAAATTGAATTCCTTGGGAAGTGTGTAAAGGATATTTTATTGTTGGTATTTCCTCATTCAAAATTTACTATTACATTTAATCATTTTGAGGTGGATAAGGATGAATTGATTTTTAATTTTATTTATTTTCAGAGGCATCTACAGTAGCAAGGCATTAGATATGGTGCAGCAACTTTGAGTACCACATTTGGAAGCAATACACTATGTTTTATTTCATTTTTCTACAGGAATGTTAAGGGTCAATTTGATGGAAATGAATGAGTAGATTTGGGCACCACATTCTTGTGCCTAATAGTGGTTTTAAACTCAATAAAATGCAGCCACTAATAATGTTAATAAGGAGAAACCAACAACAACAAGGTTGAAGAAATAATTTGCAGGTTGCTCCAGAGGATTGCAAAAGGAAAAATGTAGAAAAAAATAGCTTGCCAAGAGGAGAGGAATAGAAGAAGAGAAAAAGAAAGTTGCATGTTTGTTGTAGGTGTTCAAGGTAGCCAAGAGAGCTATAGAATGAAGGTAAAAATCAGATTTCAAAAGAGGAGTGAAGCATGAGGGTTTGAAGACTCGAAGGAAAAAGGTACTTAGGAACCCTTGAGAAATTTCTAAATTTTATTTTTCCATTAAGTCATGAATGTATGTAATTAATTCCTGAAGGATTTGTTGAATGTAAATATATATGAGGGCTTGAATAAATATGTGTTTCCAGATTTTTTTGTTATGTGTTACATTCATATGTGTGCAAGATTGTGTGTTTTAATTCCATGGTTACAAGGTTGAGTAGTTTGATAAGACCCCCTAATGTTGTCTGCATCACCTTTATAAGCTCAAATGCAGCTTCATGGACTATTCATGAGGTAGATGGTGTTCTTTTATTCCACATGTACATATTTTTCTTGGAATGAGTGTGTGATGTAGTCAAGGTGAGGGGATCCTATTAAACAACCCAACCTTCTAGCCAAATAATAATATACATGATCATGACAATAAACTTCAAACAATTTTATTCACATGGGCAACATAAATTAGGAGTACAAAACCATGCAATTCAATCAATCTACAAATTGTTTTATAATCAAAGTTTGTAATAACCCATTACATTCATGACCTTCATGGCCTCTTTCTATCTATTACTCTCACACTTGGGCAGCTACCTCCTTCAATCATCTTCCCCAAGGTGAATTCAAACTTTCCTCAACATTTCTTCTTGCTCAATCTCCACATACTTTCTAGAATTCCACTCAAATGTTCTCTATTATCAAGTAGCTTCAACACAACAATAAGGATGGCTTCCCCTGCAATTTGGTGCCTTCAAACTCTTCCTTGGCATTCACCCTTCATGTAATTCTACTCAAAATATATGCCTTCTTGCCCTTCTACCAAGCACATCAACTTTCTTTTATATCTCCCATCAGAGGAAGTTGAATTGTTTTCAACATTACAGTTAAGAAATTGAATTTCCATAGGTCTTACAACTAAATTTTGACATGTTTTGAGGCTAGAAAAAGCATCAAGAACAAATTGGAATCCTATTATCAATTTTTGATTACCCTGAAACTTCTTGATCAGTCAAATTGCCAAGTGTTCCACTTGGTTAGGGATTTCCACTTGAGTAGGAACCACCTGATCTCTTTATGAAGTCACCTTTCATCATTGAAGACTTTATTGAATATATAAGAGGCACTTGAAATGAGCATCTGACTTTTCTGATGTTCTAGGAACTATCAAATGTTCTGATTTTCTTTATAATGAGAACTTCATCAAAGTTTTAAAAGACATCAAGAACTATTCCATTTGGTTGGGGATTTCCATGCCACTTCGAACTACTCAATCGCAAGGAGCTATCAGGCTTATCCAAGGTTCCAAGAATTTTTAACTTTGCCAAATTTTCTTTATAACTCTTTTTAAAAGTTGATCAACTCAACCTATCAGAGAATTCTGAATCACCTAGAACAATGCAACTATTTGGAGCTAGTTAGAGATTTCCCAATTGCCTAGAATAGTGCGACTATTTAGAACTAGTTAGATATTTCTGAATAACTAGGAACTGTGCGACAGTCAAGCTTTTCCAATTCACTTGGAACTATGTGATCACTGGGAACTTCATGGAAAAGGTCTAAGTATGCAAACCTATCGATGATTCCTTTAGGAATAGGAACTCGTCAGGCATTCCAAGTGTTCCTAGAACACTCTGAAACTCTAATTTTGTTCCTAGTCAAGTGCAAAACTCTAATTTGTTCCAGACTTCACCAATTTCCTCCAAATTACACCAAATTGAAACTGTAGATACTCATTTGGCCCTTTACAAGATGATGTCCTTAACTTGACCAAAATGCATCTAGAAAATTCTCCTGAAACAAACCACCAAAACCAATACAACAGAAAACAAAACACAACAAAACTAAAATGAACCTAAAAATAGTCTTGGTTGATGTAAGATTGCTTGTGAACCTGGATGCTCTTCCATCAACATGAGTCAAAAGAATGGGTCAATGATTGATGTGCTAGAACTTTAAGCCCACTTGTATTGACTTCCAAGAGTACTACAACTCATGTAGATGGAATCATCAATTGACTTTGACCATATTTCATATCTAGTTGAACAAGGTATTATAGACACATTATTTAAAGAAAATTAATATATTTTAGATTATGCTATAGTATTTTTGTATCCTTTATTGAATTACTCTTTTTTGTTCAATTTAATATAGGGCTTGTTTATGTATTTATTGTGGATGAAGATAATAATGAAGGGATGGATTATTATTTATGTCATTGTGTTGAGGCAAAAAAGAAATTGACAACCCTTGTCATAGATGGAGAAAATATTGAGTATCCTATAGGATCAGTGATTGTTACTAGAACATGACTTAGAAGGTATCCAATAAAGAAGTCCAATGTGTGGTAGTTCAAGGACTTTGACACACATGAAAATTCTTCATTATTCTAGCCTTGTTGTGACATTGAATGTTCAATTGATAATAGATGGGGTTAGGCCGTTGAACAAGAAATTTTGGAAAGTTCACGAGTATGAACATGAACCAATACTTGACACCATAAAGAGTAGAGTGGATCCACATGGTTTATTGGATTGAATTATTGGAATGACACAAAAGTATATTATGTACACTTCTTAAGTTTTGTGATTTGATTACATTTTTCTTTTCTTTTCTTTATTTATTTCTAGTAGTGTTATCAATGTAGATTAGTGGTACCAAACAAGCTTCCACCTTCTCATGGTCGGTACTGTTAATAGATAATTTTATATTCTTGAAAAAAATGGGTGTGTGCAAAAAGATGGGGGACCAAAAAGTGGCCAAAACCACTTTTTGGTCCAAACAAGATATAATGTGAGCGCATTATAACGTGCTCACATTATGGCTCGTTAGTGACCAAGCTTAGTGAGCCATTATGCACTCACATTATGGCTTATTAGTGACTGATCCTAGCAAGCCATAATGCACTCACATTATTTTTGTTTAGAAATAAAAAGGACAAAAATAGAACTCATTGGTCATTCTTATCAACAGATGAAAAACACGACTCAAATTTTAGTGCTTGCATATTTTTGAGTAGCTAAAGGAAAAGGCACCCAAGAATAATGTTGCCACAATATTCTTGCACTCCATAATGTCATTCATGAGCTCCATAGGTGAACAAGCTCAACAAGATAACATTGCCATGTTTTTCTAATTTTGAAAATGAATTATTTGTTTTCAATTTAAACTAAAGAGAAAGTTAAAATCATAAGATATCCCGAGGACTTGTATCACTAAACAAATATTTTTCTTTAACTATGTTTAGCTGTGAGGCACAACAAAGAAGTGGAAAAAAATAAAAACACTAAAAGAAACCCCTAAGCAGGTCCCATTTCCATCGATCCATAGAATTTAAACTAAAACCAATCAGCAATCTAGTGGGAAAATCCAATGGCTAGCATACCATCTTGGAATTTGACCTATATCACTAGCCACATAAGGCATATCCAATGGCTAAAGATATCTTGGGACAATGAAGCATCTCCTATAAAACGGACTAGGTAGAGGAAGATCAAATTGAAAGAGGGCATTTGTGAGGCGAGGGAAGGGCAGTAAGGGGCTTGGGAAGGGAGGTGAGAAGAGGCACAGGAAGGTCCTGCACAATAATATTTGTTTAGTGATACAAGACCTTAGGATATCTTATGATCTTAACTTTCTCTTTAGTAGTGAATCACTACTTCATGATGGATTTCTAGGGACCTATTCCTCTTTTCCCTAGTTCCATATACCACTTCCTTGCTCATGCATTTCTTCTCCACGTATTCATTTATTATTTTTTTAGCAACTCTTGGTCCTTGGGTGTAAAGTTATTTTCTAGACTCAATTTGATTTGCACTATGAACTCAAACAACCTTTCCATTAATTTCCCTTTCTCACTATGAATCTCTACTATAACACCACACCCATTGGAATCCTCTAAGTTGAGCACCCATTGTTCAGTACATGCCTCCTCTAAAATTGTTGTCTCTTCCATCAATAGGGTCTCTTTTAATCACCAATTTCTTCAAGCTCAAGGTTTGTAGTTACATCCTCTTCTGCCACTCCAATGTACTCCTTATTGTCTTCTTATTTTAACAACAAGATTAATTTTATCAGACCAATAACTTGTATCTCTATTTCATCTATCCCCAAGTTCTCCTTTGCACCTATCTCTAATAAATCCTCCACATCAAAAGGTTCCTTTCTACCCTAATATATTATGTCTACTTGCAACACCACTTGACTATCACATTTTGCCTTCACTTGTAGCACTATAAAGACTCCACTTTCAACATATGCATCTACACAACCAACTTCCTTTGTTTCATGTACCTCCAACATCTTAGAAATCACAATATCATCATGTGCATCCTCACATTTGGGCTCCTTTGTTGAATCTACTTGTATCTCTTTAGAGATCATTTATTCAACACATGAAGCTTCATGTTTGGCTACAATCAAGAATTCCTTACCTACAAACAATAACATCCTTGGGCTATTTGTAACCTCCTCTTTGGTAGTTGCCATCAAAATGAGGGTATGTCTTGTCACATACTTCACCAAAGTATAAATTTTTTCTCTAACACTATGGAAAGCTCTTCTTTGATATTACCATAGCCTCCCCAAGAGTATATAGCACACATCAACATGAATTACATCACACTATAGTTCATCCTCATAAGCACCTTTCTAAAAATTTACTAAACATTGTTCATTAACCTAAACTTGATAACCCTTATATATCCAAGATACTTTGTATGGATTTGAATGAACCACCCTTTTTAACCCTAGCTTCTCTACCATCTTGAGGGAAACTAAATTATTTGTGTTTTGACTATCAATTATAACCTTGCAACACTTACCTTTTTCCTTGCACATGTTCTTAAACAAACTCCTTCATTGCATGGGCTCATTACTCTTTAACTTCTTGTTAGTAGTGTTCTCTTGATCATGAGGGATTCCCCATACCTTTTTCCTTTCATGCATTCAAATGAAAATTGTTCCTTTCATTTTCCTAAGTACCATGACTCTAGGCCCCACTTCTCCTACTACTATCTTGTTACATCTATGAGCATTCAATTTTTGTATGTCCTACCTCTCCACACTTGTAACATTCACCCAAGAATCCTTTACTTCTTTTTGGACTATTATTTTCCTCCTTTTGTGGAGTAGGTCATTCCTCTTGCCTCATGACTATTTTTTTGATTTGAGTAGTGTTGGCCTCTACATCCTAGTTGTAACTTCTTTTGGTTGTGTGCATTAGTTATTTATCATCATTGGAAAGGTTCTCCTTCTCTAGTAACCCTTCCTTTGTTTCTAGCTCAACCATTTTGTCTTGACAATTTCTCCTCGGCCTTTAGTGCATATTGATAAGCCTCATCAATGGTTTGAAATGAAACCTTATCATGCTCAGCCCATCCTAAATGTTCATCTTCAATCTATTAACATATCAAGAAACCTTCTCAAGATCTAACTCATGGTGACTTGACCTAATGGAAATCTTGTAGAACTCTTCAATATATCTCTTTACATTCTACTTCTTTTCCCACAACCTCTACAACTTTTTTAACAACTCAAGATGATAGTCCATTGGTTGGAACTTGGCCTTCATTCTTCTCACTATCCTATCCAATTGGGTGATCTTCTTTCTCCCTCTTCATCTTATTTTAGTTTGCACCTCCTTCGACCATAGTGCAATGTGGCCCTTTAGCCTAGTTTGTGCCACTCTCACTCTTCTTGGATCCTCTATCTTTTCATATTTAAGATAGTCCATTTTTTCATCTAATCAATTAGCTCTTCTAGTTCTAATCTTCTCAAAAAACAAGCCAACTTCATCTTTACCCCTCTTCCAGTTTTTAAAATAGCTTTTATGAGTCTCTTTTCTCCTACATCGATTTCTACATTTGCGTCTTCATCTTCTCATTTTGCTATCTCAACTCTTTCTTCATCTTCACTTTGACTATCAACTCTCTCATGTACTTGACCTCTTCTCCTATTTTTGTAAAGGGTTTCCACTTTATCTTGCATCACCCAAGTTACAACTTCCAACACTTCTTCCATCCTATCGACAACTTCTATTGCTACAACAACCTTTGTCACTCTTCTTCTTTGAGGTATCTCATTACCTTGACTTTATCCTTACCTCTAGAACTCTCCTAGTTGCAACCCTCTTTGTTGCAGGGATACACACCCACACACAATCACTACCTTGTTGGACTCTCACCAATTCCAAACCAAGGGTGATGCAACCATGTTGATGGTGCCACCTACCACTGATAACACTTGTAGTCAATAAATCCCACTACTCGCAACCTAAGAAGCAGTTAATTGCTATAGATTAGCTCACTATCATAGTTGCTTGGACATTATTGTAAGTAATTTTTCTACTATGCTAGGTTAGTCCCACCACTTGTAGGTGGCTCCAATCAAATTGTACACTTAGCCGTATGGTTATAGGCAAAATAACACACACACACACACACACACACAAATAAATATACTTCCCAATGTACCAAATAGGGGAACACGTATCAACATGAGCAAGCAAACAAACATTTAACAGGAAATGAACCCCAAATCACACATAAACAAAGATACAACACATGGACACGATAGTAAGCAACATTAAAAAATGTTACTTCTTCAATTTGAGCAACAAAATTAATTGCATTAATTCTTGTGAGTGACATAAGCAAGTTAAAAACCACCCAATTTTAGTACTCCCTCTAGTTGACATAAATGCAATAGAGGTGGGTTAGTTGAATAGTTCAAAAATTGGCAGCAAAAATTTAATGTTTTAAATTATGGTGAGGCTATTCAATAACCCATATAAGATGTCCCTGCATCACTAATACTTTAAATAATCTTTATGTAACATCGATCACAATCAAACAACACTAAATCTAAAACTAAACACCATTATTTATTTATTTAAATAAATTATATACATTTATTTATCAATATTAGTCTCAACTCTTAAAAATTAATTAATTGAACCTCTAGCTGATATTTGTGTTTCTAAAGTTTAATATGTTAGCCTGATAGGTAAGATGCTAATTAAGTTGGGAAGATTTTCAACACCAACTTCATTTGTTGGGTGTCTTTCACAATCCAAGATTTTGATCGTATTCCACATTTTTAACACTTGCCTCTTTAAAAATCTTCCCGCATACGTGGGAAAAAAAATAAATTATGTGAATCACGTTTCTATTTTAGAACTAATACCACACATTCCCATCATTATGTTTGAAGATACTGTTGCCAGAAAAATATAGAATAATGACATTTTGACTTTGATTTGCTTGGAATATTTCTAACATGCAGCCTTTAAAGCGCGAGCACTTTGAGGTGCACAACATTTTCCTTAATATTACTGTATTTTCTGTTCCTTTTTATACAGTAGAAAAGAAGTGCATGGGACCATGCCTGGAGATTTGAGACTAACGTGTCTTGGTTATAATGATAAAAAAAAAAAAAAACTTCCAGAACTGCGCCATCTAAGCTGGTCAAGAATGAGCCATTGAAAATGGTGTTGTACAGCTTCTATATTATAAATTTTTAGATTTAATCACAAATGTCCTTTAACCCAAAGGAAAGACTGGATATTCCCTTTCAGACCCAAAATAAAAAAGATGCGGTTTAAACAAATGCTGTTAATCTATCTCTACAATTCAAAACTCTCTCTGTCCTTTAGATTCTCTTTTTCCAAAAGCAAACCTTCAATCCCATGTGAAGATAATACTATTATACCACTGTTTTGTCCCTCTAAATTTATTTAATATATGTTGCAGAGAATTCAAAAACCCAAAAATATTTAGAATTGAGGATATAAATGATAGTTTTCCATAGAGGGAGAGGAGTAATCAACTTCAGTCAAAGATAAGATTACCATCTCATTAAATAATGTCAACCATCAATGCACTGCACCTGCACAACCTTTCTATTTCTATTTCACTAAGTATAAACATTTGGACTGTGAAGATAATTCATTACTATCAGTATTTCAGAATATTAAACAAGTGATGCTTAGCATGCTTATTGGTTCAAAAATAAACAGTCGCCAATAACAAATAATGTGTTGGATGTTTAAGCTTTACTTGCGTGTTCATAAAATGTTAGCATAGCTTCAAATCAAATAACAAAATAATGTGTGGTTGTTTAAGCTTTGCTTGTTTGCTCATAAAATGTTGGCATAGCTTCAAATAAAATAATGTGTTGGTTGTTTATGTTTTACTTGTTTGTTCATAGAATGTATGTGGCATAACTTCAAATCATGGCTCTTTAGTTTTGTGTTTCTGCTGGTCATGGACATTCATATAATCACCAAATGAAAACTTTGGATGCGCATATAGTTCATTTCTTTCATCAACCAGATTGGAAGACTAAATAGACCGCTGTATTCAAAAGAGGGTTGTAGAATGATGACACTGATAAGCAATTTCCATTGTTAGTTGGCAGAATATGATATATAATCATATATTTTTGTTGATAACTGATGCTGATCATCGAGTTTGCATGTGCCTTCTCCACCATGCAAAATTTAGAGAATCAAGATTTAATTATAGTTTTCTTTGTTTAAATTAGAAAACAGTTAAGAAACTTTGTTTTTACCAAACTGCAGTCATCTAGCGCAGCAAATAAAAGCATGTAATGTGCATGTGTTTTTGTTTCAGTTCTTTGTTAGTTAAAGTCTAATTTTAGGCTTTTGGCATGTAACCGCTGGAGTTTGTAAATCTGTTAGCTGTTATATATTATCAACAGCAGCAGTAAATTATTATGATAAAAAGAAACAGTTATATTGTCTGCAAACTACGGAACTGTGCTGTGTGTTTTTTTTTCTGAGTTGAAAGTTTTTTATTCTTTCTGATGTTATTTTTCATTTGAGTTGGTTTAGAGCTGAAGGCTGCATTCTAAGAAATCTACATTTGGTATCAGAGCCATTTTTTTTCTTTTGGGTTAAAGATTTAGTGGTTAGATTTTCGCCAAAACTTTATCATGTCGAATTCTAACTTCTTGCCCATTCCAGAATTTGATGGAAATGAGTATGAATATTGGTGCATCAAAATGATGACATTTTTGATAGGAAAAGAATTGTGGGAGATTGTTGAATCAGGTTATACAGAGCCAGCTGATTGGAATGCCCTCACAGCCAATGAAAAAACAGCCAAGAAGAAGGCCAAGAAGAAGAATGCTCAAGCCTTGTTTCACATTCAAATAGCTCTTGATAAGAGCTTATTTCCAAGAATTTCTGGTGCAAAGTCAGCTAAAGATGCCTGGAAGACTCTACAAGAAGCTTACCAAGGCAGTGACCAAGTCAAGGTTGTCAAGTTGCAGACGTTGAAGAGAGACTTCGAGAATTTGAAGATGCAAGAAGCTGAAAGTGTGAGTGAATATTGTGTCAGAGTTAAAGATGTGGTCAATAAGATGGCTACACTTGGAGAAATTGTGACCAATGAGCCTTTGATCAAAAAAATGTTGAGAACTCTCACACCAAGATGGAATCATGTTGTCATAATCATAGAAGAAAGCAAAGATTTGACAACTCTTCAGTTTAATCAACTAGTTGGCTCTCTTATGTCTCATGAAGAGAGATTAAGAGATTCATTTGAAGGTGATGTGAAATCTTTTTCATCCAAATTGCAAATCACAAAGAATGAAGATGTCGGCAGTAGCAACAACAACAATCAAGGCCAAGGTAGGGGTCAATATCAGAATCAATCAAGAGGAAATAGAGGCAGAGGTGGCTCAAGAGGAAGAGGTAGCTCAAGAGGAAGAGGTAGAGGTAGATTTGATAAAAGGAATGTCCAATGTTACCATTGTAACAGGTATGGCCACTTTCAAAGGGATTGCAGATTAAAAGAAGGTAAAAGTGTTAATTATGCTCAAGAAGGTAATGAGAATCCTCCAGATCATTTATTTTTATCCTATGCCAAAGCTGAAAACAATAGCAAAGATGTTTGGTATTTAGATTCTGGATGTTCTAACCATATGTCAGGGAATGAGAAGTTGTTTTCAACAATGGATGAAAGTTTCAAATCCAAGATCCAACTTGGTGATGACAAATCATTGAAGGTTGATGCAAAAGGAGCTATGGAAGTCCATACAAAAGAAGGTATGAAGAGTGTTAAAGACATTTATTACACTCCACAGTTAAAGCATAATTTGTTGAGTGTTGGACAATTGTGTGAGAAGAATTATAAAGTTGTGTTTGAAAATTAGCAATGTATAATTTATGATAAGAATTAGGGCAATAGAGTGGTTACAGTTGTGCCTATGACAAAGAATAGGATGTTCCCACTAAAATTTGATGAACATAATAGTAGCCTTGCAAATATGGCATATGAGGATACAAGTTAGTTGTGGCATCTTAGGTATGGGCATTTAAATTTTCATAGTTTGAAGATTCTAACATCACAAGCATTAGTTTCTGGTTTGCCCAAGGTTGAAGAGCACAACGAGATTTGTGAAGGATGTGCTAAAGGCAAGCATGCAAGGGAAAAGTTTTCAAGGGGCAATGCATGGAGGGCTTATTACCCACTTCAGCTTATTCATTCAAATATTTGTGGTCCTATGCAAACAAAGAGTTTGGGTAAGTCATCATATTTCATTACTTTCATTCATGATTACTCACGAATGTGTTGGGTTTATTTTTTGAAGACTAAGGATGAAGCCCTTGAGACATTCAAGAGGTTTAGAGCCCTTGTGGAAAAGGAAAAGGGGTGTAGTATCAGGTGCTTGAGGACAGATCGTGGAGGAGAATTTTGTTCAAGAGCCTTTCAAGATTATTGTGATATACATGGCATCAAAAGGCAACTCACCATTGCCTACACACCTCAACAAAATGGTGTAGCTGAAAGGAAGAATTGTACAGTGGTGGAGATGGCACGGAGTATGCTACAAACAAAGGGATTAAGCAATTCTTTTTGGGGAGATACAGTAGCTACAGCAGTATATATTCTCAATCGAAGTCCCACTAGTGCACTCGAGAAGATGACTCCGTATGAAGCCTGGTATGAGAAAAAAGCAAATGTTAATCATTTTAAAGTTTTTGGTTGTTTAGCCTATGTTCATGTTAAAAGACACAAAAGTTAGATCCCAAAAGTGAGTCATGTATTTTTGTGGGATATAGTGAGGAAAGTAAAGCTTACAGGTTATATAATCCTCTCACTAATAGGCTTATTGTGTCAAGAGATGTGATTTTTTATGAAAGGGGAGTTTATGGTCATCAAAAAGGCCATATGGTGAAGTCAAAATCCGTATTAAATGATATTATTATTGATGATATTGATCATGAGCAGCCCACTAACATTTTAGTTTCAAGAGCTACAAGTCCACCAAGTAGCCCCTCATCAATTCCAAGCTCAAGTCCAGTTTCAAGTCCAAGTTCTACAAGGAAGGTAAGAAGATTAAGTGATATTTATCAAAGGAGTACAAATCAGACACATGAAGAAAATCCAATAGGTGAGACAGTTAATTTTGCTTTATTTACCAAGTCTAATTTTGAACCATCATGTTTTGAAGAAGCATGTACTAATGAGGTTTGGATGCAAGCAATGCAAGAAGAGATAGATTCTATTCACAGGAATGATACTTGGGAGCTTATAGAGCTTCCACATGACAAGAAGAAGGTTGGCACCAAATGGGTCTACAAGACCAAGTTTAACAGTGATGGGAGTGTTGAAAGGCATAAGGCAAGATTAGTTGCCAAAGGCTTCACACAGAGGTATGGGCTTGATTATGAAGAGACATTTGCACCAATTGCATGACAAGAGACCATCAGAATGCTGATTTCATTAGCAGCTCAAAAGAAATGGAGCATACATCATATGGACATGAAAAGTGCCTTCTTGAATGGTTACTTAGAAGAGAAAGTATATGTGGAACAGCCACAAGGTTATGAAGTGCAAGGAAAAGAAAATCATGTCTACAAGTTGAAGAAGGCTTTGTATGGCCTCAAGCAAGCACCAAGAGCATGGTATGCCAGGATTGATGGATACTTTCAGGATAATGGGTTCAAGAGAAGTAAGAGTGAACCTACCCTTTACTA
Organism: Cunninghamia lanceolata; assembly: GCA_027924645.1. NCBI lineage: Eukaryota > Viridiplantae > Streptophyta > Pinopsida > Cupressales > Cupressaceae > Cunninghamia > Cunninghamia lanceolata. The sequence continues at coordinate 2,570,782 of BSBN01000201.1, read as the reverse complement.
CAAACAAGAAGGTGATGATATTCTTATTGTAAGTTTGTATGTTGATGATTTGTTGTATATCGGTAGTAGTTCTAAGATGAAAGATGAATTCAAAGTTTCTATGATGAATTAATTTGAGATGAAAGATTTAGGTCTCATGAAATATTTTCTAGGAATGGAGGTTTATCAAAGTGAGAATGAAATTTTTATTTGTCAAACAAAGTATGCCAAAGATATTTTGAAGAAATTTGATATGGTTGATTGTAAACCAGTCTCCACTCTAGTTGCTCATGGAGTTGTGTTGTGTAGAGATGATGGTGCTGAAATAGTTGATGAGACAGCTTATAGGAGAATTATTGGTAGTTTGATGTTTTTAACTCACACAAGACGTGATATTGCTTATTCAGTTTCACTTGTTTCAAGGTACATGACAGAGCCATCTGAAATACATATGAAGGCAGCCAAGAGAATTTTGAGGTATGTGGGAGGCACTCTAAATTTTAGTATTTATTACTACACTTCTAAAAGTTACAATCTTGTTGGATTTAGTGATTCAGATTAGGGAGGTAGTTTGGATGACCGAAAGTCTACATCTAGTAATTGCTTTTCTTTTGGTTCTAGTTTGATTACTTGGAGCTCAAAAAAGCAAAGTATAGTTGCCCTTTCTTCTATAGAAGCAAAGTATGTTGTAGTCACTTCAACAAGTACACAAGCATTATGGCTTAGAAAACTTCTTGAAGAAATTGGAGAGATACAAATTCAGCCCACAGTAATTTTTTGTGATAACATTAGTGCCATTAAATTGGCCAAGAATCCAGTCCATCACAGCAGGACAAAACATTTTGATTTAAAACATCATTTAATCAGAGATTTGGTGCAGAAGAAGGCAGTAGAATTGAAATACATCAACACAAAAGAGTAGTTAGCGGATATATTCACGAAGGCAGTTGCAAAAGATCAATTTTTTATACTCAGAGATCAGATTGTGAGCCCTCTCAGCATCAAGGGGGAGTATGTTGATAACTGATGCTGATCATCGAGTTTGCATGTGCCTTCTCTGCCATGCAAAATTTAGAGAATCAAGATTTAATTATAGTTTTCTTTGTTTAAATTAGAAAACAGTTAAGAAACTTTGTTTTTACCGAACTGCAGTCATCTAGCGCAACAAATAAAAGCATGTAATGTGCATGTGTTTTTGTTTCAGTTCTTTGTTAGTTAAGTCTAATTTTAGGCTTTTGGCATGTAACCACCGGAGTTTGTAATTCTGTTAGCTATTATATATTCTCAACAGCAGCAGTAAATTATTATGATAAAAAGAAACAGTTATATTGTCTGCAAACTACGGAACTGTGCTGTGTGTTCTTTTTTCTGAGTTGAAAGTTTTTTATTCTTTCTGATGTTATTTTTCATTTGAATTAAATTAGCTGGTTTAGAGCTGATGGCTGCATTCTAAGAAATCTACAATTTTCTTATGGTTATACTACTACATTGGATTGGTTATTTATATAAGGACTTGATTCCTACTTAAACAACTGTTATATTGATCACAACACACTGAGTCTTTTAAGTTTTTCTATTCTTTTAAGTTCTTCTACCTTCGTGCACTAACTGTAGATAATCTAAAGTTGGACAGGGTGATCTGAATCTGGTTGTAGAGTCAGAGGACAATATCTGGTGAGCAGGTCACCTACAATGTTGTAGGAATGAATAGTAACTGGTTGGAGCATTCTGGGAGTCTCGTTGAGAAATGTATGTCCGATTCTGCCTGGCTTCTTCATTGCAAAGAAAGTAATATTTATTTCTATCCAAAGATTACATTCAAGGGTAATCACAACTGTTGAAACGGAATAAGTAATTAACAATTAATTAATGGTAGTTCAGATCGCAGGGTCAATAATGACAAACTTTTGTGGCAAAGAATGGCTACTCTCCTGCAAACGCCTCTTTCAGATAACCTTTCTCCAAGCTTATTATCTCCAGCAATCTTCTTGTTAGTTTGAGTATCTTTTCCAAGAATTTGTCAATGGTTTCCCTCCATATAAAGAAAACTAAGAATTGGATGTAAAATATGTCATCCACAGCCTGGCTAAATTCTTATAATATAATACTACCATTGACCAAAAAGCAAAGTAGTTAATGCATAATCAATATTATTTAGAAGTACTTGAAATTGCTGTGCTGTGATGGCTAGGAATCAGTCTTTTGCAAGTCACTAAAAAATGTCTTCTCAATCAATATCCCCAATCTTTTGAGACAGTGTAGAATCATTGCCATTCACTTTCTCCATTATTAAATTATTGAACGTATTTACCATGATATACTTCTATTCTATGCAAATAATGGGCACCTTATTTGTTTTAGCATTCCAAATTCCAAGAAGACAAACACTGTGGTCACTATTTACTTTTGGGCTTCCTTTACGATTCATGAGACTATGACCTATACCAGAGTTCTGAAACTGAACAATAAAAAAGCAGCGAACACTTATGGTTGAACTTTGATTTAGAAGAGTCAAATATCTTTTATTAATATATTAAAGATTTTTATAATTTGCATAGGTCAATTAAATTAGAGTTTGTTGAACAACTTGTATTTATTAACAGTATTCATGATGTGCAACTTCCAGAAATCTTCAATTTTAATTCTCTTGCTATCCTCTCTTTCATTAATAAAATGATTTTGTCATTCACAGTTCAAATATTATTAATACTTCACTGTTTAGAGTTATCTAACAATTGTTTAAAAATTATAAATTTATATACTATATATTATTTTATTGTTTTTAATCATATAAGAAATTTTAAATTTTAATATATTCTATTATCATGATCTAATTTCATTAGATCATGTAAGTAATTTTTTCAATATATTTATATTTATGTATTTAAATGTTGTTGTCTACTAACATTCTTAATTATATATTAAATTTAGTGTAGAACAAATCATACACCATAAAAAGATCCTTTCACACTAAACCACAATATATGGATTCATAGAATCTTTCCAATTAATTGTGAAAATGATATACTATTGTAAAATATTCTTTAATTTTTTAAAATTTATTAGTAATCACAAACAATTTCTACTAAAATTTATTTTATAGATGGATGATAATATGTGGTGCACACATTGTGTACCAAAGTGACATGTCTACTATCCTTTATGGCTATTTTGAACATCCCACATATTTTGAGGGATATTCTTCTCATGCTCTAGGAACATTTGTGAGAGATTTTAAGTTTTTTTTGGCATCCCTAAGATGTTCCTTGTTTTAAAAGGGGAGTTTGAAGATTTAAAAATATCGTTGAGCCATCAAGGGACATGCTCCATCTACTAGGTATGTATTGAGGACATTCTAACATCCATAGGACCCCATATAAGGGTAAAAGCACAATATTGTGTCCTACTAATGCTCAAAAAGGAAAAACACCTATAACACATCAAGCTCCAATCTAACCCATGAGGAGGTTACATCTAACCACCTAGGGTTAGATCATACCCCCCTTAGATTGAACATGTCTATGTGACACCTTTGTGGCAAACTTCTCCCTCGTATCCACGTACTAACAAACAGTCTTGATTTATATCACATTTTCAAGGGTCAAATGAAGTCATGTGTCTAACCAAATTTAATAGGAAAGTAGCCTTTATTGTTATCTTTCTAAATAAATGATGCAGACAAGATAAGGGGGTTTTATCAAACTACCCAATCTTGCAGCCAAAGAATCAAAACTCACACTTTTGCACACGAATCAATAAAACTCTTGATAAATAAAATCTGAAAACACATCTAATTTAAAACCCTCATATGTATTTACATTTAACAAATCCTTCAGGAATCAATTACATGCATTCCAAATTTAAATGAAAAATAAAATTCAGAAATTTCAAGGGTTTTTAGGCACTTCATGCCTTCAAATCTTCAAACCTTCATGCCTTCCCACTTTCTTGGCTTCATTCTTCTTTTCAAATCTAATTTTTCTCTTCATCCTACAGATCTCTTAGCTTCCTTGAACACCTGCAAATATCTTCTTCTCTTCTTATTTCATTCCTCTCTTTCAGCAAGCTAATTTGTGCATCTCTTCATGCCATTGTCTTGAGAAACCTACAATTTTCTTTCCTCAACCTTGTTGCTATTGATTGCTTCTCCTTAACACCATTAATGGATGCATTTTATTCAATCTAAAACCCTCACAAAGTACCAAAATGTGGCACCCAAATCTGTTCTTTCATTTTCTACAAATTGTTGTAGGTGGGTAGAGATAGAAAACAATAAAACAGTAAATATGTCAAACTGTGCTACTGCACTGAATCAATTTCATTGCATGATAAAAATAGATTACATAACCTCTTTATAGAGGGATTTGGTTGTTACAGGAATATTCTGGAATAGCCAACATGTGAAACCTCTAGAATAGTTGTCATACAATTTTAATTTTGTTTTATTTTTATTCGCTGACCTAACCGACATAACCCATCTAGTAGAAATTACTAGAACTTTCTAACACCCCCCCTAATTTCTACTAATTATATCAATATTTACAATACCCAAATTTTCTCTCAAATACTCAAATTGTTCTAGTGCTAATGCTTTTGTAAATATGTCTGCAAGTTGTTCTTTAGATTTGCAATATTGTATATTGATTTCTCCATTGTTTACTAGCTCCCGAATAAAGTGATATCTAGTATCAATGTGTTTGGTCCTTTTATGGAAGACATGATTCTTTGATAATGCAATGGTGGTCTTGTTGTGACAATAGATTGTAGTAGAATCCTCTTGCTCATGCAATAGATCCTTCAAGACTCTTCGCATCCATACAACTTGACATGTTGTTGAAGTACCTGCAACATACTCTACTTCTGTTGAAGAAATTGTCACTATAGGTTGCTTCTTTGATGTCCATGCTACAACACCTATTCAAAGATGAAATGCATATCCAGATGTACTCTTTCTATCATCAATACTCCATGTAAAGTCACTATCTATATATCTAATCAACTAAAAATTATCTGAAGTAGAATACAATATGTCATAATTCATAGTCCCTGCAATGTACCTCAATATTCTCTTTCTAGCTTGTCAATGTGAGTTCTTAGGCAAATCCATGAATCTAGAAATCAAACTAACTCCATACATGATATCCAGTCTAGTTGCTGTGAGATACATCAAACTTCCAACAAGTTTTCTAAATATTGTTGTGTCAAAATTTATTTCATTATCTTCTCTACTTAGTTTTGTGCCTGTTGCTACATGAGTAGGTACTGGACTGCAATTTATCATTCTAAACCTTTTCAATACATCTTTTGCATATTTATTTTGACAAATGAAAATCCCATTATCATTTTGTGTTACTTCAATACCAAGAAAATATTTCATCAATCCCAAATTTGTCATCTCAAATTCTTTTTTAATTGCAAATTTAAACATGTCTATAGAAATATTTCATGTAAAGATCAAATCATCAACATACAAGAAAACAATTAAAATATGACCTTGCTCATTGACTTTGGTGTATAGAGTAGGCTCACCAGTGCTTCTACTGAATCCATTGCTTATCATGTATGAATCTATCCTACTGTACCATGCTCTTGGTGCTTGTTTCAATCCATAAAGTGCTTTCTTCAACCTGTAAACCTTGTCTTCATATCCTTTTACTTCATATCCTGGTGGTTGCTACACATAAACTTCTTCTAGATAATCATTCAAGAAATCTGATTTAACATCCATTTGATAAACCTTCTAATTGTTTTGAGTTGCAATAGCTAGTGCCATTCTAACAGTATCAAGTCTTTCTATGGGTGCAAATGTTTCATTCTAATCAACTCCATATTCTTGTGGAAATCCCTTAGCTACTAACCTTATCTTATATTTATCAATTTCTCCATTTGCTTTATACTTCTAAGTTTTATAAACCCATTTCACACCTATGCACTCTTTGTCCTTAGGCAAATCAACTAATTCCCATGTATCAAATTCTTCTCAATGGACTCCATTTCATCATTCATTGAATTAATCCAATATTCTTCCTTAATTGCATCTTCAAAATATATAGGATCCTGAGAAAATAAAGCAAAGTTTGATTGCAAATCTATCTTATCTCCTTGATCATAAATTTCTTGCAAACTTCTAGTTTTCTTGCTTTTAAGCCTTGGCCTTAATGATGCAAGTGTAGGGTTAGAGTTATTACTTACTTATGGACTTGATGACTCTCCTTGTTCAACTTCCCTTTGTGTGTTATCTCCTTGTGGACTTCTTGATGGGGTTCCTCCTTGTTCATTTGATGGATCTCCTTGGTTTTCTTGATCTTTTCCTTCTTGATCATCATATGGTATTGCTGGAACACCTGTAATTATCTTGTCTATACTTCCATCCCAAGATTCTTCTTCTTCAAGAACATAACATCTCTACTTACAATTACTTTCTTGGTTATAGGATTAAACAACTTATAAGCCTTAGTTTGTTCATCATAACCAATAAAGATACATTTTTCACTCTTATCATCCAACTTACTTCTTGTTTCCTTAGGCACATATGCAAATGCAATACAGCCAAATATTCTAAAATGAGAAACACTATGACGCTTACCACTCCATGCTTGTTGTGGAATCTTGTCCCTCACACTCTTTGTTGGACACCTGTTCAAGATATAAACCACAAAAGCTATTGCTTTAGCCCAATACTCATTAGGTAGATTCTTGCCTTTCATCATGCTCCTTGCCATCTCCATTATTATTTGATTCTTTCTTTCAGCAACACCATTCTACTGAGGTGTGTAACTTGTAGTAAACTACTTCTTTATTCCATGATACCTACAATAATTCAAAAATTCATTTGACTTCTATTCTCCTCCTCTATCTGATCTCAATACTTTGATGGATCAGCCACTTTGTTTCTCAACCAATGCTTTGAACTCTTTGAACTATCCAAATGCCTCAGATTTATATTTGAGAAGATAAACCCATGTTTTCATACTAAAATCATCAATGAATGTTAGAAAATAAATTCTCGCCCCTAATGATTGTGTTTGTATTGGACCACATTAATTTGTATGCACAATTTCTAAAGGTGCCCCATGCTCTATATGACATTCCTTTTGGAAAAAATTTTCTATCTTGCTTAGCCAAAATACAACTTTCACATGAACTTAATGGAGCTTTAATAGGGGGTAAACCTCTTACCATTTCATTTCTTTTCAATAAACACAATCCTTTGAAATTTAGATGACCATACCTCAAGTGCCATACCCATGCTTGATCTTGACTTGATGCCTTGAAACTTGCTTCAAACTCCTCCATTATTTCATTTTTCACGTGAAGTGGGAACATTCTATTATTTGTCATTTCAACCTTTGCAATCACCATATTACTAGGAGAAATATCAAATATAGTGCACACATTATTTTTAAAAACAACTTTATAACCCTTTTGAATCAGCTGTCCCACACTTATGAGATTATACTTCAAACCAGGTACAAAATAAACATCAGGAATGGTCTTCTTACAAAGCTTTGTTATCACATTAATTGCATCTTTACTCATGACTTCAACTATGTTATCATTACCCAATTTAATTTCTAATTTCACTGAAGTATCCAAACTTTCAAATAAATCTTTATTTCCAGTCATGTGATTACTGCAACCACTATCTAGAAACTAAATGTTACTTGAACTTTTTTGAGCTACATGGCTTGTGATAAACAATGTCTCATAACTACTCTTAGAAAAATTTGCATTTTGCTTTTCCATATCTGCTTGTTTCTTTCGACATTCATTTGCAAAGTGACCATACTTCTTGCAATAATAACATTGAACATTTGATTTGTCATACCTTTGTGATGCCTGATTGTTATTGTGTTCCCTTGAATTGAAACTTTGATTTCTCCTTCCTCTTGGATCTAGACTCCTTCTTTCTTCTCTTTGGTAATTATTTCTTCCTCTTCCTCTTCCTCTAAATCCTAATTTTCCTCTTCCTCTGCCTCTGCCAAATTTCATTTGTGCTTTGAATGCATTCTCCAATAAGGTATTATTATTCCTATTCAACCTGTACTCATGATTTTTTAAAGAACCAAACAACTCACCTATTGAATATTTTGAGAAATCCTTAGATTATTGTAATGCTTCTGGAAAAACTGTGTATTGCTTTTTTTGCCTCAATGTTTCAAATCACACTCCATGATCCATCTTCAGGAGGAAAGAAGAGAATAAATTTGAGATGAAATTGCAGAGCTAGACTCTTAAAAAGAGAGAGAAGGGGGGTACGGGTTACAAGAGTAGTCTAGGGAGGTAGGGAGACTAGGCCAAGGACAAGCTAAAATAGGGGAACAAAAAGCAAATCAACCAAAGGAAAAAGAGATAAATATAATGTAAATAAAAAGAGATAAAAATTTGGGAAAACATGAGACTCAAAAAAGAAAGCAGGACTCCACTGAACAAAAGGATGCAAATTAAATAAGTATGAATTGAAAGATCCATTTGTTCAATTCTTACTTATTTAATTTGCATCCTTTTGTTCAGTGGAGTCCTACTTTCTTTTTTGAGTCTCATGTTTTCCCAATTTTTTATCTCTTTTTATTTACATTATATTTATCTCTTTTTCCTTTGGTTGATTTGCTTTTTGTTCCCCTATTTTAGCTTGTCCTTGGCCTAGTCTCCCTACCTCCCTAGAATACTCTTGTAACTCGTACCCCCCTTCTCTCTCTTTTTAAGAGTCTAGCTCTGTAATTTGATCTTAAATTTATTCTCTTCTTTCCTCCTGAAGATGGATCATGGAGTGTGATCTGAAACATTGAGGCAAAAAAAGCAATACATAGTTTTTCCAGAAGCATTACACTCATGTACATGGACTATGGAAATATCATGTCTACAATAAATCCTTAGATTCCTCAATTGTCATCACAATAGTATCAAATTTAATAGCATGCAAACTTCTTAAGATCTTTTCTACAACCTTTTGATTTGTTAGATCATCACCATTCATCCTTATTTGATTAACCAAATCCATAACACAAATTGAAAATTGATCTACTGAATCAGAATCTTTCATTTGCAGGTTTTTAAATTCTCTCCTAAGCATTTGTAATTTGGCAACTTTTACCTTACTTGTACCTTGATAAGTCATTTCTAGAATGTCCCATGCTTGCTTGGCTGTAGTGGATGGCTTAATCCTTCCAATAATTGAATCATCCAATCCTTATCCAATTATATGCAAAGCCCTTATATTCTTTTTCATGTTTTCACTAAGCTTGTTCTTTTCATCAGTACTCAAAGTAGACTCATCTTGTGGTTCTTTGTAACCTTTTTCAACTATTTCTAATAACTCTTGTGAACAAAGTATTAATTTCATTTTGTATGACCAATTATCATTATTTTTTCTAGAAAATATTGGAATTATAGGTTGCAAAATACTTGATGCCATGACTTCGATCTGCTACCACAAATTAACTTTAGAAAATAACTCTTTGGCAGTGTTTCCTTGACTTCTGACTAATTTTTTCTATATTCAGCTTCCTCCTAACTGCAATTTATCCTTCCTTCGTATTGAGACAACTTAGGTTTTGGCGGCTTCTTTTCCTACAAGAAAAAATAACGAATTGGTCTTTGTCTTAGTGGCTTGGTATTCTTTTAGCTGCTCAACACTTAAGCTTCAAACTTTTGTGACTTTTAGACTTGGCCCGATCATCATCTCTTTTGTTATATGCAAACCCTTGCATTTTTTGTGGTAGTCTTTAATCTGGACATTGGCTTTCCTTGCTAGCATTGATCTCTGTGTCTTCTTTTTTTTATATCAACTCTTCCTTTTCATTTGATCAGTGAATCCGTCTTGTGATTGCTAAATGTCTTCAAATGGAAAACCCTAGCTCTTTGATCAATGACTTCCTTTGACAAATTAGGACAATTTTTAAACCTTCTCATGATCTCTTCAATGTGGCTCTGATACCACTTGTAGGTGGGTAGAGACAGAAAACAATAAAATAATAAATATGTCAAACTATGCTGCTACACTGAATCAATTTCATTGTGTGATAAAAACAAATTACATCACCTCTTTATAGAGGGATTTGGTTGTTACAGGAATATTCTGGAATAGTTGACATATGAAACCTCTAGAATAGCTGTCATACAATTTTAATTTTGTTTTATTTTTATTCACTAACCCAACCAGCATAACCCATCTAGTAGAAATTACTAGAACTTTCTAACAATTGTCCTTTGAAATTCCTAAAGAAAAATGAAGAAAATCTTAATTTATTCTTCCAAATGTGGCATTCCAAGTTGCTACTCCCTCTTCAACACTTTTCTGCTATAGACGCCTTTGAAAAATAAATAAAATCAGAAATAAATCCATCCTTATCCACCCAAAATTGGAAATTGAGGAGTCATTAATTGTTTGCCCCAAAAATCACTAGCTTTTTCCTCCATTTTAGCCACCCAATGAATAAATGCAATATTAAATTGCAAGTGAGAGAATACCAACAATAGAATATATATTTTTTCATAGTTCCCAAGGTGTTCAAGTTGAGTAAATAAAAGACATTTATTTTATTTCTCTTCACAAGCCCCTTCTATCATGGTAAATGAACCCCTTCAACACCTAGGACCTTGAATTTGTGAAATATAATAATTTTTAAAATCACATTGAATATATTGGTTGCCTTTGATATTTTAAATGAAATCCAAGTTCTCACAAATGAATATTTTTATCCTCCCAACATTTCACAAGTTGCTCTTAAAGCTCAAACCTACACAAAAAAATGTTGAAATCTGAACATAAAAATAAAATCTTTTTGGGTGGTGCTGATCTCCTATGCACTCGTGTGCTCCTACACCACACACTGGGTAGAAAGTTTGTGAGCATATGCTCACAAAGTGGAGTTGAGTAGTTGCACTACTCTTCTGGGTTGCCATCAACCTGCAGCAAACTCCATCATTGTCCAAGAGTTGAAAATCAATCTTTCTTTCGCCTTTTCTAGCATCGTGCCAGAACACGTACCACCTTCCTCTAGCAACACCGCTTCTTCCTCCTCTTTCCCCTCATGGACTCATGTCCACTGAAGGCTGACCTCCTCCACCAAATTCTTTCCTCACTCCTCTCCTCCTTCGTGGGTTCAAACCCACCTTTAACCGTCCACCTCCACCAATATCCTGCAACATCCTTAACCATCTCTACACACAACCATGCAACATTCTCTTGTGCTCTATTCATCTTATTTTCTACTAGCACATCTGAAAACAAAATAACATCACATAACTAATTTACCTCATTCACATTCATAGCTGCAACATCAAACTTCACTGCTATGTCTTCTACATTCTCGTCAGCGACAACTACATCCTCTACTGCAACAATCACTTCTTTAGTTTCTTTCACCTTCATTTCTCTTACCTCTTCTTCCATTGTTACAATTTCATCATCTACCACAACATCTGCAATATCAACTGTATCTTCATTCTCGGTAGCTAAAATCTTTTCCTTCCACTCATCCTCTATCACCATCATCTTCAACAACAAATCTTCTTCAACCTTTGCAACCTCAGTTGCAATCTCTTCTCTTTCCTCTTGATCCTTTTGCACAAGGACCTCCTCTTCTTTTTCTTCAATCTGCATACCTATTGCAACCATTTCCTTCTTCTCTGTATCCATCAAAAGATTCTCAGCCACTTCTTTCTCACCTACTACAACCTTGATCTTGCTTTCTTCCTTCATACACTCATTAGAGCATACTGATGCAATTTTCTTAACCAGTTCCTCAGGTTTGTCCCACAATGGATTCAACACATATTTCTTCCCATCATTTACTATACTATAAGTGTTATCGCTGCCATTATGTATATCTTCCCTATCCTAGAGGCAAGGTTGCCCCAATAAAACATGACAAACATCCATGGGTACTATGTCACATACAATTTCATCTTCGTATCTTCCAATGTAAAAATTTACAATGCTTTGTTCACTTACCTAAATTTGTTGACCTCCTTGCAACCAAGAAATATAGTATGGCTTAGGGTGCTTCATCCTCTTCAAGTTCATCTTCTCAACCATTTCCAATGCAACCAAATTACCTCTACTACCATTGTCCACTATCACCTTGCAACATTTTCCACCAGACTTACATACAGTTCGAAACACATCACTCCTTCAAATGGGTTCTTGTTTCACTTCCTGTGGCTTCAAATATTCCTTCTTCATCCACAAAATTTCTTCATATTTCCAAGACATTTTTCCAAACAAGTATGACACACTCTCTATTTGCAATCACTAGCAAATCAACACTCACTAACTCTGCACACCTTCTACCCAGCCTCATCTCTGTTGGATGATAGTCAACATAATTCCCATGGAACCAATGGCCTCTCAAGTCTTCTTCACTCCTCACAAAATCTTCACCCATGGTCCTAGTGGATACTCTCCATGCTCAAGATAGCCTGCTTTGATACCAAGTGATGCAGACAAGATAAGGGAGTTTTATCAAATTACCCAATCTTGCAGCCAAAGAATCAAAACTCACACTTTTGCACACAAATCAATAAAACTCTTGATAAATAAAATATGAAAACACATCTAATTTAAAACCCTCATATGTGTTTACATTTAAAAAATCCTTCAAGAATCAATTACATGCATTCCAAATTTAAATGAAAAATGAAATCAAAAATTTCAAGGGTTTTCAGGCACTTCATGCCTTCAAATCTTCAAACCCTCATGCCTTCCCACTTTCTTGGATTCATTATTCTTTTCAAATATAATTTTTATCTTCATCCTACAAATCTCTTCTTCTCTTCTTATTTCATTCCTCTCTTTCAGCAAGCTAATTTGTGCATCTCTTCATGCCATTGTCTTGAGCAACCTGCAATTTTCTTTCCTCAACCTTGCTGCTGTTGATTAGTTCTCCTTAACACCATTAATGGATGCATTTTATTCAATCCAAAACCCTCATGAAGTACCAAAATGTGGTGCCCAAATCTATTCTTTCATTTTCCCCAAATTGTCCTTTGAAATTCCTACAGAAAAATGAAGAAAATCTTAATTTATTCTTCCAAATGTGGCATTCCAAGTTGCTGCTACCTCTTCAACATTTTTATGCTACAGATGCCTTTGAAAAATAAATAAAATCAGAAATAAATCCATCATTATCCACCCAAAATTGGAAATTAAAGAGTCATTAATTGTTTGCCCCAAAAATCACTAGCTTTTTCCTCCATTTTAGCCACCCAATGAATAAATGCAATATTAAATTGCAAGTGAGAGAATACCAACAATAGAATATATATTTTTTTCACACTTCCCAAGGTGTTCAATTTGAGTAAATAAAAGAAATTTATTTTATTTTTCTTCACAAGCCCCTTCTATCATGGTAAATGAACCCCTTCAATGCCTAGGACCTTGAATTGTGAAATATAATAATTTTAAAAATCACATTGAATATATTGGTTGCCTTTGATATTTTAAATGAAGGCCAAGTCCTCATAAATGAATATTTTTATCCTCCCAACATTTCACAAGTTGCTCCTGAAACTCAAACCTACACAAAAGAATACATTGAAATTTGAACATAAAAATAAAATATTTTTCAGTGGTGTTGATCGCCTATGCGCCCATGTGTTCCTGCACCAAAAATATAATATGTGTTATTATTTATACACACACACACACACATATATTATTAGATATATAATCAACAGAGGTCCATTACAAAAATAATGGCATTTATTTGAGACAATGGAAACAACAAACTATGTTTAGAAATCTAAAAAAAATGCACTACACTTTGTATCAATGTCTTTGTTTCAATAAAAAATATTAATTTTGATATATACAGAAAGAGAAATGCATTATATTAAAATATAGCTTTAAATTTCTCTTATTACTAATTAAAAATTAATAACAAATAAAACATCAAATAAAAATTACCACAAAATATATGTGCACTAGATATTGGAGTGAACAATCTATGCAAGGAATCATGAAGATGTATTTTCTAGGTCAAGTTATGAATTACAATAAAATGTTATAATAAAGAATTTATTAATCTCCCATTCATGGGTAGTGTCATGCTAATTTCACTTTGAAATGGAGAAAAGAGACAAAGTGGATGCCACAACCCAATTGTTGAGCTAAATTGAATTTTGACAGTGTTGTTAGAGGGAATCCTAGACAATTTAGGGCCATGAATATAATAAGAGACTTAGAGGGAGATCTAATTGCCATTTCAGCAATATAACTAAAGGATGGCATGAATAATGAGGTGGAGTCACATGTGTTGGTAGTTGGTCTACAAATCTATAATTAATGTGGCATTAAGAACATTGGGATAGATGGAGACTCAATGAATATTATCAATTCTATTCACAAACGATGTGTAATGAGATAGAAAATAAATAGTATATTCCTACAAGATTTGGTGCATTTGGACTCTTTGAACTCATACACTATACATAGTTTATATAGAGAGTCCAACGATGTGGTAGACTATCTTGGAAAATACTCTTTTGAAATGATTGAAGATAAAAAGACTAGGTGGACATTCAATGAATGGGAGAATTTAATCTCATATCTAAAACTATAACATTAGTATTGCCCATGACTTAACACAAAGGGTTATCACCAAGCTCACAAAGTAAAGCATTTAATTATTGGACTACTCAACTAATGGTCGATCAAGAATTGAGATTGTGGCACATGCCAACTAAAGAGAATAATGATGCCCATCTCATATGCGATGCCATAATGTGGAGGTATGTTATTAAGTTTATATCCACACCACCAAATGAGTTTCTCCTCATTATTTTATCACCTTTGTATTCAACTATGGATACTAGTGTTAGATTGGTATGCCAATGCTACCAAATGTCTTTCCTAGGGAGTATATCAAAATTGAAATTGAAGAAGGTTTTTTGAACTAAGTGTGGGTTACTTCTGTACATGGTCTAGTAGGTACTAAGTGACAAATTTATGGACATAGATCACTACTAATAGTTAATTTGGACATTAATTCCATGTTCGTCTTTGTCATGTTAGATTTGGGGAAAATATTGAGATGGTCTATGCCATGGCAAAGGCTTTGGTGAAGAGGAGTGTCTTGGGTGGCCCTTGAATGATCTTTTGTTTGTAGCCTGGCTCTAGGCTTGGGTATCTCAATTGCAAGTGGGGTTTCTTCACCATCTAGTTCCTCCATCATGGCATGGAATCCTTTCATCTAAACTAACTTCCCTTCCCATGAGGAGCATAGGAATTGTAAGGCTAAGTGAGCGATTGACTTTCTCAAATAGGCAGTTGGTATCATAGAGGAACCAGGGATCAAATGGATAGTGTCACTTCTCATTGATAGCTTGGATGATTTTGAAGCTTGAAACACTAACAATACCTTAACTATGGCTGGTTAGTATATAATTAAATCAATATATGGCTAAGTGAGTTTGTTTCTAGTTGGTTATGTAGTTGATGGTAGTATGTATATAGGTGGTGCAGGAGCACCTACCTGACAGCTGGCCTTCATGAGGCAGTTAGTTGTTTTAGGTCTTGTTTATGTTTTCAAGAAGGTCTGATAAGACCAAATGCATGTAATAAGGTCACGCTGATCATGATAAGATCATGCTGACCATGCTTTTGCTATTTTTAGTTAGTTGGTTATAACAGCTGTCATGCGGTAGGGTCCGGTTGGATCTCCCAGCCGCCTGGAGAGTTCCCAGCCACTTGGAGTCGGGTCAGTAGTACTCGTAGGATAATCTATTTAAGCATGAGGATCGTTTGATATTGAATAGACAGATACAGATAGATATCATCGATCGAGCTAGGTTGCAGAGAGTGAGACTGAGAGAGAGATTGATCATTGTATTGCATCTTTTGAAATCAAATAAAGTGATCCTGTTTGTGTTCTTTCTCTGGTTGGATTCCATTGTTAAATCGATTTGTTGGTTTGAGAGGTTTCATGGATTTACTGATCCATTCCACCGGTTGATCCGTCTGATCGGTGGAATGGCGATGTACAGTAGGTTAGGTTGTAGTTTGTTTGTTTGCATGCAGGTGTGCAGGATCGTCGTCGAAAGGTGTTGAAGACCCTAGCATGGGTATGTGCTAGGTCGAGCTGATAAGATAGAGTGTGGAAGATCACCCTAAGAGTGGATCGGGTCGTCCCTAGAGGATCGGCGAAGTGAAATTTCGCTAAGTGAAGAAGTTCGTTAAAATGGCATCATCAGGATATTTCTGCAAATATCCTGCAGTCAGTTCGGATATCGTCATCCGGATAAGTGGAGGAGAGCATGATGCTTTCGATTGCATGAAGTGCAAGTGCGTCGGGGTGATCATCATCAGGAGGGCCGAGGAGGAGCGTATCGGCATCAGGTTGAAGGTCGGGTTGATCAAGTTGATCGCGGGCCGAAAAAAAAACTAAGTTTGGCCAACAGCAGGATATGACGTCATCATCATCATGATATACGTCATCAGGACATTTCGGAGCAGCAGGATATTGAGAAACTGCGGGTGACGTCATCGTCATCAGGATCTACGTCATCAGGATATCGGGTGACGCAAGCATCGAGGGGACGGTGCGAGGAGTTAAGGTTCGTCATCATCAGGATAAACGGAAGGAACCGGATGTTCTTTATCCTGTTGATTATCATGATGTTGAATATCATGATGCTGAAGATAGTGAAGACGGAGGTTGTCGCTGAAATGAACAGTGGACGTCAGGAGGATGTTCGCGCTGGTCGAATATGATGATGCTGCCGAACATGATGATGCTGTCGATAATCGAGTAAGGTGATGCTGTTGACAGGCGAAAGTGCGAAGGCTTGTCTGCAGGAGGATATCGGTTGGCAGGTGAAATATGATGATGCTGGGGGTGTAAAGCAAAATATGATGATGATGATAATGGGCTGCAGACGTCCATGCTGTATTGTTAGGTTATAGTGTGGATGCCTCTGCATCATAGTGGTATCAGAGCTCAGCAAAAGGTCTGGGCTGTTGTGTGTTGATTCTGTCACCGAAAGGGCAGAGGTAAAGTTGAATTGTGTGTTGTGTGTTGATTGAGAGGTTGACAAAATGCCTCCGAAAGGTAGTGGTACTGCAAGGGAATTGCAGGAGATGAAGGAGAAACATGCTAGAGAGATGAGGAAGATGAAGGAGCTTGCTGAAGCACTTCAAGCCAGGCTTACAGCCCTGGAAAAGAACAAAAAGAGGGAAGTGGCAGACAGTGAGTCTAAAGAAGATGAAGATACTGTTGAAGAGTATGAAGAGGTAGCTGAAGATCTGGATGCTGAAGACCAGAAATTTGCAAAACTGTTAAAGGCAGTGCAGAGTGATAAACCTAAGGTAAAGGTTGATGTTTCCAAATATACTGGAAGTTTGAATGAAGATGAGTTGTTAGATTGGATTGCTGCACTTGATAATCACTTTGAATGTGAAGATGTTGCTGAGGATCAGAAGGTAAAGATTGCAAAGACCAAGTTAGGAGGTCATGCTTTGGTATGGTGGGATTATGTACAATCTGAGAGAAGGAAACAAGGGAAGTCAAAGATCACTTCATGGGATAAGATGGTAGCAAGGATCAAAGGGAAATTCTTGCCAAGGGATTATGAAATCCAGATGTTTAAGAAGCTGCAATTTTTAAAGCAGAAGGAAAGGGATGTGAAGACATATACAGAGGAATTTTATAAGTTAAGTATGAGATCTGGTCATCATGAGAATGAGGTAGAAAAGGTGGCTAGGTACTTGGCTGGTTTGAGATTTAACATACAGGATGAGTTAGTTTTAGCTAACCCTAAGAATGTGGAGGATTGTTACCAAATGGCAATCAGGATTGAAGAAAAGATGAATAGAGGACATGATAAGTCCATGAGAGGAAGAGGAAACAATATGAGGGGAAGAGGAGCAGCCCCTACACAAAAGCAAACCAATGAGGGTCAAGAAGACACTGGTAAAGGACAGGGACAGTCTGATTTCAGAGGTGGATGGAAAGGTAATAGAGGAAGATTTGGAGGTGGTAGAGGTTCTACTACATTTTCAGGAAAGTGTTACACCTGTGGAGAGTTTGGTCATCCATCTTTCAAATGTCCAGAAAACAAAGGTTCATCATCCAGAAATGATAGAACAAGTGACAAGAGGGTACAACTGGTACAAGAAGAGAAAGTAGAAGAAAGTGCACAAAGTTCAAACACTTATCACAAGGATAAGGAGGCTGATAATTATGGATACCCAGAAAGTGGAGAATCTCTGCTGATGAGAAGAACAGCAACTACCATGAAGGTATATGACAAAGAATCCCCACAAAGAAGAGCTCTTTTCAAGACCATATGCAAGAGTAAAGGTAAAGTATGTAAGGTTGTCATTGATACTGGTTCAACAGACAACATGGTATCTTAGGAAATGGTGGATAAACTGCATTTGGAAAGGATTCCACATCCACACCCTTACAAGGCATCTTGGGTGAGTGATAGTCAATCACTTTGGGTATATGAACAGGCATATGTGGATTTTCAGATTGGAGCATATCATGATAGAATTTTGTGTGATATTTTGCCTATGGAATGTTGTCACCTACTGTTGGGTAGACCATGGCAATTTGACAGAAGAGTACTGTATGATGGGTATTCTAATACCTATACCATCAAGAAGGATGGGAAGACTATTAAGTTGATGCCATTGCAGGCAAATGCTGCAGTACAGAAGGCAGCCCAAATCATTTTAATGGGAAAGAAGGAGTTTGTGCAGATGCCTAGAGGAGCAGGCATGAAGGCAGATAAGGATACTGCAGGAAAAGAAGTTGTTCAGGACAACAGATTGAAGAAAGTTTTAGTTGTGACTGACAGAGGTCAGCAGCAGGTGCAGAAACAGGTTTGCAAACAGCAATCAGTTGAAAGGAATGACAAGGATGTTGTCATAGTTGGGACTATTGCTTGTCCTATAACGATTGAAAGGAAGATAGGATTGAACATTTCAACAGTTCAAGAGGCAGTTCAGACAGAGGTTCTGGTCAGACAACCTGGCAAACACAGGGTATATGAGAGAAAGGCCTACATCAACAGGCATGAGGATTTACTTGCCAGAAAGCAAGTTACAGTTCAGAAGTCTTGGAGCAGCCAAGAGCCAGCAGAGGACAAAGCTGGAGCAGATCAGCATATTGCAAAGGCAAAGTGTAAAGGTGGAGGACTTCCACATACTAAACTCATGGGACATGAGTTCTTTTCTATTGGGGAGTATGGTGCAGGAGCACCTACCTGACAGCTGGCCTTCATGAGGCAGTTAGTTGTTTTAGGTCTTGTTTATGTTTTCAAGAAGGTCTGATAAGACCAAATGCATGTAATAAGGTCATGCTGATCATGATAAGATCATGCTGATCATGCTTTTGCTATTTTTAGTTAGTTGGTTATAACAGCTGTCATGCGGTAGGGTCCGGTTGGATCTCCCAGCCGCCTGGAGAGTTCCCAGCCGCTTGGAGTCGGGTCAGTAGTACTCGTAGGATAATCTATTTAAGCATGAGGATCGTTTGATATTGAATAGACAGATACAGATAGATATCATCGATCGAGCTAGGTTGCAGAGAGTGAGACTGAGAGAGAGATTGATCATTGTATTGCATCTTTTGAAATCAAATAAAGTGATCCTATTTGTGTTCTTTCTCTGGTTGGATTCCATTGTTAAATCGATTTGCTGGTTTGAGAGGTTTCATGGATTTACTGATCCATTCCACCGGTTGATCCGTCTGATCGGTGGAATGGCGATGTATAGTAGGTTAGGTTGTAGTTTGTTTGTTTGCATGCAGGTGTGCAGGATCGCCGTCGAAAGGTGTTGAAGACCCTAGCATGGGTATGTGCTAGGTCGAGCTGATAAGATAGAGTGTGGAAGATCACCCTAAGAGTGGATCAGGTCGTCCCTGGAGGATCGGCGAAGTGAAATTTCGCTAAGTGAAGAAGTTCGTTAAAACGGCATCATCAGGATATTTCTGCAAATATCCTGCAGTCAGTTCGGATATCGTCATCCGGATAAGTGGAGGAGAGCATGATGCTTTCGATTGCATGAAGTGCAAGTGCGTCAGGGTGATCATCATCAGGAGGGCCGAGGAGGAGCGTATCGGCATCAGGTTGAAGGTCAGGTTGATCAAGTTGATCATGGGCTGGAAAAAAAACTAAGTTTGGCCAACAGCAGGATATGACGTCATCATCATCATGATATACGTCATCAGGACATTTCGGAGCAGCAGGATATTGAGAAACTGCGGGTGACGTCATCGTCATCAGGATCTACGTCATCAGGATATCGGGTGACGCAAGCATCGAGGGGACGGTGCGAGGAGTTAAGGTTCGTCATCATCAGGATAAACGGAAGGAACCGGATGTTCTTTATCCTGTTGATTATCATGATGTTGAATATCATGATGCTGAAGATAGTGAAGACAGAGGTTGTCGCTGAAATGAACAGTGGACGTCAGGAGGATGTTCGCGCTGGTCGAACATGATGATGCTGCCGAACATGATGATGCTGTCGATAATCGAGTAAGGTGATGCTATTGACAGGCGAAAGTGCGAAGGCTTGTCTGCAGGAGGATATCGGTCGGCAGGTGAAATATGATGATGCTGTTGGTGTAAAGCAAAATATGATGATGATGATAATGGGCTGTAGACGTCCATGCTGTATTGTAAGGTTATAGTGTGGATGCCTCTGCATCAATAGGTTGGTAGGGTTTGTTTTAAAGGGTATGTTTTTGTTTATACTCATTGCTATCACTACCCTAGTATTTTGGTATACACCAAGTAGAAACTATGTAATTACTTTCCAAAAAATAAAAACTTCATTAAAAACTAACCAAATATGATAGACATTATTTTTGAAATTCAAAAGTTATAAATTGGAACTACATAAAATGCCACAAATTATTAGTTTACATTGTCTTTAAATTATTTACATTTTATTTGACATAATTGATAGAATGTGATGAATGTTGAAAAATACTAATTTTAGTGTCTCAAAACTACCAAAGACTGAGACACACTTTTTCAATCACTCATTAATGGTTTCACATATAAACCATACATGTTTTATGTCATTGTTGCAAAAAACACTATTAAGATTCAACATGAGAACCTCCCAATTGCCACCAAAATAATTCACCATCTTAGCTTGTTCACACTTATATGTTTAAAAAAGTTTTAATCAATTTTATTTCAACTAAAATTAAAATTACAAAATACTAACTAGTTAAGCTCTTCCCATATCAATTGTTTCTTAAAATGGAAAAAACATATTTTGTTAAAAGAAAACTGGAGTGAACATTTTTAATCATGATCAATGATATGAAAATTAAATATTTATATTCAGAAATTTTTATATATTCAAACATCATATTTTTTTAGTTTATTAGATTTATGTGTTAACTAGGTCTCCTATTACATGCTATATTATTTATGATATTCATGCTTAGACTACTTTAAGATGAATTCCACTTGATTGGACTTATACTAAAATTTGCTTGCAACTACCATTCACATATTGCCTTGACATATATAGTGGGACAACCATTTCCACAAGCCATGTGCCACACCTTATAGTATTATTTGTCTGCAATCTAGTGCCACATCTTCCAACACTATTTGGATGTAAACTACCTACAATTATAGTGGGTCTATCACTCAACATGCTTTACAGTGCTAAGATGTCCCTAGGGAGAGTTGATCCTTGGTCTATAACATATGAACCAAGAAGCCCAACCACTTGACCACACCCACATTGACAAACATCATGATTAACAATATTGCAACAAGATATTTATATGTATTATTTTATACTCATATATTATCTTTTTACTAAAATTTAAACTTTAGTTTTCAATAGAGAATGTTGAATGATCATTGATTAATATTTAATCTTTCATTTTATAGATTTTATTGTTGTTTAAATTTTAGTCATTTAAAATATTTAATGATCTATACTAGCATAATGGTGAAATTTAAATTACCATAGGTCACAAAACAATTAGTTTCGTGCCCATTTTGAGAGAGTGGCTTAATGCAATTACATCTTGATAACAATAAGATTAAAGTTGAAGGTATGAATGATAATGGAAATCTTTCCTAACACTTGTAAATAGTCTATTGGAAATTTATATGAATCACTTTCCACATCATTCCAATAATGTTGAGGTACATGGCGACACACATAGGGATGGTGTTGCATTTATCACATATAAGCATGCTTTTGTGGTAGCTATTGAAACTGTAGACACCTAAATTTGACCACTTTATTCCAAAACAAGTCAAGATCCCCTACATCGACCACTTTATCCTTAGACCATTCTAATTATCCCTAAATCATCCTAAATTATCCTAATCATGATCAATTATCCCTTAATTATCCTAATTTATCACATTTTTCCAATTATCTCAGTTATCAGGTCCTGATCCCTAAGTATCCCTCATTATCCCTATTTTCTCTCTAATCCTAAATCATTTTCCTAAGTCATAAATTCCCTTTCCCACACATGATTTAATTAATTTTTAATTAAATCCCATTTTTTCTCTCATAAATGAAATAAAAGAAATATAAAATTCTTGTATTTCACCCTAACCACTTCATAACTATCTCCATAAAATCAATAAAATCAATTAATAATCCAAATTATCCTCCACCTTTGATCTTGCAACCAACTCAAACAACTTATCATCTCTCATCAAATCCTCACCATCAATCCTCTTTCCTAGTGGTCTATGTATTGACTTAATTAGGAGCCATTTCCATCCATCATTTGAGCAACACCATGCTGACGAGTTGAGAAATCACATCCATATCACTTTGAGCAAATCCACCATTTTAGTGCAATAGGAGATCATGAGTAACATGTGTTCCTTTCATGCATTTATCATTGATTTCCTTCTTTAATCGAAGGTCATATTGAATGTAGATTCAAAGGTTTTTCATTGTGTTTAAATATTTTATTTGATCTGCATTTAATGTGTACATTTTGGTGAACCCAGTGGGAAACATGTTCATATTAATTAGTTGTTTGTGCGAGAGCTGTTGTTGAGTTTGTGCAGGTTTTAGAAGCATTTTCGACAAGCTTTGGAGGTTACCTTTTCTAAGTCTCTTCCTAGATTAAATCTGACTCCATTGACTTTTGAGCAGCTCGCATGGCTTTCAAAAAAGTTGGTTTTTGATATTATTCTTGGTAAATGGACCACTAGTCCCTGGTAAATGGACCACTAGTCCCTCGTACGTTCTTCTATAAACCTGTTGTAACTTCTTTTACATTGTTGTGCTTTTGTTAGCGGTATGTAAAAGGTTTCTTACAATGACCACTAGTGATAACAGTAATGAGTATTGGTTGAACAAAATTTATATCCCTGGTTCGCTCATTCTACATTACCTGCTTTCTTGATACTTTTTCTTCATAAAACACTTCATTTTTTTTAGTATGTGAAGCAATTGCAATCCATCTGCATTGACTAAGATCTTGATCCCACTATTCTTTGTTGTCATAGCCAATAGATAGCCTTCTTTGTTGAAATAGAGATGAGGGCTGGCCGCCAAGGAACCTTCCTCAACATTAGTTGCTACCAATAAATTGACATTGTTCATGTCTCAAAACTTAATTTGGTTATTATCTCCTTGTTTCTAGGAACCTATTCCTTGTATCAAATTGCACCACCCTAAAGGAGCACTTTAGAAGGCTAGAATATGTACACTTGATTGTCCTGTCACTTTCAATCCAACTCAACTAAGTATGATTCACATTCTCTGCTTGTTCTACGTGAGAAAAGTCATGATCCATCATCACAATAAGCTATTGCAGTGCAAAATTGCCCAGGTGCATTGTAGTCTAATATAGACCCCCTATTTATTAGAACAAAGGATTGACTAATTCATTGCTGATTACAAATTGGAGTAATAGATTATGAACAAGGTAGTTGTACATATAGGGTAGAGAGGTTGAGTCGACTTCAACACTCAACTAGAGGTGTAGGAAAGAGTGTCAACAAGTTCCTTAGAGAGTTGTGTTGGACTCTCCACGTCAACACCTAACCACCTAAGGTGGCTTAAATCCATGTGTGGAATATACACATAATTACTTATTTAAATAATAAGTAATAGTGTTAATATTCCTATACTAACACCCCCCTTAACCACAGCTTTGGTGGGCACAATAAAGATGGGCCCCATCAACTAGGCCTGATTACGTACCCATGTACAAATGCATCTCTCATAAGGTGGAGAAAGAAAGAAAACCTTGTGGGAAAAAACTTTCCTCCAAAAGAGAGAAAACAAGAAAGTGTTCTGAACACGACTCATTGGAAGTGCACTTGACACAATACAATTGAAAGTCATAGTCCTGCAACACTTGCAAGATCCATGTGTGGAATGTCAATTGCATGTCATATGGCTACAATTCAAATCCAAAGGTGAAGTCCTGCTTTGAAGATTCTTTGGAAGCCTTCTATGAAGTAACTCTGAAATCTGTAGAAGCAAATAAACTAATATCAATCTTCTGTTGTGATGAATCTCTGGAAGTCCTCGAAGAATTAACTTTGGATGCACATGTAGCATTAGGTGATGGTGATGTGGAAATGTTCTTGACACATCTCAATGGAAGTGTATTTGACACATCTCAATACATTGTGGAAAAAATGTTGAAGAATGATGGAGTAGTGAAAGTGCTCTAATGTCTGTGGAAGTGCTCTTGGCACATCTTAGAAATACTCTCGACATATCTCTATGGAAGTGCTCTTGGAACAACTTGTAAATTATCTTGACACAACTCTATGAACTCCCCATAATTCAATATTTTTATCCTCTTATGATTTTGGCACTTTATAAGGTGCATGCGTGTAAAACCCCCAAATTGCTTGGTTAAACTCCATAACTGAAAATACGGAAATAAAGTGTGGAAGTGTACTATACATGACTCAATGAAGTGCTCTTGACACGACTCTATGGAAGTGCTCTTTGGCACAACTCGAAAGTGTTCAAGGAACAACTCTATACACCCCCCTGATTCAATATTACGTGACCCCCCAGATTTGTGGCACTTTATAACTTAGTTGTTTTACAATACAAATAGGTCCAATGCATGGGAAATGACAAAATATTAACTTTTTCAGAAAAGGGTGCTCAATTTTAAGCTACTGATCAAAAGTTATTACATAACCAATTTCTTGTAAATGACCTATTTAATAAAAACCGCACTTAAAATTAAAAAAAAATGGCTAGAGGTGATAATGGACCTAGCCTTCCAACTACTCATTGGAATCAACATGAAGTATAGAATATAATGGTTTTGATTGTGAGGGGGAATTGAACTCCTACCAACTCAGGCCTCACCCTTCATCTTCAACGGGCAAAGAAACAAGAGTTTATTAAAACCAATAATCCTTGTCAAAGCAATTTGCCTCGATTTTTAAATAGGTTCCCTTATTTTAACACTAAAAAAAATACCCATTGTGAAAAGCATAATTTTAAATGCTTTAAAAAAACAAAGTTAGGGCAGAATTTAAAGGATTGAGCCCAAATTTTAAGGCCGATTAAAGTAGAAATGCCAAAAAAAAAAATAGGGGTGGCCAGATAATGGCATACAAGGGTTTGTAGGGGTGACCAGTGGTTTTGAATAGGCCTATAATGAGAGGAATGATGCTTTGCAACCAGAGATCACCTTTCATAAGCAAAAGAACTCTTCACATATCCATGTTCTGGCGTTTGTCGCTGGATGAGGATGCTCTCCTATCTTCGGGACCGCCCGTTCTGAAATAGGAATTCAATGGCAGCATCACCATCATCGGCTTCACCTACCTTTCTGGTTGGGAATACCGGATATCAAACGACAGTTCCCGCCATGTGAATTCTAGAAACACCATATTATGCTTCAATTCATCCTAGTTTTGAGATGAATGACCATTGCCATGGCCATGAGGCTCCACTCCCGCCGGAAATTTGCTCTGGTCTAAGCCACCCACTTCACATGTGATTGAAGATTATGACCTTCTTTGCCCAGAAATGGGAGGTTCCGATGGAGGACGCCAACAACCAAGTGAGAGACGACGGACATCCAGAGAACTCTTTAGTCTTGGAAGGCATGAAGCAACATTTGGATAACGTGATCAAAACGGCCAAGGATATGTTGAAAAACATCCCTGAAAAGACCAAAGAAACCAAGGAAGAAATCAAAGATCTGGGCAACAACCTTTTTGAGAGAGGCATTGTGCCTTCTTTGGAGGCCCGCAGCTTGTTAGAGAGCGCAACCCTTCTACAGAGGCGTGCAACCTTCTTGTGCAGGTCACCGTCACATTTTTTTGCCAGCCTAGTGGGTGTGTAACTCTTCACGGGAGGTTGAGAAGAGAGTGTTCAGCCTATGCTGGGTATGGCCTGCTCTTAAAGCCCATGGCCCTTACAACAGCAGTTGCCCTCTACAATGTGATGCAGTAACCCTCAATAATGGCATCCATAACAACAAAAAATTCTTAAATCCAAGCATAATACAGTGAAACCCTCAAACAGTGAAGACAAAACAACCAGATTTGGGCCAAATCTTCTAAGAAAAACTTGCAAAATGTCAAATTTAAAAAAAAAAATACATTTTTTACAAAATCCTTATGAATGAAAACCTGCAAAATGTCAAATTTTTTAAAAAATTGCATTTTTTACAAAACAATTCCATCAAATAAAGGATTTATGCCTCCAAATGAACGAACAAGCTAATTAGCATAGCTCTGATACCATGTTAGAACAAAAGATCGACTAAAGTGTTGCTGATTACAAATTGGAGTAATAGATTATGAATAAGGTAGTTGTACATATAGGGTAGAGAGGTTGAGTCGACTTAGGAGTCGACTTCAACACTCAACTAGAGGTGTAGGAAAGAGTATCGACAGGTGCCTTGGAGAGTTGTGTTGGACTCTCCAAGTCGGCACCTAGGTTCCACCTAAGGTTTCTTAAAGCCATGTACGGAATATACACATAATTACTTATTTAAATAATAAGTAATTATGTGTATATTCCACACATGGCTTTAAACCACCTTAAGCGGTTAGGTGTTGACTTGGAGAGTCCAACACAACTCTCCAAGACATTTGTCGACACTGTTTTCCTACACCTCTAGTTGAGTGTTGAAGTCGACTCAACCTCTCTACCCTATATGTACAACTACCTTATTTATAATCTATTATTCCAATTTGTAATCAGTAACGCTTTAGTCGATCCTTTATTCTAACCAAGCTTTGATCTTTCCATCAATAGTTGTAGAGAAGATGAATTGGATGTTTTCTTTCTGATATATTAACCTTCGTGTGTTTTCTGGTTGTAGTTGCACATAAAACATTCTCTACTGGTATTTCATAACATTGTTGGGCATCTTCTCGGTTATTGGTAAACTATTGTTGATCCCTAGTTTTGGAACGTGACAATTATTACAACCACCCTCAAAACATTTTGTGTTTCAAGTTTATTTCAACTGTTGCATCCTTTACAATTCGGTCCTAGTATGAAGTTAATGATAACGTGTATGCTTATGATTAATGTTAACACTTGTCTGGGGGAGTCGCTAAGTTTTAAAACTGACATTTAGTTGTTTCTGCCAGTGTTAAAAACTGTTTCTTTCACTGCAGATCTGTGATCACAACTGCTACCTTTCGCAGTGGGAGACAGTAACCTTCGAGCTTACGTGATCAACATATTAAATATTGATAAATTTGTTTAAAGCATAAATGATTGATGGTTTCTTTACTGTTTGCATTAATCTCATTGTTAATCGTTAGTTTCAATATCAATGTATGGTTCTAATTGGTAGCACTTATAGGTTAAAGGTGTAGTGGTAGCCTATGGCGGCTTATAAAGCATTTCCATTTGTGATATATTTCTTAACGCCAAATGTAGATGGTCACCGACAACATTTAAATATTACTCGTTTGTTTGAAATAACGTCAGTCACAGCATAAATTTTACCGCAAATTATATTGGTTGTAGAGTGATAGTTAAGCTAAAATTGCAGTGCACAGTGGTGAGTTCTAGTAATAATCCTTGAACATGACTATTGATTTTGTAAGTAACCATAGCTTGTTAGCTGAAAATTGTTAAACATGGAGTCTTAGCGGAAAATCTAATTGTTAGTATTTATCATTTGTAGCTTTCAAACTATTAGGTGTATCATAAACCACTTAGTGGAATTGTTTTGAATTTAGCCAATGCTTTTGGTAGCATCAACAATAGCCTAAGCTAAAACATGAGACCGAATCTTTCAACCACTAGATGATGTTAAACTTAACTGTGATAATTAGCTCAAAATGCATGCATGGAAACATGTTTTTCTAACCACTGGATTTAAAACCATTTGCATGTGACCAGTTGGGTACAAGTAGTCAGCTTGATAAATTGAGATTTATTGCAAGTTGTTAGTGCTCATAGTGCCTATTTCTAGCCCTTGGAGGTTGTTTTGTTCAAACAATCATAAATTTTCCTTTATTTATCAGATTTTCATGATTTGCGGGCATCAAAAAGAGGACTTCAAGCTCTACATTGTGGTGCAAGATATTCTCTCTAGAATTTTCACAAATGTTTAGGTATATTCCTCCGAAGTTAGTCTTTCTTTCGAAACATCAAATAGTTATAACTTTTTGCTGTGCATTTAATTTTTTGTGTGATTTTTTATAGGATTTATTGTTTGTGCTAACACTTTTCTTGTAGCCTTACGTTTGTCCAAGACATACAATTTTGGAAAACTAATAACCACTTTTTGCAGCACCGTAGTCAAAGAATTAATTTTCTCCACTAGTTTGGTTGCACTAAATTAGAATAGTTGGGAAAGAACATGTTTTCTATGTTTTCAGGATCTTGATTGGATGTATGCTCTCCCTTCACACTCTTGAGTGAACTTGGGGATCAAAAGTCCATCATTTTCCTTGTTATTTTTTCAATCCTAGGGTGCTATCTCACGTATTCTCTCTCCTTGCATTTCACACAATCTTGGAGATCAAAAGTGAATAGTATTCCTTCCCTTTAGGAGGCCTTCTAAGGAATTTCATCACCCATAGGGACGACCTCAACCACATCTTCTAATGGGGTATATAAAGAAGGGAGAGCGAAAGTTGTACCTTAATGGTGAACCCAATAAGTCTAAATTGATCTTCGAGACCCTCAATCCATTGAGACTTGGTTTGGTAATGTTTGTGGCTCGTCGCTGTGGAATCTTGTTCACAGTTTGGGCCCCACATACCTTATGTATATAGGGGACTCCTTAGAAGCCTTCTCAAACCTAGATTAAGACCATTGGTGATCATATCCTGTGGTGCATCACTGTAGCAGGGGAGAAGAGCTCATGCTATTACCTCTATTGTTTGAGTTGGAATACACTTTGAGCAAGACTTTAGTCTCTAAAGTAAGGGGTGTAATGTGGTACATGACCTTGCATTCCCTACCCATCCAAGCAATGATTGATGGTATCAAGGGGATGGAAGCCGCCATTATCTAATAGTGGGGGTTGAAATCACACCTGAGTGAGTCCACGAGATATAACACACCTTGATTATATCCCACTTTGATTGAATAAATATTAGGTTTGTGATCAAGTGTTTGGCATGTCTTCCCTATATGAAACTAGTAAAAGCCAATAAGCCTTTGTCACCTTGAAAAGTAATACTTGGCCATTGTGTGTTTGTGTTTGTTAAAATCACTTGCCAATTCATCCTTAGTCAAATTTTTGTAGACAAGTCTTTCATGCATCTAAACTTTAGACTTGTAGTTGAGTTTAAAGATTCTACTTTGACGAGAGCACGGTTACTTTCTTGTACAAAAGGTTGAAACCACTTCAAGTACACCAAACTTATCATATCTTGCATTCATTATCTCCAACAATGTTACCACCTTCATTCCATCCATATTAATTAACTATCCTATGAATCAATAACTAAACTTGAAACCAAGACATACTCCTAGTATTATCCATTTTGTTTTGCTTTGTTAAGAATTTGTCTATCTTAAGCATATCCACTCAATCCATCTCTTACTTAAGAACTTGCCTATCTTAAGTAGAGATATCTTGTATTACCTTCAATAGGTCAAGTCTTATAATCTAAGTTTTAGTTTAATTTTTCCAAGCCAAGTCAAAATCCCCATCTCATCCAAATCTTATCCCCATTCAAATCAACCTTAACATCTTGATACAAATTTCTCTCAAACTCAAGCTTTTGCTCAATCAAGTTTGAGGTTAGAATCTTACACTAGAAGTTTACTTCGTGTCTCCTATCAGAAGGTCTAAAACAAAGAAAAGTATGAATCCTCATGAGAAAGAACCTATGGAGTCTAGTTTTGGCTTTACTTTACAAGATGAGCCTATTCCAACTCATGATCCTCCTGATAATGATAATGAAATGGAAGGTTTTGTTGACCATATTGAATACTCACCTAGGTTCAATGAATTCCTAAAAGATGAAAAGACTCACTACATGATCCAGATCAATTCATTTCTCAAAATAAAGATGCATTCTTAGAACAACTCATTAGTGAAGGAGCCAAACTTCCTTGAAATTTTGAGAGGTCAAAGTTAGACCAAATTATTTGTCATGACTCTCCACCCTATACACGTAACAATCTCTTTGAATCAACTCAGAAGAGAGTAGGTTATCACTTAGAACAAGCAAGTGGTGATGTTTCATTATCACCTCCTCTTCATGACCATGCTTCATCTTCTAATCCACATCATAAAGATCATACTTTACTCTCTATACTCAAAAATCAACAAGGAACACATCAATCTAATCAAGTGAAGTCATCTCCACTTCAAATTTCACATTTTCAAACCCAATTTTTTCCACAACCACTACACATTATTATGTTAGATCTAGGGCACACAATTGAGAGGGGGGGTGAACCAGTTGTACAAAAACTTGCTTCCAATTCAAACACTTAAATCCTCTTTGTTATTTAATAGCATATCAATTAATCACTCATGAAAGTATAAAGTATAAACACTAGAGCAGATACACATCAACACATGAGACACCAAGATTTTGACGTGGAAAACCCGGTCAAGGGAAAAACCACGGGGTGATTAACACAAGGATTATTCTCTGTTAGAAGAATAAGAAAAATAGATGGCACGTGCCAATTAGGGCTCACTGCCTGAGCACACTGCTCACAAGAGGCACACTGCCTACAAGAGACACTGTCTACAAAGTAACAAGTATTACAAAACTTGAAATAGAGATTGACATCTTTACCATGTCTTGATCAGTTCCATTTAAGCCCAAAAACTCCTGCTCTGCCTTTCGCTCTTCTTCTTCACTATGCCACACTCATCCACACCAAGACACACTTCAAAATGAATTCACAATCCCTTATTTATACAAGGCATCGACTTAGGAACAATCATCTAAGTTGGCAAACACCTATAAGATCATTCGCAAGACGTGTAATACATTCGGTCAGCCTGTTATAGGAAGAACACCAATATCCATGGTTATTCTTCAAATACAAACTCAAGCTTCAATGCGGACCGCCAATAAGAATTGTACATGATCCAAAGATCACCAAAACCTTTCCTGAGTCATCAAGAACATCCGCACTTTATCAGCTTACTGGAATTCTTCTCTTCTTCATCCGGAACTTCAAGAACACAGTCTGTCATCACTGTCATAATGAAAAAGGTGCTTCTGGACCTCCAAACCATGAAAAAATCTAGTTGTCACTTCACACAGACTTCTTCAACACTCCCTCCAATCCACAGAGTGAGATAATGCAATTCTGAAGCTCACCGGACCTTTCTGTGACCCTCTGTCACCTCTGAACACCTATCAAAACCGGTTCTACTTGAGTGACCATAACTTCTTCAGATCTTCATGCGGACCTCTAAAATCTTGACTGGAACATCTTAAGACTCATATATACAAAACCTTTAAACCGCATCCTCTGATCCTTAGCACATAGCTCATCCAATCCTTCTCATTAATGCAATATGAGTATGTTGACATTAATGACAACACCAGTTATCCTCATACTTGCAACAATTTCCCCCTTTGTCATTGATGGCAACATATGATGTGAAAAACCATCAAGACAAGAACTTTTCCTTTTTGTCACAGCTCCCCCTATCAGCAACAACCCTTCACATGTCTTCTCTTCCTTTACTACTCCCCCTTTGATCATCAACCACTTGTTTGTCACATGTCTTCTCTCCCCCTTTGACATCAGTGAGAAAGGACTCGTACTTTCAACTTGAACACATCAGAATCATACCAGCTGCGCCCCCTGAGTAGCGACTCCCCATCATCAATCTGGATCACAAGATATGACTGTGATATCCACTGGACTGATGCACATCAGTGCATCCTAGTTCATCACCAGAGGGGCAATAACCCCTAAATTCTCCCTGAGATACTCAAAAGAGTCCTTGGGAAGAGGTTTAGTAAAAATATCTGCAAGCTGATCCTTGGAGGGCACATACTCCAATCTGACTTCACCCTTGTTCACTTGCTCTCTTAGAAAGTGAAACTTGATAGATATATGCTTAGTCTTAGAATGCAACATCAGATTCTTAGAAATATTTATTGCACTTGAATTATCACATAAAATTGTAATAGGCTCCTCATATTCTACTTGAATATCTCTTAGCATTTGCTTCATCCACAAAAGTTGAGTGTAACTTCCTGCTGCTGCAATGTATTCTGCTTCAGTTGTAGACAGGGATATTGCTTCTTGTTTCTTGCTTAACCAAGAAACCAACCTTTTTCCCAAAAAAAATGCTCCTCCACATGTACTCTTCCTATCATCCACATCTCTTGCCCAATCTGCATCTGTATATGCATGAAGAGAAAAATTATGATCTCTAGGATACCATAGACCATACTCAACTATTCCTTTTAAGTACCTAAATTTTTTGTTGATTGCCATGACATGAGATTCTCTGGGATCAGCCTAGAATCTCGCCACAAGACCAACAACCTGCATTATATCTGGTCTAGTCTGAGTAAGATACAATAATCCTCCAATCATTGATCTGTACTTGGTCTAATCTGTCTTAGGAGAGTCATCATCTTTGCTCAACTTACATCTGGTAGCCATGGGAGTGTTCATTGGCTTTGAATCTTCCATTCCAATTTTCCTCAATAATTCTTTCACATATTTGGTCTGAGAGATAAAGATTCCTTTCTTTATCTGGGTAATTTGCAGACTCAAGAAGAAATTCATTTCACCGAGCATTGACATTTCAAACTCACTTTTCATTTGATTTGCAAAAGTTTTACACATACTGTCTCTTCCTCCAAAGATGATATCATCAACAAATACTTCAAAAATCAAGATGTTTTCATGATCAATTTTGAAATATAGATTACTATCAGCAATACCTTTGTTGAAACCAATCTTCAAAAGATGTTTGTCCAGCCTTTCATACCATGCTCTTAGAGCTTGCTTTAAACCATATAGTGCCTTTTTTAATTTGCAGACCATATCACCATGCTCAGATAACTGAAATCCATCCGGTTGTTCAATGTACACTTCTTCCTCTAAGTCACCATTCAGGAGAGCAGATTTGATATCCATCTGATACACTTTGAAATCCTTGAAGGCAGGAAATGCAAGAAATAGTCTAACTGCTTCAATTCTTGCCACCAGAGCAAAGGTTTCCTCAAAATCAATCCCTTCTATTTGAGAGTAGCCTTTGCAGACTAATCTAGCTTTATTTCTGATTACTTCACCAACTTCATTTAGTATGTTCCGGAAGACCCATTTGGTTCCAATCACATTCTTGTTTCTAGGTCTAGAAACAAGATCCCAAGTGTGATTTTTCTCAATTTGCATCAACTCTTCCTCCATTGCTTTGGTCTAATTTTCATCATTGTAGGCTTCATTTATTGTCTTAGGTTCAATCTTTGAAATCAGACAACATTCATCTAAATTTTGAGAAACATTCCTTCTAGTTTGCACACCTTTGCTTTTGTCACCTATGATCTGATCTTCAGAGTGGTTCAGTCTTACATACCTTGCAACTTTGGGAGTTTCTTGCACTTCTACTTCTTGATCAGGCTCATTCAGACCTATCTCTTCTTCTTGATTTATCGGATCAGTCTGAATCTATCTTTCAGGAGAGGATTGAGTTCCTTGAATCAGAACACCATTCTAATCATCTTCATCATACTCATAAAATCTTGAGGGCTTCTCAATACCTTCATCAACCTTCACATTTGTACTTTCTAGCATCTTTCTCAGTCTCTTATTGTAACACTGGTATGCTTTGCTTTGAGTGGAGTAACCCAAGAAAATTCCTTCATCACTTCTAGCATCAAACTTTCCTAGATCTTCATCTCTTTTAATGTAACATTTGCTACCAAATACTCTGAAATATCTCACATAGGAGTGATGCCAAACCAAAGTTCATAAGGAGTCTTACTGGTATTACTTCTAATTTGAACTTGATTGAGAGTATAGACTATAGTGCTGACAATTTCTTTCTAAAACATCTAGGGAACATTTGCTTCCATCATCATTGTCCTGGATGGTTTGGTTCTTTCTCTCTACTACTCCATTCTGCTGTGGAGTCCTTGGAGCAGATAACTATCTTTTACACCATGCTTCTCACAAAAGTCTATGAATTCACCGGATGTGAATTCACCACTCTATCAGACCTCAGACATTTTAGTTTTAATCCGGTTTGATTCTCTACCATAGCCTTGAAGATTTTGAACTTCTCAAAAGCTTCTGATTTCTCCTTTAGAAAGGTGACCCACATCATCCGAGAATGGTCATCAATCAGTAACATGAAATATCTATCACCTTGCATACTCTAGATTCTTGTCAAACCACATAGATCAGTATGAACTAAGTCCAATAATCCAGTAGAGGACTGATCCTTGCTTTTGAATGAGACTCTGCTCCGTTTACCCATCTGACATTCTTTGCACAAACTGTTTGTAGGTTTTACCAATTTTAGAAGATCTCTTACAGCCTGAGTATTACTTATCTTGATGATGTTATCAAAATTTACATGACACATCCTTCTATGCCATAACCAACTCTGATTTGTTTCAACAAATAGACAACTTTTACCAGCACCAACCAAGTGGAAGATATTACCTTTTGTTTGAGTACCGGATGCAATCTCTGCTCTAGATCTTTCAAAGATTTTGCATTTTCTATCCTTGAATCAGAGATCATAGCCTTTGTCCACCAACTATCCAACACTGAGAAGATTGTGCTTCAAACCTTCAACATACAACATATTACCAGTTTTGTTTCTTCCATTAAAAGAAATAGTTCCTCTTCCTCTGATTCTACTAGCAGAATTATCACCAAACTTTACCATTCCTCCTTCATACCTTTCAAAATCTAAGAACTTGTTCTTGTCACCTGTCATATGGTGAGAGCATCCACTGTCAATAACCCAATCATCCTTCTCTTCAACTTGGGTGGCCAAAGCTCTTTCTACAACCTTATGATTGATAGATTCAGAGGATATTAGATCTTCTTCCTTGATGGCAATAAACACCCATTCATTTACGGATTTGTTTCCCATCTCTGATTCATCATCTGTTACTCCTTCATTATCATCCTCTTCATGAACATAGTAACAATTCTTTTGGAACCTTTGTCTATTAGAATTTGACCTTGTAGATCTTTCCGGACATCTTGAGGCAAAATGACCAATCTTATTGCAGTTGAAACACTTGAAGGGTAAATTTCCTTTATACTTACCAGATCCTCTTGGTAGTCTCTTTGCAATGAGGGCTTCAAGTTGAGCTGTTTCTACTTCTTCCACTTCCATGTCTCTTCTTGTTTGATCATACCATGACAGCTTCCTTGAAGAGTTTTCTCCTAGATCAAAACTTTGTTTACCTTTCACATAGGCACTGGCTTTGAATGCAGATTCGGTCTTGGGGGGATCATCTCCAAACTCGGTCATTTCAAATGTAGCCAGTTTGCTAGCCAATTGGTCTCTTATGACAGTTGTATGGGCTCTGAATTCATCAATGGCAGCAACCTTGATTTTGTAGGCAGTAGAAAGGGATCTGAGAATTTTGCCAACAATCTTATTTTCATCCAAAACTCCACCAGCATTCCTAATTCCACACACCAGCTCATTTACTCTTCGCATAAAGGTAGTGATATTTTCATCATCTCTCATTTTCAATCTTTCAAATTTCCCTTTGAGACTGTGCAACCTTGCACTGTTAACAAACTCATCTCCTTCATGCAGAAGTTCCAGCTTAATCTAGATCTCATAGGCTGTTGGTAGGTCAATAACATTTGAGAGCTTTGAGTCAGTTAATGCGCTTAGAAGAGCCTCTTTGGTCCGCAGATTATTTTCAGCATCTGCGATTTCATTTAGAGTTGTCAGACCACCCTGTGGAGGTGTATATGCTTTTGTGACCATGGACAAGTATGCCTTTCCCATACACTCCAAGTGACATTTCATGCGACCTTTCCAAAGAGAGAAGTTGGTTCCATCAAACTTTGGACTATCCTTCTTGTATGACGACATCCTGGATCTCCTCAAGTGGTTAAGCTCCTTTTAGAGGAACTTAGCTCTGATACCAATTGTTAGATCTAGGGCACACAACTGAGAGGGGGTGAATCAGTTGTACAAAAATTTGCTTCCAATTCAAACACTTAAATCGTCTTTGTTATTTAATAGCATATCATTTAATCACTCATGAAAGCATAAAGCATAAACACTAGAGCAGATACACATCAACACATGAGACACCAAGATTTTGACATGGAAAACTCGGTCAAGGGAAAAACCATGGGGTGATTAACCCAAGGATTATTCTCTGTTAGAAGAATAAGAAAAATAGATGGCACATGCCAATTAGGGCTCACTGCTCGAGCACACTACTCACAAGAGGCACACTGCCTACAAGAGACACACTGTCTACAAAGTAACAAGTATTACAAAACTTGAACTGGAGATTGACATCTTTACCATGTCTGGATCAGTTCCATTTAAGCCCGAAAACTCCTGCTCTGCCTTTTTTTCTTCTTCTTCGCTATGCCACACTCATCCACACCAAGACACACTTCAAAATGAATTCACAATCCCTTATTTATACAAGGCATCAACTTAGGAACAATCATCTAAGTCAGGAAACACCTATAAGATCATTCACAAGACGTGTAATACATCCGGTCGGCCTGTTATAGGAAGAACACCAATATCCGTGGTTAATCTTCAAATGCAAAATCAAGCTTCAATGCAGACCACCAATAAGAATTGTACGTGATCCAAAGATCACCAAAACCTTTCCTGAGTCATCAAGAACATCCGCACTTTATCAGCTTACTGGAATTCTTCTCTTCTTCATCCGAAACTTCAAGAACACAGTCTGTCATCACTGTCATAATGAAAAATGTGCTTTTGGACCTCTAAACCATGAACAAATCTAGTTGTCACTTCACACAGACTTCTTCAACACTCCCTCCAATCCGCAGAGTGAGATAATGCAATTCTAGAGCTCATCGGACCTTTTTGTGACCCTCTGTCACCTCTGAACACCTGCCGGAACCGGTTCTACTTGAGCGACCATAACTTCTTTAGATCTTCATGCAGACCTCTGAAATCTTGACTGGAACATCTCAAGACTCATATCTACAAACCCTTTAAACCGCATCCTTTGATCCTTAACCTATTTAGGACTTTTTCCTTCTTGTCATCACTGTTCTTCACTATTCCTGATTGAGACTTATTCTCTCAATATCCTCAGCACACAGCTCATCCAATCCTTCTCATTAATGCAATATGAGTATGTTGACATCAATGACAACACCGGTTATCCTCATACTTGCAACATATTATTCCATCTCTAGTATCACAACAATATCTTTCTTCCATTTCACATCCATCCCAATCTATATTCCCATAAATATCTAATCTTCTTCATTCCCTTGCACCATTATCATTCTCTAATTCTCTGTTAGGATTAAGGTGCCATCAACCTTGTAAATCCTATGTAATTTATTATTCCTATTATTGTTTGTAAATCACCCATAAGGGATGAGAGGTTTCACTAGCAGCAATCTTATTTCAAGCACATATTTATATCAGGTACCTGGCGCTAATTCATCCACAATGAGGGGTCGTAGGGGGTTTTCCCCCTGTGAGAGGTCTGAGGGCTGCGCACCCTGGTGGGGTTTTGGGGGCAACACCCCCAAAACCACATTTTATTTATATTTTATGGGTATGTGCAAGATCATGACAGGCCAAACATTACCTCGATGTGGCAATGAAAATACTAAAAATCAAACTTAATCAAGTTCATGTGAAAATTTGAATGGATTATCTACACAATTTGAAAAATATGTAAGAACAAAATTTGTAGAGAATTGAATCTAGTTTATGGGCTACTATTGTTTTAAAAAAAGAAAAACTAAATTTACTTGGTGAAAAATGAATATTTCAATGAACAACTATTAAATTTTTTTTTAAAAAAGTGGGTGTCATTCTAGCCAACCTAAGTATGAACAATTTTTTTTTTTTTAAATCTTTCAAACTAAGTAAAGGACTCATGTTCGGATGTGACACATATTTTTCTAAAAAAAACTTCCAAGAAAATAATTAGTTATGATTTTTTACTGTGATTTTTTTAAAAAAACTAAAGAGTAATTTTCTAGCCAACCTAACTTGATAAACAAAATTGGAATTCAAATTTTTTTCTTTCTAAGCCTATAGCCAGAAAAGCATAAAGTGTGACACATCTTTTGGATTTGAAAAAGGTGAAATGGTTTGAAAGTTATGGATATTTTTCAATCAACGTGTCCATCAGGGTTTCAGACACACACTATATAGAAAATTATTAATAATTGTTTAATAATATGATAATCAAGCAAATCTTATATTTTTAGAAAGATGACAATTTCTTCAATAAACCCTTTTTGTTTTATCAAATTTGAATAAAAAAAGTTATCAGCACGGAGGGTGAAGTTTGAAGAAGAGAGTGACACTTGTAAACACGTTATAATTCAAGGAAAGTCAACTATGATAGTCTAAAGCCTAAATACAAGGCATTTCTAAAGAAAAAATAGATATCCATTACTAATCGATATCCGTTAATAACGGATATCCATTTTATGGAGCTAAGAATGGATATCCATTCCTAGGAAATGAATATTCATTCCTGGGAAACAAATATCCATTATCCCTAAGATAATTTTAGCCCCAATTTGAGGGAATGCCTTAATGCACTTATATAGAAACATGTGGCACACTCTTGTGGTAAGTTTGGATCCTTTCTTAATACCTATTATAACCCTCATATACTCCCCTCCTTTATGCATTTCTACATAGTTGACTTATCCTTACCCTATCTGCATGCATTTCCACACCTACAACGTATTTTCAAGGGATTGACCTAGGATAACTTGCCCTAGTGATTTAGCAGTCGCCTGAGGCTTTTGACAGTCATCATAGAGTAAATAATTTAGTGAATTAGAGATCAAATGGATATCCATTCAG
Source organism: Cunninghamia lanceolata (assembly GCA_027924645.1). Lineage (NCBI taxonomy): Eukaryota > Viridiplantae > Streptophyta > Pinopsida > Cupressales > Cupressaceae > Cunninghamia > Cunninghamia lanceolata. The sequence continues at coordinate 2,531,393 of BSBN01000201.1, read as the reverse complement.
ACCAAGTGTTAAAGCACTTTTAGGTTCCATAAGAAGTTCCCAAAAGCCTAGAGAATCATCTAGTATGGATTTATAATGTGTTATGATACATATAGTAGTGAATCATCTAGTATGCTAGTAATACAGCTAGTATGGATTTATAATGTGTTATGATACATATAGTATGATTGCTATTAATGATATCACACCACCCTCACCTATGCATCATATTAGTAGTGGTTCATTGTGTTGGGGGAGGGGGGTGCCAACTTGACTACTGACTATATATAGCTATAGCCTAAGGTAGTCTCCCCCTGATATATAAGGCTTGAACTATGGGGATGGGCTCAAGGGAGCCTATATAGAGAGAGGGCCCCTATCTTGATGATATATAGTTGACATGTCATGTTGGTTCTATGTCCATAGATTCGTGTGCTTTGAATGAATTACCTTTTTTAATACATGATCTGATGAGTATAATGAAAATCATTTTTCTATATCTCCACTAAATGTATGGACACTTATAATGTAGATATATATGCCTTACCTTTACCTACATGTGATGATTATTCACCTCTATCCATGCCTAATGATATACTTGTTGAATTTATTTACCGATCTATGATCATTATCCTAGTGATGAGATTTATGATGATTGCACTTTATCTTTCACTAACTTGATAGGGCTATATATGATACACCTTTTTCAACTTCACATGAGGTCATTACCTCCAATGTAACTCATGATGATCCATCTTTTCTATCTTATGGCTTATGGTCTATTGATGATATTTTTAGTGATGAGCATAGTGATATTTCTTTATCTTCTTATGATGAGGTTAATGACATCCTGTTTGTTACATGATTATGTGATTTATGATGAAAATTCTCTTAATACACAATGCTAGAGTCATTTAGTGGTAATGAAGATGTAAAGATACATGCTAGATAATTGATATCTTCAAATTATTCTTCTATACATTCAATGACTATTTTGATACAAACATTTAATGATACATTAATTTTTACCACTAAGTAATGATTTAATTCATGTCATGCTTCTCATACATCCTTTCATGCATTGTCATGTGCTTTCATAGATTACTTTACTATTGTCCCTAGACAATATTTTGCTCATGGTTTTATTTCTTCTCCTTCTAGTGGCCCATTTGTAGTAGATCCCATTAACTTTTCTATGCATCAGTATGATATACCAAATTACCAGAGACCCCCATTTGGATCCATTCATACTTCTACATGTCATATATTTAAGTACTTATGGAGTACCTCCTCCTATATCCCATCTTGCACATGATATAGACATACTTAAGAATGAATAACAACATGAGGATTTTTTACAATTTTTACTTGGTATATGTGAGGATAAGGTGGAATTAGTTGATAATATATCTTTGACACCCCCCACCATTGATACATATGACACGAGGCATACACATGTGATTTTGAGACATGTTGAGAATAATATTTCACCTTATTTGAACCTCCTCATTACTGGCATTGATAATCTAGAATGATAGGTTCATACTCATGCACAAAGTGTTCAACCAAAAAATGACACTACTAAAATATTTCACAATCCTTTGGCATATGACATTTTGACTTATCCTTTAGCAAATAGATTTGTGGAGTTATTCAGAGTTGATTATCTAGCCATAACTCCATTATTCCATGGAAAAATCATTTATTTCTTATAAGGAAACTATTCCTCCTCTTTACCTAATGTTGGTTGTGTCACCAAAAATCTATAAGCACAAAATATATCATTATTCCCTTCAATCTACATCTTCTTCTTATGGCCATTTTTTGTTACCTCTATTGCCTTCCTACCCTTACTATTCCATCCTTTGATGGGTCTATGTTCGAATAGTTCATGACCACAACCTCATAGATTTTCTTTTTTATTGGTTCATACATCTTTTATCCACTTATTTCACATGCTAATCTTTTATCATTTCAAGTGTCATTATAGACTATGTCAATATCCTCTTATCTAGAATTTTTAGTCCATCTACACCTTGGTGAAATTCCTCTTCTTTCCTACACTTGGCATCTTCCAACCAAGCAAGTCTACTAGTCTCACATACCCATACCAAGTATCATGATGCATTCCTTGATATGTATATTATACATGATATTCTATATGATCCCTATATAAAATTTTCATAGGTTACACTAGTGCCTTTGCAACTTGAAATCTCTATTGTGTCATTAACACCCTTGCAATGTCTCCAATAAGTCCTTTGGTTTTGTTCACCACCTTATTTCTACCACATATAAGTTTTGGTTTTGTTAACATAGGAAAAATAATGAATATCCATTTTGTAGAATGGGTATCTATTACCTAGATATCCGTTGCCCAAAGAATTAGGCTTTAGGTAACAAATATTTGTTATGTAAAAGCCAAAAAAGGAAAAAAGAATATTGTTCGGCCCGAAAACCATGCCCATAGACCCTGTACTATTGAAAAACCCATGATCTTTGCCTGTTATAGTCAAAAAAATACTTTTATGTACTTTTGGACACAAAGTCTCTACTTATTACAATCATTAGGGTGATATTTTTGTTCCCCTAATGGGGAGCAACAATCATCGTAAAGCAAAAAGGAGGAAGAAAGTTACATTGGAGGAAATTGAAGCAATTAGGGAAAAGGATATTGCTAGGAAGAGGATTGGAAGACTAGGTTTGGTAGATGCTCATCAAGGTGAAGCTTCTTTTTTGCATCCATCTAATGACATGCAAATTGAAGGTGTTAATGTTGAATATAATGAAATGTTAGATAAGAATGAAATTGACCATGATATGGAAAATGAAATTGCAAAATGTTATGAACCACCTATTGATAAGAGAAATATCATGGACAAAGAAGAAGAGAAACATTTGCTTGAATATTGTGGATATGAATCTCATGATGTTGAATTTGCACTCCATAATCCATTTGTTGATAAAATTGATGAGGTTGATAACATGGATGAAACAATGAAAATTAATGCATCTCCAAATTACATAAGAGAGGACATTCGTCAAGAAGAGAATAAGCATGATAAAATTATAAAACATCCAAAAACCCCATAATGGTTACTTGAAATTGATGAGAGCATAATGGAAAAAATTGAAGGCAAGAGGTCGTCAAGAACGGTTTGGTTGTGGGATTCAAAACATTTCAATGAATACTTTGAGAATAAAACATTAACCAAACAATTCCAACTTTTTGTGCAATTACTAAAGATGTACAGAATGAGACCTTTATTAAAGAAATTATAGATTCAGTTAAACAAAGTGTCTGATCGGAATAAAATTATTATTAGAAGCCTTTTTAATGCACTCAATTCTATTGGATAGACTAGCAAGGAGAACGATAAAAGAGTTTCTTGTAGAGTAATAACAACCTCAATAGTGAATAAACAATTAAGAAAGGACGATTGATAAGGCAAACTTGTGTTGACTTAAGATTAAATTGTAAACCATTATCAAAAGCACTAGAATTAAGATCAAGGCTAGATAGTCCTCTTGGAAATGATACTTGGGCTTTTAGTGGTAGGCTTCCAGAAGTTGATAAGAAGCTAATCAATAGAACAAATGAAGAAATTGAAATATTTTGGCACACTAACTCTAGGGTATCACTAAATGCAAAAGATGTTTTAAAGTTAAGAATTGGCGATAAAGACCACACATCACATCCTAAACATTACTTGGAATGTAGCCAAACAACATTGTACAAATAATATTATGAAACACACCCAAGTATGACAATCTCACAAAGAGCATTTGAATCTCTTAAGCCATTTTATTGTGTTCCTCTTAAAATTCGTAATACATGTTGAAAATACTATGTAGAGTTTTCTATGTACCATGAATTATTATACAATATTTGTTCTACTTTGCACACTAACAGAATGTTACACAAGTGTCATGCAATTCAACTACCAAAGTCATCTAGGGACTTATTGGATTTATTTCTATGTATTAGAGATGATTGTTGTATTTTCTACAAGAATGATTGTTTAAATGAAAAGTGTTTAGAATGTGGTGGGTTATCAAAGTTTATATCATGTTTTCATGAGGGAAGTGAGCATGATTTTGGAAAGAAAATGGTTGAGAAAAAGAAATATGAGATAGTGAAATACAACTTAAAATGTGGAGGTGAAGGTTCTAGATGTGAGTTTATTGCAAGAGAGGTAAGTATTGCTGATTTATTGATGATTTTAAGAAAAATCTTTTTTACAAGTATGCCAGACACAACCATAGGTCTCTATGGTTAGATCAATAGTTTAGGATGTGTAAAGAATTTTTCCCAATTGGAACTATTGTCTCTGTAGTTTATTTTGCAAAAACTACGTGTTGCAACCCCAAAATGAAGTGCAATCCCAGTACTACAATTCTATTCAGATTGCCATTTTTATTCACATCACATATAGACATGCCCTTGAGAGTATAGAAGAGAACAGGGAGATTGTTAGAGAATACCATTTTTACATGAGTGATGATTGATCTCATTCATCATAGTATGTGCAATATTGTTTTCAACAATTTTATGGGTTCTTGCAAGAAAAAGATATTAGAATGGATCAACATCTCATTTGGTCAGATAATTACACTGGTCAATTCAAGAATGCTTGTATGTTCTATTGGTTGAGCAGAATACATGTAGAGAAGGGTATACCTCATATTTGGATTTTTTTTTAAGTTGGGCACAGAAAAGGGGAACATAATGGAGCGTGTGTGTGTGTGTGTGAAGAGAGCTCTTTTTAAAGAACAACTAACAATTAGAGGTGGTGCTACATTCAATGATGTAGATTCTATTGTTAAGTGGTGTAACTATGCATTGTCACAAGGAGTGGCTCTTGATTTAGAAGTGCACAGGTTCTCTTGGTTGGTAGATGATGGGATAGTGAGAGAGAAATTGGATTGTCAAATAATTAATGAATCATCAAAGATGCATTCATTTTAAAGCTCAGATGCAAGTGCATGGACTATTTGGACATGAGAATTAGCTTGTTTTTGTTAGAGTTGTATTAAATATGACTGGGATAATTGTGAGTCAAGTGAGTGGGTAGATACATGGATTCCATGATATTTAACCCCTTTATCTCAAGTTCAATCATCTTTAGTCAATGATATGGAGAGCTCATTTGACTATGAATATTTTTCAGACCTTGTACAACTAGGTCATGTTTATGCAAATGTTACACTGCATGGAAATGAAGAGAGATCAGACTATTGGTTAGCATGATGTGTACAGGGAAAACAAAAGCTAACATGACCTACAATAGATGATGATGGGTTCACATATCCTACAGGATTAGTTGTTATTACTAGGACTTGGTTGTGAACTTATATTATTAGAAAGAATGGCATCCCTGTATTTGAAGACTTTGAGAAGCATAAAACCATATTGATGTATTTGCACCTAGTTGTAGCAACAAATGTTAAGTTACTAAAGCATCATGCAAAACCAAAAAAAAACAACTATGGATAATTAGTAATGCTGATCATGAAGTAATATTGGATACTTTGAAGGTAAGAGATGACCCCTTAGGTATGCTTGACTAGCATTTAAACTTCCAGATGGACAGGTATGACAATTTTTATCTTAACTTGTTCTTGTTTTTTCTTTTTTTTAGAATTGTTTTATTAAAAATCTTATTTTTTTAACTATAATGCATGCTTTTGACTATACAAGATTGCGAATGAGGTTATTTTACATGGCATTGTAGATGCGAGGTACAATTTTTAGTGTGCATTTGTGTTTCTTAATATTTTTATTTCTAGATTTTTGCACGTACTAATTTCTAAATTCATTTTGTGCATATCCTGGAATCAAGGCATTCCATGAGATGACATCTCTTTGATGTGTTCTATTGAACAGTTCATGTGCCTTGTCTATGCTTCCACATTTTGCATACATGTGTCACAGGGTAATGTAACTACAACATTTGACAAAATTCTCACATCTTAAAAGCAACAAATCTATTTTGTGCATATCTTGCAATTGTTACATTCCATCAAACAACATCTCTTTGAGTTGTTTTGTTAAATAGTTCATGTGGCTTGTCTATGCTTCCACACTTTGCATACATGTCTACCAAGGTAGTTGCAACTACAACATATGACAAAATTCTTATATCCTTAAAGAAACAAATCTATTATGTTCATATCTTGCAATAATTGCATTCCATCAGATAATATCTCTTTGAGTTGTTTTGTCAAATAGTTCACGTGGCTTGTCTATGCTTCCACACTTTGCATACATGTCTACCAAGGCAATTGCAACTACAACATTTGAAAAAGTCTCATATCCTTTATACTTTGGTGGATGTTCATATCCTATTTCAAACATCCCATTTTGGCATAGGCAAGGAGCATGTTGGCAAAGGTTGTGGAATTTGACTTTACACCCGCTAATTGCATTTGCTTGAAATTTTCTAAAGCAACAAATCTATTTTGTGCATATCTTGCAATCATTGCATTCCATCAAACAACATCTCTTTGAGGTTTTCTATCAAAAATTTCATGTGCCTTGTCTTTCATGAAGTAACTCCTCTAACAACATAGGTTCCTTAAGAATGTAATTTTTAATGTGATGACTTGGTTAGGAAGGCATGTGCTTATCTAGAAACTTCTTCAAACCCCATATGCCATGCTTACTTGCCATATCTCAAGCATAAATAAAAAGATAGCTAGTTTTGTTATCAAGACTTCCCTTGTAGCATTAGGTTCTCATGTTTCAAGCATATATATTAATATGTGTAAGGGTAAAACGTGGATCAATCAAATGAACAATGTAAAACCCAAACATCAATAGAATAGAAGATAACAAGAAAGATTGAAAGAGAATAGCAATGAATAACACAAAGCAAACCTTCCCTGAAATCGATGCTTCTGTTGTTTTCCTATTACAACCATCCTTTTGCAGATGAAGTAAGCCCTCAGAGAGTGCACTCCTTTAAGCTGTGTTTGAGGAAGTCGATGGTAAATGGCTGTTGTGATATGCAATGAAGATGAGCTCCAAAGCAAGTATGTGATCTCAAGCTAGTGAATGGTAAAAGGGTGCCAAAGGCGCGCTAGTGAATTTCTGCAGAGTAACAATATCAAAAGCCTGGATCATTAGAATGGAGGGATGAAGCTTTATTTATAGACTTGGAAGAATGGGAATCAATAGTTGAGAGGAGATATGAAGATCAATGGCTGAGGATGGTTGAGGAATGTGCAACCAGTAAAAATGTGACAAGTGTCCTAGCTCCATCATGAAAGAGGGGACTTGACAAAATTGATTAGAGAGTTAACTCCATTGACTGATCAGTTAACAAACTTGATTGATCAGTTAGCAGAGTGGATTATGGGATTGACTAAATTGATTGACCAGTGAACTGGGTTGATTGAGGAGTCAACAGAATAGATTGACCAGTGAACTCAAATAACTAATTAGTTAACAGATTTGATTGATTAGTTAACTAACTTCTAATTTGAGAAGAAATAGGCCATGTGGGTGAGAGAAAAATAGGTAATTAAATATTAACTATATTTAATTACATGTGCAACTTGATGAGGTGGACAAGGTGAGGTGGAAAAGGTGAGGTGTAAAGGTGAGGTGGATTTTTGAATTTAGAACTTAGGATAGAGGAATTTGGATTAATTAAATAATTTATGATTATTTAATTGTGTAGGACATTTAGAAGAATTTTAATTAAATAAATTGAATTTATTTAATTATGGAGCAGTGAATCGACTAAATAAATTTAGAATATTTATTTAATTAATAGAAGAATGGAATAAATATTTAGAATATTTATTTAGGATGATTCGTGTCATTTTTAGGCATATACATTTTGCCCCTCTTTGATGCAATACAGTTTACAGTGTTGCTTCAAAGAAGTCGATAGTCTGATAGTGATACATGCCCCAGTTTGCCCCTAGTACAAGTTTAACAATAGGATGCCCCCTCGAGAGATTGGACGAGAAGAAGGCAGAAGGCATGAGACGGATAATCTCACGATGAAGAAGGTTAAGTTTGAAGAAAATGGGTGAAGAAAGAGCCGAATGATACGCGATGCAAGATGGAATGATGACACACACAAGCAAGCAAGCAAGTATGCACAAATGACACAAGAACAAACAAGGTATTGCCCCTGCCAAGTAGTAAACCAATGATATACTGATAATGATATACGACAGTGTTGTCATGGCGGCGAATGATATATCCCTAGACCAACACAACAGGCATGTTGTCATGGTGGGGAACGATGGATCCCTAGAGCAACATGAAGGATAGTGTCTAGTTTCAAGAAATGAAGCATGTCATGTAAGACGCATGTGTTGGTCTAATTTCGACAATGCAACATTCTATATAAGACAATTGATTGACTAACTGATCGAGTTAGTTTACGACCAGACAAGGATCAAGACCACTGATTGTGATTGGATCATTTGTGCAAGATTGACTTGACTTGATTGGTATGGATTAAGGATGGACCTTGCATTTGGATCATTGCTCAGACTGACTGGACAAGGATGAAAGATATGATGATAGATAGAAATCTGATTGATAGAAGAAAGACTCGATAGGACTCACAAGCTTTTATTTGTATTGATACTCTGCATTGTCGGATCTTTATTGCATGGGGTATGGTATGGATGTATAAATGGATATAGGATGGATGCTTTGCTATTGGAGTGCTTTATTTCATCATTGGGCATTGTGTTTTTGGTACATTTTCTGAAATGTTGTAAGTGAATACAAGCATCTAGGTATAATTGAACCGAGATGACCTGAGTACCGCTTACGTGGATTTTGATTTAGCAAGTTAATACAAGCATCTAGTCAAACTTGAATCGAGATGACCTGAGTACTTCTTGCATTTCAACAAACAAGGATTGCCCCCATTCATGTTATACCTTTGATGTCCTCGATGATCTTTTGTCGATCATGTCCTTAGATAAGGCTTCACATTACTAAAGTTTAATCCACAAACATCAAACAAAGAAAGTAATCATGCCCCCATCATAGCATCTCTAGGTTTTGGCATCCTCGAGTAGCATAGGAAGGTATGACAGCAAAAATTAGGACTCGAACTGTTAACCATGTTTCTGATCTACAAATCATATTTGCGTTGATATGTGTTTAGTTCTTGCCTTAATTTGCATAAAATCATTTAGAAGACCTTGGGTATTTGCTTTGCATTGGATAGGTTAAGATGTTCATAGTCAAGAGTTCTGCTTGAGGTGTGGGTTCTGCTTGCATTTGGTTGCTTGGTGAGAAGATTGCACAATCCTTATTGGGGAGACGGACCCTAATGGACTGACCTAGTGCCTTGGGGGCTCATTGCTAAATGGCCTTGCCTATGTGACGACGCAGAGGCAACGTAGTTCGGGGTAATCCCTAATGGACCATGGATGGACTAGAAGAAAGATGACAAAAATGAAGACAAGAAAGGGGATGAATGGGACCATGGGAGAAATGGAAGCCTCGGGAGTGCATTAGAATAATGGCCTTGCCTACGTAATGGCGCAGAGGCAACGTAGTTCACGGACTTGGACCATGGACACTGACAAGAGACCCTATGCTAGGCTCACATTGAGGAGACGGTATGGGACAAAACCTTGGTTGACAAGGCCACAAGGAGAGTATCAAGCCATGATAGGTAACTGTCAAGTGTTTACTGTGGGACAGATATGGGTCAAATGGGAAATGAGCTAAGGAGGAATGGACTTAAGGTGATTGGATTCTCAAAGATGGAGAAGGCGATTTATCACAAGTAACGCCTGTTTACTAGGTTTTCATCACTTGCTTTTATTTGCACGAGAAGCTAGAAAGTAAACATGATGCCTGTTTGCCAGGTTTTCATCATGATACCTATCCAAGGCACCTGTTTGCCAGGTTTTCACCAAAGGATGATTTTTTTGTATGCTTTCTATTTTTTTTTATTTTTTTATTTTTTTGTATTTTCTCTTTTCAACTTTTTTTGATTTTTTGATTTTTGATTTTTGTGTCCCCTTGCATTGGGGTTCTCCTAGGTATAGAACCAGCAAAGGTGTATGTTGTTGATTGGATCATCGAACAACTCACCCTCTGATGTGGCCAACTGATATGCCCCTGATCCGTAAGCAGCTACAATCACATAGGGCCCAAGCCAGTTAGGTTCGAACTTGCCTTTCTTTTATCTGTCTTGTTGATTACGAGGCTTTTCTTTGAGGACGAGGTCCCCAACCTTGAAGCATTTTGGGCGAACCTTGTGATTATAGCTTCTTGACATCATCTGTTGATATGCTTTAAGATGATCGAAGGCTTTCTGGCACCTTTCTTCTAGTAGCTCTAGTTCTTGTGACCTGGAGACTCTGTATTTTTCGTCTGATATGAGACCTTTCAATGACACCCTGAGGGATGGTAGTTCGACCTCAATGGGGAGGATGGCTTCTGAACCATAGACAAGGGCGTAGGGTGTAGCACCTGTGGGAGTGCATATACTGGTTCTGTAGGCCCACAGAGCAGGATTGAGTTGGACATGTCAATCATGGCCAGCCTCATTGATAGTTTTCTTTAGGATTTTTAGAATGGTTTTGTTCGATGCCTCAGCTTGGTCGTTACCTTGGGGGTAGTATGGAGTGGAGAAACAATGTTGGATTTTGAAATGCTCATAGAGTTCCTGGACATCCTAATTTTTGAATGGTCTTCCATTATTCGTTATGATGGATGAAGGGATGCCATATCGGTAGATAATGTAATTCAGAATGAAAGAGGAAATTTGCTTTCCTATGACGGTGGTTAGGGGAATGGCTTCAATCCACTTTGTGAAATACTCAATAGCGGTTATGATGAATTTGTGGCCATTGGAAGAGGGTGGATGAATCTTTCCCACAAGGTCAAGTCCCCACTGGCAAAAGGGCCAGGGTGTCGTTAAAGGTCTCAACTCTTGAGCAGGTGCATGGATCAGGTTCCCATGTATTTGGCACTGTTTGCACTTTTTGATGAACCGATATGAATCCATTTCCATGTTTGGCCAGTAATAACCCAAACGCATGTGTTTCTTGGCTAAGGAGGGACCGTTGGAGTGTGTTCCACAGATCCCTTCGTGTACGTCTCGCAAGGCAGTTATGGATTCTTCTTGTTCTAAACAACGGAGCAAAATACCATCCAGACCACATCGGTAAAGGGTATTGGCTATGATGGTGTAACGAGAGGCTTGTTGTATGAAAGTTCATTTTTGGTTGGAAGAGAGGTCAGGTGGGAGAATATTGTCCTTGAGGTAAGGGTAAGTCTTACCATACCAAGGTGAATCAGATCCGACTAGAAGGCAGATGGAATGGGTGTCAAGGAGATCATAAGCCGGTTGCCGAATGGTTTCCACTAAGAACTCATACCGTGACTCATATTCAGGTATTTCGAGAAGAGAGGCTATGGTAGCCATTGCATCTGCTGCTTTGTTCTCTATCCTGGGTATTTACTTGAAGGAGATGGTCCCAAAGTGTTCTTTGAAGTCGTCGACCATCCATTTGTATGGGATGAGCTTCTCATCTTTGGTTTGATACTCATTGTTGACCTAATTTATGATAAGCTGAGAATCATCGTAGACATATAGTGCTTGGATTTTCCACTCAGTGGCCATCTTGAGACCTATTACCAAGGCTTCATATTCTACTATGTTGTTTGTGCATGGAAATAACAACCGGTAGGACTTCAGAATTATGTTGCCTTGGGGAGTGATAAACAGGATACCTGCCCCTGATCCATGGTTGGTGTAAGACTCATCAAAGTAGAGTTTCCAAGGAGATGTTGATAGAGTGAATAAAGACTCATCGGGAAACTCAAACTGCATTGGTGAGGTGTCTTGTAATGATGCATTGGCTAGTTGGTTAGCAATGATTTGTCCCTTGATGGCTTTTCTGTCCACATATTCTATGTCATATTCACTGAGAAGCATTACCCACTTTGCTAGTCAACCTGTGAGATACTTCAATGGGTCAATTTTTGCAATGAGTTTGACAGGATGTGCCAACATGTAATGTTAGAGTTTTTTGTGAAGCAAAAGCTACCACGAGGCATGATCTTTCCACTTGTGAGTATTGCAACTCATAGCCCACTAAGGTTCGACTGATGTAGTGCACAGCTCTTTCTTTGTTCTCGTAATCTTGCTACGCTAGAAGAGCTCCAAGAGCGGTAGGTGTAGCTGATATGTAGAGAATTAGAGGCTTTCCTTGGATCGGAAGCATGAGAATGGGTGGATTCATAAGGTACTCCTTTAGCTTGTTGAATGCTTCTTCACACCTTTCATCCCACCTAAATGGAATGTTCTTATGCAGGAGATGGCTGAAAGGTTGGCACTTATCTGCCAGCTGTGATATGAATCTATGGATGGCTTGCAGCTTGCCCTGTAAGGATCTCAACTGAGTTAGAGTCTTGGGTGGTGGCATGTCCATTATAGCTTTGACCTTAGCTGGGTCTACCTCTATTCCATTTGCCAACACGATGAAGCCTAGCAGCTTGCCTGAAGTTACCCCAAACACACATTTCTTTGGGTTCAGTTTGACTTGGAATTGGTCCAATCTTTGAAAAACTTTTTCTAATACATCTAGGTGTGAGTCCCATGTGAGAGATTTTGCTAGGATGTCATTGACATAGTCTTCCATAGTCACATGCATCATGTCATGAAATCTAGTAGTCGTGGCTCTTTGATATGTAGCACCTGTATTTTTCAGCCCAAATGGCATGACATTCCAGCAAAAGGTACCCCAGGGGCAAGTGAAAGCTGTCTTGTGTTGGTCCTCTAGTGCTATTTTGATTTGATTATACCCTGAGAATCTGTCCATGAGTGATAGCATTGTATCTCCTGTAGTTAGGTCGACTATGATATTGATGTTTGGCAATGGAAAGTCATCCTTGTGGCATGCTTTGTTTAAGTCTCGAAAATCATTGCATAGTCGAACCCGGCCATCTGGTTTAGACACTGGCACAATGTTGGATATCCATTTTGGGTAATCTATGGTTCTGATGAACCCCACATCTAACAATTTTTTGAGTTCTTCTTTGACCAAAAGTGCTATGTGAGGATGCATTTTTCTCAGCTTTTGCTTTACTGGTTTTACTCCCAGATCCAATGGAAAATGATGTAGAATTAGGTTTGGGTCCAAACCTGGCATGTCTGCATATGACCAAGCAAAGCTGCCTCTCTTCTTCTTAAATAATGGTACAAACCTGGTTTTCTCTGGTGGTGTGAGAGATTTGGCAAAGTGGATAATCTTGGGCTGCTCTTCGATTCCAATATTCACGGGCTCTGTCGGCTCCACCACAATCTGTGACCTTTCCTGGTACATATCACTAGGGAGAGTATCAAGCATTCCATCGTTAGGTGCCACAGTTGGGTTTTAACCATCAGATGCGTCCTTTCTTTTTACTATTTTGTGATCTAACACTGCCGCAAGGTGGTTTTCATTGTCAGATCCATTTTTGATCTTGATGTTTTTGTGACTGGAAGGCTTGGCACCCTCCCCAAAGTAAGCCATGGTATTCAGTTTGATAGCAAAACCAGCTTTATGATCTCCCTTTGGCAAGTGGTCCCTAATTTCCATATAATCAATGTAAGCATCATCGTTCTGGAACATATCTAATTGGGGGGTTCCTTGTAGATCCTAGTCAATAAGCTCAGGGTGTAAGAGGGGAAGGGAGTCAAATGAGAGACCTGATTCATTGATGGTGTGAATGGAAATGTTAGGAGCATCGGTGGGGGTAGTGTTCCAGGTGGTACCTTCCTCCAAGTTGTTTATTGCAATGGAATTTGAACTTTCCTCGAAAACCATAATCTTAGGGAGGGGCAAATCAGACTCCAGTGGTCTGTCTTGTTGCGTTTGTCCCTCATGGTAGGGGCTAAGAGTTTGGATGGTGTCAACTTCTTTGTCATCGTAGGAGTGCTCTGTTAGCTCATCCCACTCATACTCATTTGAATCATCTAAATCTGTGTCGCTATCCACTTGGAGTGTTTGGATTGCTTCTACAAGACAGGCATTTTCCTTGGCTTTACCCTTGCCTTTGTATCCTAGGCCACTTGTGTTTCTAGTCGATGAAGATGAAGAAGGTTGAATAGGTTCAGTGATTCCTTCTTTTCTGAGGCTGATGGGACCTTGTCCTTCGTACCCCATTCTGTGTAGAATAGTCTCACCTCGCCCATAGAGTTCTGTTGGAAGTCTAGGCGAGGCTTGGGGTGTGTTTTCTTCTTTAGTATAAAGCCATTGTAGGAGATCTCATTCCTCTGATTCGTCAGATAAGGTCCCCCATTTTACAAAGGGAGTTGTGGGGGTTTCGAGAGGAGCAGATGGCTTTGGAAAATGTCTCGGTTGGCCAAAAGATTTAGGAGATAAAGGCAATGTGGCAAGATTGAGACTGTGCTCAATTGAGTATTCTCCCACTCTGATTTCTTATATGGTAACCTTCTGGGCTTTGGGTCTTGAGGAAGAAGCTTCAGCGGTATGGTCCTGGTGCAAGGTTGAGGAAATGTATGCTCTATTGTTGGGTATGACACATTCGGGTTTTGCACGGAAAGAATTGTAGTGTTGGTAGGGGTCAGGGTCACCTTGAATGGTGACCTGCTTGCCATTGTGCAGGAACTTAATGCATTGATGATAGGTTGAGGGGACAGCCTTCATGGAGTGAATCCATGGTCTCCCTAGTAGGATATTATAAGCAAGTTCCCTATCAAGGACTTGACACACCACATCTTTTATTACTAGTCCCACTTGAATGGGTAGGACAACTGTTCCCTTTGTGGTTCTTTCTTCCTCGTCATATGCTTTGATGGTAATTTTCCTCCTTGGATCAACTGCCTATTCGGAGAACCCCAGTGCAAGGACTAGCTTCAATGTGCAAATATTTAAACTGGCACCCCCATCAATGAGAACTCTCTTGATGTGGTGCTTGTGTATGAATGCGACAATGTGCAGAGGGGTGTTGTGGGGTTGAGATACAGAAATGTCATCTTGCTCAATAAACGATATGGAATTGGAGGATGTCAGATTGCCTACCATGGTCTGGAGCTTCTCTTGAGCCAAGTTAGTGGGGACAGTGGTTTCCACTAAAGCTTTCTCAAGAATCTCCTTATGAGAAGGAGATAGATGCAATAGCTCCAATATGGAAATGTGAGCCGGAGTTTTCTGTAACTGGTCGATGACATTGTATTGACGGAAGGTGGATGGTGATGGTGACGACCTTGGAGGAATGGTATTGAGCGTGACTCTACCACTGTGGATAATTATACTACAACCAGTTTGGTTAGGTCCTGGTTGTTGGTTGGGTGAGATGACATTGACCTGTGGAATATGCTTAGAAATGCAATTTATGGTGTAGTCAAATGGAACACTTGCATAGTTAGCATTACTCATCCCACTGTTCTGATTTGACCGGTTACAATTAATGTTGTCATTACTGTTACTGCCATTGTTGTTGTGGCCATGGTTGTTGTTGTTGTGGTTGTTATATGGCCTATTATGATTCAGAAGTGGATCCCTGTAGGCCACATGAGTTTCATTGGAGGTATGCTGTTGTGTCCCTCCCTGATTCTGATCCAATATATCCTGTATGACATTTTTGAGGTAGATACAGTTGTTAGTTGTATGCCCCCTTCCTCGATGATATTCACAATAGTCCGTGTCCTTCCAGTAGGGAGGTTTGACTATAGGCTCGTAATCACTTGTTGGTGGTAGAGAAATTTCATTGTTAGCCAACAACTTCCTTAGTGCAGATTCTTGAGACTCACCCAACGGTGTGAATTTTCTCCTTGGATTTGAATTGAACCAAGGTTTAGGCTCCCGAGAGGGTGGTTTGTTGAGTGCACCATTGTTTGTTTCTCCCTTAAGAGTGAATATGGGTTGTTGTTTAGGAGCTGCCGCCTTGGCGTCAACTACCCCATCGTTGACCACATTCTTGTTCTTGGTCCAAAACTTGGATTTATCCATTGTGTAATTGGAATTAGGCGTGTCCTTGTATAGCTTGATAGCTCCTTTATTGATCATAGCCTTTTCGATGAATAAGCCCATTTCGATGACTTTTGAGAATGATGTAGGGCATTGTATCTGAATTTGATAGCTAAGATCAGTATTCAAATTGTAGACAAACATTTCCAATAGTTGCTTCTCAGGTATATCATAAGAACACTTACTAGCTAGCTGTCTCCATTGTTGTAAGAAGGTGGCGAATGACTCACCACTCTTTTGTTTGGTGTTGCATAGATCTAGCATAGATACCTCGTTTTCTATGTTGTAAGAGAAGTACGTTATAAATTTATTAACAAGTTCATCAAAAGTTTTGATTCTTGGTGGGAGGCGCGAGAACCACTCCATAGCTTGACCACCTAAAGATCCTGAGAACAGTCTCATCAAGTATGTCTCATTGTGAGCTACTTCTAAACATGCGGCATTGAATTCCCGGATATGATCTCTAGGGTCCCCCTTCCCTTTGTATTTGTTGAACTTTGGGACTCCGAACTGATAAGGGAAGGGTTTCATGACCAAACTTTTGTCAAAAGGATATGGAGCTATATCTTCCAAAGAGTAGTGCTTGGAACTTGTACCAGTCTTAAGGTTGGATATTTCTTGCTTTAGACTTTCGATTTGTTGTCTCACGTCCTCCATAGGAGCATTTTGACCTATGGGATTCTTTCCTCTATCATTTGCATGCGGGACTATGTCATTCATGCCTCTCTCATGATCATCACACCTCCGCTCATGATCATTGTCTACATTTTCAATGATGGATCTTATGTCAAAGTCTGCAAGGAGTTTGATTCCGAGACTAGCAAGATGATGGAAGTATTTATGGGGGTCTTCAAGGAGCACCTTCTCTACTAGGCGTTGGAATTTTCTATCTTGGATGTGCGCTACTAATTCTTCATGAGAAATTTCTTCGTCATCGTCACGTGGTGGGACGAGGTGATTGGATGAGTTGGCCATTTCTATTTGCTTGTTGTACTGGGATCGAGTAAGAACCATGCAAGGTGAGGTGGGATGAAGTGGACTAGGATTAGAAATTTTGGCAAGGTGCCGACTAAGACTATTGTGAATGGGATATCTAGGACAAGACTTGGACAAAGGATTTTCTCACTCAATGACTTCAAGTAAGATGGTTGACACAAGACGCTAGCCACTAGTAAGGGTAGTCGATACCAGTCTTACTGTGTAGGGCTTAGTCATTTAACAAGACTACTAGCAAAGGTACTGTGACCTACTAGGCTTGCGTGAATTCACTAATGAAATGAAGAAGGACCTATGTCGAACCGGTATGGGATAGATTGACAAGAGGGAGACTTGGATGAAATGGATGAAGACTGACTACAAGGTTGAATCTGATCTTAGAAAGTGAAACTAGGCTGAAATGGTTGCTCCAATCAAGTGAAAATATTTTCTCAAAAATAGGGCAAGTGCTCACTGTCGCATATGCGCCGAAACAAATGTGCAGTAGAAATGGACAAATGCGCCGTAAGTCTCAATATATGCATAGCTCTGGTGAAGTATAAATGCGTAGTAATAGTATGTATATGCGTAGCAAGTTGTTACAAAGGCACAACAAGTCGCTACAAATGCATAGCAGAAAGTAGTATATGTGCAGCTCTGACATTTTTGGTAAAATTTTTGGATTTTTCTCCTGTTTTTGGTATTTTTTGGCTGGAAAAGGTCTTCTTGATCTGATATTACAGCAAGAAAACACAGTAAGCACAAAGAATATTTTGTAGTTTTTTTTTTCGACTCTATTTTGGACTAAACCGAACAAAAGCAAGCACAGAAATCCTAGGCAAGAAATGGATCATAAGGGATTTGGGCCACTAGAACAAAAGGTATTTAATGCGGGCAATTGTTCAAGTGGTTACACGTGCAGCAGCACTACTCTCTGTTATGGAGTCTCCCAGCCTCAAAGGGTTGCACCTGAGAGGGTTTTGGAGGAGGTTGGCCGTCGGTGTAACATAACAGCACTTGTTGCAGGAAGTTTTCACCTCAAGCACAATTTATTTTAAGTGGCTTGGTAGTGCTTGGCATTAGCCTATTACCACTCAAGGTCATTCCCACTTGGACAAGCGTGCATCCAAGGGTAGGCCCCTCCTAAAGGTTAAATAAAGAGAATGACAAGTCTGGTACTCTGATCACCCAGAAAAGGGGAGAGCATAAACCTATTGTCATTTGTCAAGCACAGAAAACACTAATTAATCCAACCTAGTTAAAATTAGAAAAATTGAATGGGCTAATCTACTCAAACACAGAACTTTGAAGTGATTTTAGCAAGATAGCATTGGTTGAGTTTTAACCCCAGAAAGCAATGGTGAGTTCAATTTTAAATCCGCATAGCATGAGATAACTAACTTTGAAGTTTTGGTCTCACGATATAGCAATAGTTTATTTTAACCTCATGACCAATGGTGAGTTCAGTTTTAAACCGCGTAGCACGAGATAGTTAACTTTGAAGTTTTGGTCTCATGACATAGCAATAGTTCATTTTAACCTCAAGATCATTGATGAGTTCAATTTTAATCTTAGATAGCAATAACTTGGAAGGTGTTGCAATGCAAGCAAGAAATAATCCAGTTACTTTCTCCCTAATTAGAGCTAGATGAGGATTTGAATGAACATCAATTTTACTATCCCTTAGAAAGTGAAATGTGAACTATTTAGATGCAACTACATGGAACTAAACCTGAACCTATCCTGCAAAATAGCTCCAGCAAACACCTGCGAAAAGGTTAGCGTTAGCAAATTCCCCTAGAAAAGTACTAAAACCTTAGTCTATTACAGAAGCGCAGCTTCAATGATTAGATGCGTAGAAATAATCAACAGAAGTGCAGCAACTATGAATGCGCCGTAACATTACACGTATGTTCTATGAAAAAGAATAAATGCATAGTAATAACGAATGAGCCGTAACAGTGTTCAAAAGCACAGCACAAATGAACATATGCGCAGTAATGATAGAAGTGCTGTAACAGTGCGCAAAAGCGTGGTAAGAATACACAAAAGTGCAGAAAGAATAAAAGCACTGTAGAAAAGGATATATGCACCGTAGAAATGTTCAAATGCACCGAAATAACCTATGCGTGTCTGTGCGTGACCAGTACGGAACCTGTCTTCAAAAAAGCTCAGATTTTTGGGTGCCAAAAATGTAAGGGTAAAACATGGATCAATCAAATGAACAATGTAAAACCCAAACATCAACAGAATAGAAGATAACAAGAAAGATTGAAAGAGAATAGCAATGAATAACACAAAGCAAACCTTCCCTAAAATTGATGCTTCTGTTGTTTGCCTATTACAACTGTCCTTTTACAGATGAAGTAAGCCCTCAGAGAGTGCACTTCTTTAAGCTATGTTTGAGGAAGTCGATGGTAAATGGTTGTTGTGATATGCAATGAAGATGAGCTTCAAAACAAGTATGTGATCTCAAGCGAGTGAATGGTAAAAGGGTGCCAAAGGCGCGCTGGGGAATTTCTGCAGAGTAACAATATCAAAAGCCTAGGTCATTAGAATGGAGGGATGAAGCTTCATTTATAGACTTGGAAGAATGGGAATCAACAGTTGAGAGGAGATATGAAGATCAATGGCTGAGGATGGTTGAGGAATGTGCAACCAGTAGAAATGTGACAAGTGTCCCAGCTCCATCATGAAAGAGGGGACTTGACAAAATTGATTAGAGAGTTAACTCCATTGACTGATCAGTTAACAAACTTGATTGATCAATTAGAAGAGTGGATTATGGGATTGACTGAATTGATTCACCAGTGAACGGGTTGATTGAGGAGTCAATAGAATAGATTGACCAGTGAACTCAAATGACTAATTAGTTAACAGATTTGATTGATTAGTTAACTAACTTCTGATTTGAGAAGAAATAGGCCATGTTGGTGAGAGAAAAATAGGTAATTAAATATTAAATATATTTAATTACATGTGCAACCTAATGAGGTGGACAAGGTGAGGTGGATTTTTGAATTTAGAACTTAGGATAGAGGAATTTGGATTAATTAAATAATTTATGATTATTTAATTGTGTAGGACATTTAGAAGAATTTTAATTAAATAAATTGAATTTATTTAATTATGGAGCAGTGAATCGATTAAATAAATTTAGAATATTTATTTAATTAATAGAAGAATGGAATAAATATTTAGAATATTTATTTAGGATGATTCGTGCCATTTTTAGGCGTATACAATATGTAGCTATACTATCTGTAGTTTTGGCATCATGACCTTCGTGTGCAACTTCTTGTTTTCTATTTTCTCATCATTTCATCCATAAATAGGCCTTCATCCATGCATTTCCATGAAATGATCAATCTAGACAAGCAAATGGAGACTTTTGGAATGTTGCAATAGTAGCAAACAATGCTTCAAATTAGGTATGTGAGCAGCAATTTTCATCTTGTTTCAACTTTAGGATTTTTGTTTTCTTCCTTCTCAACATTTTCATCTCCATTTGTATAGGCACAATAATAAGTTACACCCAAATAATCTCAAGATCATGATGTTCCCATCATGGATCATCAAAACACTAACAATCATAAATTTATTCCATCCAAACACACTCATACTGGATGTTTCTCATGTTAGATGCTATGACAGTCCATGCAAACCTATCTTAGATCATCTTAATGCTTACTTTATGAGTGTTGTTATAGTTTTATTAACCATTTTAGATTGTGATTATCCTCTTCCTTAACCCTACTATCATAATCATACTCAAGTAGAGAATCCAAACACACAACATATAGATTGTGATGCATCACCATTTACCCCTATAATGTTTGACATGACTCATCTAGCATAGAGACTAGATGATAGTTCTCTAGGATCAATGATTGTCTTGACCCTTCATGACCATTGTGAAATTTTCCCCACTTTCCTATTTTGGCTATTAAGAGGCTACCATGACTATCTTGACCCTTCATGACTATGTTGTCATATTAAGAGGCTACCATAATCCATTTAGGATCATTATTTTATGTTATAAATTTAGGTTGTAGTCTTAGTAGGGTGTCAAGTTGTATCATTCATTTTAGATTATTTGAAGATACCATCAACTAGAGATAGAGAGGATAGTCCATGTAAAGGAGAAGAAGACAATTTACACAAAGGGATTCAAGACTATTTGGCATTGTGATAGTCATATACAATTTGTATCATGCACATTATCTAAGAAATCTCCATGAAAAAGAGGTTTAGAGGTTGTCTTAAGGTATATACAAGATGATACAAAGGGTCACCTACTAAGGGAAATAGGGTCTGGGAACATTCTAGAACTCTATTGATGGTTTTGATAGCTTAAGTTAGGTGTATGTATGGTGTAAGTGTGGTTAGTTAGGTTATGTGAATTATATTATCATGTTTTTGGCTTTTTGTCTTAGTCTATCCTAGGAAGAAAATAGTCAAATGTTGTGTATAGGATCCCTAAGGAATCTTGACATCAATGAGTTTAGGACAGTCACAAGTCTATATAATAGTCCACTATCATAGTCATGACCATCATGAAGTTGTTTT
The DNA here is from genome assembly GCA_027924645.1 of Cunninghamia lanceolata. Lineage (NCBI taxonomy): Eukaryota > Viridiplantae > Streptophyta > Pinopsida > Cupressales > Cupressaceae > Cunninghamia > Cunninghamia lanceolata. The sequence goes on along the minus strand of BSBN01000201.1, from coordinate 2,509,895 downwards.
TAATGCATTACTTAAGATGTCTTTGATCTTTTGTCATGAGTATCCAAAAGGTTACCTTCAAGGGTTAATGTTCTTCTCACTATCACAAAGTTTTTGGACTGGTTTAGGACTATCAGGATAGTCAAAAATGATTTAATACTCATATAATAGTCCAAAAAATTCCCTTAAATGGGCAAGATAGTCAAGATGGAAATTGGGAAGTTGCATAAATGTGACAATCTAGCCATTTTCATGATTGTTAGATGCTACTAGTGATGCAGTGCATCGTCAGTTTCCAATTTTGATTTACATTTTTATTTCAGTTTCTGTAGTTTGGGTGTTCGTTGCAGCTTCCTATCACTATTTGACAGTTATAAAATGAATGGAAAAGAACGTAACTGATGGTTGGGGCTCGACTGTTATGGTAAAGAGAAGAAATAAACAACAGGCTCGTCTTTCGCAGAGAATCCTTCTTTATTTAGTCATGTTTCAGCAGTTATGGAAGGACTGAAAATCTACATGTAGTCGTGGATGAATAGATGGAATATTTTCTATAATGACATCGATAGTTACATAATATAAATGGATGAATCTCTGCATGCCATGGCTAGTTATCTCATTTGCAGTCAACTTGGTGGTGGCAGTTTTATGGAGAGTTTGCACAATATATAAAGAGGTTGAGAGGTCGATAATTAGGAGGAGGAGCCATTTGACAGACGAAGAGAAGGATGAGAGATAGTATAGTAGGGTAAGTGCAAAGAGTTGGGGGGCCAAAAAGTGGCCAAATTTTTTTCAAAAAAATTTAATGCATAACGCGAGCACGTTATAACGTGCTCACATTATGGTTTGGTAATGACGAGCCTAAGGCTCATCAAAACCAAACCATAATGCACTCGTGTTATAATGCGAGTGCGTTATGACTTATTATAAATAAAAAAAGATTATCATCTCATTTCATTTCTTTATTCTCCTCTATACTCGTGGCCTACAAACCCTAGGAAGCATGCTCGCATTTTGGAAAAGTCAATTCAACACCAAAATCTTACCGATTCATCACCAAAATGCCGCCACGACATTGAACACGCCAAAGGAGTGAGTTTTATTTATTTTTTGTTTGAATTTGTTTCTAAATAGGTAGGTTTGAGTTGATTTTTTATGTAAATTTCATTAATTGTTAGGAAATGTTAATGCACCTCCTCCTCCTCCTCAAAATCCACAAAATCCTGAGGAGGAAATACCTGCGGAATAATAACCTCCTCCATCCATTCCTCGACATGCCCCTAGAACACAAGAAAATCTAATGGGGCAAATTGAAAATAATAAAAAACAAATTGAAGATATAATTGCAAGGTTGAAAGATCCTTCCACTTCAACCTTACATAGGTCCACGCTTACTGAATCTCTTGAATCTATGTTATCAAATGTAGATTCAATTAGCAAGTAAATATCTAGTTGGACGGATAAGAGGAGAGAGTTTAGAGACTATTATGTAGACAAGCTGTCATACCAAGATGTGAAAAAATTACAAATTACAAAATTAGATTTGTGTTCGATTTTCACAAACCCACAAACAAATCAACCTCCACCCATTACTTGCAAGAGGTTCCCTATCCATTGGTGCAACAACCAAGCGATAAGGGACAATTTTGAGCAGAGGTGGTGGATGGTTTTTGACCATCCTCCATGCAATAATAATGAGGTCCAGCAATACTTTTTGAGGAAACTCTACTGCGAGTTTGTCCTCAATAAAGTGCCAAACTATTTTGATATGCGAGACTTCCAGGGTAGAGGTGGGGGGTCAACACAAGATAGACTAGGGGCACATGTTGACCCATAGTGGGCAATGAGATGAGTAATCAGTAGACCAGCCCATGAGCATGTTTCTATCCCTTCCATTGTGAAGGAGAGTGTTGAGGTCGATACACTTCAGTCCATTAGTGCCTTGACCCAGAGCATCATAGAGCATGCCAGTCCTACAGCACAGAGTGGGTTGGGAGATAGTGTGAGGAGTAGGGTCCCACCCCATACTTATCAGACTTGTGGGTCATCCTGTAGTTATGACCCCATGGATAGTCAGGATGCAGGTTCATAGGCTACATCTGTAGCTGAGTAGATGGTGATGACAGATACCCTCTTGAGTGAGACTTTCAGCCTTGATACTTAGGTAAATATTAGCAAGTTTATTGAATTTAATTTATTAAATTTTATTTTTGAAATGTAAAATTAACTAATTTAGTTTGATGATTTTAATGAAATTTCAGGGTCATAGCGTTGATGTAGTTTTCAGTGGTTCTCGACCTGCATATTACACTAGATCATCTACTATCGGGGTATGTAACTAGTAAACAATTATAATTATTACATGTGAATAGCATCGTTATATGAATGGTATTCTAATATCTAATTTTGGATGTTGAATAAGTTAATATTAGAGATTTCATGGCAACACCTGCTAGCGGTGGTGGACTTCAAAGCTTCACGGAGGTAATAAAATAAATAGTTTAATGAATGAATTGTAGTTACTAGATTTTTGTATGTGACTTGTGTGCTTTATTGTGTGTACTTCCATGTTTAGATGAACGTGTGTGTATGTTAGGAGCCATGATTTGCATCACTATTATAGTTTTTGTAATTGAATAATGTTATTTTATTTTCAGATGATGCAGGTTGCGGAGACACCTCCCGATGTTCATAGGGCAATGGAGCATGATGTGACCTCTGCGATTCATAGCTCCATGGCATTGACAGGGGTATGAGGCAGATTAGTAAATTTCAATTTACATTCATTGTTATAGTTGTTTATTTTTGAAAAATCAAAAGATTATTGATTTAAAGTTTAATTTCTATCTGGATGGTTTCTATAGGACATGACATCACCACAGCCTATTCCTGCTACTGAGGCAAGTGAGGAGACAGATTATATGGTAGCGGTAAGTGATTATTTTGTTAAATGTTTCATTTTTTATAACATGTAATTTCTATATATTAATGTCTATACTTTTTATTATAACAGCTAAAGATGCAGGAAGAACTAAATAGGAGGAGTAGCCCTCAGGTTCATAGTAGACCACCCACATATGTGTCTCCATCCCCTAGAAGATCAAAGGCTGCCCATGATCTATTCTCTTCACCAGCCAGAGGGGAATGCCTTTTTATTGTGTTCCTTTGTTATATGCCTATATGGCATTTGTGGACATATATTTTGTATTGCATATAGTTGACATTGTATGCCTATATGTCATTCTTGTAAGCCTACATGGCTATTTTGTATATATGTTATACTTATATCGACAGTTATTGATGTATGCCTATATGGATATTTAGTTAATACAAATCTTTTTTATTGATGGCATCCATACTTGCATTATAAATCCACGTTTGAATGGATATTTGTAGATGGCTACTTCAAATATTTAAAGTCCAATTATATTACATAGGATGTTTGTTGATCCAATAAGCTAGCTATTGGTATTCAAGTATCACCTAAACCTCATTTTGGAAATAAAAGATAAAAGTTGTATTTAAAAAAAAATGAATCATCATGTTGAACAGAAAATATTAATATTTTTTGAGTTGTTCAATTGAAAATATTCAAATGAGTATGCTGATCCATATTCTTTATGAGTTGGTTAATTGAAAATATTTCTTAATTTCTTATTATTATACCATATTGGGATACAAAGAGTATGTTTGTTGTTTTGAATAAGATAGTCAAAATCATATGCTTATGAGCACCTGATGACGATTGTGGTTATTAAACATAATTCCTCTTGCATATAAGGCGAGGTTATGAGATTACATTGAGTCTTACCTAATTTTAGAATGCAACATAACATTGGGACTATAGGCTTCCATAAGTCATACCTCGGGGATTTTTAGTTTTAGGCACAAATTTGCTTTAAGACCTTAGGTGCATTTCTCTACTTGCACAACCTCAAAACTCTACCTAGAACTCAAGGCACCTTTCATCATCTAAACAATCTCAAAATTGTGCTTTGATATTGAAAGGATGTTTCAAAGTATAAAGGAGGGTGCCTTAAGGGAGACAATTAATCTTGATTATCAAAGTTGATCAAACACATCAAACTGAGCATCATACCTCTAGGTGCATTTTTGTCTCTCTCTAAACTATCCATTTTGGCTCCTTGACATAAAGTGAAGTTTAAACTTAGTGAAGGTTGCGCCTAGAAAGATATCACCTTGGATATGTGCCTAGAGTCATCCTAGATCATCCATTTGCACCTAAGGGTCAATATAACATAATATAACTTAGGAAGACTTTGAAAATTGTCAAAAGAAGCCTAGGTGCCTTTTCTTGTCTCCACCATCTATTTTGGGCACCTAGAGGAAAATGAACTTCAAATCACTTCCAACTATAGCCCCTAGTGTTAGAACCTTCAAAATGACTAAATCTTACCAAAGGAAGTCTAGGCGCCTATTGTCACTTGGATCATCATGAATGAGCGCCTAAGTGGAAGGAGAATAAGCATCTTGTATGGAGGCGCACTTTTGTGTCTAAATAACCTCATTTTTGCACCTTGAAGGAAGATGTTCTAAATCCTAAGATCTAGCACCTAAATGTAAAATGGTCTCCTATAGGTTTGAACAAGTGATTGAAGCCATCAAATTGCCAAGAAATGAGCTAAGTGTATTAAGGCACCTTTTATTATCTAAACTATCTATTTTGGCGCCTAGGAGGAAGGAGATTCAACATCATGAATCAAGGGCCCTTTGCCATCAAAACAACCTCACATTGGCACCTTGGAGGAAATCAACTTAAAACTACAAGTCTTGGAGTTTTTTCATGTTTTGATGATGTCTTTTGAGAACAATTATAATGATTGAAGGATGAGGTGGGTAAAAAGTCTTCATCTATCTTAGGCACCCATTCAATATTTAGTTTTTTCACATACCTTAATCTGCGCCTTGACTTGGAGGAGTTAGTTTATGCTTTAAAATGATTTCTATGTGTTTATATGATTCAATATTTGTTAATAATTTAATATGTTGGTACAATGTAGCTCAGACTATTTTGGCATGTTTGGGTGCAAAACAAGACCATGCCTAGCCTAAACGTACCCATCCAGACGCGTTGGAACTGTTAGTTTGGCCACACAAGGAGAGGAACAAAAGTCACACCCCTTTGCAACTTTACATTGCCTCCTTTTGATGATTTTTAGGGTAGCAAAAAAAATTTCACCACAGGCAAACACCTCAGAGATATAAAAAACTGAGAGAGATTATTGTAGAGGCACTCTACATGATCATGTTGCCTTAGACAAAATGTTTCTAAGTGACACGATTTTTGAGTAACATCTCATCAAAGATTGCTGTCTTTTTGCACTATGGACTCTTCAGGGATATCATCTGTACAATGTAGCTCAGACTATTTTGACATGTTTGGGTGAAAAATAGGACCATGCATAGCATAAATGTACCCATCCAGATGTGTTGGAACAATCAGTTTGGTCGCACTAGGAGCAGGACGAAATTTACACCCCTTTGCAACTTTACACTGCCTCCTTTTGACAATTTTTGGGGCGGAAGAAAACCTTTCACCACGGGCAAATGCCTTAGAGATATAAAAAACTGAGAGAGGTTATTGTAGAGGCACTCTATGTAATCATGTTACCTTAGATGGAATGTTTTTAAGTGACATGGTTTTCGAGTAATATCTCGTCGAAGATTGCTGCCTTTTTGCACTTTGGACTCTTCAGGGATATTGTCGGTACAATGTAGCTCGGCCTATTTCGACATGTTTGGGTGAAAAATAGGACTATACCTAGCATAAATGTACCCATCCGAATGTGTTGGAATAATCAGTTTGGTCGCATCAAGAGGGGGACAAAAGTTACACCCCTTTGCAACTTTACACTGCCTCCTCCTGACGATTTTTGGGGCAGCAGAAAACCTTTCACCATGGGAAAATGCCTCAGAGATATAAAAAACTAAGGTTATTATAGAGGCACTCTACGTGATCATGTTTCCTTAGACAAAATATTTCTAAGTGACAGGGTTTTCGAGTAACATCTTGTCAAAGATTGCTGCCTTTTTGCACTTTGGACTCTTCAGGGATATCATCAGTACAATGTAGCTCGAACTGTTTCGACATGTTCGGGTGAAAAACAGGACCATGCCTAGAGTAAATGTACCCATCCAAATGTGTTGGAATAGTCATTTTGGGCACATCAGGAGAAGAACAAAAGTTACACCCCTTTGCAACTTTACACTGCCTCCTTCTGACAATTTTTGGGGCAGCAGAAAACCTTTCACCACGGGCAAATGCCTCAGAGATATAAAAACTTGAGAGAGGTTATTGTAGAGGCACTCTACATGATCATTTTGCCTTAGACAGAATGTTTCTAAGTGACATGGTTTTCGAGTAATATCTCATCAAAGATTGCTACTTTTTTACACTTTGGACTCTTCAGAGATATCGTCGATACAATGTAGCTCAAACTATTTCTACATGTTTGGGTCAAAAATAAGACCATGCCTAGCGTAAATGTACCTATTCGGATGTGTTAGAACTGTCAGTTTGGTCACATTAGGAGCAAGACACCAAAAATATAAAAGTTGCTTTGTGCAACTTGACAACATTGACACTTTTTTGCAACAGGACTCAAAGACTCAAACTGACCCCAAATGACTTAAAGTGACTTAAAAAGATATGAAATGGTCTTAGAAGACCTTATTACATACAATTGACTCAATCAAAATAAAATTTCATTTTTTGATCCCTCTTGGAGGCATGACAACCTAAATGCCCCTACACCATTAGTGCAGCTAAAGGACTATGGTGGTGGCATGAAACTAGAGTGAGTTGACATTCATTTGCATCTAGTTTGGCATCTTGAAACAATTCTAGAGTAGAGTAAGACTTATTTTCCTGAAAATAGTTTAAGAAACCCTTATCTAGGGTTTTGGTAAGAATCATGCATTTTTTAGCCATTCCAGTGATTTGATTCACTTTTAATCAGTGGAATGGGTTGTAGTAGGTCTATTCTAGTATGCTATGATGAGTTTTTGGTAGGAAATATGAGAAGTTTTCTTTGAGGAAACCTAAAAAAACTGTGTTAGGTGATGTTTAGAGACATAGAGAAGGAACCATAGAGGTATTTTTGGGAACAACAAATTGTAGGAGGACAAAACCCACAAAATTCATAGTTTTGGCATGAATACTAAGTGCTCAAGTCATTGGTTGAGTTTTGTGTGTGAATTTAAGGGGGGTCTCTTTGTATTTTAGGCCTAATTAGGGCTCTAGGTTATTAAGAGGAGTTATAGGTTAGGGTATATCGTCTAAAACAACCTATACCCAATTTTGGATATGTGATAGAGAGTCCAAATGGGTATCTACTAATTGTCCAAGTTCTATGTTTGAAGATATGTATTAAAAGTTATTAGGAGTGTTCTCCTTTTTTAGGACTACAAGCCATTTCTTGGGTTTGTGAAGGAAGTGTTAATCCTGAGTTTGGTCTGCCTTTGGCAATGATTGGAATGGGTCCCATAGAATCTGAAATCACCTTTTCCATGAAGAATTTAGAGTCTATAACTGTTATTCCCACTTTGGTATAATGATCATGAAATTTGGGCTTTAGAGCATAAGGAAACCTTGTCTAGTTTTCCATCCTCCAACTATCCCATTGCCTCTACATCACAATTAGAGAAACCTATATTTTATACATTACCTAGATTTTATACATTATTCTTAGGATCAACTTCATCCATCACTTAGGTCTAACCCCATGAAACATAACATGATGATGTAAAAATGTGTATATGTGTAAAAGTGCAGCAGGAAATAAAAAAAAGATAAACCTTACAAATTAATCTACATACTTACAACTCAATGTAACATGAATTTACAAAATCAATGTGAATACTTACAAATTAATCCAATAAACCATCCAGGTCTTCTCTACTCTTTATTGTGTCAAGTATTGCTTCATGGTCAAACTCACGCACCTTCCAAAAGATTTTGTTCAAAGGTCTACCCCAATACTATATCAAATGAACATTGGATGCCAGGACAAGGTTCAAATAATGAAGAATCTTCTTATGCATGTCAAAGTCCTGAAACAGCCAAACATTAACACTCTTATGTGGGTACCTTTTAAGCCATGTTCCAGTAATAACCACTGAGCCTGTAGGGTATTCAGTGTTTTCTCCATCTGTAACTGGGGCCTCCAATTTCTTTTTGGCCTCAACATAACTACATAAGTAATAATTTGTTCCCTCTTCATTATCTTCATCTGAAATAACTACATATACATGCCCTACATTGATATGTGTAGCAAATTAGATGAAATTAGTCAACATTACAAAAACACTACAAAGTAAGATGACATTAGGAATTTCAAAAACTATTCAAATAGATATATTACCTAGTTGAACTAGATCTTATATGTGGTCAAAGTCAACTGATGATTCCATCTGTGTTAGTTCCAGTGTCGTCGGGAGTTAATACGTGTCAAGTGGGCTAAGATAACTTAACTGCCATTCGTCAACCCACTCCTTTGACTCACACTCATCCCAGGCTTGAATTGTACAGGAAGAACAAAAGCATGACATCTTTTGCATATGGATACTCCATGAACCTGCAATTGAGCTTCTGAAAGAGTGCATCTCATTTGATCCTGTCAATGTACAATAGTCCTCATATGGTGTAATATTAGTATCATCTATCAACCAAAAAAATCTACGAACTGAAGACTTACCTTCATTACCTGGACCCATGAAGCAATACACCACTCGATAATCAATCTTGCATCTGTCAACTTTGCATTGTCTTTATACTTTAACTCTTCTCATGATATGGCTCTTTTGATACATGCTCTTGCACCATCATGCTCCCCCTTTCCATGCCTAGCCTCACAAAAGTTTCACATATTTTGAATACTTGTAAAATTATGCCTCCTACTCAGCCAATAGAAATTTTGCGAGTTCTTGAATTGTGACACACAGTTATCTAACCATATGATATGCTGACTGAACGATATGCCACTTCTAACCAAATCATTGTAGAACACTTGAAAGCAACCTTGCACGAACTCTGTAGAATGCGTGTGATCATCACTAATATAGAAATTATACTCCCTTATGATCTTCTTGTCATCCTCTGTACTATCATTCGCATGGATGAATGCGATGTGCACAAACATAGAAACCTGTGTGGAGTTGTAATATTGTGATTGCACCTCACACTGTGGCTATAGACTATAGTTCTTTGCAAAGTTGATGACTGAAACAATGCTACCAACTAGAAATGTGTCCTTGTATAACTTGAATTGCAAGTCCAACCATCAAGCTCTATGGGCATGTCTTGAATACTCATACACTATGCTATCATGAAATATAGGCATAAACTAATACACTGAAATCTTTTCAATAACCAATTCACACCTCTTTTCTTCTTTACCATATTTTGTATTGTATGCCACTATTTTATACTTGCCAAACTCTACTAGTTCATTTCCAACCGCATGTGTTCTTTTCATATGTTCACTTATTGGCAATGTTGCAAGCCACCGCAATGATGACATGTGCCATCCAAGAATAATTTCTTGTAGAATATTTGAACTTCCTCTCTTTCACATAAAATTGTTGATATGAAGTCTTTTGAAGATGTTGGTGGGGTATGTATGGCACAACCTTGCAAAACATTGTTAGTATGCATATCTAAACATACAAACCTATAAACATCAAAATGGTTAGAAAATTCAATATGTAACCTACAACAACAAGTAGTGTGCGTGTGATTTATCTTGACATAGAAAGGTTTTAGCATTTCAAAATATCTTTGACAAATTTTAATTTGAGGATACTTCTCTAGAAATTTACCATAAAATTGTGTTTGAGTCTCATCCAAAAAATGCTTTGGATGTGGCTCATGGTTCTGACTATCGATTCTCCTTCTTACCACATCCCTTTGATTTAGAGATACCCTTGTGTAATTCTTCCAAAAGTCTTCAATTAGTGATCTCAATGCTTCAACAATTGGTTTATCTTTTCATGGTAGTCTCCCCGAGAATGCCCATAATTCATTGGCATTAGTGTCCTCAATTCTTTGGCATCTTCCAATGGCTCTTGATAAAGTTTTCCTATTAATTCTCAATTCTTGACTCATCTTTGTAATGAGATGAGCTTTCCTCATTTGACTACTTACTATAGTCAATGTAATCACATGCCTTGTTGCATTACTATCTTTTGTACGTGAGGTGTTACCCACACTCCCATACACGCTCATTAGATTCTTGACAATAGATTTTTCACTTGAAGCCTCTAATATTCTCAACCCAAGAATCTTCATGATGGACTTATACTTTATACTTCACATCATTTCAAGGAATAGTTGACATCTTCTAGTCTCATTTAACTTTTCAAAGAACAATCTCCAAATCTTATGAGCATATCTTCTACAAGTGCATTTTAGAATCTTGCCTTCCATTGGCTGTAAAATATTCTCATCAATATCAATCAAATACTTTGGATTTCTATGCAAAATTCTAGGTGGTGTTAAGTTAGATAAATTTATCTCAACATTAGGAATTTCATCAATATTTAAATGAGATGGGCTATATGGCATACCTTTGATCGAAGATGGAATAGATGACATACCTTGAGGTTGAGATGGGAACGATGGCATACCTCCTTCATCACATGTGAGTGATGATGTACTCTCAACTTGAGATGTGGTAGATGGTGTCCCTACATGTTGACTTGCAGTAGAGGATGTGTCTCCAACTATGGTATTCAAATCTCTCGTAGCACGAAGTTTTTGCATTTGTTCTCTTTGTGCTGCCAATACCATATCTCTTTGTGATGGTTGTGGTTCCTCTTCAATTGGCATGTCTTCATTTATCGTCTCCAACTTCCTCTTCTCATGATGTTCCCTCATAGCCACTGCTTTCTTTGCATTCTTAGCTTCTATCTCTTCCTATGTTGGTTTAATTCTTGATTGTTTCCTTGGCATGATGGAGAATTTGTCTGTAGCATGATAAAGAGACCAATATTAGTTCCTAAGAAATGAATCCATACAAATAACTAAAATATATGTCATTCAACCCTTCATAGTAAATGTACATACAATCATCATGTAAAAGAGTAAATGTCACTCAACCAAAATAGGTACAAAGTATACAAAGAAAATTATTGCAGCCATGAAAAGAGTACATGGGACTTCATGCTTGAAAAGATTGAGGCAGACCCAATTTGACATGTTTGTTGTTACTAGGGCTACTAGGATTTGGAATTGAGAAGGTGTTTTGTTTGTACTAGGGATACTAGGATTTGGGTGGCTTGTGAAGGAATAGACAACAATTGTTGTGTCATGTGCATGTACAAATCATCATGAATAGGTGCATAAGGAATGTCCTAGCCCAAGATATGTGCATACAAATCATCATGTCATGTGCATACTTGTATGATCTTGGCACCTATTCATTTGTATTTTAACTTGTTAATATGACAATATAATAGTGGGGTTGTATTTTTATTATGTTGTAAGGATTTATTCTTGTATAGTTTGACATCATGGTATGTTAAGGTCTATTTATTACACATAATTATTAAATAGCCCAAGTATAGAAAATATACATGGCATCATGTGAGATTGTAGGCTGCTTTCTTGATTGGGAATGTGTCTATTTTAATCATGTATGATAAAGCATGATAAAGTAATTCAAATAGAATTAAGGAAAATGTAAAGAACATGCATGTAAAGACTTGACATACCTAAAAAATGAAGATTCGAATGGAGAGAGTACCTAATTATGTAGTGTTTGTTTCTTCTTGCATCAAAGTCCTCAACAATTTGAGTTTTTAACTACTTGCTTCCTTTTCAATGCTAAATTGATTAACACTCAAATATAATTACTAACAACAATACTATTAGCCAATCTATAATGTTAAATTCCTAAAATTGAATCACAATTAACATTGCAACACTACAAAAATTAAAACTTGAATAGATATATATCAAACTTGGTGTGAAAACTATGTTATTTCCTCCTCAAGTTGGCAAAGCAGAAAAGGTGGTGGAGAGATCATGTAAAGGTGGTAGAATGTGTAAAATGTGCATGTGAACTTCCCAACAACATGAAAGGACTTGTTTTTTGTCAGAGCACGTGCATAATTAGCATGAAAATAGAGAATGTGGGCCTGGATCATGGGGGTCAACACTTTTTTACTGTTTCTATAGTAGGACAAAAGGAAAGCACGTTATAATGTGCTCGCATTATAACATGCTCACATTTTGTCATGCTATAGATTGATCCATAAATATTTGTGTGTATCTCACCTTTACAATATCTCACCTCTAGTTCCATCAGCTCATGTTCTATATCTCACTTATCTCTCCCCCTCACCTCTCTACCTCTCTACCTTTCCCTCTCTATGTCTCTCAGTCGCTCCTTGTCTACCTCAACCCTAAACCTTATCCCTAAATGCTAATCCCTCATCCCTAAACCCTAAACACTATCCCTATTCCTAAACCCTCAACGGGCTCGATACTATACCTCCAACCCTAATCCCTTATCCCTAAACCCTCCAACCCTATCCCTAATCCTTATACCCTCAACACTCTACTTTAACCCTAATCCCTCGACCCTCAACCCTATCCCAAAACCCTCAACCCTCGAACCTTAATGTACTTAACCCTCAACATCAAACCCTAATCTCTCAACCCTTAACTCTGATCCCTCGACCCTCAACCCTATCCCTAAACCCTAAACAATAAAGCCTCAACCCTCAACCCTCAACGTCAAATCCTAATCCCTCAAACCTTAACTCTAATCCCTCAACCCTAAACCCTATACCTAAACCCTAAACACTATCCCTATTCCTAAACCCTCAATGGGTTTGATACTATACCTTAAACCCTTATCCCTTATACCTAAACCCTCCAACCCTATCCCCAATCCTTATACTCTCGACACTTTACTTTAACCCTAATCCCTCGACCCTCAACCCTATCCCTAAACCCTCGACCCTCGAACCTCAACCCTTAACCCTCAACATCAAACCCTAATCCCTCAACCTTAACTCTAATCCATCAACACTCAACCCTATCCCTAAACCCTAAACCCTAAAGCCTCAAGCCTCAACCCTCAACATCAAATCCTAATCCCTCAACCCTTCACTCTAATCCCTAGACCCTAAACCCTATCCCTAAACCATCAACACTATACTTTAAACCCTAATCCCTCAACCCTAAACCTTATACCTAAACCCTAATCCCTCAATCCTCAACCCTAATCCATCATCCCTCAACTCTAATCCCTCATCCCTAAACCCTAAATGCTATCCCTATTCCTAAACCCTCAACAAGCTCAATATTATACCTTAAACCCTAATGCCTTATCCCTAAACCATCCAACCCTATCCCTAATCCTTATACCCTCGACACTCTACTTTAACCCTAATCCCTCTACCCTCAACCCTCGAACCTTAATGTACTCAACCCTCAACATCAAACCCTAATCCCTCAACCCTTAACTCTAATCCCTTGACCCTCAACCCTATCCCTAAACCCTAAACCCAAAAGCCTCAACCCTCAACCCTCAATGTCAAATCCTAATCCCTCAACCCTTAACTCTCCCTCAAACCTAAACCCTATCCCTAAACCCTAAACACTATCCCTATTCCTAAACCCTCAGCAGGCTCGATACTATACCTTAAACCCTAATCCCTTATCCCTAAACCCTCCAACCCTATCCCTAATCCTTATACCCTCGACACTCTACTTTAACCCTAGTCCCTCGACCTGCAACCCTATCCCTAAATCCTTGACCATCTAACCTCAACCCTCAACCCTCAACGTCAAACCCTAATCCCTCAACCCTTAACTCTAATCCCTCTACCCTCAACCCTATCCCTAAACCCTAAAGCCTCAACCCTCAACCCTCAACCCTCAACATCAAATCCTAATCCTTCAACCCTTCGCTCTAATTCCTCAACCCTAAACCCTCAACACTATACCTTAAAGCCTAATCCCCCAACCCTCAACCTTAAACCTTATCCATAAACCCTAATCCCTCAACCCTAATCCATCATCCCTCAACTTTAATCCCTCATCCCTAAACCCTAAATGCTATCCCTATTCCTAAACCCTCAACGGGCTCGATACTATACCTTAAATCCTAATCCCTTATCCCTAAACCCTCCAACCCTATCCCTAATCCTTATACCCTTGACACTCTACTTTAACCCTAATCCCTCGACCATCAACCCTCAAACCTCAATGTACTCAACCCTCAACGTCAAACCCTAATCCCTCAACCCCTAACTCTGATCCCTTGACCCTCAACCCTATCCCTAAACCCTAAACCCTAAAGCCTCAACCCTCAACCCTCAACATCAAATCCTAATCCCTTAACCCTTAACTCTAATCCCTCAACACTCAACCCTATCCCTAAACCCTAAACACTATCCCTATTCCTAAACCCTCGACGGGCTCGATACTATAACTTAAACACTAATCCCTTATCCCTAAACCCTCCAACCCTATCCCTAATCCTTATAACCTTGACACTCTACTTTAACCCTAATCCCTCAACCCTCAACCCTATCTCTAAACCCTCGACCCTCCAACCTCAACCCTCAACCCTCAACATCAAACCATAATCCCTCAACCCTTAACTCTAATCCCTCAACCCTCAACCCTATCGCTAAACCCTAAACCCTAAAGCCTCAACCCTCAACCCTCAACCCTCAATGTCAAATCCTAATCCCTCAACCTTTCACTCTAATCCCTCAACCCTAAACCCTATCCCTAAACCCTCAACACTATACCTTAACCCCTAATCCCTCAACCCTCAACCCTAATCCGTCATCCCTCAACTGTAATCCCTCATCCCTAAACCCTAAATGCTATCCCTATTCCTAAACCCTCAATGGGCTTGATACTATACCTTAAACCCTAATCCCTTATCCCTAAACCCTCCAACCCTATCCCTAATCCTTATACCCTCGACACTCTACTTTAACCCTAATCCCTTGACCCTCAACCCTATCCCAAAACCCTCAACCCTCAAATCTCAATATACTCAACCCTCAATGTCAAACCCTAATCCCTCAACCCTTAACACTGATCCCTCGACCCTCAACCCTATCCCTAAACCCTAAACCCCTAAACCTCAACCCTTAACCCTCAATGTCAAATCCTAATCCCTCAACCCTTAACTCTAATCCCTCAATTGTAAACCCTATCCCTAAAGCCTAAACACTATCCCTATTCCTAAACCCTCAATGGTCTCGATACTATACCTTAAACCCTAATCCCTTATCCCTAAACCCTCCAAACCTATCCCTAATCCTTATACCCTTGACACTCTACTTTAACCCTAATCCCTCAACCCTCAACCCTATCCCTAAACCCTCAACCCTCAAACCTCAACCCTCAATCCTCAACGTCAAACCCTAATCCCTCAACCCTTAACTCTAATCCGTCAACCCTCAACCCTATCCCTAAACCCTAAACCCTAAAGCCTCAACCCTCAACCCTCAATGTCAAATCCTAATCCCTCAACCCTAAACCCTATCACTAAATCCTCAACACTATACCTTAAACCCTAATCCCTCAACCCTCAACTCTAAACCTTATCCCTAAACCCTAGAATCCCTCAACCTCAACCCTAATTCGTCATCCCTCAACTCTAATCCCTCATCCCTAAACCCTAAATGCTATCCCTATTCCTAAACCCTCAATGGGCTCGATACTATACCTTAAACCCTAATCCCTTATCCGTAAACCCTCCAACCCTATCCTTAATCCTTATACCCTCAACACTCTACTTTAACTCTAATCCTTTGACCCTCAACCCTATCCCTCAACCCTCAACCCTCAAACCTCAATGTACTCAACCCTCAATGTCAAAGCCTAATCCCTCGACCCTTAACTCTGATCCCTTGACCCTTAACCCTTAATAATTGAACCTAATACCTATCCCTACATGCTTGACACTCGACACTATATCTTAAACTCTAATCCCTTAACCCTTATCCCTAAAGCCTCAACCCTAAACACTTAAACCTTCAACCCTAAACCCCATCCCTAATCTCTCTACCCTGAACACTCTTCTTTAACCCTAATCCCTTGACCATCAACCCTATCCCTAAACCCTCAACCCTCAACCCTCAACCCTCAACTTTCAACATTAAACCCTAATTCATCAACCCTAAAGCCTAATCCCTCAAACCTAAACCCTATCCCTAAACCATCAACCCTCAACACTATACCTTAAACCCTAATCCCTATCCCTCAACCTTTAACCCTTAAAACTTAAACTCTATCCCTACACCCTCAAGACTTGACACTATATCTTAAGCCTTAAACCCTCATCCCTAAATCCTCAACCCTCAATCCTTAAACCTTCAACCTAAACCCTAATCTGTCAACCCTAAACCCTATCCCTAAACCCTCAACCATCAACACTATACCTTAAACCCTAATCCATCAACCCTAAAACCTAATCCCTCTACCCTCAACCCTAAACACTATCAATAAACCCTCAACCCTTGACACTATACCTTAAACCCTAATCCCTCAACCCTCAACCCTAATCCCTCATCCCTAAAGTCTAAACACTATCCCTATTCCTAAACCCTCAACCCTCGACACTATACCTTAAACCCTAATCCCTTATCCCTAAACCCTAAACCATATCCCTCAACCCTTAACCCTTAAAAATTAAACCCTAAAACCTATCCATAAACCCTCGACGCTCAACACTATATTTTAAACCCCAATCCCTTAACCCTCAGCCCTAAAGCCTCAACCCTCAATCGTTAAACCTTCAACCCTAAACCCTATCCCTAATCCCTCTACCCTCAACACTCTACTTTAACCCTAATCCCGTGACCATGAACCCTATCCCTAAACCCTCAACCCTCAACCCTCAACTCTTAACATTAAACCCTAATCCGTCAACCCTAAACCCTAATTCGTCAACCCTAAACCCTAATCCCTCAACCCTAAACCCTATCCTTAAACCCTCAACCCTCAACACTATACCTTAAACCATAATCCCTCAACCCTAAACCCTAATCCCTCAACCCTAAACCCTAAACCCTATCCCTAAACCCAACAAAACTACTTTGCCTTATGTTAGGTTGTTAAACCCATCATTTTTGACACTCTTCTCTTAAAGATATCTAAGTTGCAAGAATATGTCAGAAAAATGGCTGTGAACTTTTTTAATGTTAGTAATGTTATATGGCATGTTTTTCTGGCCCATCTGGGGTTCATTATGCCAATAGGTGTACACACTATGAGAAAAGCTTTGCGTATGGTACATCCACAGTGAGTAATTAATAGTTGAAATCAGAAGGATGATCATTATGAGAAAATTTTTGCATTGGGGTACATCTATGTTTCTTGCTATCCACCCCACACTTAGGGGAGGTATATTGTTATGAAATAGGCAAATAATCTCCCATTGTTTACTGGCTCTATCCACAAGAACTACTAAACTTTTTTCTCTTGGTAATTATAGAGGACATTCACCTATTTTTGGCAACTCCTGCATTCCCAAACCATTACAAAAACTAAGTTATTTTAACCCAATAAATAGTTGATTGCATTGATTTAATACTCTACTATATTAAAGCTTAGCATTCACACAAATGCAGATATTCATATTATAGAAGACTACATTATATTAGACTATTAGAGATCCCTCAGAAAAATGTAATAACAAAACTACTTTGCCTTATGTTAGCTTACAATTAAACCCATTATTTTTGACACTCTTCTCTTAATAAAGTAAGAGTAATAAGAATAGAAGGCAAAGAATTTGATCTTACTAGTATGCATGGTCGGTTTACATTTTGTGACTTCATTTTCATTGAATAAAAAGGTAAATATCTGATTTGAAAGGTGGGACACAGTTCACTGTCATGTGTTTTTCTAAATGATAGGGTCCATAATGTCTAGGGTTCTTCAAAGAAAGGCTTGTAACATAATTAAGTTTTTGTTATACCAATCCTCTAGGTAAAGCTACAATTCAAATGCCTACTTTGAAAGTTGAAATAAATTAAATTAGACTTACAATTTTGATTTTCTTCCATTGCTTCAACAACATCATTATTTTCTTCATCATAAACCGATTCAAGATTAGCAACTTGCTGCCCATTGGTTGACTTGAATTGCATCCTCTGTTAGAAGAAGGGCATTTTTTATCTATATCAATGTTGGTATTCATAAGCTGAAGAGCATTGATATTTTTCACACACCCTATTCTTTGAAATATCTTAACCTTAAAATATGACTTGGATATGTACTTGAACATAGTGAAATCTCCAATCTCTAGCCCATGATGATTCACAAAATTTTCCCAACCCTGCCTAAATTCTAGTTTATTTATGGTACCCCTTAATTGTACATCCCACTCCTGCCCACTTGGGCCTTGAAGAAGGAGGAACGTCCATTAAACCAACTCATTCAACAACTTGCTGCCCATCGGTTGACTTGAACTACATACTCTATTAGAAGAAGGGCATCTTTTATCTGTATCAATGTTGGTATTCATAAGCTGAAGAGCATTGATGTTTTTCACACACCCTATTCTTTGAAATATCTTAACCTTCAAGTATGACTTGTATATGTACTTGAACACAACAAAATCTCTAATCTCTAGCCCATGATGATTCACAAAATTTTTCCAACCCTTCCTAAATTCTAGTTTATTTATGGTACCCCTTAATTGTACATCCCTAAACCTTAAACCCTAATCCCTTAACCCTAAACCCTAATCCCTAGTCCCTAAACCATAAACCCTAATCCCTAATTATAATTTATGGTACCCTAATCCCTAAATCCTAAACCCTAATCCCTTATTCCTAAACCATAAACCCTATCCCTAAATCCTCAATCCTCAACACTTAAACCTTAAATCCTAAACCCTATCCCTAAACCCTCAACCCTAAAAACTATACCTTAAACCATAATCCTTCAACCCTAAACCCTATCCCTAATCCCTCTACCCTCAACACTCTACCTTAACACTAATCCTTCGACCCTCAACCCTAAATGTTATCCCTAAAGCCTCAACCCTAAACCCTAATCCCTCAAGGTCCTAAACTCTAATCCCTTATCCCTAAACTCTAAATCCTAGCCCTAAACCCTCAACCTTAAACCTTAATCACTCAATCCTTATCCACCCCTCTCCTCCCCTATCTGGCTCACCCCCATCTCTACCCTCCTCTACCCTCAACACTATACATACATACATATAGGCATACATAGATACATACATATATATAGGCATACATAGATACATACATACATATAGGAATACATAGATACATACATACATATAGGCATACATACATACATACATACATACATACATGATTAATAACCTTGAACATAAAAAAATTCAAGGGGGACATAACGTGAGTGTGTTATAACGCGCTCGCATTATTGTAAACATGACAAATAGTCGACAAACTTCTGCGGAAAAGGAAAAATGCAAAGTTAAACGTAATGCGAGCGCGTTATAACGCACTCATGTTATGTTTTGCTTTGGGAATCCCAAGCCTTGGGCTTGGGATTTGCTTTGGTTTCACATAATTTCGTTCGTGCTAACCCTCAAGTTTGCACGTGTTTCAAGGTCAAACAAATCAAACACCTAGTTAATGTTAGGCTTTCTCTTATCTATTTGACAATGTGATTATTTTCACATTTTGACAATGTTAAGCCTTTCATCTTTAATTTCTTTTGTTTGTGTGTTCGTTTTTGGGGAAAAACCACTGTTTGGTCTTTTTTTCACTATAAATTAACTATTCATTGAAATTTCAAAAAAATACATATTTAGAAACTAGACTCCATTCTACACATATTAAAAAGAGAAAAAAATGATTTTCATTTAGTTTTCAAAATTTATAGGGGTAGCACGGCCAAAATTCTATTTTTTAGGATGTGTCCACTTTGAAAATTAGTAAAAAAATCAAATATTCATCAAAAAATTATCGGAAAAATTGGGCATAAACTACATGCTGTTAGCTAATATCTCACCAAAGCAATTTTAAAAATACCAAAAAAATTTTGACCTTTTGAGGGAGCCACAAAACATGCTATGTTATGTTTTTTTGACAGAAACAACATCAATTTATGTGGCTCCCTCTTTTGAACCCCTTAATCTATACCATTTTTAAAAAAAATTACTAGTTTAGAAAGTAGACTCGGAGTACTACGGACATTGTTTTGGTTGCATCTCCAAATTTTGAGTGTAACTATGCTCAATTTCTCATCCAAGGCCAACATTTCCTAATTTCATAAAAAAGTTGGCCACTTGAGACCCCTTTTTGGCCCCCCATCTTTTTGTACTTACCTAGTAGAATTGTAGCTTTCTTTGCACTTTTGTTAAGCCAACTATCTAGGCTGATTGGTAGTTTTGTAAATCTTTGTTATGACAATAATAGAAACTCATGCAGTCTGTTTCTTATCATAGTAAATTGTTGCTATGAAAATCCATTCTTCTTGTCAATAATATGGGTTTGTGGAAGACTGGGCAAAAGTTGGTTTAAACTCCTGTATTTTGTAACTCTTCTCTTTATCTCTGCCTATCTCTTTGTTTCTATTTTCTATAAATGGGTTTTTGGTCTGAATATGGAAAAATGCCCCATCAAGTGGTATCAGAGCACAGAAGGTTCTGTGTGCATGGGTAGAGCACCGATAGTGAGGCAACATGTGCCAGGACACGTGGGTGTGGGAAAAGAGTCAAGTGGTTGTGTCTCAGGTAAACCCTAGGAAATTGTTGTAGAGGGTAGAGAAGGAGGCACGAAAAATTGGTTGCAGAGTGCGAGTTGGCAAAGTATTGCAGCAGTGAAGGAGATGAAGATTGTAGTTAGAAGACCTATTGTGATACCATCTTGGGATAGATATTGGGATGGTGTGGAGAAGAGAATGTTCCATGAGGAATTGCAAAAGATCTCAAGTCGAATGGATGCACTGGAAAAGTATTATTTCCTAATGTTGTTGTGATTGTAGGACATAAGAAAACAGAAAATAGCAAGCCAACATTAGACATAGAAGACATTAATAGAAAAAATATAGAGGATGCTGATGAGGACTGCAAACATTTTGGTAAGGAAGAAGATTATCAAGTGATAGAAAATGACAAAAAAGTAGATTTTCAGAGGTTTGAAATTGATCATTTTGATGCTCCAAGTAATTTAGAGTTCGATGCTGGGGAAATTGTAGTTCATGATGAAGATGATAAATGTAATGAAGATGAAAAGAAAATCGTGTTTGCAAAAGACAATAAGTAACTAGAAGTGTAGAACAGTTCAAAAGAAAATTTGGAAGGTGGAAGTGTGGACTTAGTAAAGGAGATTACAACAGAGAAAGAAAGTACAGAAGGTTCAATTGAGATTGCAATGAATGAACTAGAGGATGTAGAAGAGGCTGAAGACCTACTGTTACAAGATAACATTGCAGTAATAAAGATTCCAGAGGTAATTTCTTTTACAAAAAGCAAACATGAAGTTTTGTTTGAGATGATGCTAGTGGAAGACTGTGATGATGAATCAGAATGGTGAAGATTTGAAGTTGATATAGAGAATCGATGGAGGAAGTATGCACATAGAGAAAGAAGCTGACAAATGCAGACAACAAAACTTCAAAGGGAAGAATGCAAGTGTATGTATCAAGAATCACGAAAGCTAAGTGATTGGTAGATGAGGAAAAAGAAAGAGGAATTAAAGTTTCCCTAATGGACCTCATGAGTAGGAGCTCATAAATTTTTCTTCCTGGGGAGTCTGATTTAGTGCATCGTCAATTTCCAATTTTGGTTTGCATTTTTATTTCTGTTTCTACAGTTTGGGTGTTTGTTGTAGCTTCCTGTCACTATCTAGCAGTTACAAAATGAATGGAAAAGAATGTAACTAATGGTTGAGGCTTGACTATTATGGTAAAGAGAAGATATAAACAATAGGCTCATCTTTCACAGAGAATCCTTCTTTATTTAGTCATCTTTTAGCCGTTATAGAAGGACTAAAAATCTGCACGTAGTCATGGATGAATCGATGGAAGTTTTGCTATAATGAAATTGACAGTTACATAATAGAAATGGATGAATCTCTACATGCCGCAGCTAGTTGTCTCATCTACATTCAACTTGGTGGTAGCAGTTTTATGGAGAGTTTGCACAGTGTATAAAGAGGTTGAGAGGTTGACAGTTAGGAGGTGGAGGAGTCATTTGACAGATTAAGAGAAGGATGAGAGATAGGCTAGTAGAATTTTACCTTTCTCTACACTTTTGTTAGGATGATTATGTAGGCCGATTGGTAGTTTTGTAATGTTTTGTTTTGACAATAATAGAAACTCATGCAATCTATTTCTTATCATAGTATTGTTGCTATGAAAATCCATTCTTCCTGTCAATAATATGGGTTTGTGGAAGATTGGGCAAAAGTTGGTTTAACCTCCTGCCATTTATATATTTTGTAACTCTTGTCTTTATCTCTTCCTATCTCTTTTTTTGTGTTTTCTATAAATAGGTTTTTGGTCTGAATATGGAAAAATTCCCCATCAACTAGGCCCTTACCTTCACCAAACGATGTTCTTATGACTTGATAGGGTCAAAGGAAGGCTTAGTATTAGAGATATCCTTGCATGGAGGATGGTGAATCATCAAATGAATCAAGGTTACTAACATGACCTTATGATTGTCTCTTGATTGTGATAGTCCCCTATGGCACTTGATCAACAACTTATACATGTATTTTTACCTTTAAATAGTGATCTCTCAACACCTTATGGTTTCAAATAGTTTTGAAGTCTCTTGGAAGCCCTATTTTCCTTTATGGAATACTCATTACAGTCTTGAAGGAACAAAACTATTTATGTACATTAGTCCACTATGACTATCATATTATTAGAGTCTTTTGGAAACCTTCCTTCAAACTTTCTCCTTCATAATCCTTAGTGTTTCTTAATCTTCATTTCCCCTTGGATGGTCTTCACACTTCCTAATAACTTATTCTCATGAGTGCCCTCCCTTCATCACTCCATCTTTCCAATATGACATAGTCTACATGAAAATCTCTAGTCTGTCTTAAGGTCTAGAGCTCTTTAGGACAGTCTAGGTATAACAGTCCCCTATGCCTCAGTAAAGATATATTTCATCATAACTATAACATTCAAGAAAGTAGGGTTGACTTTGTGCACAAAGTCTTAGCATCATATCCTAGGTGGCTTGCAAGGTGGTTGTTCATGCCAAACATTAAACCTCATATTTCCTCAGATGTTATTGTCATGGCTACAAGGTGTCTTGACAACTAAAATCATATTGCTTATGTATTTGAGATTTGGTCATGTATTGCTTAGTTAACACTAGGTTAAAGTTTATTTTGCTTGACAAATTTTAATATATAAATGCAGGTGTTTTGGAGAATAGAGATATTGTACATTCAAGGGACTAAGATTAGTGGTTAAAGAATTCAGATTTCATTTTGGAGACATTTGATATATTACATAAGGTGATGTATTAGATAGAATTCTAAACTTATTGTTTCTTAATCTTCCATCAAACTTCTTATTACAAATTATTTTAAGTTAGTTGCAGTTGATAGTGTTTACTTTGCTTAACAAATTTTTAATGCATTATAAATGCATGTGTATTTCACATAGGGTTGGAGTACTTAGATCTACTTATGTGGTTGGAAACAACATTTTGTATATTCTACCTAGACCATGACTATGTTTTGAGTATGACTCGTGGTTATGATGGAAACACATCCATCATTGCTAAGTTAATAGTAGGTTAAAGTTTTTTTCGCTTAACAAATTTTAATATTTAAATGTAGGTGTTTTGGAGAATAGAGCTATTGTACATTCAAAGGACTGAGATTAGTGGTTAAAGCATTTAGCTTTCATTTTGGAGACATTCAATATAATTCTTAAGGTGACATATAAGATATCTTTCATAAAACTTCTTATAAAAATATTAAGTTAGTTGTAGTTGATGGTGTTTACTTTGATTAACAATTTTTTAACTTATAAATGCAGGTGTTTTGGACTATAAAGATATTGTATTCAAGGGATTGATATCAATGGTTAAATCATTTACCTTCCATCATGGAGACATTTTTTATATTTTATATTTGTATATTTGTATATTTTGTATATACTATGAGGAGATTATGACCATAATATAATAATTTTTCCATCTTACATATCCTCCTAGTGTTTCTTCACATCCAGTGCTGAGAATTGATAACCATTTCATGTGATTTTAGTAGCACACTCTTTAAGGTGTGGTTTTCATTATGTTTAATGCAAAATTTGATGGTTATATATGTATTGATTTTATGTCATGAATATTTTAACAATAAACTAGTACATCTCTTTAAATCAGTCCCCAAAGCCTCTTAAAAACAACCCCAAAACCTCTTAAAATAACATGTCTCCCCCTATTAAAAACTAGGGTCTTTGCTTATGAAAAGCACATCTTCTTGTTGTTGCCTCCACTAACATAAACCCACCCACCCTGACCTATCAGCACCGTCAGTTAGGTCCCATGGGGTGAAGAATGCAAAATATGGCTATTGGCACCTTTACACTAAATGTCACTGAGGCATTTTTTCAAGAATGCATCTGTCATTGGCACAATCAAATGATGTTGAGTTGGTCAAAACTGAGAGAGGTTATTATGGAGGGACCTGACATCTTGGTGCAGTGCACCTAGAATAGTTTTATGTCAAATTTTGAAATTTTTTGTTAGAGACAAATTGAAGTTTTAAAAAACATATGTATTGAAGCCTTCTAAAGGCATGGTCATGAAGTGGAGGCCTAAAATAGGCATTTACTTTAGTGGAGTCTTAAGTTTCCAAAAAAAATAGGACAGTCTATTTGTGGACAGTTTGCCTTTATGGTTAACAGTCAGTTTTTTTGCTTTAATAATATCCTTTCCCATGAGGGGAGTGGGAGTGATGGTGCAGTTTCATTGTAAACAAATGATTTATACCTCTCTTGAGTTGAGAAAGAGGTTGTAAAATTTTGAAGGAGAAATAATACTAAAAAATATAGTTTCCCTACTTTTTGACTATTTTTCTTGCTGCTCTACAATCTACCCTATGCTCGTACAACACTATCATGGCTCAAAATGTTCATGATACATAAGTGAATAGGGTTAGTTTTTGTTTTAGATCAAGTTGGAGGGATTTTCATCATTTGTGGAGGATTTAACAATTGTTTTCCTAGAAAATATCATGTTTACTATTTTGTTTATGTTTCTTTCACTATTCCCATGCATGGTAGTCGACTATACATTGTAGTCGAAGGTAGGAATGACTGAAATTATGGAGTGAATGTTCTTACTTTTCATTTAAATCAAGTTAGAGGGAATAACATTGTGGTTTAGTCATTTTGTAGTTGTTTTTTGTGAAGTTGGTCTCTAACCCTTATTTTGAGGGTTTTAGTGAGGTTTTAGTTTTCCTAACCCATACTGCTGTGTTAAAACCCAAAATTGGTGGGATGAGTTTAGGTTGGCATGTTTTCTAATGGGTTTTGTGTACAGGAGTAGCGGACAAGTGTGAAGTGAAGATTGGAGTCATTGAGCCTATTTGTATCATGAATTTGGCTAATTAGCTTTGGTGGAGTGAAGATTTGATCATGAAATGTCTTGAAATGATCTTGGACCCCAAAAACCTTTGAAATAAGTCCATTTGCATCCTATTGGAGCCTCTGGAATAGGAATTAGAAGTTTGGCATTGAGTTTGTGTGTACTCCCTTTGTAAAACTAACCTAATTAGGCCTTATTGGAAATCGATACAGTCAAGATTTGGGGTTTGTGTTCCAAAGGACCCCCCATAGTGTATGTTTAATATGTTGGAGAACAAGATAATGGGTACTCAAAAAGCCCATAACAGTCTGGTTTGGAGGTCTGCATCTCAATATATTGTCTGACAGTCCCTTTTTGAGGCCTATAAGAGAGTTGGAGTAGTTGTAAAGGAAGTGGTACAAGGAGGTACCTTTTGAGCATCTTGATGGTTTTGTGAGCTTGGGACAGCCAACCATATATGGTCTAGGATCCCTAGAAAGTTTGGCAAAGAGCCTAGGTATATGAACCCAAAGATGGTGTTGTTGTCTAGTCTTGGAACCATGGAGAATGAGTGGACATTCAAGTCTAGTAAGAAGACCAATGGAGTAGTTAAGTCCACAAGAACCTAATTGTCTTGTTTTCCTACCATCCCCTACATCCTCTTTCCCCCTGAGTAGTTTGATTTGACCCTTAGTGGTGTTTGTGGTGTTTGCTCTGCATCAATTGGTATTAGAGCACAGTTAGTAGGTCTGTTGTGGTTGAGAAGTGTTAAGTTGAAGAGGCAGTTTGTCAAGATGCCTCCAAGAGGAAGAAACATAGATCAAGAGATGAATAAGATAAAGGAGAAACATGCTAAAGAGTTGAGGGAGCTAAAGGAAAGAATGGCTACCCTAGAACAAAATCAGAGAAGAGGAGTGGCTCTTGGTGATGAGAATGAGTCTGAGGAAGAAGAAGAAGCTGAGTATGAAGATGTGGAAGAAGAGTTGGACCCTAAGGATCAGAGGATGGTAAAGTTGCTGAGGGTAGTAAAAGAAGACAAGCACAAGATAAAGATAGATGTGCCAAAGTATGAGGGAAGCCTTAATGATGAAGAGTTACTAGATTGGATTGCAGCATTAGACAATCACTGTGAGTGTGAAGAAGTTCCTAAGGAGTAGAAAGTGAAGAAATCAAAGACCAAGCTGACAGTTCATGTTTTGTTATGGTTGTTTTATCAGCAAATAGAGAGGAGAAAGAAAGGAAAGACAAAGATTGTTTCATGGGACAAGATGGTAGCCAAGATCAAAGGTAAGTTCTTGCCTAAAGATTATGAAGTTCAAATGTTTAAAAAGCTTCAAGGTTGAAGACAAAAGGAAATGGATGTTAAGACATACACTGAAGAGTTTTATAAGCTAAGTATAAGGTCTGGTCAAAATGAAAGTGAAGTACAAAAAGTTGCTAGATATATTGGTGGTTTGAGGTTTAACATGCAGGATGAACTAGTGTTGGCAAATCCAAGGAATGTTGAAGAATGTCATCAGATGGCAGTAAGAGTGGAAGAGAAGCTGAAGAGAAGAGAAGGCAAGATAGCTAGAGGTAGAGGCAACACCTCTAGAGGTAGAGGATCTTTTCAAAACAAAAAGAAATTCAGTGAGAGTCAAGAAGAGTTGAGCAAGGCACAAGGACAAGGTGTAGAATTCAAACAAGGACAAAGTGCAGATTTCAGAGGTAGAGGTTTTAGAGGTAGATTTGGTGGTGGAAGGAATGCAAATACCTTTAAAGGTAAGTGTTACAATTGCCAAGAGTTTGGGCACCCAGCATATAATTGTCCTGAGAAGAAAAATTTTACAAGTGATGGTGAAAGGAAGAATGAGAGGAGGACTCAGTTAGTCCAAGAAGAAGAATGTGGTGGTTTTACTCCCACTAGTTGTGTTGGTGAGGTAAGAGAAACATTGATGCTGAGAGAAAGAGCACTATTGAAGACCTCCAAGGAGAAGGAGCTGATTCAGAGGAAAGCATTGTTTATGATAACTTGCAAGTGTAAGGACAAGGTATGTAAAGTGATAGTGGATTCAGGATGTACTGATAACATGGTATCTAGTGAAGTGTTAGACAAACTAAAATTGGAAAGAGTACCTAGGGACACACCTTACAAAGTCTCTTGGGTAAGTAATAATCAGTCCATTTTGGTGATGAACAAGCATTAGTTGAGTTTAAGATTGGACGATATGAGGACAAGGTCCTATGTGACATTTTGCCTATGGATTGTTGTCATATGATACTTGGAAGACCCTGGTAGTTTGATAGGTCTATAATTTATGATGGAAAAGCTAATACCTACACCATTAGGAAGGATGAGAAGACTTTTGTACTGATGCCAATGTAGGAAGAAGTCAAAGAGCAGTCAAGGACAACAAAAATGATAATGTTTGGCAAAAAGGAGCCAGTGAGGTTTGAAGAGAGTGAAACCAAGGAGTATACAGCCTTTTCAAGGCATACAACTATTGAGACAACAAATGGGAAGTGTGAAGATGATTTGCATCTAGTTGTGAAGAGGAATGTCTTCATGTGGAAGGAGGTAAGTGGAAATGTGTCTTGGTCTGAAACAAAGAAGTGTAAGAGTGAAAAGCCTGTGGAAAGGCAAGAAATAAGTGAAAGGATCTTAGTAGGGACAGTCATGTGCCCTATAGTGATGAGTATGGAGAAGAGGCAGTCAATTGAAGCTAATGTAGTAGTTTACAAGGTTCCTAGGACAGTGAACTGTAAACTAGTTGCAGGTCTGATGTAGAGGTTGCAAAAGGCAATGGGACAGTGGATAGTGAAAAGAAGAGCATGAAATAGTGGTGTAATCAAGAAGTTGAGAAGTCAAGTGGAAGGATAGTTAGAGAAGCATGGATGTTGATGCTCAGGCATGCATAACACCAAGGAATGAAGGTGACAAGCTCAAAGGACCAAGAGTAGGACAGTTTACAAAGAGTGCACATTATCAAGAAATAAGTAATGTTGGCAAACATGTCAAGGACAGTAAAGGATCAAAGAAAGATGAACCTGATGAAGACAAACATGAAGGTCAAAAACAAGCAATGGAGGACAAATTACAAGGTTCTTTCCAAGGGACTTGGAAAAGTTACAAGTTGGGGTGTATGGTGTAGTGCACCTAGAATAGTTTTATGTCAAATTTTGAAATTTTTTGTTAGAGACAAAATGAAGTTTTCAAAAAAATATGTATTGAAGCCTTCTAAAAGCATGTTCATGAAGTGGAGGCCTAAAATAGGCATTTACTTTCGTGAAGTCTTAAGTTTCCAAAAAAAAATAGGACAATCTATTTGTGGACAGTTTGCCTTTTATGGTTAACAATTAGTTTTTTTGCTTTAATAATGGCCTTTCCCATGAGGGAAGTGGGAGTGATGGTGGATTTTCATTGTAAACAAATGATTTATACCTCTCTTGAGTCGAGCAATAGGTTGTAAAATTTTGAAGGAGAAATAATATTAAAAAATACAGTTTCCCTGCTCTTTGACTATTTTTCTTACTGCTCTATAGTCTACCCTATGCCCGTATAACACTATCATGGCTCAAAATATTCATGATGCATAAGAGAATAAGGTTATGTTTTTTTTAGATCAAGTTGGAGGGATTTTCATCATTTGTGGAGGATTTAACAAATGTTTTCCTAGAAACTATCGTGTTTACTATTTTGTTTCTGTTTCTTTCACTGGTCCCATGCATGGTAGTCGACTGTACACTCTAATCAAAGGTAGGAATGGCTGAAATGATGGAGTGAAGGTTCTTACCTTTCACTTAAATCAAGTTGGAGGGAATAACATCATGGTTAGGTCATTTTGTAGTTTTTTTTGTGAAGTTGGTCTCAAACCCTTGTTTTGAGGGTTTTAGTGAGGTTTTTGTTTTCCTAACCCATCCTGCTATGTTAGAACCCCAAAATTGGTGGGATGAGTTTAGGTTGGCATGTTTTCTAATGGTTTTTGTGTGCTGGAGAAGTGGTCAAGTGTGAAGTGAAGATTGGAGTCATTGAGCCTATTTGTATCATGAATCTGGCTAACTAGCATTGGTGGAGTGAATATTTGATCATGAAATGTCTTGAAATGATCTTGGATGCTAAAAACCTTTGAAATCAGTCCATTTGCATCCTATCGGACCCTCTAGAATAGGAATTAGAAGTTTGGTATTGAGTTTGTGTGTACTCCCTTTGTAAAACTGACCTAATTAAGCCTTACTAGAAATCGGTACAGTCAAGATTTGGGGTTTGTGTTCCAAAGGACCCCATAGTTCATGTTTAATATGTTGGATAACAAGATAATGGGTACTCAAAAAACCCATAATAGTCTGGTTTGGAGGTCTGCATCTCATGATATTGTCTGATAGTCCCTTTTTGAGGGCTACAAGGGAGTTGGAGTAGTTGTGAAGGAAGTGGTACAATGAGGTACCTCCTAAGAATCTTGATGGTTTTGTGAGCTTGGGACAATCAACCATAGATGGTCTAGGGTCCCTCAAAATTTTGGAAAAGAGCCTATGTATATGAACCCAAAGATGGTGTTGTTGTCTAGTCTTGGAACCATGGAGAATGAGTGGACAGTCAAGTCTAGTAAGAAGACCAATGGAGTAGCTAGATCCATAAGGACCTAAGAGTCCTGTTGACCTACCATCCCCTGCATCCTCTTTCCCCCTGAGTAGTTTTATTTGACCCTTAGTGGTGTTTGTGGTGTTTGCTTTGCATCACATCTAGCCTTAGGTCCAAATGAATCATTTGTAGGTGTCACAAAGTTTGAGAACTACTCCATCAAATTTTGGCAAGTTTTTGCTCTTAGGTCTCTTAAGAGACTTTGTTGGTACACTGTAGCCCATTTGATTGGGACACATGGGAAATGAAACAAGGCCTCCACAAGCATAAAACCGCCCACCCTGACCTATAGAAACCATCGACTAGGTCCCATGGGGTGAGGAATGCAAAATATGGTTCTTGGCACCTTTACACTAAATGTCACTGAGGCATTTTTCAAAAATGCATCCGCTATTGACATGGTCAAACAATGTTGAGTTGGTCAAAACTAAGAGAGGTTATTATAGAGGGGCATGACATCCATCTTTAGGTCCAAATAGATCATTTGTAGGCACCATGAAGTCCAAGAACTACTTTATCAAAGTCTAGTAATTTTTTGCTCTTAGGTTTCTTAAGAGACATTGTTGATACACTATAGCCTGATTCATTTGGGACACATGGGGAATTAAATGAGGACTCCACTAGCATAAAACCACCCACCTTGACCTATTGGCACTTTTAGTTAGGTCTCACAAGGTGAAGAATGCAGAATATGACTATTGGTATCTTTACACTAAATGTCACTGAGGCATTTTTCAAGAATGCATCTGCCATTGGCATAGTCAAACAATGTTGAGTTGGTCGAAACTAAGAGAGTTTATTGTGGAGGGGCCTAACATCTAGATGTAGGTCCAAACAGATCATTCATAGGTGCCATGAAGTGCGAAAACTACTCCATCAAAGTCTAGCAATTTTTTGCTCTTAGGTCTCTTAAGAGACTTTGTCGGTACACTGTAGCCCGATTCAATTGGGAGACATGGGGAATGAAATAGAGCCTCCACTAGCATAAACCCACCCACCCTAACCTATTAATGCCATTGGTTAGGTCCCACAAAGTGAAGAACACAAAATATGGTTATTGGCACTTTTACACTATGTTGAAAAGGGCAAGACAACTGAGAGGGGGGGGTTAATCAATTGTAGCTAATATATCAAAACCATTAAAGCATCATCCACTTAAAAAATTTTATTGTATTTTAACCATGAAGGCATGAGATCAAAAACTTAACACATTCACACATTCAACACATGAGACACCAAAATTTTTACATGGAAAACCCTATAAGGGAAAAACCATGGTGAGTGTTAGCTCACAATAATATATGTAATAACAATACCAAAAATTAGAGGCTCGCTATCTTAGGGCTCACTATCCAAAATGCTCAATGCAAAAAGAAGGCTCACTGCCAATGGGGTGGCTCACTGCCAGATTTGGTGAACTGAGATATTAGCATCTACACTATGCCAGGGTTCAGTTCCATTGAAGCACAATAATTCTCTTATGCTCTTCTCTTGTTTTCACATATTTTCACAACTCAAATACAAGTATTTATACAATTCATCAACCTTGGAATGGTCATCAAGGTCAGAATTACAATCATCAACCATTGGAACAATCTCCAAGGTCAGCATTATAAACATTACAATCATACATTAGAATAGGTCTAGACCTAAGTAACTTTACAGAGGAAAAGAATGAATGTAGATCACATAACTCCTTAGCTGGGACTCAAATTCATTCTTCCATGTAGCTACATGCTTCCACAATCTTCAAAACATAACCGTAGGTAGTGAGAACAATTGAGTCAGCTAAAACTAGTGTTAACACTCAAACATTTAGGAGCACGCTTCATGTATAATCTAGAATTTACTTTGCGGACCAATCCAAAGTTAGGAACACTATCTAGAGACTCCCACAAGCATGTTACAATCATCAATAACTTTCGCACAACCCTCAAACACTCTATCCAGAAGATTCTTCAAACTTGAGCACTTGAACATAACTGTCAGCCACTGTCATAAAGGAAAGATCACTTGCAGAGTACCAAATCATGAACCATTTGAACTGATGGCACATAACATAATCACAAACTTAATTCCAAAACCGTAGACTATAAAACTTAAATGCAGAGAAATGTGAAAAAAAATACATTCTCCTAGACACCACTGAATGCACAGAAAAACAATTTTTACTTTGGTGGACAAAACTCTCTCAAATCTTCATACTGAGGGTTCAAACAAGTGGAATATAGCATCTAAAGACTTTCCTTTAAATAACTTCCAAACCATAGACAAAGATATGCAGAGAAAATTACTGAACTGTACTTCAGTAAACCAGAATACTCTGCTTTACACTAGGAGAGAAATTTTTTTCAAAAGCAGTTGGAAACTTAATAACAAAAGCATTTTATCATTATGTTCAATATTTATGTAAGTCATTACAAACCAATTATCTCAACACAAGCAAGCATCAAAACAAGAACACAGTTGACATCAATGACAACATAGATATGTTGGCATCAATGACAACACCGATAAGCACATACTTGCAACAATCTCCCCCTTTGTCATTGATGGCAACATTGATGTGAAAAATTGTAAGCATCATCAAGACAAGACTCTGCACTGATTACTTTCTCCCCCTGAGTTTTTCACATGATTTTCTCTCCCCCTTTGACATTAATGGCACTTCTCTCTCTCTGCACATACTTGCAAGCAACTGCTCTGATGAAATTGGAATTTCTCTATTAGTAGTTTTGCAATACTTGTTTATCTTTATTAGGATCTTATAACAACATATATCTACTCCCCTTGAGAGGTAGCCTACAAAACATCAATCCAGATCAAAAGATGAAACTTTAGCCACCACTAGACTGGTGCATTCCTTATGCATCTTAGTTTAGAACAAGAGGGGTAATAATCCCTAACTTTTCCTTGAGAAAATCAAAGGTATCCTTAGGCAGAGGCTTTGTGAAGATATATGCAATTTGATCCTTTGTGGATACATACTCCATCTTTACTTCATTCTCTATTACTTTTTCTCTCAGGAAGTGATGCCTTATAGATATATGCTTTGTCCTTGAGTGCATCACTAGATTATTTGAGATGTTTATAGCAATTGTATTGTCAGAAAAGATTGAAATTGGTTCTTCATACACAACCCTTATGTCCTTCAATGTTTGTTTCATCCAAAGTACATGAGTGCAACAGCATGTTGCAGTAATATATTCTACTTCTGCACTAGACAAAGAAACAGATTCTTACTTATTATTTAGCCATGACACCAATCTATTCCCTGAAAGGAAAGCACCTCCATTTGTACTTTTTTTGTCATCTGTATCTCTAGCCCAATCTGTATCTGTATAAGCACTAAGAGTGAAACTAGTATCTTTGGGATACCACAATCCATAGTTTGAAGTATCTTTTAAATATCTCATGATTCTCTTGACTACCATCATATGTGACTCTTTGGGATCTTCTTGAAATCTTGCCACAAGATAGACTGCATGCATTATGTCAAGCCCAGTATGAGTTAAATAGAGTAGTCCTCCAATCATATACCTATAGTTTTTCTAATCAGTTTTGGGTGAATCATCATTCTTACTTAGCTTACAACCAGTTACCATAGGAGTGCATATTGGCTTAGAAACCTTCATTCCAAACTTCTTCAGCAATTCTTTCACATACTTGGACTGAGAAATGAAAATACCTTTTTCTGATTGAGTAATCTGCAGTCCTAAAAAGAAATTTATTTCACCAAACATAGACATCTCAAATTCTTATGCATTTATTTTGCAAATCTCTTACACATTCCTTCATTGCCTACAAAGTTAATATCATCAACAAAGACTTCAACAATCAAAATTTGATGATCATTGATTTTGAAATAAAAATTGCTATTTGCAGTACCTTTGCTGAACCCTAGTTGCAATAAATACTTGTCCAACCTTGCATACCAGGCTCTAGGAGCTTGCTTGAGTCCATACAGGGATTTCTTCAATTTGCATACCATGTCTCCTTTATTTGATAATTGAAATCCTTTTGGTTATTCAATATAGACCTCTTATTCCATCTGTCCATTCAAGAATACAGAATTTACATCCATTTGATACACCTTAAAATCTTTGTGTACAACAAATGCTAAAAATATTCTGATTGCTTCAATCCTTGCCACCGAAGAAAAAGTTTCTTCAAAATCTATACCTTCAACTTGAGCATATCCTTTGCATACCAACCTTGCTTTGTTTCTAACCACTTCACCACTTTCATTCATTTTGTTTCTAAAGACCCATTTAGTTTCAATCACATTCTTATCAGTCGATCTAGGGACCAATTCCCATGTTTGATTCTTCTCTATCTGCATTAGGTCTTCTTCCATGGATTTTACCCAACTTTCATCCTTGTAGGCTTCATTAGGTATTTCAAGGTGATCAACTAGGTAGGCATAATGATTTGTCATTGAGCTTAGTGATCAGACAATCCAAAACTCTCTTACCTTCTTCAATTTGAATCTTCAAATTAACAATTGCTTCTTCTGATTCTTCATGCTTAGCCTTATATTTTTTATTCTCCTTCGTTACTAATCTCAGGTCATCCAGAGTAGAAATAAATTCTCCTTCAAGATCAACCTCACATTATTCTTCATAAATGACTGTCATGTCTTCACCATCCTTCACAGAGTTCTTATCATAATGATGGCTTCTTATCTTTCACTTTTAGATGGGCAATTAGTGTCTCCATAGATGTTATAGATTTTTTTCTAGATATCCTTAGCAAATTTACATTGTATCACTTTAAGACATTCAATGTTTATCAAACCACATATAATCAAGCATAACAAGAGGATGATCCTTATTGAGTTTCCATGTGTTCCACTCCAAAATCTACCTTTAGCTGTTAAATTGTATCAAGGTACCTTGCTTGATACCAATTGTTGAACACATAGATATACTGAGAGGGGGGATGAATCAATAAATGTTCAAATTATTTCCCTTTAGATGTATTCAATCCCATGTAAACATTTAAACCACATAAAATAGAAGAGCACACACACACACATAACACTAGATTTACATGGAAACCCAAGATGGGAAAATCACAGTAAGCCAATTGCTTGGATCTACTATTTAAATCTAGCCTCAGAAATAAAAATGAAGTTTATAATGAGTTTTATGGGCACCGACCCAAAGGAGACACCAATCCCCTATTACAATGATTTATGAGTATCAACTCAAAAGAAGCACAAACTTCCTAATACAATGGTTTTATGAGCACCAACCCAAAGGAAGCACCAACTCCTTGAAGAAATGATTTATATGCACCAACCTGAAGGAAAGACCAACTCCCTAGAAGTGCGACAACACTTAGAAGATGAGGCACCAACCTCTGCTCTAAAATTTTTCACTAATCCTAGAGTTTGAATCAACAATATCTCTACTAACACTTTGATATCCTTGACTTGTTCTGATGACTCAGACACCTCCATACTATCATCCTAATATCTTCTTGATAATTTAACTAATTCTAATAACTCAAATACCACCACAATACTAACTTTGCTATAGATTATGCATTATTGCTTATAGAGTTACTTATCTATCTCCAGATCATTCACTTATCATCATACATATCCCTTACTCTTGTAGAAATATTTTTACCTTCATATATATCCTCTGCAAGCCTTCCAAACATCATCTTTGTCGGCCTTATGGTAATGTGTGTCATGAAACATGTAACTAGCCTTACATGTCAACTTCCAAATCATTTGTGATAATGTAGGAGTGAAATCCCAATATGCGGTTCATACCAAATGATCTAATGGACCCAATTTACTTCCTCCCAAACTTTCTTGTTGGCGGACACTTCCATATGCATAGTGTAAACAATTAACTTCATCATGTCAGCTCCAAAAGCACTTAACCTTTCATACATTAACTCTAGACCCTATGCATTACCGAAGAAGTGAAATGTCATCAAGCGGTTCATGCCATGAACACTATATGAATTAAAAAAACTTCTCACACACTCCTCTTTCTAGTTCATTCTTTTGCTTATTGGCACAAGCATTCAAACATTGATGCATGTATCCTTTACACTATCTAGCTACACTGTCTCAACTTAGAACACAAAAAAATCCATTTGCAGTAACTCATACCTTCTAAAACCTAAATATGTCATACTTCCATCTTTTCTTTTCATTTTCTCCAAACTTCTAGGCTATATGTGAAGATGCAGTGGAATGCGACAACTTTATGTTTCATCTTTGATAACCTTGTACTGTGATAACACTATTTTCAGTTTGCTAACTCTGGATATCTTTGTGGTAGTCCATATTCTTTAAAACTTGGATCACACATACCTCATAGCTATATTTATCTATCCTCCAAACCACAAATTTGTATCTTTATCTATAGTAGAATGTGGTACAATCTCCTATGCTTTTGCAGGACAATTCCCTGTGCCTTTGGCATTCTTGATAACTTAGACAATTTGGACCTTCATATCTCATACAATGCTTTTCATTAAATATCAACATATGTAACAATGACATCATATCATCAATCATAACACTTTGATATCAAAGACATCATATAACCCTTTGACATCAATGACAACATATGCAACAGGGGTCTCAAACAAAAACTATAGATGTTGTAGAGAAAACAACTACCAATGGTGCTATAGAGAAATAAACATCCACAACTATTGTGGAGAAACCATCTCTAGAATGACAAACTTTAGTACCTACTAGAGAAGACCCTTATGATATCACTCAATGACTTCCTAAGGATTCTCCTTTAGAACACCCTATAGAGACATTTGGGAGTCATCCTAATCAACATGAATAAGTAGAAATAATTACCTCAAGGTCAAAGGAGGAGGATGAGTAGTAGACAAAGAAGAAAAGGGTGAAAAGATGTCTACAGAAACCTCCTCCAACTCAAAGGATAAAGTGCCATCAGGATCAAATTTTCTTAGTTTCTATCTCTCTACTAGCCACCTCACTTCATGAAATGGTAGCTACTAAATAAATTCATGAGTTGACCCAGTTGCCAAAGTTTGATACTTGTGTTGCCTTGCACACATGCCCCATTTTTCTTTGACAAACTATGGGCCACCTCTCTTTTTCTTTAGTTTAGTCTTGTTTTACAATTCCAACCCTTATATCATAGTAAGTGATTTTCAACATTTGGAAGGCTGATTGATTGATTCGTAAAATATTTTAAGTTGAGTGCAAAAGGTCTTGAATTTTTTTTACTTTAGTTAAATTTTATTCCTAGGCCTTTTAAAGCTGAAAACTTTTATCCTAGTACCAGATTCAGACTTTTCAATTATTACTACACATTATGTTTACTTTATGGGGTTATATTGGTTCATTTATCATTTTGCAGGTTTCTGTCATATTATAGGATGTAGTTTTTCGTCAGATTATATCCTAATGGCTTGTCTTTTTCTATAAGCATATTTTGAAAGCTTTTGATCCTTTTTGCAAAGCTTTGTATGGCTACTACATGTCATGGGGTTTTCTATTGGATCCATATCCTTCCACTCTTCCTACTAAAATCCACATCCACTCTATTTCCCTACAAAAGAGAGTACGTTGAGTTAAGTCACCTATGGAATGTTGATCTTGTAGGATCCCACTCACTTCTAGGATATTAATCATCTCTCACAATTTGTTTGGACCTTACCTTTAGCCCCACAAACAAAAAAATAATGTCAATGCTATGTTAGTATCCACCTACTCATATTACCTACATTTATGGTGAGTGACTTTGGGATTTTTAAGGTTTTAAATTTTATTTTAACATTCATTTCAAACACTTCACATTTAAAATCTTTGAGCTCTCTGTGCATTAAATCCCTAACAATCGTAATGACCTTTGCAATTTTAATCCAGAGCTGGAATTCACCTACATTTTCAAACTAGTTCTATTAGTATGTATTATGACACATTCGTTCAAGAGTAGCTAAGTTCAAGTTTCATAGTCACAAAGAATCATCCCAGGTATCAATCGACAAACTCTAGAACAAGTAGGAAAAAACATTCCATTTTCATTTGTCCCTTTACTAATATTATGAATTGAAATGCTTGAAGTGTTAACTTTTGAAGAGATGAAATGTGAATACAAACCTTTGATTCAAAGTAATAGCTACATCAGTTTAAAATATGACCATTGGATTAAATTAGGGTAAAATGACTACATTTTAAATAATGAAACCTAGTTTATTTCAATAGTCATTATTTAAATGGGAAATGGTCATCAATTTATGGAAAATGGGTTAAATCTCAAAATTGGATAAATAACCTAGTTTAAATACATAAATCCTACCTTAGAATAGATTCTCGCAAGTGGTTAAAATGAGAAATCTTAAGACTTCAAATGCTTGTAAACTTTGTTTGTTTGATCCACCATAATTGGTCCGCACAAGTGATTTTAAATGAGTTTCATTTTGTGGAGATCTAGAACTAAATGGAATTTTTATAAGGTCATTAAAATTAACATCCAAAAGTTCAACCAACTTCTTCAATTTCCCAAACATAGTCAAGGCTCATTAAAAGTAAGATTACAAAAATTCAAGGTCAAATTGGAAATTAAACTTCAAATTTTCATATCCTAGAACAAGTGGATCTTCCACAAAATGACTAAGTCTAGGTTCGTGGAGATATCTTTAGGAAGTGAAGTTTAAAGTTTCTATCAAGTCCTCCTAGATTTTCCTACAAATCTAAATGTGCTTGACTTTTTCCCAAATTTCACGACATTCATTTTACAGAGATCCAATATGGGATGGGAATTTAGTGTCTAAACAACCATGTCCTAGATCTAGTATAAATTATCTATAAGTAGTTTACAACCTTCTAGTACACTTGTTATTCTCCACATCTAGAACCATAAAGATTTTTTGCATCCTATTGTACCCCAAATTTTTGAAGGAAATATTTGTTGGATTTTCATGGAGGACAAGACATATTATGCTTGAAATAATACATGCTATTCTCCACAAGGTTTTTATAGTCTTAAAATAAGGTAAAACTAAATATTTTTGACTAGTAACTATATTTATGGGATATAACTTTATGTCTTGCATCCACCCATACCTCTACATTCTAACTAGCTATTCTATGATTTAATGTTTATCCTATGATGTTGTAGAACAATTTAAACAAGTGTATTATGCCAATTTACATTACAATTTGGACTAGATGGAATGTGATTAAATATGAAAGTTTCCTTTCATAAATTCAATATCCTGTTCCATGTGTAAAGTCCAAAAAACTCCAAAGTATGTAAAAATGGATATTTCTTAGAAATTTAAATTTAGAGCTTATTAATCTTCTTGATGCATGAGCATATAGAGTATAGAGAAATCTTGCATCACCCAAAAAATAATTTTGTTTTCTATTCCTTTCAATTTTGGTTTTTGCAAATACCCATTTGCTTGAATAATGATTTGGAACCTTTAAAGTTTCCAAAAATGCTGAGAATACCAAGACTTACTATTTTTAGTAAGCCTACATCTGAGAAGCTGTTGAGCCCAAAATTTCCCCAAATATTTGGAATACTAACATAAGCATTCTTGGTAAATTTCATCCTAAGATCATGTCTAGATTTCAAGATATTAAAGTTTTAGTTTTTGAGGTTCATGGAAAAAGTTTCGGAATCAATTTTGAGGTAGTTAGATGTTTCGTAATGGCCTAAAACTTGGCCAAAAATCAAAATGTCCCTAAAAAGGATATTTTATAGAGATTCATCTTTTCATGAGCTTTCTAATGCAATGAACAATTCGTCAATAAAACACCTGAATCAAAACTTATGGCCTCTTGAAGTTGGGCCTCCTATATTAGAGAATGTAGAAACATGTTAGACATAGAAAAGAGTTGTGTGTTGACACATCATAAGGCATATTTTATTGGTAGATAATTTGGGCACCACTTTTGGGTAGTTTTAGCTCATGGTTTTGTAATACTGTTTGACGGTTTCATGTATTGTAGCTCCTATATATTAGGTGCTTGAGATAGAGGTTGTATCTGGGAGTATGATAGATGTTGAGTTGTATTTGGATCTCTAGTTGGAGATATTCTTGTGGAAGTTTTCTTTGCAAGTATATTGTAATCCTATTGATATTTCTGAATAATATATTGAGTTACTTTTTGAGGCGGGGTTTTCTCCCGAAAGGGTTCCCCACGTGA
Organism: Cunninghamia lanceolata; assembly: GCA_027924645.1. Taxonomy (NCBI): domain Eukaryota; kingdom Viridiplantae; phylum Streptophyta; class Pinopsida; order Cupressales; family Cupressaceae; genus Cunninghamia; species Cunninghamia lanceolata. The sequence continues at coordinate 2,469,583 of BSBN01000201.1, read as the reverse complement.
ATCATTGTGTTTGTGGTTTGAAGATTATAATTTTTTTGTTGTGAGTGTGTTGGGTGGAGTACACCCTCATCACTTCTCCTACAAGGTAATGTCCCATACAAAAATAATGGGGTACGAGTTCAAAGGGGTTACTCTAGCTCCCAAAATTAGTTCTACATGGGACAAAGCTTTAGATATAGATCTTGGACATGCTGATCTAGAATAATTCAAATAGATTTTAAGTATGGGACAAATCAGACTAGCCAAGCTATGAGGATGGTCAAGAATGGGGTTTCCTAAGTAACATGGTTTCCAACTTTAGTCTAATTCCCTAAACTTGTGATGGAGTGTGCCAAGCACTATCATCAAGGGCTAAGAAAAATAATTGTTGATGATAACATTGTATTAGCTGATCTTTCTACTCAAGAAAAAGAAGAGGCCTTATATATCCCTATCAACCCAGTCATAGTAGAGCTCAATGAGGATTTGTGGCTTGCATATTACAATAAAAGAACAAAGACTTGTAAGAAAAACATTCATACTCCTACTTCCAAAGGTAGTGTGAAAGTGAAGAAATGGAAATTTAAGAAGGTGGTGTCTATTGTGGAGATCACCGAATCAGAGGAGAAATTGGGGGCCCATAAGAGTCAAAACAATGACAGTGAGGGACCACCAAGAAAGATGAAAACTAAAACAGTGGTCAAAGCTAAGAATGAGGGTCACTCTTCAGGTGTTAGAAGGTCTAGCAGAATTGCAGGCAAACCTGCCCCTCAGGCTGAATTGATTGATTACTCTGAAAGTGACTTTGAGTTGTCTACTCAGGAGGATGAGTAGTCTAAAGGTGAAGACATTGAAGTATAGGAGATCTTGGAGGAGACTGAAGGAGTGGAGGAAAAGGAGACGCAAGTTGAGGATACTAATGGAGGGGATTTTGGACTTGATGATCATGCTCAAGAGGGGGAGGGGATGACTATTGAGGAGGTTGAAGAGGATGCTAAGGAGGAAGGAGACATTCAAGAGGATGAAATTACTATTCTCAAAGGCTATGTGGAATCCTTGGAGCAGAAGTTTTTCTCCATTGGATGTTTCACAAATAGTATACAAACCACTTGGCTATGCTTAATTTGACTCTGTTGTAGGAGCATGACACCCTTGCCCATGGCACAGATGAAGAGAAAATCAAAGAGTTTGATAAAATATATGAATTTCTATCCAAAGGTTGGGAGGATGTTTCTCCTTAGCTTTGTTTATTTGCTTTCTATTTATTTGTTGTCTGACTACTACTTTTTACTTTCTGTTGTTAATCAGCTGTTAATATTGTATTTGTTGTTGGTGGCTCCTTTTGTTTGTGAGCCTTTGTTGTTCCTTTTTGGGTTTCTTTTGTAAGGGTTTGGCCCCTAGTTTTTTTTGCCTTCTTATATCAAAAACATTAATTCTAGATGGATGAAAACACCCAAAGCTACCATCTCAATGTTGGAATGCATAGGACAATGTGAATCAGTTGTATGTTAAAACTTTAAACCCTCAACACATCAACCACTTATAATGCATTAGAAAAATGTAAACATATGAAGCATCAATGAAAACACATCCAAACACATAAGAACACCATATTTACATGGAAAACCCAATAAGAGAAAAACCATGGTGAGGATTATCTCACAATATATGAATAACAACACCAAAAATTAATAGGCTCGCTAACAAGGGCTCACTACCCAGAAGAAAGGCTCACTGCCAAGGGCTCAATGCCTAGAAGAGAGAAGAAAGAAGAAGTTTGTTATCAAGAGATTCACTAACTCAAATAAACAGGATAAATCCACGATTGATACCCTTTGCCATCCGCAACTTTTGGCTCACTACCTCCAGGAACTTTTGGCACACTGAAATGTAGACACCTTCTGCTCATTGCATTCCAAAGTCATAGGATTTTAAGCTCGCACACAAATCACTGCCCTTGATTCACATTTGCATCATCTTCTCTACCATGCTCCATTAAACTTCATCTTTCATTTATACCATCTATAACCAAGACCTATTTCAATTAGGTTGGTCCTAATGAAGTGTGTACATTACACACATGCAACATTACTTAGGTCAGCATTAAACACTTCCATAGTGGAAAGAATTGAAAGTGGACCATATCAAGGGATAACCAAGACTCAAATTTATTTAATCAACCTGCTTATCATATCCACAATCCATGAGGTACCTCCACAAATAGAATTAGCATGCTAGGTTGACCAAGCATGAGCTAACGATCACATCCATGCTTCTCGAGGTCCTAAAACATTATGTAAATTAGAGAGAGACACTCCAAAGCATTCACACACCTTCCTAGAATGCTCATAATCATCAAAAAGTTCTACAACATTGTCGCAACCATCTAAATAGAATAATGTCTTGATTATGCACATCAGGACACACTATTACTGACCACCAATGCAAGAACTATATTTGTGGAGCATTCCAACACTAGAAACTTTTAAGGAAGGTGGATACAAATAGTATAAGCACACTCCCAGATCTGCAAGATAGGAAAGCACAATGCAGAGAAATGTAGAGCATTCTCATTTCTCCCAGACACCTTTCTTCACAGTCAAATATTCTATCAGACACATTTTCTACTTCTACATGATCCAGAACTTGAGACTCTAGATATAATACCTTTGAACACCACTAATCAATACTTCTAAACCTCACAAGCATAGATTTAATTAGGAAGATATGCAGAGCATAATACTGATGGTACCTCAATCATACTGCACAACTTTTTATCAAATTATCTCAAAAGCACTTGGAAACCAAGTGAACCATCTGTTGGGAGTTGACATCAATGACAACACCAACAAGTTTATAACAATCTCCCCTTTGTCATTAATGGCAACACCAACTCTTTGAAAAACCATCAAGACCTAAAGCAACTCTTACTCCCTCTGATAGAAACAACTCTTACTCTTCACACACCTCTCTACATAATGGTTTTTCAATTACTTCAACTCTCTCTCATACTTTGACATCAATGGCAAAGGGAAATAACACCAACAAGTATTTGCTTCATCTCTACTACTCTCACTTTTCCATACATGCCCCCTTTAGATCATAGGACTGACTATACCAACTAATAGTATCTCTACCTACTCCCCTTGAGAGATAGGCTTCAACATCAGTCTAGGTTCATAAAAATGTATCTTGAAATGCTTCCTGGACAGATGCACATACTTATGCATATAGTTAAGAGGAGGGGCAATAAGCCCTAACTTATGTTAGAGATACTCAAAAGTATCCTTAGGGGGATGATGCAGAGTGCCAGAAGAAGCGAGTGAAGATTCGACTATATCTTCATTATCGGCAAGAGGTCTCCCAAGTTCTCACCGATATCCCCGTAGTGGTTAGTTGCCTATTGGCAACACCTCATACTATCGGACCACGAGAAATTTCTTAAGCCGATATACTCCGTCACTCCGATGACCAATCTTCGTCAGCCAAACTTCCTCCTTCGGCGAAGCTTCTTTCACCTACACCGACACCTTGTCTCTCGCCGATATCATCAGGCACATCGGCCAGATCCTCCACTTCGGTAAGACTCCGGTTCGTGGCCCTGATGGTTCATCTCATTCCGATGAGTTTCTATTAGTGAGACTCTAATGGTCGCTGTGACTTCTTTGGCTTCCCCCGACAAGGTTCCTCATGCTGATACTCTTTATCGGTGATACTCTGAGGATGTCTCACCGATCAGTGAAACTGTATACCGTCGGCTAAGTGTATTTTCCTTAGCCCGATATCGTTTCTCTCACCGATGCGGTATAACAATGGTATGTGTCTCTGACACTATATCAATCTTCGACAAGATGGAGAGCCTTTCACACCGATGGATCTCCAACTGTTTTGAGGTGCCGAACTAGAATTCCTTTCGACCGAACAATGGAATTTGGCCGTTTCATATATCAAACCCTCGATCACTTGTAGCAATCTGATCCCACATCAAAACTACCCAATTTCACTCTGATTTCCCGACTAGCCACATGACGATGTCTAGTCGAACTTGACTGAGTTCGCTGGCTTCCTGGGTAAGAACTCAACAACAACAAATGTGAAAATCCTTTCCCCATCACACTGATACTATACAGGGCTTCAGTGGACAGAGGAAAGGGCCTCCATGTATGAATCAAAACCTTACTCCTAGGTTACGAACTAGCCACTGTGGAACCGTGGGTTTTACACCGTCTGCACACTACAGAGTCACTATGGATTGACAGATAGCATCCGGTTAGGGCTTCAATATACAAAATCAGGATAAAGTTATCAAATCACTAAGAACAACTAAGAAAATCAACACAGATCATACCCAGAACTCTCTTTATTCAGTTATCAAAAAGAACTTGTTGTAATACACACTTCTCTCTCTGCCCCGTGGGACATACAACCTGCCTCTAAAGAAGATGTAGAGACAGCAGTTATCCCCTCCAACTGTGCAAACTGATTTTCAAATCAGTTAGCCATTGGTTTACCCTTCATAAAAGCAAAACTACATGTGTGCCTTGCACAATTACATTCATGGGACCAAATTGACCCTTATTACAAAATGAAATGGCTTAAGAGCCTTATGAGACACCAAAGAAAAGATAACCCTGCACTACAGAGAATGTGCTCTTGCACCATACTCCCCCTACAGGAAAAACTCAAGTCCCTTGAGTTGCTAACTGCTGAAGTGTCTTCCCATGCTTTAGAATATCTGCTTCACTCATCCAGGTTGCCTCTGAATCAGGAAGATCCTGCCACTTGACCAAGTAGTCTTTGTATACCCCTTTTCTTGTCTTCTTGACAATTTTGGAATCCAAAATGCATTCCAATTGCAAAGGCTTACTTGGAGGTAAATCTCTGATCCAGTCTTCATCTTCAATCATAGCATCTGAGCCATCTTCAGCATGTAATGGAGGTCTAAAAGGGAACAGGTCTGCAACATTGAAAATGGGAGAGATACCAAGGCCAGATGGTAATTCTATCTCATATGTATTTGGACCAAATTTATGCACTACCTTACAAGGTCCTATCTTCTTCATCAACAATTTGGTTGGTTGCCCCTTAGGTAATCTTTCCTTTCTGAGGTAGGCCATCACCAAATCTCCTACCTTGAACTGTACCTCCCTTCGCTTCAGATCTGCCCTATCTTTGTACTTGGAGACAGTTTTCTCCAACTGAAGCTTGACCTGATCATGTATTGTTTTCATGGTAGCAGCAAAGTCTTCTCCTAGAGCACTCCTTTTATCCCATCCTTGGAGGTCTTTGAGTTCAAGTGGTCCTCTTGGGTGGAAACCATAAACTATTTCAAAAGGGCTTTTCCCAGTACTTCTGTTTCTTGAATCATTATAAGCATATTTAGCTTAACTGATCACTAAATCCCATGCCAATCCAAGCTGTTTGGTAAGGCATCTCAAAAGGTTTCCCAAGGACCTATTAACAACCTCAGTCTGACCATCAGTCTGGGGATGGTAGGCTGATGAAAAAGACAACTGAGTGCCCAATTTTCTCCATAGGGTCCTCCAAAAATGACCAACAAATTTGGAGTCTCTATCAGTAACAATTGATAGGGGTAAACCATGAATTCTGACCACTTCTCTGAAAAAGAGACCAGCAATATGAGATGCATCATTTGTGCATTTGCATGGCACAAAATGAGCCATCTTACTGAATCTATCCACAATGACAAAAACACTGTCTACACCCCTTGCTGTCCTAGGAAGACCAAGCACAAAGTCCATACTAATGCTTTCCCAAGGTCTGGTGGGAATGGGCAGTGGTTGGTACAAACCAGCATTAGAAGACATACCCTTGGCCTTTTGACATATGGTACAGCTTGCAACATATCTCCTTACATCTGTCTGTACCTTGGGCCAATAATAGAACCTGGTGACTTGTTCCAAAGTCTTGTCTAACCCAAAATGTCCTCCTAAGGCTCCATTGTGCTTCTCCTTGATGATATTGTCCCTCATTGAACATTTAGGAACACACAACAAACTACCTTTAAATAGGAGCCCTTCTTGCAGCACAAAATCAGAATACTCACCATGAAAAGTGTTAGCCAAACTTGCACACACTTCATAGGCAGCCTTGAAATCTGCATCATCCTTGTACAACTCCTTCAGACATTCTAGACCCATATGTTCCATTTGTACTTCCTGTATGACCAGTATCCTTCTACTCAAAGCATCTGCCACTTTGTTGGCAACACCTTTCTTATGCTTAATAGTGAAGGTATAGGCCTGCAATTGTTCCATCCACTTGACGTGCCTATGATTCAACTTTTCTTGACTATTTAGGAAGCTAAGAGCATGGTTGTCAGTAAAAACAATGAACTCTTTTGGCAGTAAATAATGTCTCCATTTTTTCAGAGCTTGCACCATTGCATACAACTCTAGGTCATAGGTAGAATACCTCTGTTTGGCCTCATTCAACTTCTCTGAAAAGAATGCTACTGGATGTCCTTCCTGACTAAGAACAGCACCTATAGCCTGTTGGCTTGCATCACATTCCACAACAAATACTTTGTCAAAATTAGGGAGTACCAACGTAGGTAACTCGGCCACTTTCTGTTTCAACAGTTCAAAACTATCATCTGCTTGTTTTGTCCATTGAAATTTACACTTCACTCCACCCTTGATGGTATTGAGAATAGGAGCACTTATGTGATTGAACCCTTTAATGAACTTCCTGTAAAAAGTTGCCAAACCATGAAAACTTCTTACATCTCCCACTGTCTTAGGAGTAGGCCAATTGAGAATAGCCTCAACTTTTGTAGGATCCATTTTCAAACAGCCATTGGAAATCACAAATCCAAGATACACTAGTTCAGTTTTCATAAAATCACATTTATCCAAGTTGATCATCAACTTACTCTCATGCAATTTCTTTAACACCTGTCCAAGATGCTTCACATGCTCTTCTTTGGTCCTGCTGAAAATCAATATGTCATCAAGATAAACAATAACAAATTTTCCAATAAATTCTACAAGTACCTCATTCATCAACCGCATGAATGTGCTTGGAGCATTACTGAGACCAAATGGCATGACAAGCCACTCATAGAGACCTTCATTTGTTTTAAAAGCAGTCTTCCATTCATCTCCCTACCTTATTCTGATCTGGTGATAACCAGATTTCAAATCAATCTTGGAATAGTAACATGAACCACCAAGATAGTCCAACAGATCCTCAATTCTTGGCATAGGAAATCTATACCTTATGGTGATCTTATTGATAGCCCTTGAATCTATGCATAATCTCCATTTGCCATCTTTCTTAGGAGCAAGTACACTAGGGACTGCACATGGACTAAGACTTTCCCTAATCAAACCTTTCTCCAAAAGTTCTTGAATCTGTCTACCTACTTCTTCATTCTGCTATGGTGTCAACTTGTAGGCAGCTTTATTGGCTAATGTGGCTCCAGGAATCAAGTCAATCTAATGACTTATGTCCCTCATAGGTGGTAAGGAGTTAGGAGTATCCTCTACCACAAGATCTTGGTACTTATCCAGTAATTGTTGCACTTCCAATGGAATCTCCTTCTGCTGTTTGCTTTGCTGATTGGATACAGGCTTCATCATCAGTGCATATCCTTGGGTATCCTTCTCCTTCATGAGTTGTAGGAACTCTTTTCCACTCACTAACATGACACTATTGTCATTGCTCTTTTCTCCAACCTGCTCTGGTAAGGGATCCATCTGAAACTTCTTACCATTCTTGGTGATCATATATGTATTCTTTTCACCATCATGCTGTGCCTTCACATCATACTGCCAAGGTCGTCCAAGAAGAAGGTGACAAGCATCCATATGAATAATTTCACATAGCACCTTATCCCTATAATCACCTAGTTCAAACTCTACCCAAGTTTGTTCTTCCACCAAATAGTTCTGATTCTTATTCAACCAAGATATTTTGTGAGGATTAAGATGGGGTAATCTTTTTAGTTTACACTTTTCTACCATTTCAGTAGACACTACATTTTCAGTAGAACCATAATCAACAATGATTTTACAGAGCTTACCATATGCTATTCCTTGGGTTCTGAAGAGATTCTTCCTTTGTGGGGGCTCGTACTTCAATGGCATCTTCACGAGGGTCCTCTTAATCATCATATTCTCTCCTTCAAGTACTGGTGCAGCACTACCAATTGGTGAGTTTACACTCTGACAATCATCCTCCTGCAATAGTTGATTCCTTCTCCCACCATCATGAGAGCTAGATGCCTTCTCAGGGCACTTACTTGCAGTGTGGCCTACTTGATTGCAGTTGTAACATCTTCCAGTGAAGACTCCACGTCCTTTGCCTGTACCACCACCTCTACCTCTGCCATTAGGTCTTCTCCAACCTCCGAAACCACCACCTTTCTGTTCTGTGTCAGAACATAATTCTTGTTGACTTGAACTTTCCCCTTTGTTTGGCTGTCCTCTGCCAAAATTACCTCTTCCTCTATTGTTCCTGCCACCTCTTCCTCTGTTATTTTGATCACCTCTCCTTTTCAGTTTATCCTCTACCCTAGAGGCTAACTGAAAACATTCATCCACAGTCTTGGGAACCACCATACTGAACTCATCCTGTATATTGTACCTCAGACCATCCAGGTATCTGGCCACCATCTCTTTTTCTTCTTCTCTGTGATTGGCTCTCATGCTCAATCTGTGGAATTCTTCAGTGTATGTAGCCACGTCCATATCTTTCTGCCTAAGATGATTAAACTTTCTGATAGTCTGCAGATCATAATCACATGGTAGAAATTTGGCTCTCAGCATGGCCACCATTCTGCTCCACTTGGTGATTGGACTCTTTCCAACCTTCTCCCTTTCACATTGAGTGTAGTTCCACCAAACCAATGCAGAACCTCTCAGTCTGGTCTTTGCAAACTTTACTTTCTTACTGTCACTATACTCTTTGAAGTCAAAGTAATTACTTATGGCTTCAATCCAGTCCACAAGAGTATCTCCATCCAGTTTCCCATTGAACGTGGGAACATCCATTTTCGGATCACCACTATCTCCATAACCCTTGAGTGCATTCAGAAATGCCTTTTGATCAGCAGTCATACCTTCTCCTTGAGGATTCTCCCCAGTTTCTCCTTCTTCATCCTCCTCTGACTTAGAAGTGCTTCCATCCTTCTCTTTGGATCTTTCTTCCTTCAGTCTCTCTTCGAGCATTTCTTCCACCATCTTCTGGATGGCTGCTTTACTCATCGTCTTGGGAGGCATTGTGCTAGCCTCTGTTTCTATCTCCAATTCTTCGTCTGACATACACGGCTGTGATTCAGAATATTGGCTCTGATACCAATTTGATGTAGAGTGCCAGAAGAAGCGAGTGAAGATTCGACTATATCTTCATTATTGGCAAGAGGTCTCCCAAGTTCTCACTGATATCCCCGTAGTGGTTAGTTGCCTATCGGCAACACCTCATACTATCAGACCACGAGAAATTTCTTAAGCCGATATACTCCGTCACTCTGATGACCAATCTTCGTCGGCCAGACTTCCTCCTTCGGCGAAGCTTCTTTCACCTACACCGACACCTTGTCTCTCGCCGATATCGTTAGGCACATCGGCTAGATCCTCCGCTTCGGTAAGACTCCAGTTCGCGACCCCGATGGTTCATCTCATTCCGATGAGTTTCTATCGGCGAGACTCTAACGGTTGTCGTGACTTCTTCGGCTTCCCTCGACAAGGTTCCTCACGCCGATACTCTTTATTGGCGATACTCCGAGGATGTCTCACCGATCAGTGAAACTGTATACCGTCGGCTAAGTGTATTTTCCTTAGCCTGATATCGTTTCTCTCACCAATGCGGTATAACAATGGTATGTGTCTCCGACACTATATCAATCTTCGACAAGATGGAGAGCCTTTCACACCGATGGATCTCCAACTGTTCTGAGGTGCCGAACTAGAATTCCTTTCGACCGAACAATGGAATTTGGCCGTTTCATATATCAAACCCTCGATCACTTGTAGCAATCTGATCCCACATCAAAACTACCCAATTTCACTCCGATTTCCCGACTAGCCACATGACGATGTCTAGTCGAACTTGACTGAGTTCGCTGGCTTCCTGGGTAAGAACTCAACAACAACAAACGTGAAAATCCTTTCCCCCATCACACTGATACTATACAGGGCTTCAGTGGACAGAGGAAAGGGCCTCCATGTATGAATCAAAACCCTACTCCTAGGTTACAAACTAGCCACTGTGGAACCGTGGGTTTTACACCGTCTGCACACTACAGAGTCACTATGGATTGATAGATAGCATCCGGTTAGGGCTTCAATATACAAAATCAGGATAAAGTTATCAAATCACTAAGAACAACCAAGAAAATCAACACAGATCATACCCAGAACTCTCTTTATTCAGTTATCAAAAAGAACTTGTTGTAATACACACTTCTCTCTCTGCCCCATGGGACATACAACCTGCCTCTAAAGAAGATGTAGAGACAGCAGTTATCCCCTCCAACCGTGCAAACTGATTTTCAAATCAGTTAGCCGTTGGTTTACCCTTCATACAAGCAAAACTACATGTGTGCCTTGCACAATTACATTCATGGGACCAAATTGACCCTTATTACAAAATGAAATGGCTTAAGAGCCTTATGAGACAACAAAAGAAAAGATAACCCTGCACTACAGAGAATGTGCTCCTGCACCAGGGGAGCCTTTGTAAAAATGTCTGCAACTTGATCCTTGGTAGGCAAATACTCCAACTTCACCTCATTCTCTGCAACCTTTTCTCTTAAGAAGTGATAATGGATTGAAATATGCTTTGTCTTTGAATGCATCACCAGATTTTTTGAAATGTTGATAGCACTTGTATTGTCACATAGGATAGGAATAGGTTCATCATATGACACTTTGATATCCTTTAATGTCTACTTCATCCATAACACATATGTTCAACAAGATGCTGCTAGAATATATTTTGCCTCTATAGTAGATAATTATACTGAATCCTACTTCTTACTTAGCCAAGTGGCAAGTCTTCTTAGGAAGAAAACACCACCACTTGTACTTCTTCTATCATCTGTACATCCTACCCAATCTACATCTGTATATGCACTCATGGAGAAATCAGTATCCTTGAGATACCATAGGCCAAACTCTAGAGTGCCTTTCAGGTATCTGAATATCCTCTTTACTACTAAAACATGTGACTCTCTGGGATCAACTGGAAATCTAGCCACAAGACATGACTGCATGCATGATATCTAATCTAGTAGTAGTTAGGTATAATAATTCACCAATCATTGATATGTACTTTCTCTGATCAGCCTTAGGAGATTCATCATCTTTTCTTAACTTGCAACCAGTAGTCATGGGAGTACATACTAGTTTGGAGTCTTCCATTTGAAACATCAACACTTCTTTAGCATAATTTAACTATGAAATGAAAATGCCCTTTTCTGATTGACTGATTTGTAACCCAAGGAAGAATTTCATTTCCCCACACATTGACATTTCAAATTCCTTCTGTATTTCTTTTGAAAATCTCTTGCACATACCTTTATTTCCTCCAAAAATTATATCATCTACACACACTTCCACAATCAGGATTTGATCTTATTCAACTTTGAAGTATAGATTGCTATCTGTAGTACCCTTTTTGAATCCTTGTTGTAGTAGGTACCTATCTATAAAGGGTAAAATTTGGATAGTTGAGTTTTTGGTAGTTTTGTGTGTGTATCGTCCTTTCACCCTTTCATTCAAGGACCTAGGGTCGAGTTACAATGTACTATCATACCCTAGGTCACTATGAGATGTAGGGAAACTTGGATTTGTATGATTTGATTGTAAATTATACTCAATTATGCTCAATTATGCTCAATTATACATCAAAACCCTAATTATGTAAATACAACAACAAACATATGAATATCAAAAAATGCTACTACAAAAAGATGTAAAATGACAAATAATTGTGCACCTATTTTTAGGGTTCTGAAGTGGAACAGTCGGGGACTAATGAGTGGGCACCCTAGTCTAGTGCCATGCTTTTTCTCGAGATCTGGAAGCTCAGTCTGTAACCTATTCCTATTGTCACAGAGATTTTCCCGTCAGGGAATCTGAAGGACTAAAGAGAGAGTACCCAAGTCCAGGGTGCTATTTTCAACTCTGATCTACAAATCTAACACTTTGTAATGCCCTCCTGCAACTTCATTTTTCCTATATCCTCAACCTGTAACCTGCAATCAAAGAAACTTTGGGAGGGGGTTGTGGTGTTTAGAGGCTTGCCTTAGTCAAGCCCTAGAGAGACATTCAAGTCTTCCGAACATCGTTGTCAAATAGAGAGTGCATGCACTTAGAGGCAGAGGCAAAAACCAAATGATAAATGCTCAAAAATAAAAATGATATCACCTTTTAATGAAGATCTCATGAGAGGAAGAAGCTCTTCATGCTATGAGGAGATGATTGCTCAAATCTGCAAATACAAACACATAGACAACACAAATTTGCTCTTGCTACACAATGAATGCCTTGAATCACCTTCACATAAACTTGAGAATCCAAATTGCTAGCTAGTAATCATCTAGTCTACACATGAATTTTTAAACATGCTTTTATATGCAACTACAAACACTCTCACCAAGAGTTTCGTAATTCAACCTTACCATGTTGGCATAAGCTGACACTAAACATTTGGGACTGACCCAAAATAGGGTAGGACTAGGGTATGGGCACCCAAGTCCTCCCCCCTATTTTGGTCAGGGTTAGGTTCAAGGGATCCCCCTAGGTCCCATTTGTCATGAAACTTAGGGTTCATTTTATCAGGATGTCAAAATATGATGTAAGATGTCCTAAATGCAACTAAAAGACCCGGGAGCTAAACCTTATTAGGGAAAAGCCCCCAAGGGGACATTTTCTGATGTTACACTATCCAACCTTACATACCAAGCTCTAGAGAGCCTATTTGAGTCCATATAATGCCTTCTTCAATTTGCAGACTATATTTGGATCATCTAATAACTGAAAGCCTTCTGGTTGCTCGATATATACTTCCTCTTCTAACTCTCCATTCAAAAATATAGACTTCACATCCATCTAATTAACTTTGAAATCCTTATGAGCTATAAAGGCCAAGAACAATCTGATGGCCTCCAATCTTGCGAAGATGTTTCCTCATAATCTATTCCTTCTACTTGTGAGTAGCCTTTACACACTAGCCTGGCCTTATTTCTGACTACTTCACCATTCTCATTCAATTTGTTCCAAAAGACCCATTTGGTTCCAATCACATTCTTGTCTACTAGTCTTGGGACAATTTCTTAGGTTTGATTCTTCTCAATCTACATCAATTCCTCTACCATAGCCTTGATCCAGTGCTCATTTTTGCATGCTTCAGTCATTGTCTTGGGTTCTATTTGAGACAATAAGAACAATTTTACTTGTTCATCTACCATAGCAATACTTCTCCATGTTAACACACCTTTGTTCTTATCTCCAATGATCTGATCTTTAGAATGGTTCTTCTGCACATACTTGAGAGTCTTGGGAATCTTCTCTAGAGCATCGTCTTCATCTAATTATTTCTTCTTTTCCTTTTCTTCTTCTCTTTCTACTTCTTTGTAATGATTCTCATCTGATTCATATCCTTCTAATAGCACTAAACTTTGTAGTATGGTTCTTCATCCACTTTGACATTTGCACTTTCCACTAATCTCTTCAGTCTCTTATTGAAGAACCTATATACTTTTCTCTTTGTAGAATATACAAGGAAAATTCATTCATCTGATCTTGTATCAAACTTTCCCAAGTTCACTTCATCTATTCTAATGTAACATTTACTTCCAAACACTCTAAAGTATTTTACAGTAGGAGTTCTTCCATACCATAGTTCATATGGAATCTTTCAACTATTGACCCTGGTTTGCACTCTATTTTGTATGTAAACTACAGTATGAATGGCTTCTCTCCAATAGATATTTGGTAGATTTGCTTCTTTCATCATTGTCCTTGCTACCTTCTAAAATATCCTATTCTTCCTTTCCACAACTTCATTCCACCAAGGAGTCATAGGTACTGACAAGTGCCTTTTTATTCCATGATCTTCACAAAATCAATTAAAATCATTAGAGTTGAACTCACCACCTATGTCAAACCTCAAATTCTTGACTTTTAGATCATTTTGATTTTCAACCATAGCCTTAAAAGCTTTAAACTTATATAGAACTTTTGATTTTTCTTTGAGAAAAGTTACCCGAGTTATTCTAGAGAGATCATCAATCAATAACATGAAATACCTGAGTTATTCTGTATGCACCAAATCCAGAGGTCCGGTGGAAGAATATTCTTTGATCTTGAAATTCTTCCTTGTTTTCTTCCCAATCTAACATTCCTTGTAGGTTGCATTGATAGGCTTTGTAATCCCTGGCAAGTCTCTCATAGCTTGAGCAGAGCTGATCTTTACCAAACTGTCAAAATTAAGATGACACATTATTCTATGCCATAGCCAACTTTCATTAATTTGAGTCATAAGGCACACACCTTTAGAACATTTGAGTTGATATATATTTCCTTTTGTCCTTGTTCCTGTAGCAATTAGAGTTCCGGAGCCTTCTTTTCTGATCTCATAGCCACCATCCTAAAACACAAGATTATATCCTCTGTTGCACATTTCTCCTACACTTAGAAGATTGTGCCAAAGGCCCTTGATATAAAGGACATCATTTGTATTGTGCTTGCCATCAAAACTGATTGAACCTCTTCCACATATCTTAGCAAATGCATCATCTCCAAACTTAACAAATCCTCCATCAAACTTCTCAAGATTCACAAATTTATTCCTATCATCTATCATATGATTTGAGCACCCACTATCAATTAGCTAGAGATCTTCCTCCTCTCTTGCATGAAAAGTAGTAACAAGTGCTCCTTCAATGTGGTGCCCTATCTCTAGAGCAATATTCTTCATACATCTTCTAGGATTAGTAGAATTCGTTCCAACATTCAAAGCCATGAATAAGAATTCATTACCACCATCATCCAAATAGTCAGACTCATCATCAGATATGTTGTCATCTTCTTTAACATAATAGCTTTTATTTTATGTTTTTCCTTTGTTCTCATTGTATTTGTCATTAGAAATTTTGATTGGACATTTAGAAGCATAATGACCTATCCTTCCACAGCTAAAACATTTGAAAGGTAACTTACCTCTATATTTTCTAGAGCCCCTTTTCAACCTACTCATAAAATTTGCTTCCACTTCATCAAAGTCATCTGAATCAGATTCAACATTCTTTTTTGTCTTGCTAGCCTTAAAAGTAGTTTCTTTTCTTGTATCATCTTGACAAAATTCTCTTATCTCAAAAGTAGTTAGAGTTCCAAACATTTTTTCCCTAGCATAATTATCCAGAGCTTGAGTCTCTTCAATAGTAGAAACTTTAGCACTATAAGATTTAGGAAGAGTTCTTAGTACATTCTTTACCACTTCCTTTTCCTCCAGCTGTCCACCAAGACCATTGATGCAATTTACAATTTCGTCCACTCTCTGCATGTAGCTTGCAATATTTTCATCCTTTAACATCCTTGGGGCTTCAAACTTGGACTTTAGAATCTAAAACTTTGCTTGCTTGACCTTGTCATCTCCTTCATAGGTGTTTTCCAGCTTCTTCCATATCTCATGAGCAATTTTGTAACTCATCACCTTCACTAATTTAGAATCAGAGAGACTGTTCAAAAGAGAACTCCTTGCCTTGTCATTGTTCTCATATTCTTTAATCTCATCTTCTTCCTTTGGACCATATTTAGGCATAGTATACTTTTTGTCAACTATTTTCCATACACCATATCTTAATAAGACAAGAAAGATTTCCATCCTAGTTTTCCAAAAAGCATAATTTGTTCCATCAAATACTGGGACCTCCAAACCTTTCCTATGCACCATCTAAATCTACCCCAAGTGGTTAAGATTCTTCAAGGAACCTGGCTCTAATACCAATTATTGGAATGCATAGGACAACTAAGAGGGGGTGAATCAGTTGTATGTTAAAATTTTAAACCCTCAACACATCAACCACTTATAATGCATTAGCAGAATGTAAACATATGAAGCATCAATGCAAACACATCCAAACACATAAGAACACTAGATTTACGTGAAAAACCCAATAAGGGAAAAACCACGATGAGGATTAGCTCACAATATATATGAATAACAACACCAAAAATTAATAGGCTCATTGCCAAGGGCTCACTGCCCAAAAGAAAGGTTCACCACTAGAGAAAGGCTCACTGCCAAGGGTTCACTACCTAGAAGAGAGAAGAAAGAAGAAGTCTATTATAGAGAGATTCACTATCTCAAATAAACATGAGAAATCCATCACTGATGTAGCCTTTTCCATCTGTAACCTTTGGCTCACTACCTCCAACAACTTATGGCACACTGAAATGTAGACACCTTCTGCTCACTATATTCCAGTGTCATAGGATTTTAAGCTCACACATAACTCACTGCCCTTGATTCACGTTTGCATCATCTTCTCTACCATGCTCCATACAAGTTCATCTTGCATTTATACCATCTATAACCAAGACCTATCTCAATTAGGTCAGTCCTAATGAAGCATGTGCATTACACACATGCAACATTACTTAGGTTGGCACTAAACACTTCCACGGTGGAAAGAAGTGAAAGTGGACCATATCAGGGGATAACTAGGACTCAAATTTGTATCATCAAGCTGCTTATCACATCCACAATCTATGAGGTGCCTCCGCAAATAGAGTTAGCATGTGAGGTTGGCCAACCTTGAGCTAATGATCACATCCACGCTTCTCCAAGTCTAAAAACATTATGTGGACCAAAGAAAGACACTCCAAAGCATTCACACACCTTCCTAGAATACTCATAATCATCAAAAACTTCTACAGCACTACTGTAACCATCTGAATCAAAGAATGCCTTCATTATGCACATTAGGACACATTGTTATTGATCACCAACACAAGAACTAAACTTGTGGAGCATCCCAACACTGGAAACTTCAATGGAAGGTGGATACATATAGTATAAGCACACTCCCATATCCACAAGACAAGAAAGTACAATGCAAAGAAATGCAAAGCATTCTCATTTCTCCTAGACACCTTTCTTCACAGTCAAATATTCTGTCTGACACATCTTCTACTTCCACATGATCTAGAACCTAAAACTTTGTATATAATACCTCTGAACACCTTTGATCAATACTTCCAAACTGCACAAGCATAGTTTTAATTAGGAAGAAATGTGGAGCATAATACTGATGGTACCTCAATCATACTGCATACCTTTTTTATCAAATATTCTCAAAAGCACTTGGAAACCAAGTGAACCATCTACTGGGAGTTGACATCAATGATAAAACTAGCAAGTTTCTAACACTCAAAACTTCCAAAGACACTATTGTAATTTATTTCCACATATTTCAAACTTAGCCATCTCTTTCTATACTGTAATAATTGCATCCATATAATACTATATCTATAGGAAGGGTGTGAATCTTCATAGATTTGAATATGGTTAATAAAATATTGAGTCTTAACGTTCAAATGTGTGTCTTTGAGTTTGTTATATTAAAATTTCAATACCTACAAGTTTTACCTAGTCACATATTAAACTAAAATCTTATATTAGGAAAGATATGAAACCTTTTTTGCACATTTATTGTGAATTTTTACTAGCTATGTAGATGATGTAAGCATGCAATTTAGACTCACTACCAAGGGGTGGCTCACTGCCAAGAGGTGGCTCACTACCAAGAGGGATGGCTCACTACCAAGAGGGGTGACTCACTACCATGAATTGATATGATAGCATCTACAACATGCCTAAGTTCAGTTCCATTAAAGCACAATACATATCACCTTCGTTGCCTTACACCACAAACACTTTCATCTTCACATCTTCACATCTACACTCACTACACATGGATTTATTAAATTTATTTATACCAATCATTAACCTTGGAACATAAATCAAGGTCAGTAATATAATCTACAACCTTTGGAATAGTCTCTAAGGTCGGCAAACATACACAATTCAAATTAGGTCTAGACCTAAACAAACTTGTGGAACAAATGAATGAAGGAAAGACACTTCATGGCTTAGCTTGGACCCAAATACATCTTCACACACTTCAACATGCTTCTACAATCTATGTAACACATCTGCAAAGAGTGTTAGCACCCAAGTTGACCAAACTTGTACAAACACCAAGAATACTTAGACAAACTCTTCCAAGAACTCAATCATGGCTTGTGGATCAAGTACAAGCCTTCAACATGATCTAGAGACATCCATGAACAACATAACATCATGTGGGAGGCAACAAATCTAGCTACAACAAGTTTCACTTGAAGACAACAAATCTCACTTGAAGACAACTTACAAATAGCACTGCTAAGTTCTACTATTCAATAGCTTGCTTTCTAGAGCACCAAATCACAAATCCTTTGGAATGAAGATACCTAAGGACATTATAAACATATGTCTAGAATCAAATCATCTGAAACCACTCTACAGAGAAATGTAGAGAAAAATACTTTCTCACAGACACCTCTGCACAATTCAAAAACTCTATCAAATACAGTCTTCAAACTGGTGAACACAACTTCTACTACACAATGATCTAGACCACCAAATTCTAGATTTAGCACCTTCAAACAATTCTCTAAAACATATTCAAATCACATAATTTGGTCTTCAACGCAGAAGAAATGTGGAGCAAAAACTCAGATAGTATCCTGCAAGCCAGAATACTCTGCAACACACTGTTTCCACTTGGAGAGAAAATTTTCTCAAAAACACTTGGAAACTCAGCAACATGAACAATATGCTAGCATCATCAACACTTCTTCAATTCATTCAAATTACCTCAACATGACAACTCAATCAAGCAACAATCAACAATATTAGAAGACACAGTTGACACTAATGACAACACAATCATGTTGACATCAATGACAACATCGGCTAGCATATACTTGCAACAACATTAACATTCCAAGGTAGTTCCAAGATGATCACCTAAAATGCCATTTCAATTAGCATTACTAAAACTATGGTTATGACTAAGATTTACTCTATGAATGAATGCTCCACAATGACCTCCACACAAAGTCTAATGCTAAGGTTAAGTCACCTTAAAAAGGGTTTCCTAATAATTAGAAGCTAATATTAAGTAATACGCAATTACTAAAATTATAAATTCACACTAGACTTACTTTATTTTCTTATTTACAAAAGTGACTTTAAGTCATAACATAACTTAAGGGGGCCTAGTTACATAGTCCCCCACCATGACCTAACTCACAATTAGATTGTAATTAGTTTAAGTAATGTAATTTAGCAAGTCTAGGGCTTCTAATGGGATGCAAATTGAATCTCATCCATTAGATTGTGTTCAATAACATCCATAAGATTTAGGGCATTCAAAGGAACCCTAAACTAAAATATTTCCACATAAAAATGTTTCCTCTTACAATTTATCTTTTATTTTCTTGTAGAATTCAAGAGGGAGGAGGAATGATAGTAGTTGTCTTTGTTTTCAAGTCCATCCAAGGGCCTCAAAATCTGTGTGAATATTCTCCCCCTTGATGCTAAGATTACTACTTATTCACTTTTTTCTTATTACTTTCTGTCTACTCATCCTTATGATTATCTATTATATGAACATATATTTGAAGGTCCATATACGTATACCTACATAAAATGTAGAAACATAATGTTTTTTGATACTGGGGTTATGGGTAGTTTCTCTTTTTGCTGATACATGATAGTTGGATGGTTTTAGAATGGTTAATCACGTTGAGGTTTATGGTGTTAATACCAATTATTTTGCGATTAGTTCTTAGACTTATAGCTAGGTTTTATATTAAAAAATGTAGCAACATAATTATATTATATCAATCATATATGTACATTTAATGTATTTACATATTTGATATATTGTAATAAAATATAATATAAGAGTACATATAATATATTATATTATAAATATAATATAATGTAATATAATATATAATAACCTATATTATATTACATATATAAATATCATAAATATAATGAGAAATGAATAATAATATCAAATCATTATTAGAACTACAAAGGAACAAACATGACTTAGATTTTTATTGTTTTGTTTTTTTTAACAAAAGAACCCAGTATGGCATGGCAGTTATGCCTGTGCAAGCTGCAAACCTCAAAAGGTAGAGCTGACCTATATGGGTCACGACCCCATAGTTCCATGAACTTAGGGCAATGGCTCTTATGGAGCATGCCCAATAGGTACCTCAGGTGATTGGGGTAAGGCCTATGCCTTCCCCATTCCTACCCCTCATTCCAACTTGGGGGGTTTCAAAAATAAATCCTTATCTTATTAGTGCCTCAAAACATTCATTTTGAAATTAATAGGGCTGCCAAGCATGTAATTTGATTTTTATTTTCCCAATATAAAATGTTAGACAATAATCATCAATATATATACCCCATGTGCCATGGAAGTTATGCTTGTGCAAGCCACATACCTCATAAGGTAGGGCCGACCTTTATGGGTCATGACCCCATAGTGCCATGGACTTAAGGCCATGGCTCTTATGGGGACATACCCCATAGGTACCTCAGGTGATTGGGGTAAGGCCTATCCTTCCCCACTCCTGGCCCCTCATTCCAACCTAAGGGCTTTCAAAAACAAATCCTCATCTTATTAATGCCTTAAAACATTCATTTTGAAATTAATAAGGCTTCCAAGCATGTGATTTGAATTTTTTCGCCCAATATAAAATGTTATACAATAATAATTGCAATATATATATATATATATATATATATATATATATATATATATATATATATATATATTTGAATCATGAGATTTGAACTTAACATTTATTTATAAATATATTATATTAAAACAAAATACAATAAAATAGATGAATTGTAGGAATGTGGTTCCACTCTAGTTACTGTAGTCTTAAATTTGAAGCTATATTTTTATTCAAAGATTTCATTTGGTAAGGGTCATTCATAACATCATTTGCAAAATCAACACATTTCTTTCTTAGGAGGAAAGGACTAGGAGATAGAAAGTTTTCCTTCATAAAAATATGTATTGTTATCAACTTGATACTTAATGGATTCTCCTTCATAATATTTCCTACTTAAAACACAAGGTTAAGTAGGGAATCTTGCCATATTTACAAGGAATTTAATATCATAACATTAAAATTATTAAATTGGCTCACAAGAAGGGTATTGAGTATTGGACAAGAACAAATCCTCCATCTCTTTTGGTAGAAAATACAAGGATTTATTATCTCATGCACATGTACAACCAATAACTCCCATCAATGCATGCATATACCTCAAAATTTAAAATATTATAATGCCATAGATCTCATGATTTCTTACAACAATAAAATATTCCATTCTTTCTTTCAATCTAACTACATGAACAATAAATAGATACAAGTGACCTTCTTAGAAAGGGAGTTCTCTAAGATATGCATTTCAAGTAGAAATCTCCAATATTCTAGTGCTACAACCAACCAATAGATGGCATGCCAATGGGAGGAGAAATGCTCTCCACCCAGCGAGTATGCATTTTAAGACCTTATGAGGTCCTATCCATTCCCAAATATAGGAGAGATGTCAAGAACCTAAAACAACCAAAATATCCAACAAAATTTTAAAAAACACAATGAACAAGGAATACAGATTTCAAGGGTTTGTTCTCAAACCTATATTCATATTCAAATGGAACACATTTAGCCAACAATTTCACATACACGGTCCCAAAGGTATGAACATCACCAATATATGAACATACTTTTACCTTTATTTTCCAAGGAGCAATCTTTCACACAAGATAAGACCATTCATGAAAAACCACTATACAAAGAATGGTAAGGAGTTGGGAGAAGTTATCTCTCTATATGGAATTTGTAGGGATGAGCACCTTCTTCCTTCTCTAAAACTCTATTCACTTGCTATCAAATTATTCTCCAAAATCCCTTCTCCTCTCAAGTTCTCTCCTCTCCCAAGTTGCAAGATACAAAATGAAGAAATAGAAAATTCCCTTCTCAACTTACAAGAGGGGGTGTACTAGATTTAATGAGTTCCATGTCACTCCTCTCCAAATGAGGAGGTGCCACATGGCTTCCATCTCATCCCTTCTCGTCCAATCCCCAAAGCTCAAGGATTGATTTGGCTTCTCATGTTCTCACACATGTGTGAGACCTAGGGGAGAGTGTACTTATACACTCTTCTTCAAAAATCTTCTTAGGTTGTGCTCCCACATGTGTGAAGCATTAGGATGAAGGTGTACTTGGTCCAACCCACATCCATGAAACTAGGAAGATGAGATGGGATGGTGACAACTATACCATCCCTCTTCCCAAAACCTATCCATGCTACTTTCTTCCAAAGGAATTTGGGAGTGGCCAAAACTACCCCAAAACCAAAATTTCAAAGCCCAAAATGTGCCCAACTCCTAGGTACTTGACCTAGGGACCTAAAAACATAAAAATACTCAAGAAAATAACATTTTAAGACCCCTAGAAGGACCCCTAAAAACAATTCTAAAATTTGACACATAAGATGACAAATCACTCCAATGAATCGCTAAATTAATCCTTAGAACAACATAGAAAACAATTTACATCTCAAATTCCCCACATTACATCATATTTTAACACATGAAGGCCTTAGTCCATTCATGGGGTATAGTCAAGGTAACATTGAGGAAAGCCATGATTAGGGTTTCCTAGAGGACCTTAGTTAGATCAAGCCACAACATCAATCCACTAGGAGCTAAGCACAACATAAAATGTCGTCATGTGATGTTTTTCAAATTAGGGTTCTAATGATTCTCCTAATCTCACATTAGCAATTTATTCTTGCACATTCATTCCAACATTAATATGTCCCATATACGTATAGCCAAAGAACCTTAATAAATTATCATACTAGTGTCTACTTACATTATAATCACAAATGTCTACTTACATTATAATCACAAATTCACATCTCGACCAGTGATAACTCATATAGCTCATGTCCTACGTAAATCACCATAGCAATTGAATCATTATTTCTAGAATAATATAGTCATGGAAGTTAGGTTTAACATCACATTATTATACCCAATTTATTCTTGAATAATTTCATAATATAAGGGTTATTACCAATAAGATACTTGATGTACATAACTTATCATATTCACTTATGTGAGTTTCTCCTTTTATATGGCTAGTGTTGATATACCTCGAACTATTTTGACAATCCCAATGATCTTAATACAACTCATGGGTGGTGCTCCTCAAGGAAATATAAACACATTAGTAATTAATTAAAACAATTATTAGTATAACCATCATCCTTTACATCTTATTCAAATCAAGCTGACTTATTGAAAAATGTCACCTCAAAAGTTAAACTCAATTGCATAAAATTGAAAGTCTAAACATACTGGATTAGATAACCACCCATTGAATATGATAGAATAAATAACTAATTGTTGCAAGTATGGGCCTAACTCATGTTGTCATTGATGTCAACATACTCCTATTGCATTGATGTCAAGGATTGGATGAGCTGTGTGCTGAGG
Organism: Cunninghamia lanceolata; assembly: GCA_027924645.1. Taxonomy (NCBI): domain Eukaryota; kingdom Viridiplantae; phylum Streptophyta; class Pinopsida; order Cupressales; family Cupressaceae; genus Cunninghamia; species Cunninghamia lanceolata. The sequence continues at coordinate 2,445,978 of BSBN01000201.1, read as the reverse complement.
ATATTGAGAAAATTAGTCATATCAGGAATAGAGAAGAACAATGAAGACAGTAAGGTAAAGATCCAAGATAAGATGACTATCAAGGGATGTGGTTCAAAGGGTCTGTAGATATGAGTCTTAAGATGATCCAGTAACAATTTCAAAGGTCTGCATGAAGATCTGAAGAAGTTATGGCCGCTCAAGTAAAACCAGTTCTGGCAGGTGTTCAGAGGTGTGACAGAGTGATACAGATAGGTTTGGTGAGATCCGGAAATGCATTATCCTATTCTGCGGATTTGAGGGAGTGTTGAGGAAGTCTTTGTGAAGTGTCAACTCGATTGGCTCATGGTTTGAAGGTCTGTAAGCATCTATTCCTTAGTGACAGTGATGACAAACTGTGTTCTTGAGGTTTCGGATGAAGGAGAGAAGGATTTTAGTAAGCAGATGAAGTGTGGATGTTCTTGATGATTCAGGCAATCTTGTGGAGGTCTTTGGATCTTGTCCAGTTCATGTTGGTGGTCCACATTGGAGTTGGAGCTTGCAATTGAAGAATAACTTCTGGATGATGGTGTTCTTCCTAAGACTGGCTGACCGGATGAGTTGCACATCTTACGGATGTTCTTGTAGTTGTTTTCTGACTTAGATGATTATTCCTAAGTTGATGTCTTGTATATATATGGAGTTCTAAAGTCATTTCAAAGTGTGTCTTGTGGAGATGTGAGTGTGGTAGCGAGGAGGAGAGTGAAAGGCAGAGCAGAAGTATTGGACTTAAATGGAACTGATTCAAGTATGGTGAAGATGCTATTCTCCAGTTCATGTATGTAATACTTATTATTTTGTAGACAGTGTGCCTCTTGTAGGTAGTGGGCCTCTTGTGAACAGTGTGCTTAGGCAGTGAGCCCTAATTGGCATGTGTCATTTTGTTCTTTCTATTCTTCTAATAGAGAATACAATCTTGGGTTAATCACCCCATGGTTTTTCCCTTAACCAGGTTTTCCACGTCAAAATCTTGGTGTCCTGCATGTTAATGTGTTTCTTCTCTTGATTTAATGCATTATGTTTTCATGATTGATTTATCATTATGCTACTGAATTACAAAGTGGATTTAAGTGTTTAATTGGAAGAAAGTTTTGGACAACTGATTCACCTCCCCTCTTAGTTGTCTACCCTAAATCTAACAATTGGTATCAGAGCCAAGTTCCTCTAAAAGAGCTTAACCGCTTGAGGAGATCCAGGATGTCATCCTACAAGAAGGATAGTCCAAAGTTTGATGGAACCAATTTTAATCTTTGGAAAAATCACATGAAATGTCACTTGCAATGTATGGGAATGTAGTACTAGACCATGGCTTCAATGAAGTATACTCCTCCACAGGGTGGCCCGAAAGCCCCAAATGAAATCAAAGATGTTGAAAACAATCTACGAACTATAGAAGATCTTCTAAGTGCATTATCTGATTTAGAGCTTTCAAATGTTGTTGACCTACCAACTATTTTTAAGATTTGGGAAAAATTGGAACTTCTGCATGAAGGAGACAAGTATGTTAAATGTGCAAGGCTACAGAGTCTGAAAGGGAAATTTGAAAATCTGAAGATGAGAGAAGATTAAAATATCACTACTTTTATGCCAAGAGTAAATGAGCTTGTTTGTGGAATTAGGTGTGCCGGTGAAGTCTTGGATGAAGAGGAAATTGTTGGTAAAATTCTCAAATCCCTTCCTGCTTCTTATAAAATCAAGGTTGCTGCCATTGAAGAATTCAGAGCCCATACAGCTGTCACAAGAGATCAATTGGCTAGTAAATTGGCTGCATTTGAAATGACCAAGTTCAGAGATGCTCCTCCCAAGATTGAATCTACATTCAAAGCTAGTGCCTCTGTAAAAGGTATAAAGGTTTGATCTGGGAGAAAACTCTTCAATGAAACTATCATGGTATGAAAAAGCAAGAAAAGACCTAGAAGAAGAAGAAACAAAAATTGCTCAACTTAAAGCTCTTATTGCAAGAAGACTACCAAGAGGATCCGGTAAGTATGAAAGAAAATTGCCTTTTAAGTGTTTTAACTACAATAAGATTGGTCATTTTGTCTCAAGATGTCCTGAAAGATTTTCAAGGCCAAATCCTAACAGATCAAGGTTCCAAAAGAATTGTTACTATGTTTATGAAGAAGATGATAATGAAGGAGTAACAGATGATGAATCAGAGACAAGAAACAAATATGGAAGTGATTGGGTGTTTATTTCCATCAAGGAAGAAGATCCAATACCCTCTGAATCTGTCAATCATAAAATTGAAGAAAGAGCTCTGGCTGCCCAAGTTGAAGAAAAGGATGATTGGGTCATTGACAATGGATGCTCTCACCATATGACAGGTGACAAAAATAAGTTCATAGATTTGGAAAGGTATGAAGGAGGAGTGGTAAAGTTTGGTGATAATTCTCCTGGTAGAATTAGAGGGAGGGGAACTATTTCTTTTGATGGAAGGAACAAAAGTGGTAATGTACTATATGTTGAAGGTTTGAAGCACAATCTTCTCAATGTTGGATAGTTGGTGGACAAAGGCTATGATCTCCGATTCAAGAATGGAAAATGCAAGATCTTTGAAAGTTCTAGAACAGAGATTGCATCTGGTACTCAAACAAAAGGTAATATCTTCCATTTAGTTGGTACTGGTAAAAGTTGTATGTTTGTGCAAATTGATCAGAGTTGGTTATGGTATAGGAGAATGTTTCATGTGAATTTTGATAATATCATCAAGATAAGCAATACTCAGGCAGTAGAGATCTTCCAAAACTGGTAAAACCTACAAATAGTTTGTGCAAAGAATGTCAGTTGAGAAAACAAAGCAGAGTCTCATTTAAAAGCAAGGAACAATCCTCTACCAAATTATTAGACTTAGTTCATACTGATCTATGTGGTCTGGAAAGAATCAGGAGTGTCCAAGGTGATAGGTACTTCATGTTACTAATTGATGACTACTCCCAGATGATGTGGGTAACTTTTCTAAAATAGAAATTAGAAGCTCTTGAGAAATTCAAAATATTCAAGGCTATGGTAGAGAATGAAACTGGATTAAAATTAAAGTGTTTGAGGTCTGATAGAGGTGGAGAATTCACATCTGGTGAGTTCATAGAGTTTTGTGAGAAACATGGAATAAAGAGACAGTTGTCTACTCCTAGGACTCCACAGTAGAATGGAGTAATGGAGAGAAAGAACCGGACCATCCAAGAAGCATTTAGGACAATGATGATGGAAGCAAATGTTCCTCAGATCTATTAGAGAGAAGCTATTAGCACTGCAGTCTATACTCTCAATCAAGTACAAATCAGAAGCAATATTGGTAAGACTCCTTATGAACTTTGGTTTGGCATCACTCCTATCATGACGTATTTTAGAGTCTTTGGTAGAAAATGTTACATCAAAAGAGATGAAGATCTAGGCAATTTTGATGCTAGAAGTGATGAAGGAATATTCTTAGGTTACTCTACTCAAAGCAAAGCATACCAATGTTATAACAAGAGACAGAAAGATTATAGAAAGTACAAATGTGAAGGTTGATGAAGGAATTGAAAAACCCTCAAGGTTTTATGAATATGATGAAGATGATCAGAATGATGTTCTGTTTCAAGGAGCCCAAGCCCCTTCTAAAATTTAGATTCAAACTGATCTGGTAAATCAGGAAGAAGAGATGAGTTTTAATGAGCCTGATCAAGAATCAGAAGTGCAAGAAACTCCCAAAGTTCCCAGGTATGTAAGACTGAGCCACTCTGAAGATTAGATCATAGGTGATAAAAGCAAAGGTGTACAAACAAGAAGGAGAATTGCTTAAGATTTAGATGAGTATTGTCTGATTTCAAAGATTGAACCTAAGACAGTAAATGAATCTTGCAATGATGAAAACTGGACTAAAGCAATGGAGGAAGAGCTGATGCAAATTGAGAAAATCACACTTGGGATCTTGTTCCCAGACCTAGAAACAAGAATATGATTGGAACAAAATGGGTCTTCCAGAACAAGCTGAATGAAGTTGGTGAAGTAATCAGAAATAAAGCCAGATTGGTCTGCAAGGGTTACTCTCAAATAGAAGGAGTTGATTTTGAAGAAACTTTTGCTCCGATAGCAAGAATTGAAGCAGTCATATTATTTCTTGCTTTTGCTTCCTTCAAGGACTTCAAAGTATATCAGATGGATGTCAAGTCTGCCTTCTTGAATGGTGACTTGGAAGAAGAAGTATGCATTGAGCAACTGGATGGATTTCAATTGTCTAATCATGGTGATATGGTCTACAAGTTGAAGAAAGCATTGTGTGGACTAAAGCAAGCCCCAAGAGCCTAGTATGAAAGATTGGATAAGCATCTTTTGAAGATTGGTTTCATAAAGGAACTGCTGATAGTAACTTGTATTTCAAAATTGATCATGAAAACATCTTGATTGTTGAAGTGTTTGTTGATGATATCATTTTTGGAGGAAGAGATAGTATGTGTAAAACTTTTACAAATCAAATGAAAAGTGAATTTGAGATGTCCATGCTTGGGGAAATGAATTTTTTCTTAGGTCTACAAATCACTCAAACAAAGAAAGGAATCTTCATTTCTCAGACCAAATATGTGAAAGAATTGTTGAAGAAATTTGGGATGGAAGACTCAAAACTAATGAATACTCCCATGGCAACCAAATGTAAATTGGGCAAAGATGATGACTCTCCTAAGGCTGATTAGAAAAAGTATAGCTCAATGATTGGAGGTTTGTTGTATCTCACTCAAACTAGACCTGACATTATGAATGTTGTGGGTCTTGTTGCTAGATTTCAAGCTGATCCTAGAGAATCTCATGTCATGGCAATCAAGAGGATTTTTAGATATCTAAAAGGAATAGTTGAGTATGGATTGTGGTATCCTAGAGATCATGATTTCTCTCTTCATGCATATACAGATGCAGATTGGGCAGGAGATGTGGATGACCAGAAGAGTACCAGTGGTGGAGCATTCTTTTTGGGGAAGAGATTGGTTTCTTGGCTAAGCAAGAAATGAGAGGCAATATCTCTGTCCACTGCAGAAGTTGAATATATTGCAGCAGTAAGTAGTTGCACTCAAGTTTTGTGGATGAACCAAATACTAAGAGACATAAGAGTGGAGTATGAGGAGCCTATCACAATCTTCTGTGATAATTCAAGTGCAATAAATATATCTAAGAATTTAGTGTTGCATTCAAAGACTAAACATATATCCATCAAGTTTCACTTTTTGAGAGAACAAGTGAACAAGAATGAAGTCAGATTGGAGTTTGTGCCTTCCAAGGATTAGATTGCAGACATCTTTACTAAACCTCTACCTAAGGACTCTTTTGAGTATCTCAGGGAGAAGTTAGGTGTTATTTCCCCTTCGGTGATGAACTAAGGTGCACTGATGAGAGCTGCTACTTAGGAGGAGCAGTTGATATGATTCTGAAATGGTGGAATTGCAAGTATGTTCCCTTTGCCATTGATGTCAAAGGGGGAGAGAATACATGTGAAAAATAAGTGTTTTCTGATCAAAGGGGGAGTAGGAAAGGAAGAGAAGACATGTGAATGGTTGTTGGTGATAGGAGGAGTCGTGTCAGTAAAGAAAAGTTCTTGTCTTGATGGTCAAAATAGTTTTTCACATCATATGTTGCCATCAATGACAAAGGGGGAGATTGTTACAAGTATGGGCCTAACCGGTGTTGTAATTGATGTCAACATACTCCTGTTGCATTAATGTCAAGGATTAGATGAGCTGTGTGCAGAGATATTAAGAAAATTAGTCATATCAGGAACAAAGAAGAACAATGAAGACAGCAAGGTAAAGATCCAAGATAAGTTGACTATCAGGGCATGTGGTTCAAAGGGTTTGTAGATATGAGTCTTAAGATGATCCAATAATGATTTCAGAGGTCCGCATGAAGATTTGAAGAAGTTATGGCCTCTCAAGTAAAATTGGTTCTGGCAGGTGTTCAATGGTGACAGAGTGATACAGATAGGTCTGGTGAGATTTGAAAAATGCATTATCCTATTCTGGGGATTTGAGGGAGTGTTGAGGAAGTCTTTGTGAAGTGTCAACTTGATTGTCTCATGGTTTGAAGGTCCGCAAGCCTCTATTCCTTTGTGACAGTGATGATAGACTGTGTTCTTGAGGTTTCAGATGAAGGAGAGAAGGATTTTAGTAAGCAGATGAAGTGTGGATGTTCTTGATGATATAGGCAATCTTGTTGATGTCTTTGGATCATGTCCAGTTCATGTTGGTGGTCTGCATTGGAGTTGGAGCTTGCAATTGAAGAATAACTTCTGGATGATGGTGTTCTTCCTAAGACTAGCTGACCAGATGAGTTGCACATCTTGTGGATGTTCTTGTAGTTGTTTTCTGACTTAGATGATTATTCCTAAGTCGATGTCTTGTATATATATGGAGTTGTAAAGTCATTTCAAAGTGTGTCTTGTGGAGATGTGAGTGTGGTAGCAAGGAGGAGAGCGAAAGGCAGAGCAAAAGTATTAGACTTAAATGGAACTGATTCAAGCATGGTGAAGATTCTATTCTCTAGTTCATGTATGTAATACTTATTATTTTGTAGACAGTGTGTCTCTTGTAGGTAGTGGGCCTCTTGTGAGCAGTGTGCTTGGGCGGTGAGCCCTAATTGGCATGTGCCATTTTGTTCTTTCTATTCTTCTAACAGAGAATACAATCTTGGGTTAATCACCCTGTGGTTTTTCCCTTAACCAATTTTTCCACATCAAAATCTTAGTGTCCTGCATGTCAATGTGTTTCTACTCTTGATTTAATGCATTATGTTTTCATGATTGATTTATCATTATGCTACTGAATTACAAAGTGGATTTAAGTGTTTAATTAGAAGAAAGTTTTGGACAACTGATTCACCCCCCCTCTTAGTTGTCTACCCTAAATCTAACACTAATATGATCTAAGCTTAGAGATTTAAGAGGTATAATGCATAATTCACATCCATCAAAGGTAATAATATTCTTAGATGAAATACTATGATTAGTGTTACAATAACAAAAACTCTCCTAACATAAGAAAATCAAGGAGAATCATTTAGTTCATATCATTAGCACACATATTTACAACATGGTGTTTGGAGAAGGATTTATCTAAAAGGTTCACCAAGACCTATGGTACGAAAATCACACCAAAACCATAGTCACAAGTTTATTGAACAACTAGACAAACTTGGATATTAAGGTTGACCAGAAGGAACAAGAATACTACGGTAGCCATAGGTAAGGCTGGACCTTACAATATATTAGGCTTAAGATTACACATCATTTAAACCATTTATTTTGTAATAATATGTTACATCATACAAGTTGTCCAAAGTGAAAATACTAACTCAATACTAGTCCAAACTTAAAATCCATTAAGACTTAAAAGATAGAAAAAGATACAACATTGAAAAATTTCATCTAAGTCCTTAAGAATATTTAGAGATTGATCTATTAAGTATTATAGTTTAAAAACTCTCTAAAAGGTAAAGATGTCGAAAATGGTTCATTTTTAACTATCAGTAACAATAAAACATTATAAATACAAAACACCTTATTACAAAATTATCTCTAAATCAATAACAATAATATTATTTCCAAGGCTTTGGCTTTAATCTTATTCCTCTTCTCCCCCAACTAGTCTTCCCTAAATAAACTAGGTTCATCAAATCTAGATACATTCTTCACAATATTATTGTTGTCCTTGAAGGGGTGGAATGGGATCAATGCTCTCATCAACCTACATTTCTTTTATTAAAATTGATTTTTCCAAGGCTGATGATTACATTCAATGGCCTTTTATTATTTCGATACTTCAGGTGCTTGGATTTGGGTCTGATTTTATTCAGTCTAGATATGCAAATATTGTTCATTGATGCCTTGTCTTGTATTATCATTAATAGCCAATAGTCTAAACCATTTGGTCTTTTCTATTCTATCCATCGATGATTCCATTTAGCCTAGTGATAACTTTAAGAAACCTCTCCTGAAAAAAGATATAAAATCTCGGCGAATCTTCCAATTTTTTTGGAATAAAATATTAATTTCTATTGGTGAATCTTTCATTTTTTGAAAAAAAAAATTTAATTTTATTGGCGAATTTTATAAATCACTAGAAATTCGTAGAAAATCCTAGCGAATCTTGTTAAAAAATAGAAAAATACATTAATTACCATGGTGAATCCTTCCTAAAAAATAAATTAAATTCCTATGGAAAAGTAAAGGCCTTAAGGTGGTAGTGATTGACTAGTTTAAGGTGTAGTGCTCGTGTCTATAATTATTTAATTCCTTAATATTTTAAATCAAACATTAAATATTTTAAATTGGCCCTAAATTATTTTTCACCACCATTGATTCTATTTATAATCTAATGGTTTGGGTTCTATTCTGCAGACCAAAATGTACCCACACAGCTCCAATGCCCATGGGGGTCGAAATTACATTTGGGACATTGATCTTAATGGAGATCAATGGCCCACATGCAATTTTGGGCCCCATGGGCATTGGAGGTCCATGGGTACATTTTGGCCCATGGAATTTAACCCTAGCCATTATATTATAAATTGAGATCAATGGCCCAAATATAATTTTAGGCTTGATGGGCATTGGAGCTCCATGAGTACATTTTAACCCATGGAATACAACTGCATGTGGTAAATTATAAATAAAATCAATGATGGTGATTAAAAATTGTTGATATGGCCCTAAAGTAACCAATAATTATATAATATTAGTGGCGAATTAATTTCATTTTCTACTAAAACTTATAAAATTTAGGCGAATCTAATCTAATTAAGTATCGAATATTGTGGTGAATTTCTAAGTTTAAAATTTTAATAAAATAAATAATCTGGTGATTCAACTAGGACTAAAATAAAATTTTATAAAAATGTGACATTTCAGGTCACCTTATAGCTTGTACTATTAGCCAAATTTTGAATCCCCAATTTCAACTATTAGCAATTAGTGAATATTAGCCACTAAAAAATCACTACTTTAGCCCCAACACATTATGTGCTTGTAGCTAAAGGCTTCAACTACTTATTGGTGAATGTAGTTTCTCAAACCTTGGTTTAGGGGATTTCTCTTCCCAGCACTTCCAACTATCTAGTTAATGGTCATTTTATCGATGACTCTCTCATCACCCTCATTGATGATGAAAATAATGTCAAACAATATCTTTATTGGCTTGGTGTTTTCTACCAAGCCTCTAGTTCAATTATTCAATGGAAAAAGACCCAATGTAATAGGCAATCATTTATTCCCAAACATAGTTGGTTAGATACTTTTAGCTAGAAATGGATTGTTCATAAGAAAGTCATTCATTTTGGGGCATTCCATTTCCTTTCCAAGATTCTCTTATTTATTTACAAAAATAAGTTTGATGAGGGTGTTATCCACCCAACACACATACAATAAATAACTATAAACTTCAAATGGATGAGAACAATAACTCAAGGAAAATAGTGTAGAAAACTACAAACTGCTTCATAATTTCTTCATTAAACTAGCTTGTAAAAGGATATAAATCTGAAAACAATCACCCAAGGGTCATATGAGCTCTTTTTATAGAAGCATGGGATGTATTACAATAAAAATATTAGAGATACAAAGTCTAGGAAATTACAGCAACAAAGGCAATCCAACTGTATATTGAAAAACCTATAATTTGGAGCCAAAATTGCACTTTTGTAGATATGTTATGTTATCATCTTTTGGATTTTGATATTTCATGACAAAAAACTAAAAATAAACTCCAATGTTACTCCTCCACTACTCCTCCTCCACCTTTTAGGTATTTTCTCCTTTTATTCCACTCTTATGGGCATTTAATTTCCATCATCAGAAATACCCAAAAATAGTCCAACTTCTGAGAGCCATAACTTTTTATCCTAGTACTCGATTGGGCCCCTATTTTTTAAAACTCAATAGATTAGAGTGATATACACCCTAAAATTTCAATTTATTTTATTTCCCCAATTTTTGGGCCTCATTTATCTATTTAAAGCCTTAAAATCTAAATTTAAGATTTTTTTGAGTTTTTTAGAAACTAGAAACTTTAATATCTTAGCCTCTAGACATGGCCTTGGGTTGAAACTCATCCAAAATGTTCATTTAATAATTCTAGAGCTTTGGGGAAAATTTCAAGTCCATACATAATCAAATTTACAAACTTGCTAAAAATAGAGGCCCTATTATTTTTATTCTTTTTGGAAATTTTGGTTATTCTAGGTCATTCTATAGGACGTTTTAGAGGAAATAAGCTTCATGGGTATTTGAAAAATCAAAATTAAAATTAAATTAAATTAAATTATTTTTTGGGTGATGCAAGATTTCTCTTACACCTCTAGATGCTCCTACATTAGACACCCAAGGTTGTTTGAGAAGTGATCTTGTCACATCTCCAATATTTGAGGAAGACCAATGTGGTCAAACTATGCCTTGGATAACCATGATGAATCTTCAGTAGGTCTTCTTTTCCATTTTACTAAGCATTCTTCATATTTCTTGTTTCTTGTGCTCCTTCCCACATGATTATCTAAAATTTCTTTAGTTTCTTCCCTCTCTAAAATAGGTGTTGGGATATGCCACTGCCCTTCTACTTGTCCATATTCTATACTTCCTTCATGATACTCTAACAAATTAACAATATTGAATACAAGTGAGATATGGATCCCACTTGGAAACTCAACTTCATAGGAATTCCTTGATTCATGCTTCTTCAAAATCTTACAAGGCCCAAATTTCTTCATCTTTAGTTTATTATATATTCCTATAGGGAACCTTTCCTTTCTAAGGTTGACCATAACCTCTTCTCCAACTCTAAATTCTTTGAATCTTCTTTTTTGATTTGCCTTTTCCTTATACTGATTATTCATTTTAGTGAGATGCTTCCTTACCTCCTCATGTAGATTCTTCATGTGTTCTAAAAAATCTTCCACATCTACACTACTCTTCTCCTCCTTATTCATCTTCCTCAACTCTAAAATTTTTTTACTACTACTTTCATTTATAATTTATAATGGTGATTTTCCTATACTCCTATTAACTAAGTTGTTGTATGCAAACAACCTATGGAAAAATCAAGTCCCATCCCTTTGGCTTTTCTCCCACCAAACATCTCAAAAGGTTGCCCAAACTTCTGTTTACCACTTCTATCTGACCATCAGTTTTTGGATGATGTGCAAAACTAAACTTTAAATCTATTTTCATCTTCTTCCACAATTACCTCCAAAAATATCCAAAAAAAATGTATCTTTGTCTAAAACTATGCTCTTGGGTAGACTGTGATGTCTAACCACGTCCTTGAAAAATATCTCTGCAATATGAACTGCATCATTTCTCTTCTGGCAAGGAATGAAATGTGTTATCTTGAAAATTTTGTCAACCACCACAAAAATGGAATCATGAGCTCTCTGATTCCTTGGTTACCAAGTAAAAAATCCATACTAATGCCTTCCCATGGTCTTTTAGGTATAGGTAAAGGATGATACAAACTAGTATTTTGACTTTTTCCCTTAGCCATCTGACATACCCTGAAACTCTATACAAACTTTTTCACATCCTAAAACAATTGTGGCCAATAATAGTTCTCTCTTACTAAGGCAATTGTCTTATCTCTCCTAAAGTTTCCTTCTAATCCTACACTATTTTTTTGTTTTGTCAAGTTCCCCCTCATGGATCTTCTTGAAATGTATATCTAACTTCCTCTAAATAACATAACATTTTTTATAATATAATCCAACCATTGTGTTCTGTCCATGGTGATAGGTTCTAAGCAAGCTTTCCATGCCTCTTAAACATTTGGATCTTTTGAATACAAATGTTTGAGTTCTTCAAATCCAACAACCTCAAATCTAATCTCTACCAACAAATTTTGCCTCTTACTCAAGGCATCTACAACTCTATTGGAGCTTGCACTTCTATGCTTCAACACAAATGTATAGCTTTGTAAAAATTCAACCTATTTCAAATATCTTTGATTTAGCTTCACCTAGCCATTCAAATACTATAAAGCGTGATAATTAGTGTACAAAATAAATACCTAGGAAAAATATAATGTCACCATTTATTTAATGCTTTAACAATAGCATAAAATTCCTAATCATAAACATAATACTTATTCCTAGCATCATTGAGTTTTTCACTAAAATTTGTAATGGGTCTTCCTTCTTGACTTAATACTACTCCAATGGCACTGTCACTAGCATCACAATCTACTTGAAATATCATGTTAAAATATGGAAGTGCTAAAATAGGTTTCTTTGTAACTTTCTAGTTATCAACAAATTAAAACTCTTGACTGCCCCTACAGTCCATTTAAATTATTTTATATCTCCTCTCATTGTTTCAGTTAAGGGTGCACATATGCTACTAATTTTTTTAATGAATTTACTATAAAAACTAGCTAATCTATGAAATGGTCTTACCACAATGATACTCCTCAGTGTAGGACATTATAGGATGGCTATCACTTTCTCTAGATTCATCTTTACACCCTCAACTAACATTACAAATCCCATATACACTAACTCTTTCTTCACAAAGTTGTATTTCTTCAAATTTATCAATAATTTCTCTTCTCTCAACCTCTCAAAAACTCTATGAACATGCATCAAATGTTCCTCCAAAGTTTTTTTTTCTATATTTACAAAATAATTTTAGAAATAAAATTCCTATTTTTTTCTAATGAAAGAAATGAGAATCTTCTATTTAAATAAGATAAATTCTATCTAAAACAAAATATCTTTCTTTAATTTCTTTTAAATAGCCAAGACAATTTCATATATGTAAAACTCAAGATAATATTCCTTTTATATTTAATATAAGAAAATCTCTTTTATAAATAAACCAATTTATAGTGCCACTCTGTGAGAATAAATATAAACACAATTTATGAAATTATAATGCATTCAAAAGGAAATATATTCATATAATTTAGTTGTGACATATTTAATCCCAATTTTAATTTAATGAATTGAATTATCAAAAGAAATAAAAACAAAATAAAATAATAAAATAAATAAATAAGTTGTCCTACCAAGAAAAACTAGACAGTAGTAAATCTACGATAATTTTCTTGATTCTAAATGAAATTTAAAAATTCAAACTATCTTGGAAAGCTAACACATGAGAAAACAAAACCCAGAAAGAAATTAAGAAAATTGTTTACAAGGTATGGGCAGTTTTTTCTGCAATCTACCCCCTTTTTATCAATCCAGATTTAACCCACAAATAAAATATAAATTCTACTTTTCTGTAAAACTTAAGTATAATCATCAACTTGACATAATATTCAATTACACCAATGAATTAACAAAGAGATTTAATAAATATGGTGCAATGATAAAATGATTCAAGCTATAGGATAAAATAAATGCCTTTGAGAGACCTCAGCTCAAGAAATGTAATCATTGTAGGATATGCACGTAATGGATTTGACTAAAGAAATAAAAGAAACTCATACAATTTTTAATGAAGCCAGATGCAAATTAAATCAAATACAAAAATTTTAAAAAACTAGATGCCTCCATTAATATAGCATCCTTTAAATCAGACCCTTTAATAATTTTGGCACCTAGGGAATTGGATTGTTTAAGCAAATACAAATGTATATATTCTATCTAATGATCAATTGAAACTATCATATGTGCAGATTAAATCATTCATATGACTTAGTATAAAATGCGTTGCACCCAGATGAATGAACAACAACTAATTACAGGATGCAACTTCCACATAGCAACAATGCAAAAGAATTAAACAAAGGGTTTCCACACAATGGTTCTTCCAGAGATCATCATAACCCTCAATTAATAACTTATTTAGACAAGGGGTAAATTAATATATTTCTAAATAAGATTGAGGAACAATTTTTTTACAGAGGAAATACAATGAAATTCAATTTTAATCTAGAATCTATTGTAAATATGTGCCTAAACGGTGTTGTCATTAATGGCAACATATCCTTGTTGCCATTGGTGTCAACTGTAACCTATTTTGTTGCCTGTTTAGAAGACTGGAATGTTGAGGATATTGAGAAATTAAATGAGTATCAATGTATGTGAACCATATGGTTGAGTAGAGGAATGTTTGAAGAAGCTCCAATTAATATTTGAAGGGTTTGCATGAAGATTTGAAGAAGTTATGGGCATCTGAGTAGAACTGATTTTGCAATGTTCAGAAGAGACAGAGTGACAGGAAAGAGGTCTTGATGCAGGAGCATCCAGAGGTGTAAGGGCGATCTTACATCACCCAAAAAGAAGTTAATTCAAAACCATTGTAGTTGTTCTCATTTCTTCCCATAATTAGTGTTTTTGGTTCCATAATATCTAGAATAATAATGTAGGACTTTCAGTTTTTCCAAAACTACTAAAAATAGTGACCTGCCTATTTAGAAAAGTGTACCTGCTATTTTTAAAAAGTTTGCATTTGGGCATGTAATGAAGCAAAAACTTCTAGAAAGTTACATAACGGAAATGTAAGACCTTTGGCAAAGGAATCAGGCAAAGATCATTTGTGAGCTGAAAGATATTAAAGTTTTTGTTTTCTGAAAAGCCCCTAAAAATTTTTGGAACTAGATATGAGGCACTAAAACTTCCCATAACATCTCAAAAATTTTACGAAAATCGATTTACAGATTTTTGGCATTATAGTTCACATCGCGAGCTTTCTGGCGCTTAAAATGGTTTGTCAATCGGACACCCGGATCAAAAGTTATGCTTCCCGGAAGTTGACCTACTTTTGGAGGGAGTTGCAAATTTTGAAATTTCACTGGAGGCCGCCAAAAAGTGCTATTTATGACTATTTTAGGTGGGCAGTAGTAGAGTTAAGGGGGCCAGTGTAGAGTCAAGAATAGGTGGGAAAATAGAAACCCTAACTAATTTGGGGTCACAGAAGGCTGAAGATTCTAGAGTCTTGAGGTTGGGGAAAGCTGTAATGTGTTGCAGCCAGTAGAGGATTCATCCTCTGATTGTAATTGAGCTTCTATAATGTAATGAGTTGCCCAATTCAATAAAAGAAAGTTCCATTTGCTGTGTTCAATATCTGTTATTGTGTGTTTTGTGATTTACCCCCTTCATCAAGTGGTATCAGAGCGAAGGTTCCTGAGTGTGTAGACAGATAGCCGACCATGAGGCAGTTTGCACCAGGACCTGAGGTTGTGGGTTTGCTGCAGAGACCAAGATGCCTCCACAAAGAAATCATGTTGGGAGGAATGCTTTGATAGAAGAGGGTTTTAGAGCCCTACAAAGGCAAATTGATGCATTGCAAGAGGAGCTATGAAGAGGGTTTGAGCCAAGGACAAGAGAAGAAAGTGAAGATGAAGTTGAAGAAGAGCTATCTGAGGAAGAACAAGAAGCTGCCGAAGATGCTGCAGAAGTAAGGTTGTTGAGGGTCATTTCAAAGATCGAAAAGAGGCCCAAGATTGAAGTTTCTACATATTCTGGAGATTTGAATCTAGAACAGCTTATTGATTGGATCAATGACATGGAGGAGTATTTTGAGTATGAAGATGTGGAGGACCCAGATCGGGTTAAGTTTGCAAAAACAAAGTTGAAGGGCCATGCCAATATTTGGTGGAAGGAGGTCCAATTAGAGAGGAACATAAGAGGAAAAGCAAAGATCACCAGATGGGATCGGATGGTGGAGAAACTGAAGAAGTAGTTCATTCCTGTGGACTATGAGATGGAGTTGCTGAAGAAGCTGCAAGGACTAAAGCAAGGTAACAAGTCTGTTAAGGAGTCTACAGAAGAGTTTTATAAAATTACTATCAGGACAGGCCATGCAGAGCCCAACAAGGAGAAGGTAGCCCATTACATTAATGGGTTGAGGCCGAGTATTCAAGAGGAGTTGAGCCTGGTTAGAATGACCACCATAGAAGATGTGTAATAGTTTTCCCTGAAGGTGGAAGAGAAGCTGAACAAAAGATTTGATAGCAAGCAAAGGGGAAGAGGTCAAGGTGGAAGGATTGGTGGAAGACCCTATGGAGGCCGTAATGAAGATCAAAAGAAAAGTGAAGAAGTAGGCACCAGTCGAAATCAAAGAGGGGATAATACCTACCGCCCTCGTGACCAGAACAATGGTGAGCAAAGAGGAATAGGAAGAGGCAGACCTGGGTAAGGACCTAGAAGAGGAGGTTTCAGAGGAACCTATTTCCAATGTGGAGAAGAAAGGCATCGAGCATATGAGTGTCCGCAACATCAAGGAAGGACAAATAGAAGACCTGAAGGTAATGCACGAGTTGCACATGTAGATGAAGATGCACATTCTAAGCATTCTGAAGATGCTGAAAGGGGAGAAACCCTAGTTGTTAGAAGAACCTTGTTGAATGAGGAGAAAGAACCCAATCAGAGGAAGAGTTTATTCTGCACAAGGTGCAAATGTGAGGGTAAGTGTTGTGATATTATTATTGACAGTGGAAGCACTGATAATCTTGTTTCAGAGGAGATGGTTGACAAGTTGAAGTTAACAAGAAGAAAGCATCCACATCCATATCGGATTGCATGGTTGTAGAAGGACCATAGAGCTTTGGTCAATGAACAGTGTTTAGTGAAGTTCAAGATTGGTGACTACCATGATGAGGTGATGTGTGATATCATACCAATGGATGCATGTCATATGCTGTTGGGGAGACTGTGGCAGTATGATAGGAGCGTTGTCCATGATGGCCATGCAAACACATATTCCCTAACAAAGGATGGAGTTCGTCATAAGTTGAAGCCCTTGAAGGAGGTGGAAGAAAAGGTATGTAGTATTGCCAGAATTTGTTTGGTAGATGGTAGGAAATTTTTGGAGGGTATGAAGCATGAGCGTCATTGCTTTGCATTGATTCCTAAGATTAGTCGAGAGAAATGTGAAGATGTACCTATAGAAGTTTCAAATATGTTGGAAGAGTTCCAGGACATTATCTCTGATAATGTACCAGAAGGTTTACCACCAGTAAGGAAGATAAGTCATCAAATGGATTTGATACCAGGAGCCAGTTTGTCAAACAAGGCAGCCCATAGAATGACCCCTGTAGAGAATGAAGAGCTAAATAGACAAATTCAGGAGTTGTTGAGGAAGGGACTGATAAGGAAGAGCCTAAGTCCATGTGTGGTACCTGTAGTATTAGCACCAAAGAAGGATGGAGAATGGAGGATGTGTATAGACTCTCGAGCCATCAATAAGATAACAATCAAGTATAGATTTCCATTGCTAAGAATGGATGACATCATGGATTGTTTGAGTGGAGCCAAGTACTTCACAAAAATTGACCTGAAGAGTGGGTATCACCAAATCCATATCAGAGAAGGGGATGAATGGAAGACAACCTTCAAGACAAAGGAAGGTTTGTATGAGTGGTTAGTCATGCCATTTGGGCTAACCAATACACCAAGCACATTCATGCGGCTCATGATGGAGGTACTGAAAGAATTTTTGGGAAGTTTTGTTATTGTTTATTTGGATGATATTTTGATTTTTAGTAAGACTTGGGATGAGCATTTGATGCATATTAGAAGAGTTCTAGAGAAGCTGAGGGAGGAGAAGTTGTTGATTAATTTGAAGAAATGCAGTTTTACAAAGAAGGAGTTGGTATACCCAAGATTTGTTGTCTCGGAGGAAGGTCTTAAGATGGACCTAGAAAAAGTAAGGGCTATCATTGAGTGGCCTACACCAAGGAGTGCAACGGAGGTAAGATCTTTTCATGGTTTGGCAAGTTTTTATAGAAAGTTTATCAAGAATTTCAGTAGCATTTGTGCACCCCTAATTCAAACAATGAGAGGGGATAGAAAAGAGTTTAGATGGACTAAAGGAGCCAACAATAGCTTTGATACATTGAAGCAGAAAGTTGTAGAACAACCTGTTTTGGCACTTCCAGATTTCAATAAGGTATTTTAGGTAGATTGTGATGCTAGTGGTAGTGGTATAGGAGCTTTTTGAGCCAAGAAGGTAAGCCCATTGCCTATTTTAGTGAGAAGCTTAATGATGCCAAGAAAAAGTATTATGTTTATGATCAGGAATTTTATGCAATAGTTCAGGCTTTGAAGAAATGGAGACATCATTTGTTGCCAAAAGAGTTTGTTTTATATACTGATCATCAGGCTTTACAGTATATTAATAGTTAAGGGAAGTTGAACCAAAGGCACTTAAAATGGGTTGAATTTTTGTAGAGTTATACCTTTGTTTTGAATCACAGCAGTGGGAAGTCCAACAGAGTTGCAGATGCCTTGAGCAGAAGGCAAAATTTGTTGACAGAAATGAAGATAGAGGTTGTTGGGTTCGATGAGCTCAAAAGTTTGTACCCTAAAGATCCAGATTTTGCAGAGGCTTGGAAAGCTTGTCTGGAGCTTGTTACTTTGGATAGGACAAAATGGTTGGATTTCATAATCCAAGACGACATGTTGTTTAGAGGAAGCCAGTGTAGACACCCAAAATTGTCCCAACTTTGTTCATGTCTTGCAACACCTTGATAAAAACATCACTTAGACATCATGTAGCATTTTGTCTTAATCCCACTCTTAATCCCACTAATCCATTAGCCAAATAATTAAATAAATTTTATTTATTTAATTAGAATCCCATCTTAATCCCATCCTTATCCTACTTAGCCAATTAATTAAATAAATTTTATTTATTTAATTAATATCCAACTCATATCCCAACTAATTCAAATATTTTATTTGAATTAAGTTCTCATCATAAGCCGACTTTCCAATTAATTAAATAAAATTTATTTATTTAATTAATTTATCTTATCATTAAGCTGACATGTGTGCCTCTTTCATTTAAAAAGATAAGTGGTACTACATCGTTTTATTTAATATCTTTTATATGTAGTACTTTTTATGTACACAAGCACACATGAGCCCTATCCTCCTTGACACTTGTCAAATGACTACAACTCCCTTGAAGAGTGGGATAACCGAATCAATCCTAGTCGTCCACATCAATCAATTAGCTTTTTAATCTCAGCCGTCCATTGGAACCAAGCCTTTTCTATAAATCAACCCCCTCATAAGCCATTAGCATGCATTGAGCTTCAAGTACCATTATTCTGCCAAATTTTCTAAAATGCATTGAGCTTCAAGTACCATTATTCTATCAAAATATCATTAGAGCCTTTGCATCCTTCAACTATCATCCTCATGTCATCTTCATCTTAATGTTATGCTGCAGAAATGAGCACCCAACATTCTTCCAACAATAATCCTTCAAAATCTTGCATGCTCATGCGAGGTGGAGAAGAGCAATGGAGATAAATCGAGCATAGCATGGAGATCGGTTTGCATTTACATTTGTTATTTTGATTTTCATGTTGTCTTGTGCTTCATTGTGCATTGCTAGGGTTTTTATCATTGCTGGTTATTCAGTTGCCCTAATTTGCAATTTTACCCTAACTACATTTGGCACGCCCGGTGGGACTCACTTCGCTTGATCTTTTTTGCAGGTTTTTGTAATAAAAATTTGTATTTGTCTAACCCCCATTGTCAAGTTTTGCAGGTTTAATTAACTTTTTGCTGCAGATCTGCTACTTTTTCGACAAAACCCTAGGTTTTAAAGATTTCATCATATCTTCCAAACGGCTGCGAATTTTTCTACAATATTTTAGCAGACGTTTGTCCATGATATAAGGAAGCTACAGAAGAAAAATTTTGGGTTTATCGCGATTTTTGCGGGATTTATCATGTTTTTATGTTTTTTCATAAAATCACAATTCTGGGCGGAAATCGGCGAATTTTTCAGAAATTTTTATATTTTTGGAAAGCTCTTGAAATTCTAATGGGGGTTTGTGTTTTACAGATTTAATTTAGATGTCGTTGATAGTGCGAAAAAATCAGATCTTTGCCGACTATACTGTTTCTGTAAATCCGCATTTCTGGGCGCAAATCAGGGAATTTTTCTGATTTCTTTACATTTTCGGAAAGCTCTTTGAAAATTAATGGGGGTCTCTTCTTTGATTTTTTAATTTTCGAATAAAAAATCTATCGAAATAATCAAATCTAATTCGGCTATGCATCTAAAATTACAATTTTCCTTGCCTGATGAGCCTATTTTTTATGCCTACATTATAATATCATTTTTTTTATGTTGTAGGTGATCATAAGGAGTTGGAGCAACATTGACATCAACATCTACAACAAATTGGAAAGCGATTGTATCAGGTGCACTCATTCTAATCTTTCATCTTAATCATTGTTTGAATCACACATTTAGATTTGGGCATAAAATGAACAATTGTTTGTAAATTCACATCAAAAAATTGGGCTAAAATAGACCATTGTCTTTCATCACATTTGGATTTAGGCTTTAAAACAAACAAGTGCTTGGATTGTCTTCCACACATTGAATCTCTAAGGTTAATGAACCCCATGCGAGTGTGACTAAGTAAATGTGTATGCTCTCTCCTCGCGTCCCAACACGAACTTGGAGATCAAAAACATTTACTTGTGTTGCTTTTGTTAAACCTTAGAGAGGCCTGCCTTGGTATCCACCCCAAGGGAACGACCTCAAGCGGTACTTTCATCCGGTCCGCTATAAAAATTAGAAGATAAGGCGAAAGCCAAGTCTAACCGGTATTAGCGCTCACCATACAGTGCTAACTCGAAAGGAGGTGTACCATTGTGTATATTAAAACTCCTAGTAGGGTTAGTTAAAGTCTTAAGTGGCTTGCTGGATGCTCGTGGGGTGCCGGTCCCTCGGATTTTCATTAGAACCTCCTTGTGATAGTGGCCTTGCCTTAACTAGGACTTGTTGAAGTGTCTTCACGTGCTTGCTTAACCATCATCACATTCTTCCAAACTAAAACTTGCTTATGTGTCTTGCGTGAGTGATTCATGTGTGTATATGCATAATCATTTGTTTGAATATTGCCACATCAAGCTCTAAACACCCAAACACATAAAGACAAGTCATCCTACACATTCTTCCAATAACATTCAAACCCAATCACTTTCATCCCAAACATAGCCAAGTCATCCAAACAATCCACATCATCATCCAAATCCCTAAACAAGCACTTGCTAAAAGGACTTAAGACAAACACTTGGTGACAACATGTCTACACTAGACGACCCAACAATCAAATTCTAAAGATTCCTCCAAAATCTTTATCAAGGATCACAACCCCTAAACCAAGACGCCATTGAAATATTACAATTCTTCATCCAAAGAGCTCAACCCCACATAAGCCAATCACCTCATCTGCAAAACCTCGTAACCCAAGTTCAACACCTTTTAGCCACTAGTCAAGCTCAACAAGTACAATAATCCTTAGTCATTCCATACCAACCTAATCCACCTCATAGCCACATGTCATATCCATCCACCTCCTATCAACTTAATCCACCTATCCACCAAGTCAATATCACATCAACATATGAACATCCACCTCAAGCTTATCCAATCCCTCATGCTGACATTCCAATGCACTACCAAGCCCATCCACAAAGCAATCAAGTGATATTACAAGAACAACATCCAAGTCCCAATGGTCCCTTGTACATAAATCAAGTAAGTCCAAATACACCTTTTCAACAAGACCACCAAACACCATTGATAGACCTAAGTCCACCTTTGCAACAAGAAGCACATGCAAGTCTAAGTGGTCCTTTGTACATAAATCAAACAAGCCCAAGTTATCCTATGCAAGATCTAATAACCTTTGACAAGGGAGACACCAATCTAGAGTGGCCACCACCATCTAATCACATGCCAACACATGAGCCAATGAGTCCTATCCCATCACCACCATGTGATCCTACCCCTAGTCCATTGGTCCATCAACCTTCCAAACCACCAAGCCCTTCATTACCTTCATCACCATCTCATTCTAATCCTTCACCAAAGGATATGGCTGAGAGAGTTTTACAAAGGATGCTTGAAGCAAAACTCATTGAACTTCCCCCCATCAACCCATGTGAAGAAAGTCCATATGATGAACATGATTATTGTGCATACCATAGGACCAAAGGCCATAATACAAATCAATGCCCAATATTTATCTCAATTGTTTACAAGGTGTACCCACCTATAATGGGAAAACATGCCACATCATCCCAATCCCATGTGTCACCCCCATCTAGTCCAAATCCTAATCCACCCAATCCAATTAGCCCTCAACCTAATCCTAATCATAAGCCTACAACACCATCTACTATTATCATCCATCCATTATATTGCCCATCCACACATACACTTGCGAAGGATGTGATCCATTGGCTACTAGCAAGGAATAAACTATCTCCATGTCAAACACCAATTCATGAGCCTACCAAAGAACTTCCAAAGGTCATGTCTAATCCTATAATCCCATCATGTGGTCCACCTATCCTTGAGCCTATCCAAGAGCCCTCAATTAACATTCTTAGCCCTTCAAGCCCATCATGTGACCTACAAGACATCAAGCCTATTCAAGAGTCTCTTATTATGAATCCAAGTCAAGAGTCATCATGTTCTCATGTTGTTGACCAAGAGCCTATCCAAGAGTCATCTCCCTCCATTCAAACAACCCAAGAGGTTTGTCAAAGGTTTAATCCTAAGCATGTGGAAACATTAAGCCCTAGTCCAACTCATGATCAACACACTTTCATGCAACCCATCCATAACATTTACCTTCTTTATGATCAAGATGATACCTATGAAGAAGCTATCCATGAGCACCTTGATCCTATCTATAATCCTATATCTATCCATGAGCAAGATATCCACATTGCTCCTAGTCATCCTCCATCTAGCCCTATCCATAATGAGCAAACATCCACTTGTCATGATGAGACACTTGTCCCCCAAGTAAGCATAAAAGATCAAACAAATAACTTGGATCTTAGTGAACATAATGCTAATCAAGATCCTAATGATCCCCCTTCCACATCCATCATTGATCCCATTTCAAGTCCACCATCATGTCCTATTGGTCTTACCACCCTTATACATGAGTGTTCTTCCTTAGGACAACAACAACCTTTATCCACTTCACCTTCTCCCTCCAATAAAGAACTCAAGTCTAATGTTCAAAGCAAATCAAGTCTCACTGTCCATCGCATCCTCCAAAACATGAACTACCAAGGCAAAGGTCTAGGCCTTTATGAACAAGGTATTTTGGAGCCAAACCATGTCAAAATTCCTCCATGCTCATATGGCCTTGGATACACACCCCAAGGTAAACAAGGTCAAGATGTTGGTAATCCCTTCATGCATCCTAAATTTACTACTTTCCATCGCACCCCCCATCCTCTACCCAAAATACATGTAGCCATTCCATCTCCATCATCCTATAAATGTCAAAAGCATGTGACTGTACATCTTCCGCCATCTACTTTGCCTCCACTTTTACCAACTCCAAATATCCCTCCATCCACCTTGCCACCATTGCTGCCAACACCTAGTATACATATCACTCATAAGTATCCTTGCATCCCTAATCATGGCCAACAAAAGCACACATCATTTAAGCATAAAGCTTCCAATCATTCCATCCACTCCATCCATCCCATGGGATTCCAAAATAAACATTTGGATGCCTTTATCTATAAAGCCAAAAATCCAACTAAAACTCCTAAGGACCCTCATGCCTTAGGGAATCAATGTGAAAAGCCTCTAAATCATCCATATTCTAAGCAAAGTACATTCACAAAGCTATCCAAGCCCATACATCCAAAAGCAAAGCCCAAAAGCAAAATGGTTTGGGTTCCTAAGCAAATAGCTAGCAAAATGAATGAAGCATCCTCATCCACATCTCAAGAATCCCACTCACCTATCTCCATCCAAGAGCCTACTTCCATCCAGAACTTCGATTCCCTTCAAACATCCCACAAGCAAAGAAAAAGCACTAAAAATACTAAATCTATATGGGTTCCTAAATTACTTCATCAACTATCTTCTAAGCAAACATCTCCATTGCTTCCTACACCACCATCCAATCAAAAGCTTCAATGTTTATCACGGTGTGTGCAGCCGTTGGTCATGGTTCCCTTCCACTCCGCAGCACCTCTACACGACTACATCTCCCCATCTTCCATCCATTATCCTACATATCTCCCCCATGCTATCCCTATGGTCCATGCTTTTGCATAAACTTTTCATCCTTTTCCATAAGCACATCCTAATCTACTATTCTTCCATCTATCCATCCTTGCATGAGCCTTCCATAATCCACATCCTAATCCATTATCTACCTAATCCATCTCCCATCCATGCAATCCCTTATCAACATCTATGAGCATAATGACATGGTCCATGCGATGACATCCATCTCTAAAGGGACTACCAACATCCATTGAACTAGCCACTTGAGTCCCTCCTATCCATTACCATGATGAAAACCTGGCAAACAGGCGCCATGTGTAATTGTCATGTCATCTCATCTAAAAGCAAAAAAGCAAAAAAAAGAAGAAAAAATAAAAATCAAAAAAGTAAAGAGAAATCCCTTCGTCCAACGGTGAAAACCTGGTAAACAGGCGCCTTGGATAAGTACCATGATGAAAACCTGGCAAACAGGCATCATGTGTAGGTTGATCTTCTATGTCACTTACACTTGGGGGCACATTGTCTTATCCAACCTATCCATTTCCAAACTATCTATCCCATTATATCATTTACCATCCTACCATCCTTAGCCATTACATAAACAAGCCTATCCTATTGAACCCATTTATCCATTCATCCATCCTTCTGCCTTTTGATTTTGATGAAGACATAGGGGCAAAATCTTGAAACATGCTGTGGATATCTCTTGGTATACCTCATACCTTCCTCATCAATCCATATTATCATTATCCACCTATCATACACCTTGTCATGTAAAACCTATCATGTCATCCCTTGGTCATGAACTTTGTCATGTAAAATCCTAAGCATTACCACCTAGAATGGGGCAAGTTCCTCCTATGCAACATAGCCTTTGAAGATCACATCCTAGCTCCTTTATGATCCATCCGCTATGGCATACCCTTATCATGAAGCTTTTCACTATAGCCTACCTATCCGTTTATCATGAGGCAAGCATCCATCCCTTATATGGCCTATCCTCTTATCTATCCATCCAATCCCATTCATCCACCCTTGCACCTAGACTTGGTCTTCCCTTGTCATTGGTATCAAGCACAAAGGCTACCCAAATTGTAAATCCATTGACATCCCAAAACATTCAAAAACACAAAAAAAACAATCAAAATATTCCCCAAAAACACAAAAAAATCAATATCCAACAAAAAAACCAAGCAATAAAACCAATCATCATCAATCTAAAATAATCAACTCCAACATTCAATCAAAATCAAATCATCATCATCATCATCAATTCTTCCTATC
This sequence comes from Cunninghamia lanceolata, assembly GCA_027924645.1. Lineage (NCBI taxonomy): Eukaryota > Viridiplantae > Streptophyta > Pinopsida > Cupressales > Cupressaceae > Cunninghamia > Cunninghamia lanceolata. Next base: position 2,420,699 of record BSBN01000201.1, on the reverse strand, counting down.
AATAACATTCATTCATCCATTTCAACCAATCATTTCTTCCAATCATATCAATCCAATCAATCTAAGCAATGATCTTAAATCCAAGCCACACTAATCCATATCAAGCAAGCCACTAAATCAAGGAACATTATCCAATCAAATCAACAAGTTTTGAACCAAATCTTGTCATGAGCCAAATCAATCATCATCAATCATCATCAATGGGATATAGCGTTCCCACATCCTTGTGTTGATCTAGGGATATAGCTTTCCCCGCAATGACAACACTACTATCATTATCAATGAAACAATCAATTATTGGTTTATGACTTGACAAGGGCCATACCTTGTTTGTTTTACATCCTTTGAGCATACTGAGAACACTTGCTTATGCTTAGATTGAGTGGACACTCTAATCCTCACACCATCATCATCATCATTCAAAACAATCCAATCATCAAAACAATCAACCTAGCAATAGCAACCATCAAACCAAAGCACATCAAGCCAACTATCAAAACAAATCCTATCAATCATCAGCATCAACACCAAAGCAAATCAACTCAAGCACATCAACTCTAATCAAAACAATCTGATCACTTCAGCAAATCAAAAGCAGCTTAATCCACCACAATCATCTCATCATCAACATTTCATTAATCAATTCAATCCATTTTTATCATCTCATCACTAAAACACAACATCAGAACTACATCTCATTTCCATCGCTAAGTGCCTTGATCCCATGGATATAGGGTATGTAGGCAGTCTGGAGTACGAAGGAAGTGCCCAGATTCAGGCACAAGCGATTTTCCTCTTTCTTCTCTCATCATTTCTTCTATCATCTATCTTATACATCATCAATAAACAACTTCTTCCAATCAATCTATCATAGCACATCAATCCAATCATCAAATCAATCTAACCATCATTTCATCATCCTCAAAATCATTCCAAGCAATGATCTAAGTGCAAGTCACCTTAATCCATACCAATCAAGTTAATCAATCAAGCCAAGTTATCTACACACAATCAATGGTCTTGATCCTAGCCTTGTTGTAAGCCAAATCAATCAATCAACCAACTAGCCAACCAACTCAGCAAACAACTTTGTGTTGATCTAGGGATATAGCTTTCCCCACAATGACAACACTCTCAACTATCAACCAATCAGAAATTAATCATTGGTTTACAGCTTGACAGGAGCAATACCTTGTTTGTTTTTGTATCATTTGTGCATGCTTGCTTGCTTGCTTGTGTGTGTTATCATTTTATCTTGCATTTGCATCATATCAGTATCAAATCCAGCTAATATTCATATCTTATATCTAGACAAGGTTGTATTACGCTGGGGCATAAGACACATCGTCACCTTGGTCCTCATACCTTGGTGCATAACGTCTAGTGCTATATCAAACATCATGGTTGCTCACCTTCATTACAGCATAACACATCTCCATTTCTTCTATCTATCCCCTTATCTTTATTCTTGACCAAGCGATTTCTTTTCGAGAGCCTACCCGTGTTTGTCCAACCCGCATATCCTCTCGAGGGGGCATCATCATCCCATCATCTTTCCATCATCATCATCCTATCTTTCCATCATTATCATAATCCTCATCATATCCTTACATCATCATCCCATATCATTTTCCTCTATCCATACCTTAGCTTCTTTGAAATGATGTTACTCAACATAAAGCTCATCATCTCGAACATCATCTCAAAGAGGGGCAAAATGTAGACACCCAAAATTGTCCCAACTTTGTTCATGTCTTGCAACACCTTGATAAAAACATCACTTAGACATCATGTAGCATTTTGTCTTAATCCCACTCTTAATCCCACTAATCCATTAGCCAAATAATTAAATAAATTTTATTTATTTAATTAGAATCCCATCTTAATCCCATCCTTATCCTACTTAGCCAATTAATTAAATAAATTTTATTTATTTAATTAATATCCAACTCATATCCCAACTAATTCAAATATTTTATTTGAATTAAGTTCTCATCATAAGCCGACTTTCCAATTAATTAAATAAAATTTATTTATTTAATTAATTTATCTTATCATTAAGCTGACATGTGTGCCTCTTTCATTTAAAAAGATAAGTGGTACTACATCGTTTTATTTAATATCTTTTATATGTAGTACTTTTTATGTACACAAGCACACATGAGCCCTATCCTCCTTGACACTTGTCAAATGACTACAACTCCCTTGAAGAGTGGGATAACCGAATCAATCCTAGCCGTCCACATCAATCAATTAGCTTTTTAATCTCAGCCGTCCATTGGAACCAAGCCTTTTCTATAAATCAACCCCCTCATAAGCCATTAGCATGCATTGAGCTTCAAGTACCATTATTCTGCCAAATTTTCTAAAATGCATTGAGCTTCAAGTACCATTATTCTATCAAAATATCATTAGAGCCTTTGCATCCTTCAACTATCATCCTCATGTCATCTTCATCTTAATGTTATGCTGCAGAAATGAGCATCCAACATTCTTCCAACAATAATCCTTCAAAATCTTGCATGCTCATGCGAGGTGGAGAAGAGCAATGGAGATAAATCGAGCATAGCATGGAGATCGGTTTGCATTTACATTTGTTATTTTGATTTTCATGTTGTCTTGTGCTTCATTGTGCATTGCTAGGGTTTTTATCATTGCTGGTTATTCAGTTGCCCTAATTTGCAATTTTACCCTAACTACAGCCAGTTGTACATTTCAAGGAGTTCCATGAGAGAGAACCTGATGAAAGAGAAGCATAGTGGAGGACTGGCTGGACACTTTGGTTGAGATAAGACCATTTCTATTGTTGGTGAAAATTATTATTGGCCACAATTGCAGTAGGATGTGAGGAAGTTTGTGTAGAGTTGCAGAGTATGTCAGATGGCAAAATGAACAAGTCAAAATATAGGATTGTATCAACCATTACCTGTACCAGAGAAGCCATGGGATGATATTAGTATGGATTTTGTTCTTGGTTTACCAAGGACACAGAGAGGGCATGATTCTATTTTTGTGGTGGTGGACAGATTCTCAAAGATGGCACATTTTATTCCTTGTAAGAAGACTAATGATGCTGTTCATAATGCAAAGTTATTTTTCAAGGAAGTGGTGAGACTACATGGTCTACCAAAGAGCATAGTTTTAGATCGAGATACCAAGTTTGTTGGTTATTTCTAGAGGACATTGTGGAAGAAGTTGAAGACAGATTTGAAGTTTAGTTCTGCACACCATCCACAGACTGATGGACAAACTGAAGTAGTGAATAGGAGTTTGGGTAACCTGCTACGATGCTTAGTAGGAGATAAGCCCAAGGGATGGGATTTGATTTTATCATAGGTAGAATTTGCTTACAACAATTCTGTCAATAGGAGTACTGGTAAATCACCATTCTAGATTGTATATGGCAATAGCCCAAGAAATGCTTCTGAGTTAAGGAAGCTAGACAACAGAGAAAAGACAAGTACTGAAGCTGAAGACTTTGTAGAATATCTGAAGAATTTGCATGAAGAGGTGAGAAAGCACATTAATAAAATGAATATTTAGTACAAGGCTAAGGCAAATTAGAAGAGGAGATATAAGGAATTCTAGGTAGGAGATGAAGTCATGGTTCACTTGAGAAAAGAAAGGTTCCCAATTGGAACATACAATAAGTTGAAAATGAAGAAATTTGGACCATGCAAAATTTTGAAGAAACATGATTCAGGAAATGCATATGAGGTAGAGCTACTGAGTGGGATCAATATTTCCCCTGTTTTCAACATTGCTAATTTATCAGAATATCATGATGGTGGAATAGAGGATGGACCAACAGAAGAATAGTGGAGTATTCTGACATCTACTCCAACAGAGAGATAGAAGAGATCTTGGATAGCCGTGTGGGAAGAAGTACTTAGAACAAGCAATACGAAGAATATCTGGTAAAATGGAAAGGAAGGCCTGTTGAAGATTCTTCTTGGTTGTCTAAGGTAGAGGTTGACCGTTTGGGTTTTCCTCACACAAACACAGGCGATGTGACATGGTCACTTCTCAAATTACCCTGGGTGTCTGATGCAGGAGCATCCAGAGGTGTAAGGGCAATCTTGCATCACCCAAAAAGAAGTTAATTCAAAACCATTGTAGTTGTTCTCATTTCTTCCCATAATTAGTGTTTTTGGTTCCATAATATCCAGAATAATAATGTAGGACTTTCAATTTTTCCAAAACTACTAAAAATAGCGACCTGCCTATTTAGGAAAGTGTACCTGCTATTTTTAGAAAGTTTGCATTTGGGCATGTAATGAAGCAAAAACTTCCAAAAAGTTACATAACAGAAATGTAAGACCTTTGGCAAAGGAATCAGGCAAAGATCATTTATGAGTTGAAAGATATTAAAGTTTTTGTTTTCTGAAAAGCCCCTAAAAATTTCTAGAATGACATATGAGGCACTAAAACTTCCCATAACATCTCAAAAAGTTGACAAAAATCCTTTTACAAATTTTGGCATGATAGTTCACATCATGAGCTTTCCGGCACTTAAAACGGTTCATCAATCAGACACCCGGATCAAAAGTTATGCTTCCTGGAAGTTGACCTACTTTTGGAGGGAGTTGCAAATTTCAAAATTTGGCTGGAGGCCACCAAAAAGTGCTATTTATGACTATTTTAGGAACCCTGGGCAGTAGTAGAGTTAAGGGGGCCAGTGTAGAGTCAAGAATAGGTGGGAAAATAGAAACCCTAACTGATTTGGGGTCACAGAAAGCTGAAGATTCTAGAGTCTTGAGGTTGGGGAAAGCTGTAATGTGTTGCAGCCAGTAGAGGATTCATCCTCTGATTGTAATTGAGCTTCTGTAATGTAATGATTTGCCCAATTCAATAAAAAAAAGTTCTATTTGTTGTATTCAATATCTGTTATTGTGTGTTTTGTGATTTACCCCCTTCATCAGGTTTGGATTGTTCTAGAAATGTAAAATGATGATCTGTGGATCTAGAGGCATGTTTGGGAAGTTAGTGTGTGTCATCCATTCAAATGGTTTGTGGTTTGGAGGTCTGAAAGCAATCTTTCCGGTGTAACAGTCATGGCAGACAGTGTTCTTGAGGTTCCAGATGAAAATGCAAGTGATTCTGATGATTTGGAGGAGTACAGATGTTTTTGATGAATTTAATGTGCTTGTGAAAATCTCTGGATCATGTGGCTACTGTGTTGGAGCTCCGCATTGAAGTTTGAGCCTATTATTAAAGATTTCCCTCTTGGTATTGCTATTCTTCCCAGTCTTGTCTGACTAGATGATTTAAGCATGTTGCGGATGATCTAAGAGCAATTCTCTAGAGCGTGGCATGTTGTTGGAGGTAGATTCAAGTCTCATATATGTTTGGCTAACAATATAGTGATCCGCGTTAAGTCAAGCCAACCTTGATGTTTATTCCAAGGTTGATGAAGCATATAAAGGTGAGTAGTTGAGGTGTGTAAAATCATCCTTGTGTGAAAATAATAAAATTTGAAGAAAGGATCAGAGGCAGAGCAGAGGAGAGGAGAAGCAAAAGAACAAGAGTTGTTTAGGATGAAGAGTTAGAGAAGAAGTATTTGGGGCAGAGCAGAAGTTTTGTGAGCATTCAATGAAATTGAACCAAGCATGAAGAAGATGCTATTTATCAGTTAATTCTTTTTGTGTTAAACATAAATTCTATAGGTAGTGAGCCTCTTTTGAGCAGTGAGCTCTGGGTAGTGCACCCAAAGGCATGTGCCTTCTCTTTTCTTATAAGTACTTTTAACAGGGTATGAATCTTGTCGGTTAACCCCCACCATGGTTTTCCCTTAACTGGTTTTCCACGTAAAAATTTTGGTGTTATGTTTGCTCAATTTATTTCTGCTCATGTGTTGTTGATTCATGCTTTAATGTTTACATTATTAATCTGATTGTAAGTTGATAAAGAATATGAAAAGTAGAAAAGGTTAAATTTGTGGGACAACTGATTTAGCCCCCCTCTCAGTTGTTCGGACTAATTCCAGCAAAATCAATCATTCATGAATTATAATGAAATTTAGTATAGTGATTAAAAAACTAATTTCTCAATCATGTAGCATTGATCATACAATATTTATTAATTGTATAGCTTTACGACATTCATCATGTATCAAGAAAAAAACATTCTGTGAAATCTAGTAAAACACACCTCATTAAAATCTGCACAAAGATAATTAATTCTTAGCAGCCCCAATCTATAATTCCTTAAAATCTGTATCATAAATCAGTTCTCCAAACCTAGAACAAAAATCCCTCTCCAATCAAGTTTCCCCATCCATAATTCTTCTAGACCTCCACAATCAATATTTCCATGAATCCGAAAACATAAATAATAGCAAAGATCATACCTCATTAAAATGAAGTGAAAATATTTGTGTTTGCCAATCCCTGCTTAAATGTTGAGCATGCATAACAATTTCCTATTCACATTTCAAAACCCTTGGATTAATGGTAGCGACTCCCTTGATCCTTCTAAGAATCCAAAACATAAAGATTGGCCCAGATCATACAATTCTTGATCCTTTAAAATTGAACATTTTAACCCTTTGTCTTCCAAGAGGATGACTCTTCATCTGCCATTCTTGACACTCATTTCTTATAATCTAAAAATAGATTAGAATAATTTTGAAACATAATTTAATTCTTTTAATTAGCATAGAATAAAATAATTCTTTATAAAATATGTAAATATAAAAATATAAAATAAAAATGTATGATTTTTCTTTCGTAAACAATATTAAATCATCTAAATAATTATTTCAAAATAATGCACTTAATTAATTATTCTTAATAAAATATTATAATTAATAAATAGGGCTCATGTATACCTTACACAAACTTTCTCTAGTCCCTTTCTCAACAATTCCTAAATTTGTCTATTCAACTCTTCATTTTCTATAGGAGTCATTCTATGGGCTGCCTTGTTAGGAAAACGAGCTACTAGTATCAAATCCATCTAATGACTTATGCTTCTCATTGGTGGAAAACCTTCAAGTACATTATCTGAAACAATTTCTTGAAATTCATTTAACAAATCTAAAATTTCTACAAGTACATCCTCTCCATCTTTGCTGATTTTATGAATCAATGCAAAACACGTATGCTCATTCTTCATTCCATCCAAATGTTTATACCCTCTACCAAACAAATTCTACCATTGCTACATATCTTTTCTTCTACTTCTCCCATAGGTTTAAACTTATGTCTCACTTCATCTTTTGTCAAAGAACAAGTGTTATCATGGCCATCACAGATAGCACACCTATCATACCACCATGACCTTCCCAATAAAAGTGACATACATCCTTTGGCATAATGTCACATAACACTTCCTCATGATAGTCTCCAATCTTAAACTTTACCAATCACTATTTATTTACCAAAGCTTTATGATATTTTTGCAGCCAACCAATCTTATAGGAATGTGGATGTTTTATTATTTTCAAATTCAACTTCGTAACCATTTCTTCAAAAACTAGGTTATCTGTACTTCCACTATCAATGATCACATTGCAACACTTACCTTATAATTTACACCTTGTTCTAAATACTCTCTTTCTTTGTGTTAGTTCTTCTTTTCCATCTTCTTTTAGCAAGAATCTTTTTGTAACAAGAGCTTCTCCTCAAGATTTCTACATCTTTTGAATCTTTAGATCTAGCGTCCTCATCAAAATGGGCAACTCTAGCATTACCCTCTAGTCTTATGTTTGTTCCTCCCTGATTTTGTTGATAGTCATAGGCTCTATGCCCTTCTTCATATCTAAAAGAGGTTCCTCTAAACCCTCCTCTTCTAGGTCCTCCAAATCTCTCTCTTCCTCTTTGGTATCCATAATTTTGTCTTTGAGGGAAGTATGCATTTTCACCTCTGTTATTTTGATTGGTGCTTACATCTTCATTTTTCCTTTGCTCATCTTGTTGTCCAAGACCTCTAGATGATCTTCCACTAGTTATTCCACCATGACATCTTCCTCTTTGTTTTCTCTCAAATTTTCTATTCAATTTTTCTTATACTTTCATTGCAAACTGATATGCATCTTCAATAGTTGTCAATCTAAGTAGGCCTATTTCTTCTTGGATACTGGATTCCAATCCATTGATATGCCTGGCTACATTTTCTTTATTAGCCTCTATGTGACCTACTCTTATGATAAATTTCTAAAACTCTTTAGTGTATTCTTTCACTATCTTGTTCATTTGTCTCAAACTTTGCATTTTATTTAGGAGTTCCAACTCATAATCCACATGAATAAATTGTCTCATCAATTTGAAGTCAGGGAAAAATGCTCAAAAAACCCTTCAAATAGTATTTTCTAACCCTAACCACTCATTGGAGCCCTAAAAACCTAGAATCAAAGCAAATAAAACATGTAAAATGAAACCCTAGGCTAATAGTGCAAATCCTCCATTGTTCCTATGAAGCTATGACTAACTAATGCACTCATACTTATAGGTCTGCAAATATTATGGAGAGCTCAAGAGTTGACAATGGCAAAGTCAATTTTTGCAAGTGGTAAGATGTCAAAATGAGAGGGAGAGGGTGGTTTTATAGAAGAAAGAATTTGAATGGACAACTATGATGAAGAGTTGACTTGTAGCCAAGATCAAGGTCTGAGAATGATTAGGGTTTTTGGCCACTAGAGGACAAAAGACAATTTTTTATTAGAGGAAATGGTGAGGTGGGAAATGATTTTTAGATTAAATAAATAGTATGCATTTATTTAATTTATTTGAGGAAGGGGTAATGTAATGGGATTTTAATTAAACAAGTGGGGACTTATTTAATTAAGGTAAGGTTGATAATTTAAATAAATAGGTATTTATTTAAATTAAAAGGGGAATATGGATGTTGGCATAATGAATAATTAAATTATTTAATTATAGAGGAAATTAGAAGAAAATAGCTTAAGTAATTAAATAAATAAAATTTATTAATTTAAGAAGTGTATGAGAGGGAATGAATTAATTAAATAATTAAAATTATTTAATTAATAGCAAAAAATGAAATTGAAATGAATTATGTGTGAAAAATGTCATCTGCAGGGCCAAGACATTTTTAAGTGTATACATTTTGCCCCTCTTTGATACAATGTCAATTTTGTCATTGTATCTGTTGTCATATTTTGCTTGACCATAAAATATTTTGTTTCCCTCCTTCTATCAGAGAAATCTGATCAGAGAAAGCCTGAATAGAAGGAGGAAAAGGCTTAAATCCTATATTTCTGCATGCTATACCTTGCAGAAAATCCCAAAATCTTGCCTGGAGAATCCTTGAAGATAACCCAGAAAAAACCCATAAATCTTTTTTCTCCAATTATTTTCTATCACAGAGTTTTCTCAATTTTATACTTAGCCATTTTTCATGTATATGATGATGACATCATCCTTGTTTTGGGGTTTTCTATAATTTGGTCAAATTGTATGTCAGATACAATTTTTCCTTGTATCTTGGTCATGTAAAATGTTACTATACATCGGGTTCGTTGTAGGTTATGTTGTATGTATCTCCGTTTGTATATTGCATATACAATGAAATATACAAGAGCTTATACAAAATATGAGGTCCGCTTTGGTATATCGGGCAATTGTATCTCATATACAATTGCATATACAAAAGTATATGCAAAGACAGGTACAAAAAAGGGATGTGCAAAGATACATCGAGGGGATGCAAAAAGGTGTTACAAAAGGTATGTCCATTTTTTGTATGTATATACAATTGTATCATCCCACATACAATCCTATATACAATGGCATATACAATCTTGAGATACAATCCCGGACTTGAAAGAATATGTAATTTGGTTTAGATAGGCAGATGCGGTTGTATGCATCTTTGTATGTACAAGCAAAGGTCAGATGCAATGATTGTATGTACAAGCGATTGTATGCAGTTTTGTTTGTATATTCGCATTGTATATGCGATATACAAAGGGTGATGCAAAAGGGAATACATACAATCCAGACGTGATTGGGAAATTGAATGTGGCAGATAATCAATTGGGGTCCATAGTTATATATCACATATACAAGGTCAAAAAGTGCAACATACAAGAAGTTAAGATACAAAGTCAGACCTGATGTTAATTTTAATTTGCTTCATAAAAATGTTGGGGTCCGCCTTTGTATGTACATGCGATTGTATCGTATATACAAAGTCATATGCAAAAGAAAAGATACAAGATCGGACCTATTTCAATGATCCAATATGGTTGATAATCCTTTGAGTTCCACAATTGTATGTACATGCAATTGTATCTCATATACAATCACATATACAAAGTCACATACAAAAGATTTTCGGCGAGACAGGCCTTATTAGCGGCTTAGTTTGAGGTCTCTCCGATGGCTGATAAAGATGCAAATGTTTAGTGATGGGTCCCAGGTTTAGCTTAGCGGCCAATCAAATAGTGCCACGTGTCAAGGCCGATCCAAAGGCCGATTCAAAGGCAGGTGCAAAAGGTGATACAAAAATAAAGGCCCACTTTTGCATGTTGGCAATTGTATTATATATACATTTGCATATACAAAAGCATATACAAAGAGAGATACAAAGGCATATGCAAAGTGATTTGATATGCAAAATACAACGAATGAAGAAATCACATAAGTGCAAGATGAATAGTTTGAAGGACTCGATATGGAGGTGATGTCACCCAAATCTCTTCTTCGACCAGGTTCTGCAGGATGATAACATCATCATGATTTTCAAAGTGCATCCTTTTTTTGTATGTCTGTATGCATACAAATGATGGTTCTCCTTGTAGTGAAGACAAAATTGACAGACGGTCTGCATTCAGTCAGGGATGGTCGCTGACTCTAAGGATGAATGTGCAGTTTTGGTGACAAGACATCTTAGCAGCTAATTTAAGTTTATCAAATATCCCTTAAACATAGAATCGATGAAAATACAAAAAATTCAAAGGGTCAAAGATTTAAAGTGTTGTAAAAGCTTTGTCAAGGGGCAATATGTCCCATCTGCCATCAATACAAATCTGATCTCTCAACTGCCATGCTTCAGATATTTTATGTATTCATTGTTGAAGATAGATGATTGAGCTACTCGTATTCAAGGCCCAAAATATCTTCCACCTGCCCTATACCAGATATTTTATTCCATAACTTCTTGCAGGTGGACGTCCCTTCTGGCGATGATATTTTCTGACAAAGCCCATGGGGAGAATTCATTGTAACCGACTTAGGTCAAATGCAAAATGCTATATATACATAATCATGAGATGTAAAAGGGATTTTTTTTGGAAGATTTAGTAATCTATGCTTCTGATTCCAAACAGAGCATTCCTCTACTGTAACCTTACCTTCTGATTAAATGCATGCTAGTTATTTTACCTCTTCATGCTATTTTGACTCTGTGTGATCTAAGAATGATGTGTTTGTGAATGTTTAATTCCTTCTAATCATCTCTCGCTCCTTGTCTCTGTTAAAATCAACTTGATCTGTGTATGTTTATTGGTTGTATCTAGTCATTTTGTGCATTTTCTCAGTTCTGTGAGGGTTCTTTTATTCAACCTGGTGTATCACCTAATTTCTATTTATGTTTCCTTCTACCCCTTTTCCCTTGCAGCATTAGCACTAGGTTTAGATATATTCCTCTAAGCATTAGGCTTAGAATGAGGAACCAGCCTTCTCTGGAGGTCTGATCTCAGTTTGCAAGGTCCCACACTTCGAGATCATTCCCATTGTGTCATTAGAATGCTTGGACTCTCTCCAAGCAGGGTGCAATTCTATGTGACAACAGTATCAAAGAAAATTTGAGAAATGTGCTCTAAACATGGCCCAATGTATTCTAGGTGAAGCGTGACAGCCTTATGTCCCATCAAGAAATATTTCAAATTTTCTAAAAAAAATTCAAAAAATTTGAAATTTTTTTGAAAAGTTGTGCGGGGTGCCCAAAGTGGTCCAGGAGTGAAAACAACCATAAAAGGCACTCAGTGCATGAAATGAAGCCACCAGTTGGTCAATTTTGTGAAAAGGGGGCCCACTTAGGGCAAAAGGTCCTATAAATAACCATTGGGGGGTCCATAATCCTCATTTGTGCACTTTGAGTTTGGAGAATTTAGAGAGAGCAGAGTGTTGATTTTTAGATTTCTTGCAGAGCTCTGGTCGAGATGTCACCTATACCACTTCATCACCACCATGGGTCAAGGGTTTGAACATATGGTCGACTCCTTGGGATAGGCATGCCGGTATGTATCTAACCTTGGCTTGTCAAGTTTTGCATTTTTACGTAGATTTAGGGGCCTAAAAATAGGGCATGCATGCGGTGCACTTTTGTGTGCCGCATGCATTGTCACATGCACATGGTTGTGTGATGCCTGCGCACTAGTGTGATGCATGTGTTTTGTGGAACCACATGCACCAGGGGGTGTGACACCTCTGCCTTAGGTGGCATGCATCTGTTGGGTGCAACACTTTGGTTGAGCAATGTGACACATGCGTCAAAGTGCGACACATAGGTTTAGCAGTGCAATGCATGGGTCGAAGTGTGACGCATGCATGGAGTCGTATGATGCCTATGCTTAGCCATGATGCATGAGAATAAAAGTGCAACACATGTGTGAATTTAACAGTTAAAAATGAATTTTGTCCTAGTGTTTGCCCCTATTTTTCTGTGAATTTTGTATTTAGGATTTTTGATTGATGCGGTGTGCTGCATGTGTTGGTTCAAGAGAGATTACCACTAATTTATATGAGGGAAAGCCATCCCATAGGATATCAGCTATGGGACCATTTGTCTATAGAGGAGCGGGATACCCTGGATGCACTAGGGTTGTATGGTGTTGTATTTATGCCCATGATTCGAGCTAATAGGGGTCTATTGACTACAGTGGCCAAGAGGTAGCTTTCAGAGACAAGTTCATTCCATTTTCCTACTGGGGAGGCCACCGTGACTTTTCTCGATGTCTAGTGTATTCTTAGATTACCTATTCATGGAGATTGAGTTGTGTATAGTCCCAAAAGAGGATTGCCTGCACTCCTTCGATTATTTGAGATAGTTGATGATGCATCCTTGGGAGTTGAGGAGCATGAGATTCCCTAAGACACCTTGACAAATCAGTTTGATTGGTTAATTGTGGTCCTATGCACCTACATCGGTGGTCTCCTATGTCCAGATCGGCATGGCCATGGATTTCTTGTTGGCTGGGGGAGATGTTAGAGGGCATGATGGTAGATGCTATAGTTTATGCATGGGGACCCTACCTCCTGGCACAGTTGTATCACTAGTTGCACAAAGTTGTTTATCGTGGTGAGCAGTCGATCAGGTGTGGTGTTGCCTTACTGACGATATGGGCTTGGAAGCATGAGGTGTTGGATGAGCTACCATATGTGCTCTGTTATACTAGGATAGTTCTGCAGATATGTATGGGTGATGTCGGCAAAGGTGACATGCCATTAATCACATGGACACATTTTATTGGAGGCTATATAGGGGTTGTCCCAGGTGGATAGATGATGTCGAGTACTTACCCTACTACAGACACACTAGATATTTGATTGGCTAGACCATGCAAGCACAACACATTATAGAGCACCATCTACTAGAGTGGGTGCTCAGACAGTTTGGAGAGTGGCAGGATGAGCCAACTGGCATTGCGGAGTTTTCTCAGGTCACTCAAGAGGTTCCAGTTTGGGGTCTGATGATTTCAATGTAGATGGCCATTGATGAGATCATTAGATTACAGCCAGGGTAGTGGGGAGATGATGATGTTGCTGATGCAGGTACCACTCCTGCATATGATGCTTGGTGGGCCACCCATAGGCTAGTTCCTTATCTTCATCCTAATGTGGTGGCACTAGTGGAGAGGTTGGGGTGGGGACCACGAAGCAGGCTTAGAGAACATGAGGCTAAGGCCAAGGCAGAGGCAAAGGCAGAGGGGATGGCAAAGGCAGAGGGGATGGTTGCAAGGGTGGTGGTGATGATGGATAGTGATGATGGAGCAGCCAGTGGCAGTTGAGGAGATAGGGGCCAAGGAGGATAGGGTAGAGGTGATAAGGGGAGAGGGAGAGATGTATAGGGTAGGGGTGGTCCACTTGTCCCAATTCAAGAGGAGGGAGAGAGGGCAGTTGGACAGGTGGTAACTGCTATGGGAGAGATGCAGGTGGAGGAGAGGGTAGAGGATGTAGCGATAGAGGATGTTAATGTGGGTGATATTGGTGGAGAGGAGATAGAGGAGGGTGATGAGGAGGATGACAACAAGGAGGATGATGAGGAGGAGTGGATCAGGGAGTAGTCATTATAGGATGTACCTATTGTGGAGATTGGGGGTGACGAGGAGGAGGATGCATGATATTGAGGAGGGGATTTGGTTGCACAAGTAGCAGCTTTGCAGAGCCACATAGAGACTATGTAGACCTAGATGCAGGGGATGTGACAATGGATCTAGGAGGTGGAGGGTCAGCTAGCCCAGAGGATAGGCGAGAGATATATGGTTGTCATTAGGGCCTAGAGGGCAGAGTAGAGGAGTATTGCTTTTATGGCTACAGTTGGTGGGCCTGCTGTAGATCTATCTTAGGCATTATATCAAGTTGGGTTGGAGACTGGTTATTATAGGACCCTGTATGAGGGTGTGGTGTTGACAGATCAGAGGGCACCTAGCGTTCATAGCAAGAGCACTAGCAGGTCTCACTCTCGATGATCACATAGTAGCATGGGGGATTCACACTCATAGAGGAGGGCTTCACCATATGATAGGCCATCTAGTTCTAGGGCAAGGTCAGAGCATAGGGGCCCTCCTTTGGGGCCAGCAAGATCAAGGGGCCATGATAGTATTAGGTAGGCCCTTTTGATAGTTCTAATCTATATTTTGATCAAGCCTGCATGCTCTTATTTTATGATTAAGCCTGCAATCTCCATTTTTGACACATGTATTCAGATTGTACTAACACATTTTGATGATATATTTATGAGATGGGCCATTCTGATTTACCTTGTGATTCCTATATGCATATGATGTGATGAATTTTTATGATTATGGTGCTATGTGTTATGATTTATGATGATTTAGTTCTAGATATTATGATGTTCATGATGCGATGCAAGGTGTTACTCCTAGATGCATATGTTGATATGATAGATGTTATGTGATGGTACTTTATTTCTTTATGATGCTCATGTATGGATGCAAATGTGTATGTGATAAATGCCTATATGCTAGATGTAGGTTTTAAATAGATGATGATGATTTTATGTGATTTAATACAATACTTATATGGTGATTATGATAATGATGATTTATTATGAGGATGATAGTTATGATAATTATGTTACATGATGGACTAACGTGTGTGTGTAGGCTATATGATCTAATGCAGTTTTTTTGGTGTGTCACAGTAGGATGGAAGAGGATCAAAAGAAATGGAGGTGAAGAAATGGAGATGACAAATGTAAGAAGGATGAAGACCATCTTAGAAGAATGGGTTTAGACTTTTCTATGATAGATTTTGAGCTTCTTTATGAAGTTACTGCTTATCATCATAGTGCTTGTTGTACCAAAGGATGACAAATGCCATGGCATGTTAAAGGCAAAGGCGTAAAGTGTGGTCCCTTGTGAAACAGGCACGAGGCAGACAAGGAATGTCAGGGTTAGACTAAGTCACTAAAGCACCTTGTCAGAACATGTGATGAGAGCAACCTAAGGTGTATAAGTCCTGATGCCTGGAAGTATCTAGCAATTCCAACACATAGGATGTTTTGATTCACACCTAATAATATCTCAATAACACTTAAGGAGCTTAGTTACCCCAATCATTTTGCCAAGGCAAACTGCAAACAATAATAAAAAAAAGAGATCTCGCTCTATCCTCGCTTCCCTTCATCACTTAGGGACTTCATTAAGAAGCGTAAGAATGAGACCATAGAAAGCAATCCAAATGAAAGATGAGACAGAGCCAACAACCATTAGATCATTTGCTAAGTGTATATGTGCTTGTCTGATTGATGTTGATTGGTTGGATAATGCCTAGTTTTAGGGTAGGAAGCATGTCATATAAGACACATGGTCTAGTTTTGATAATACAACCACCTGTATAAGGCAGATGAATGGATTAGGACATCTCATATAAGACATGTGGTTTGGTTCCAAGAATGTCACACATTGGAAAATGGTTGGCTTGTGGTGATTGATAATGTCCAAAAGATGATACGTGCCATCTGAGGCATAAAGCCTGGTTTCGACAATGTCCCATGCTTGTTGTTAGACATGTGATTGGGATTGTTGGTTGGCCATAGTGTTGTTCAATTATCACCATGTGAGTGATGAATGACAATGTTTTGGCTATGTTGTTAAACTGTCTTGTGTGATTGTTTGGAAATTGTTGTCTTGTGAAGGATTGATTATTTTGTCTACTCAAAGTGTCCATCTCGTTAAAGGACAATTTATTTTGACATGACGGGCCTTAACGGACTGACCTAGTGCCTTAGGGGCTCATCAAAGATGGCCATACCTATGTGAAAGCTCAGAGGTAACATAGTTCAACAAGGGTGGACTTGGTTTGACCTAGGACCTAAGGGGAATGCCTTGGGGGTGCATCGAAGATGGCTTTGTCTACATGAAAGCTCAGAGGCGTTGTAGTTCAACCATGTGGGTGGATGACGTGACCTAAAATCTAGGGGGAGGGGTGCTTCAAGGTCACATCGATGATGGCCTTGCCTACGTGAAATCTTAGAGGCATCATAGTTCAGTTTACTAGTTTGACACTATTTATTCCTTGGGGATTTTTTGGGTGACTATCTAACTTTTAGTGATGTTTTTGGAATTTTTGGGAATATTTGAATGTTTTTGAGTTTTTGAGAATATTTGAATGTTTTTGTTTTTTTGGAATAGGTGTCCTCAAATATTGATTTCAGGATCAAGAATTGCCCCCAGTCAGGTGCATGATAACATTATGACCAAGGTGGGATGGGATGTGAAGACACTAAATATTAATTTATTCTCAGGACATGGGATGGACAATGTGATTTATTACAAGTTTGGGATGTGGATCATGCTATGGATCATGTAGGGTTTATTGCAGAATATGGAAGGCGGAATAGAGTGATGGTAGATAATGGAGCAAAGATCAACTACACATGGCACATGTTTGCCAGGTTTTCACCATGGTACTTATCCAAAGCACCACCGAAGTGGTTTTAACTTTTGGATGGATTATTTCTCTTTACTATTTTTTTGTTGTCCAATAGCACCACCAAAGTGGTTTTCACTATTGGAGGATTTTTTATTTTGATTTTTTGATTTTTTTGTGCTTTTTTAAGTATAATATTGCCAAAGGTGCATGTTGTTGATTGGCTCTAGTAATACCTTCAAGGATGGCTAGCTGATATGCACCATATCTATAGGTTGTAGTGATGACATAAGGCCCTAGCCAGTTTGGCTCAAAATTCCCTGGCTTCTCCCATTCCATCTAATTTTTTGGGTTTTCTTTTAGGACCAGGTCTCCAATGTTGAAGTGTCAGACTTGAACCTTTTTATTGTAGCTACGGCGGAGACGATTCTAATATGCCTATAAATGGGTTAATGCTTTTTATCTCTTTTCATCTAGTAACTCTAGTTCATGTAGCCATGATGCTTTGTATTCTTCATCATCAACCAACTGTTGCAGTAACACTCTTAGGGAGGGC
Organism: Cunninghamia lanceolata; assembly: GCA_027924645.1. NCBI lineage: Eukaryota > Viridiplantae > Streptophyta > Pinopsida > Cupressales > Cupressaceae > Cunninghamia > Cunninghamia lanceolata. The sequence goes on along the minus strand of BSBN01000201.1, from coordinate 2,403,062 downwards.
AAATTGACCTCTGTAGACAGGATAGCTTTAGAGCCATAAACAAGGGAATATGGGGTGGCTCTGGTGGGTGTGTAGATGCTTGTGTGGTAAGCCCATAGGGCAGGGTTAAGTTGGATATGCCAGTCACAGACAATGTCATTAATAGTCTTTTTGAGGATTTTTATGATGGTTTTATTCAACACCTTGGCTTGACCATTGCCTTGTGGGTAGTATGGAGTGGCAAAGTGGTGCTGAATGTGGAATTTTTCACAAATTTCTTGGACATCTTGGTTTTTGAATGGGCAGCTATTGTCCATTACAATGGATTGTGGGACACCATACCGGCATATGATCTAATTGAGGATAAACTTAGCGATTTGTTTGCCAGTAATGTATATCATGGGAATGGATTCAATCCACTTTGTGAAATATTCAATGGCAGTGATGATGAATTTATGTCCGTTAGTGGAAGCAAGGTGGATTTTGCCCATGAGGTCAAGTCCCCATTGAGAGAAAGGCCATAGAGATGTGAGTGGTTGTAGACCCTGAGCTGGTGCATGTACAAGATCTCCATGTATCTGACAATGTCTACATTTCTTTGCAAAATGGTAGGCCTCCTTTTCCATGGTAGGCCAATAATAACCAACTCTAATGATCTTATTGGCAAGGGTAGGACCACTCGAGTGAGATCCGCATATACCCTCATGTACTTCGCATAGGTTTGTTTGTGCTTCCTCGGTGTCGAGACATCTTAGGAGGGTATTATCAAAGTCACAATGGTAGAGGGTGTGACTGATGATGATGTATTTGGCAGCTTGGAGGATGAAGGATTTTCATTGGTTAGATGAGAGGTTAGTAGGTAAGGTTTGGTCATGCAAATAGGTGTAAATGTCATTGTACCAAGGTGACATGGGATCAACAATTTCACAAACTAACTCAGATTCTGGGATATCAAAGGCAGGGACCAAGAGTTCCTCCACCAAGAACTTGAATTGAGTTGTATTACTTGGAATGTCTAGGAGAGATCCAATTGTTGCCCTTGCATTGGCTACTCTATTCTAAACCCTGGGAATCTGATCAAAGAGAACTATGACAAAATAGAGCCTGAAATTGTCCACCATTCTCTTGTATGGAATAAGTTTTTCATCCTTAGTGTCATATTGATTGTTAACCTATTTGATGACCAATTATGAATCACCAAAGACTTGCAGTTTCTTTATTACGTAATCCTATAAGTAGAGCCTCATATTCAGCAATATTGTTTGTACACGGGAAGGCTATGCAAAATACCTTAGGGATGGCATCACCTTGAGGTGTAATGAACAAGACACCTGCTCTTGAGCCATGATTGGTACAAGAACCATTAAAGAATAGTTTCCATGTATTAGGCACATCTAGGGAAAAAATGGACTAATTGGGGAAATCTGCAATTAGAAGATAGATGGTTGTTGTAGGCGCTTCTACTAACTGATCTACAATAATCTATCCCTTTATTGCTTTTCAATCCACATACTCTTATTTAGGTTAAAATTTGGATTGTTTAATGTTTAGTGTTTAGATGTTTGAATCCTCCTTTCACCCTTTACATTCAAGGATCTAGGATCAAGTGGCAATTCACTATCATACCCTAGGTCACTGTGAGATGTAGGGAAACTTGGATTAGGGAATTTAATTATCAATTTTCCTTCTCTTATGCTTATATGACAATTAAACCCTAATTTCGCAATTACGACTGTGAAAGAAATAATAATAGAAAAAGCTCTTGCAAACAAAAGTAAAATATCAAATCATAGAGTACCTATTTTCAGGGTTCCAAGGCAAAAAAGTCAGGGACACAAGAGCGGGTGCCCAAGTCCAAGCTACTAGTTTCTTTACAGGATCCTGACCTCCTTCCAATACTAATCAACATTGTAACTTTTGTTTCCATAAATTTAACCATAGAGGATATAGGAGCGAGCACCCAAGTCTTGAAAAGGCTCCAGTGTCCTACTTCTCTTCAGATCTTGAATCCTTGATGCCTGTTGATCCCTCTTGCAACACTTATTTTTCCAAATGTGACACCTATAACCTGCAATCACAAAACTTTGGGAGGGGGTTGTGGTGTTTAGAGGCTTGCCTCAGTCAAGCCCCAAAGGACATTTAAGTCTCTGAACACTGTTGTCAGATAGAGAGTGCATGCCCTTGTGAGGTAGAGGCAAAAAATAAAGGATATAATGATGAAAACATAATATGATGTCACCTTGTAGTGAAGATCTCATGGAAGGAAGATGCCCTTCATTCCATGATGAAATGGATGCTCAAATCTATAAACACAAACACATAAACCGCACAAATCTACTCTTACAACACAATGAAAGCCTTAAATCACCTTGAGAACACTTGAACATCACAATTGCCATCTAGTTTATAAATGAATGCCTAAACATGCTTTTATATGCAACTACAAACACTCCCTCCAAGATTTTCATAATTCAAACTTACTGTGTTGGCATAGGACCCAAATAACAGTCACAAGTCAACACCCAAAAATTGAGACTACCCCAAAATAGGGTAGGACTAGGTCGTGGGTGCCCAAGTCCTTCCCCCTATTTTGGGTAGGGTCAAGCTCAAGGGGTCCTCCTAGGTTCCATTTGTCATGTTACCTAGGGCTCATTCCATTGGGATGCCAAATTATGAAGTAAGATGTCCTAAATGCATGCAAAAGACCCGAGAGCTAAACCTTATTGAGGAAAAGGCCCCAAGGGGACATTTTCTAATGTTACATTTAGCCCCCACTTTAATGTATGTATAAACACAAGGCTAATACATGCATTAAAGTAAGGTCACAAACACAACAAACACACCAAGCACGGAGGAGACACACTAATCACATAGAAGATAGTAACAGGCACGCAAAACATAGAGAAGGCAGTTACAATCATGAAAAACACGAAGAATACAACAAATGCATAGATGACACATAAATGCATGGAAGACAGGTGTGATTCTTTTCTTTTCTTTTTCTCATGTATATGAAATGTAGATGCAAGTACTAGAAAGTAAACAAATCTCCCATAAGACATGATGTAGTCATCACGCAGGTA